>JANIVV010000003.1:0-600000 GCA_030555955.1 Diddensiella transvaalensis | reverse complement strand
TGGCGATAGGCCAGGCCAGCAGTTCTGACATCGCCTGGATCTGTTCGGACCTCTAGTCTGGCACTAAATTTCGCTGAAGCGAAGTAAATGGCATTAAGTAGTAGCTTTGAGAAATACGGCCCGTCACAAGCCATGTCTCGCATGAATGCCGGGCGATAAGTTATAAGAAATGAGTGATGCTGTCGATTCCAATGAAGCGAGAGTAAGTGCATCCCAAGCTCTGGGTCCACGCCGTCAAAATCCAGCTTTTTGGCAGAAAAGTTTATTGCTTCCAGGTGTCTTTGATGAGCAGCTTCAGCAATCAACACCTTTTCAACCCATTCGGAAGGTACTTTCGGGACGCGTGCGATATCCGAAAGAGCCTGCCTCTCGCCAGAAGCATATTCGAAAAGCGTACTTGTTGGTCCGTGATAGCTTGCTTGTCCATTTGCTGCAGCAGGGACAGCACGAAGAACGTCCGACGAAGCTTTAGGCATCCTGCTCATCTCCGGGCTAGACATGCTTAATACATCATTGACTGGCCTGACTTCGGGAGCCACCCCGATATCTCCCGTATCATTATGACTATTATCACCACTGCCCGCAGCTGCCGCCGCTGCTGCTGCTGCTGCTGCTGCTGACGGGCTCACGCTGCTACTGCCGCCTGTCAATCTCAGAGATTCTCTCAGCCTGCGGTTTTCGTCTTCCAGCTCTGATATTCTAGCATTCGATGGTCTGTAAGGTCAGCAGGCTATTCAACTCACTAGAATTGAATTCAGAAAAGAGATACCTTGGTTTCTGCTCTAACCGCTCAACAACGCATTCCTGGTCAAAAGTCTTGCAGTTATTGCACCGTGGCTGTTCTCCTCCGCATTTCAACTGCCCCCCCCCCCATATGTTACAACACAAGTTCCCCGCAAAGCTCCTATTGTCTTCACATACCTTCCTTCTGCGACAGAATCGGCACGCTACCTTGGCCCGACTACGATTACTCGGTTCTTTCATTAGTCTGGTGATGTGCTATGAAAAGGTACAGCTTTCCACGGATAACGATGTAGCATGGCAAATAGCAAGACTGCAGCGGGAAGTCCGAAAACCCCTGCAAGCGGAAAGAGACTTCCCTTAGTGGGCGCGGGCCAGGCTCCATTTTGAGACATTTAAAGCGCACACTACATTTTCCTCGGCATATGCTACTATGCTACAGACCTAGAAACATGTGATTTTAAATATGTTACATTATACGTGTTCTAGTATACGGTTGGCCCAGTCTGCTGTATACGGACTACCGGGTCTTGTGGCTTATGATCTACTATTAGCAGAGGGACCTACTTGGGGCTGATTCACTAGCTCCCTTTGAGATTTGCTCTGGGACTTGTCGCCAATGGTCCCATGCGAGTACGCTGGGGGTCAGTTTTTCTAGCGCGAAGTACTAGCGGGCTTGGGCTGGCAGGAAACTGTTGTGACCTTAGCCTGCATTCGCCAACTTGCGATAGCAGAGTCCATGTTAGTTCTACCATATTGTAGCATTATATAGAATTGAGTACCTATTAACCATGTTATGAACTTCAGTAAGATTCAGCTGATTAGACGCAGTGGATAATTACGTCCCGCTCGCGTTCACCGTACCATCTCATGACAGCCGCCAGTTCGTATATATTGCATGGTGCGTAAGCTTTGTTCCCATTCAGCATGAAATGGTGTCAAACTGTCGTACAGTGAAACTCACAAACGCGCTTGGATCCTGTTTGGCACTGGAGGCCTGCGACGCCGATGTGAACTGTGCCGTTACGAAATATCTCGGGATACAGTATGCTACAATTCCTTACCGCTGGGCATCACCACGACTGTGTGACACTAAGTGGAAAGATACACAGAATTTGACGCGATTTGGCCCTCAATGTCCTCAAGTATCTAGGCCTCTGTTTGATCTATCGGAAATCCCACTGTTCGGGCGCCAGTCGCCCACAAGCATTTCAATTAGGGGCGAAAAAGAAAATGAGTTCGCGTGTCTCAATCTGAATGTGTTTTCTCCATCTCAGAAAGGCAAGAACCTACCTGTATTAGTTTGGGTCCATGGTGGTGCTTATATCGTAGGCACTGGGGGAACGGACTTGTATGGTAAGCAAGAGACCATTGGACTATTATGAGCTAGAAATTAAAACATTGATAAGATGCCACTGCGCTTGTAAGACGGTCTGTGAAGTGTGGATCCCCTATGGTTGTTGTTACGATCAATTATAGGCTCGGTGTATTGGGGTTTCTCCATTCTCCAGACCTGGCAGAAGATGCAGCGAAGCAAGCAGTGCCTGCTCCATTTCGTTCTACAGGAAACTTGGGAATATCAGACTGCCACCAGGCATTTGAGTGGGTGGGTTTAATTGTTTCCGGATAGTTGGCATTTTGGCTAACTCAATTTTGGTCAAATAGGTCAAAAGGAATATAGGTCACTTTGGAGGCGATCCAAACAATATCACTGGCGCAGGCGAGTCTGCTGGATCTGGTAAGAATGATATATTCATACATTGTGACGAGAAAGCATCTAACACTAAAAGCGATTTTGAGCTTTATGTCAGTTGTTCCCCATTACCACCCTGGAGTGCGACGCATGATAATGTCATCATCTACAATATTCTCGAACCAGTTACTTAATAAGATACAGGCAACTGAAGCGTACAAGACTGTGTGTCTTGAGTCTGGTATAGATCCCTTAGTAAATGGCGCTGTAGAGAAGCTGCGAAAATTACCTATTGGCAACTTGATTCAAGCAAGCTCAAATACCTTGGCGAGTTTCAGACCTATATGGGACGGAATATCAATTCCTTTCGATCCTCGTATATCATCTAAAATAGGAGATTTTTGGGATAAGAAGCTTGAGGCAGTGGTTATAGGCCACTGTGAGTTAGAGGTATGTCTTTGAGGATGTCCATTTCTTAAAATATTAACATTAATTTAGTCTTGGCTTCGTCTGAAATGTGCTCCGAAGAACCGCATCTCAGTCCATGACATGCTTAAGGGTCGTATACCTCCAGGAACCTTAAGAAAGCAGTCTGAGTTATTGTACGATACTCCAGTGCATATCAATTGGCCTCTAGAGAAATCACTCGTAACAAACCTTTCTCCTGAGCACAAAGCCTGGTTGGCAATTGACGGTCATGCCAGGTATTATGGAGCTACACATGATCTAACAATTTCATTTTTAAAGAATTCGCCCTCTTCAAAAGTAGTTTACAAATATGTCATGGCGTGGAATACTCACCATTGGCCATCAGATTGGCCGGCTACACATACTGCAGATATTCTTCCGTTGTTTATGCATCCTTCCCTTTTACCCGAAGAAATTGACATTTCTGTCAAATTTGTTGATCCTATTATCGCTTTTGTTAGTGGCAATAACTCAGAGATCAATTGGAGACAATTCACTGTCGATGACCATTCATTCAACGTGTTGGATAACAGAGGCACCTGGATTATTCAAAGTATTGACAACGGTATTTTCGGGCTCACTAAGGAAATAACCGATTTTTGGTCCCACGTTGTGAGTGTAACGATGCAACTAGGTCAGTCTGGATGGAAAGAGATGGTGCGGTAAATTTTTAGATTTCTTCTATGAACTAGAGCTAACTAGCGATAATATTTTCTTATTTTTTTGATCCTGTATATAAATAATAACCCTCGAAAAGCCGTCTGGCGGTTCGATATACCGTCACGGATTCAATGCTGTCTTTGGTCCCCTTGACCGATGCGCTTACAGGACCTTGACCGTGCCTCATGAGCACAGATTGTTCCTCTTTCTTCCCAGATATTGTAGGAGATTTCCGAGAAGGCACAATATCTGAAACTATAGTCCCGGGGAGAAAGACTGCAGAGCCTAAACAGGCGGATCCGCTGAGCTGAAGTGTAGGATGAGGTTTCCCCATACTATAGGCAGTCACGCAAATGTCTGGAATGCCACCTGTGCCGTTAGTTAATGACTCGCTAGGTGCACGAAGAAGAGCAATCTTTGGTGTGCCTTTCGTCAAAGCAGCTTCTCCTTCCGTCCTGGCAAGACCGAACGCAACTGATCCGGCACGTCTTATAGCCTCTATTAACTCGAGCGAGGCTGGAGCGTCAGGGCCATCCTGATGAAACGACTGCGGTAGCGTCAACTCATCAACAAATACAAAGGGATTGACAACATCCAGAAGCGTTGCTTTAATGCTAAAAGAAGCGCATTTGCCGTTGTTTATGTTTAATATCTGCTGTCTTTTCTCTGATGGGAAAAGCTTTCCCGTCATACTTCCTGCAGGATCAATGAACTTTATCTTTATCGCACTCCCCGTGTCTTTAACACCACTGATTCTGAAACCTCCTTCAGGCTGGAACATGCCAAACTGGTCTACTTCGAAAGTCTCCAGTATCTTGGTCTGAGTATTAGTATCCCAGATACTCACAGTCACTTCCTTCTGTCCAGATTTGGCACTAACAAGACCCTCATCCAGCGCAAACGGACCTACCCCGGAAAGCATATTCCCACAGGTCCCTGTCATGTCCATGATCTCCTCCCCAACACCTATTTGTACAAACGTATAATCCACATCAATGCCCGGCCGGCTAGACTTCTGAATGACTGCGACCTTTGAAGTCGTCGATGAGCCTCCACCAAGACCTTCAAGCTGTCTAGGATCACCGCTCTTGGATCCAATCGCTCCGAGCAGCAGCGGCTTCCATTCAGACTCTGATGCTGGCAAGTTATGCCTGTGTATGAACAAACCTCGCGATGTCCCTGCCCGCATCAGCGTGACTAGCAGCTTCGCATGGCTATGGGCCTGAGTCCTAATTTCAGGAGAAACCAATGTCATATTGATCAGTGGATCGAAATACGAACTTTATCTAGGGCACAGGCCTCCCATTGCGTATATATAGCTTCTACCGGGAAGGGATTGCCCATTTCCCCTATGGTTTGGTTGTCACTTGTGGAATCATAGCGGGGTCACCACATGCAACGGAATGTCGCTGAACGCGGATACAAACATCCCGTCTACCCCACCTTCCGAAGTCTAAATCTGGGGCCTCGAGGTCCCGGGCATGACTTCGAGGCTCTACATACCGTGTTACTCCCCAGAGTTAATAAATAGGACACCATCTGCTCCACAGATAGGCACTTCTTCTTTCCCCAGAGCATTATTCATTTGCTATTCTCTCTTTCAAAGCGTCGTTATATTAAAAGTACGATGACGGAGATTCAACAGCCAACTTTCCTGGGCAGACGAGGACGGCGGCTTAAGATCTTGATGCTCGTGTGCATCGTGGCTCCAAGTTTTATGCTTTTTGGTTATAATAATGGATCGACTGGTGGGCTGTTCGGGCTTCAGTCTTTTGTTAAGGTCCGTGTTCACTTTACAGAGGGTTTTTTTTGTATTGTGAGTACTAACATTTTTTTCGGTTAGCAATTCCCTGCTATTGATACTGTGAACACAGTGGGGGCCGCAAAAGCTCAAGCATCTCGGGTTAAGGGCGTAGTTACGGGATGTTATGATCTAGGGGCAGTGTTTGGGTCTCTTTCTTCTATTCTTTACGGAGAGCGGATTGGCCGTTTAAGGACGGTGTTTATTGGGCTGATAATTTCTATTATTGGTCTGGCGATTGAGGCATCTTCGTTCTCTCTTGGTCAGCTTATTGTTGGAAGACTCTTAGTTGGTGCTTCTATAGGTCTTATTAGTGCTGCTGTGCCTGTTTGGCAATCTGAGTGTTCTACCAGCGCGCATAGAGGTACTTTCGTCATCTTTGAGGGTATGTGTATATCCCTGGGAATCACACTTTCTGAGTGGATTGATTTTGGTCTTTCGTTTACCACGACCCACTCTGGTCAATGGAGAGGGCCGTTGGTTTTCCCAGCTTTGTTTTCGCTTATTGTTATGCCCTTCATTTTCTACATGCCCGAGTCTCCTCGTTGGCTAGCCTCGAAAGGTAGAATAGACGATGCTCGCAAGGCGATGTCTGCTCTATTCGATATACCTATAGACTCTATGGAGATAGAATATGAGCTTGAAAGCATCCATGGCTCTCTTGAAAGAGTAGGCAATAAGTGGTCTCGATGGAATATATTCAGAAATGGAAAGGAAAGACTGCTTCATCGTACTCTTCTAGCCATGTGTGGTCAGATGTTTCAGCAGATGTGCGGTATTAGTGCTCTTGTTTTTTACACTAGTACGTTCTTCAGCGACCTAGGGTTTTCGCCGTTGCACGCCAGAATTATTGGCGCGTGCTTGACCACATTCCAGACCTGTTGCTCTGTTATACCACTGTTCACTATTGATCGGTTCGGTCGACGAAAGCTTCTCATGTTCAGTGCAATAGGTCTCTCGATTAGTATGGCGGTTATTGCCGGTACTAGTTCCCCACCCGGAGCAAAGTCTGTTAGTAACCACAAGACTATTGCTGCGGTTGTGTTCTGCTTCGTGTATGACTTCTTCTACCCAATTGGATTTTTGGGTCTAACATTCCTTTATGCGACTGAGATATCACCTTTGGCGTTCAGAGTACCAATAACAGCTATTGCAAACTCCACGCAGTGGATGTGTCAGTTTGTGGTCGCACAAGTCACCCCACCTGGCACTGCAAGTTTAGGAAATAGGTATTGGATTATCTATGCCGTTCTCAATGCTACTTTTGCAGTGCTGGTATTTTTCTTTTTCCCTGAGACAACGGGGAGGTCTCTAGAGGATATGGATATGGTATTTGAGTCCACTACCAGTATATTTAAGACAGTGAAGGTGTCCAAAGAGCTTTACTTACGAAGTCAGACATCAGATGAAAAAATTCGCGACGAACCCGCTGCTAGTCCTGCTGCTGGTTCTGTGAAGGGCCAAGGTGCTGAGTTTGTCGAGTCGGTATAGTAGTTGATTTTCCTGACTTCATTTGATATTAATAATGCACATAACTTATAAGTGAAGTTACTAAATATATGCTGTCGTTACGTGAGATCTGTCATTTGTAATTTGCATTCTTGTGCTCAATGGACGTCTCCCGTAGGACGATACTGAATATCCTGGGCGCTGGCATCTACACCCTATAAATAACCAATCACGTGGCCCTAGCCAGCATTTCTTGTAAACTCTCCAAGTCTCAACGTTAGGCGGTATTACATCTAAGAAATCTGATGTTCGACACGCCGAGGTCCTCTTAATAGCGCGCGGGCCGTGAATATCGAGGTTCGTGGTTCGTGGTTCGTGGTTCGTGGTTCCCAACGCCCGCTCTATAAAAGAGGTGTGGGGTTTTTGGTTTTTGCGGGGATAAACTTTAAAAACTACTTCAACAGGCGGGTGGTAAGATATCCTACTCTTTACTCCATGTCTCATGAGAGAAACGTACAGAGCCTGTGAGCTGTGCAGGCATAGGAAGAAGAGATGTTTGTGGAACAGAGAAGATGACACCAGATGTGTAAACTGCGCTTATATCGATGTGGCATGCATTCGTGGAACCAGAAAAAAGAGCGCGAAGCGGGCGTTGAAAGCACAAAAAATTGCAGCAGATGTCATTAACTCGACCGCAACGAAAGGAGGGACGGGCGTGACGGTGTCTGCGTTGAAATTCGACGTCAACTTGTTGACAGTGCCTGACTCTTTTGAAGATGAGACAGGAAGTGGTTTTCAGGCGGATTATACGAAGCATGTTGAGCCGTTTACACCTTTTCTTGCCGAGCCATTAGATGAATCCCCATTTCTACACGAAATCATTGAAATTGCAGGCTCGCTATCTCTGCGCAAAGTTTCTGTGAAGACGTCTGTAGAAGAGCTTTCGAAAAGGTTCCATGACGCAGTTTACGGCCGCCTAGTGAATAAGGATTTGGTAGCAGCTGCACTGCTTATTCTTCACAGGCTTCCGGTAGATATTGGACTGGCTGAGGAGATTATTCATTTTGCACTATGCAAATGGGTAGATCCTCCCAATGCATTACTGACCGGCGCCTTGACCTGTGGCATATGGTTTGAATTCCTAAAGAAGTTTTCGAGGAACGTTTTGGATTTCGATGCATATTATTACCATTTCCGAGTCTTGCAGATAGGTCATGATACTGAGTCATTTGGAGGGCGCTACGTCGATCTTTCTACGATCTTGTCAAGGATGTTGCATCTGTTTAAAATGTATCCTGATGCGGAGCTAGGTCCCCTCAGGAAGCTGCTTTTTCAGCTTGAAATCCAGCTTCTAGCATGGCCCATTAGCTTGGCACCACAACTCATTGACTTAAGAGATGGGCTTCCCGCAACTCCAGAAGCTCTCATCCTTCATGCCATGTACAATGTTATCCTGTTAGAGTTCTATTTCCGCATTCTCTCCCACTCTGAGCTGCAGCGAAGTCTACTGCTCAAGAGGGTTCCCTCGGTCTTCCATATGATGCGGGCATTGGCCATTAGTGTATTTAAATGCGCGAGTCAGATATGCGATAAATGGCGTCTGATTAGTGCCTGCAAAGCACGTACTGCTGCAATAATGCTGCAGTTACTTGAGGAAGAGCAATCAGATGATTCCAAGGCTGTGCTCAGTATGTGGCAGGATGACTACGGCGAATATTCCCAGTTGTATGACAGTGTCCGTAGTTCTATTGGCACAGGACCGTGGACAATAGAGTCTGTGGATGGCTACTCAGTGTTCTGGACCTTTAGAGACTTGAGGAGTTCTACGATCGAATTTCTTTTGGAAGAGCTATAGCATCTAGAATGCTCTTTTTCGAACAGTTTAGCTGTGATCTTGATTAGACCGTGATCGATCTAGCTCATGCTGTCCTCTTTCTTAGACTTCAGCTCCTTTGCAGCGGAATCATTTGCGGTCTGTCTGTTCTTCACAGCAGAGGGCAGTGTTTTTGAATTGTTCAAGTACCTTATAACCAAAAAGTGGCAAGTACGTCGAGGACTGTTACCACAAATAGCATTAAATATAGTCGAGCCGAAGACAAGCAAAGCTCCACTCTAAGATAAATATACAATTCTACAATACAACTAGAGCGGCTACCAAAAGGGCCATGTTTACACCGGTAGCTGCAAACAGTATGCGTGGAGATGACCCGTTCGCAGTCGCCTTGGATGATTCAGATGAACTCGTATTCCCCGCATTACTTGAAGCAGACGCGGAAATCGAAGAGCCCTGAGTATTCTGGCTTGAAGTAAATGCTGTGGGGGCCGGAGAGCTGGAAGGCTCAGAGAATCCGGCCGAAGCAAGAGCCCCTACCGCAGAGCTCGATGAGATAGAGAATACATCTGCAGTCGCATCGGCGGAATTGGCGTCACCCGTGAACTCGTCAGATCCGCTGAAAATAGAACCGCCAGTCGGCTCTGCTGATCCAGGATTGTCAAGGCCCGAGCTAAAGTCGCCCGTTTCCGAGTTGAAGATCCCCAGACCAATCCCAGTCGAGCTGGGCCCTTCAGCAGCACCACCAAACGTTACTCCTGGCTCGGGTGAGGAAGAACCTGCCTCGCCAGCAGCCCCCGTTGGGGCTGCTGCAAATCCAGGTAAATAACTCACAGGAACGGGATCGGTTCCAGTATATAGAGGACAGCCTGGGACATCATATAGAGGAGGGGCACGGCCACCTCCACAGTCTGGGATCGTGCAAAGCTCTCCTGTACCAGGGACATACCATACCAGTGTTGGGCCCTGTATAGAGGAAATGCAGCCTGACAAATCTGTTCTAGCAAGCGCTGCACTGGCACTTAAGACCGCCACACAGAGCAGCTTGAGAGCCACAGTCCCCATTTTTTGTCCTAATACAGCCGGTAGAGTTACCTTCTTGGTGGTGCAGATACAGTTCCAAACTTAAGGCGCCGTGACCGATTTTTTCACCAAGTCCGCGCACCAAGTGGGTGGTTTTCTGGCAATACTCAAATAAATAGCACTTCACTCTAGTCTTCTACTAGGATCAGTAGTGTATCTCCAGTACCTGGTCAGAGAACAGTCGCTAGTTAAAGATGAAGTTATTATTCAAATGAAATATTAATATAAACTAAGTTAAAGTCATGAAAGAGAAAAAACACAATAAATAGGGGTCCTGGGTGAGTAGTTCTCAGCTCTAGCACTTGCAACCCCGAAATACACGCGCACCCATGGCCACGTGTCTCACGCGCGGTGGCCTAGTTTACGCGGTGGCCTAGTTTACGCGTTGTGCTAGAGGTAGTCTGCAAGCGCGTAGTGATATTGCTACCGCAGAGAAATAACTCAGTGAAGTAGGGACTAAGGTCGGAACTGAAGAAGGTTTGGTTAATTTAGTTGGCTTTTGCAGGCTATTGGCTAAATAATACACAGCAGCAGTCTGCTGGTGGCAGAGTAGTGCCTACCGGGTATTTATGGCTCCAGCTCATTGTTCCAGATTCTGCTGGGGCCATCGACTCGGCTGATCTTCCTAGTCTGCCAGGCATGCCTACTGGGATATTATGTAGTAACTGTCTGTTTAAGCCAACTGCTGCTTAGTTATAGCGGGGTAGACTTCAGTGAAGTAGCTTAAGAGCAATGTAACGTGTTTTTATCCGCCAAAAAGAATTCTGCCTCCAGGGTCTGGCCTATTCGAGTGGTTGACTTGGGCGATCTACTTGGGCCGGCTACTTGGGCCTGAAATATATAGCATGGATTAAGCAGTTCTCGAAATCGACATTGGGCATATATCTAGTTTATACTTCTAAGCGAACCGTGAAAATCTCAAAGGGACGAAGTTCAATTCGAAACTCGTGGTTTTTCCTTACCGAAATCACATCCGCAGTCTCCTCTAGGATGTCAGTACTAACAGCAGACTTGATCGGAAAAGCAGTCTGAATTTCAGCGGTTGCATGGCCTCCAAGAGACTCGTAGAATCTCAGTACCAAGCTCTTTTTTATATCGCTCTTTTTGTAGCTCTTGAATTCCTCATCATCTTCTCCTCTTTTGACAGAATCAAGGACGATTGAAGGATCGCCTTTAATTTCAATACATGATAGTATCGATGCATCCCCTTTTATGCTTCGAGGAACGGAATTGAATTCGCGAGCGGCTCTAATAACTCTCTGATCCAAATAACCAATATGAGGCATTATTGCGAAGTTAAAGTGATGGGATCCCATGTCAGAATTTGCATTCGGCTCCTTGGATGAGCGAAGCAGAGAAAGCCTCATAAGATTGCCCTGAGTAGAGAAGCCGTACTTCGAGTTGTTTAGAATCGCCACTCCGTAACCATTCTCACTTAGACACGCCCATTTGTGGCAGCAGACTTCAAACTTTGCCTGATCCCATGAGGTATTGAAATGAGTAGGTCTCTCAGTTAAGCCAAATTGACCCTCATATGAGGCTCTAGCAGAGTTCAATCTAAAAGGAAATTCAACCTTGAGGGATTTGACTTCCTTTTCATGCCAATCGACCAAACAGTCAAATTCAATAAACCTGGAGTCGTTGAGCGAAATTGTAACAGACATTCTCGAAAAGTCGCTGATTTTGTAGTGTAACCTAATTCTGGCCTTTCCAATACCGTCACCCTCAACGATTTCTGTTGCAAAACTCTTAATTTCAATTCGGGTATCTAATGAATACAGTTCAGTATCCCATGCCTGCCAATACAGTGCCTTGTCGTCAAAAATCGCAAACTGTGCAGCTGGCCGCTTATCATCCACGAGCTGTCTTCCGTTCGTCTTGTCGTACAGCGACACTAAAGATCCATCCTTGATTGTAATGGCAAAAAACTGATTCTCCAAGTTCGTACTATTTTCAGTCTGTTCTGCGTGTGATTTTATATCTATTTTTTTTGTTAGTTCAGCGGAGACTAAAGTCATGATATAGTTTGATCAACTCACTTATATCAGGAACGCTCATCCTCCAAGGTAAAAGGTCTAAAGATGATTCGCCTTCTTCAGAAATCTCTAGTCCGAGTGCTGCACATGCAGAAGCCAGTAGGTGCTCACCAGTCCTTTGAACCTCTGCGTAAATCGCTCTCACGTCATCAAAAACCATCTCAATCGAAGTTCCAGGAAGAACATCATGAAACTGACAAAGCAGAATTTTCTTCCAAAGCCCATCAATTTCTGCTTTAGGATATTTATAAGTGCTGTACACGCTGGCGATCGAGGAGAGCTTCTCTATGTCATGCATGAGTATTTCGACTTGGCGGTTGTGTTTCTTCACATCTGACTCTGTCGTGAGTGTTCCTCTGTGAAACTCCAAGTAGAGCTCACCATTCCAAGTAGCCAATTCTCGCCCATCATTCGAATCTGTCAATACCTCGTCAAAAAAGCTTTCCACTGATTTTCCAATTGAGACTCTTGGTAACTCTCCAACTGTGTCACTCACCCCACGACACCTCCTTAGCTTCTCAATCATTACTGCCTGTGGCCCGCCGCCACCGTCTCCATTGCCAAATACAAGCAGAGATTTATGATTTGCAGCCAGTGATTTATGTCTGGTCACCGATTTGAGCAGCTCGCTCACGTCGCATTGAGCCACATACGTTTCACTGGGAGCCATATGCATCAACAGCTGTGTACCATCCAGAGCAACCCAATTAAATGTTGTGTGTGGAAAGTCGTTCATGCCGTTCCATGACAATTTCTGAGTAAACCCATTTTCCATCCCAGAGAGACGGCATATCTGTGGCAGCTGGGCACAATACCCAAATGTATCAGGGAGCCACAATACGCGACTCAGTACTCCAAATTTCTCCTGAAAATAGCGCTGGCCATAAAGAAATTGGCGTGCAATTGATTCTCCACTGGGAAGGTTTGCATCCATTTCAACCCAGGACCCACCTATAACTTCGAACTGCCCTTTTACAACTTTTTCGCGGATTCTGGAAAAGAGACTCGGATAATCGGACTCTAACCAAGCGAATTGCTGGGCTTGCGAGGCACAGAAACGATACTCTGGAAAGCGATCCATAAGGTCGAGCTGAGTCGACCATGATCTAGCTACTTTTCTTCGAGTTTCATCAAAGGGCCACAGCCAGGCTGTATCGATATGGCAATTTCCGATTGCAGTTACAATCGCAGGCTTGTCTGAATTGAAGCTCTCTGCCCCATCGATCTTAGAGCCCACAAATCTCTTTGCAATCTCGCGACATTTGATAACACTCTCCTGTGAGCCAAGCTTAAAGCTAGCCACAATCTGATTGCCAATGTTTCTTGCCATATGTGATTCCCAGGAGTCCTGTCGCAGAAGGCGGGCACAGTCTTTTATGATCCTAAAGTCGACTAATAGTGCTCTTGCTTCGAAATTTGGAACTACCAGATCGGCCATCAAGAGCCCAAAATCTCTTTCCCGAGGTGGGCCATGCCCTACTACTGAATTTCCTCCTCTGTCATTTAGTCCCACTTCGATGTAGAACGAAAAGCTGCCCTTGTCGCTCCATTCCTTCGGAATAAGGAAATCATAACGATGATCAGCTTTATCTCCACCAGTCAGACCCTGAATGGGGTGCCCGTCAAGATCATAGATGAGCCCTTCACACTCACAATTGAACTGAAACTCAAAAGATTCGTGCTTCTTCCAGTTCTCCGGGATGTCAACGTCGATCTTGAACCAATGAGTACTCCATGATGGTGAGAATCTTGCTGACTTCTGGGTAGGAATGAAAGTTTTTGTCCCAACTACATCTCTAAATAGGGGACGCTCCAGTCCAGGTGCTGACCATACTGATAGTTTTACGGTCAAGTCAGATCGTTCAACATCCTGCATACTCAGAAGGTTGGACTCCTCGTATTGCTTCGTGGCATCAAGGATATCTAGCTGCTGGTCATACACTTTTTGGGCATGATACCCTTTAGGTCCTGAACTAAATCGAGGATACCTTGCCATGGTATGGATCAATCAACTCCTTCACAGTTAGGAACCATGTTCTCAAAAACCTGCAGTAGTCGTTTTGTAGTGTAAAGGGCGCTAGTTGTCGCGGTCCGCTCCGATGATATAACCCCGCAAGCTTATGAGTCAGGCTTCAGCTTGCTTCTACAGGCTGGGAGCTTGAATGTTTTCGGTTAAAGTTTCATCTATGTACTTGTTTCGAGAATCCTTAAGATTAGAAGGAATGGGCTAGAGGTCTGGATATGCAGTCTCTGTAAAGCCTAGTGATGCAAGGAGTAGTGCGACATACGGCTGCTGCTGGCTTACGAGAGAATCGGGAAGATCACTACGGAGTGTAGTCAAACTTAGCCAGATGCTTACATCAAGTGACAAAATTCGGAATTTGAGAAATCGAAACTCCTGCGAGCGGTTTCTTAGGTGCTCGATTAATATTTTATGCTCGTGCGCTCTTGAACCTAAATCTCACCTAGCCTAAGGGCTGCTCCGCCCAAGTAAAAATATGATCCAGCTCCAGGCTGGAGGGTAGTTTTAAATCCATTCCAGCCAGTAATTGGTCGGCATCGACGGCTGGCAATTTTGGATTTGTAGCTTGAAATTCTGCAAAGTCAAATACACTGGAAGTGAAGATATCAGCAAAAGGTGGGGATGCGAGAGTGTGCAGAGCAGACCCTGAGGCTTTCTCCTCTAGCACAGCTTGACTGGTGTCAATGGGAGAATTCATACTTCTGGCTTTCTCTAGCCTAGCTGCAAAATTACCTGCAAGATCATCTCCCTCGTACACGTGGCCTCGCCATCTTCTAGACATTTCTCTTAGAGAGTTTACCAGTAGCCCAAAATTGGAGTCCAAGGCAGCACCAATATGTATAGAATGAGCCAGTATGGTTCTGGCGGCAACAAAAACACATAACGCGAACTGAGGCGACACTGTAATACTCACATGCGTTAAGAACTTGGCTGTGATAGTAGCAATTTCTATGGCAACAGACAGACATGTTTCTGCAGAGCTTTTGGTGGAGAAATGTAACCTGGACCCAGACGAAGGATAGGCCACATTTTGATGCAGTAACAGAACAGTAGTATTATAAGTAACATGTGCAAGAGTCAGGTTTTCATCCATGCCTCCATCAAGATTAACAGACGCCACCTGCCACTTTGTGGGAAGAAATGTCTTCCACCTAATCAACATGGCGTCAAGGTTTTGAAATCGCTCAAACCAAGCTCTCAGTCCTTCGTTGGTCGTGAAATCGTGACTTTCAAGTAAGAAGTTCGCGATCCTAGATAGGCAATCCGTAGCTTCAATTAAATAGGCGTATCCTCCAAGTGAGTCATCATCATCAGTAGGATCAACTGTTTTGTCAGCAATGTTAAAGTAACGAGCGCTCTTTGGAGTGTTTTTACGCCACATAGCACCATCGATCGGTAACCGTCTGCAAACTTCAGTGCTTGTCAAGCTGGTATTCCATCCAGTCGATGCTGAGCAAAATCTGTCCATCTGAAATATACTCCAGAAAATCCGTCGTCGTTCTTCTCTCTCGGTGGAAGTCTCAGATGGGCTGAGAAAACCTATTCTGTTCATTAGTCGTGAGTTATCAAAGCAGTCCTCTTCTTCAGCCAATCCTAGCTGCTCCACAACCCGCGTAGCAGAAGAAACTACAGACCAACTACGGGGACCTTTGCCATTTCCAATTGTGTCGTAAGCGATAATTATTATAGCCTGCAGACTCTCGACCGAGAATTGATCCATTGTAGTTAAAATGACAGATTCTCGGCAATGGGTATAATAATAATCAATGTCATCTTGTGATATATCTGCAAATCTTATTGTCAGTGCGGTTATCGCCTGTAATATTACAACGCTCCTATTTGGAGAGTGAAGACGCTCGCGGAATCGATCCTCGTGAAGAATTGGGATCCACGGATGAAATTGCGTGAAGTAAATATCACATAGTTCCAAAAGCAATCTGTGAGGTGGCAGCAACTTGTCGCGACTAGATTTGCCACATTTGGATATGGTGTGCAAGTTTGGTGACTCGCTCTCAAACGGCCTTTTGAGGGAAGACGACGACGTCTTACCATTCATTACTCTGCTCCGGACCTCATCTAGTCTTTCAACCAAACTCGCGTTGCTGTCTAATAGCGATGCTTGCGGGAAAAGAAGCATGGACTGTCCCACAACTATCGACTCGAGTTGTTCAACTCGTAGCTTAAGAGACTCAATAGCCCCCGGTTTCGTGCCCCGCTTTTGAGAATCCATATAGTAGCATTCCAGCCCAGCCTCAAGGCAGGTTTGGCACGGCTCTTCTTTAGAGCACTTTTTCTTCTTTTTGCGACACTGCACACAGGCCTGCGTGTGCAAGTTTGGATCCTCATCGTCTGAAAGCATTTTCGGGTGGTGGTCCGTTTTTTGGGCTGCAGCTGAAGGCTCTCGCCGTGTCAAAATCGCGGACCCTTAATATCATAGCACTATACCCCGGCCCAATGACGCACATGCGGCACAACTAAACACGACGAATTTAGTTGTAATAGATAGACGAAGTAACACCTATAAATTAGACGACTAGAAAGAGTCTATATATGTGTATTACGTCAGCCTTGTTGGCAAAATGGTGAGCTGCCATTCGAAACTGTGATACCGGTATTGTTGAGAACCATGAGCAGGACGAGATTTTTTGTTCTGCAGAGAACCCTGGAAGACAATCACTGTGTACTGGGTATCCTGAGCAATCAGTGATTTGACCTTTTAATGTTCGTTGCAAGAAAAGCACCCTACTTCTTGGTGACTGTTTCACTAAATTTGGACTCTCTGCCAATAGTGCTAGAGTCTGAACCGGGCTTACCCCAGCATGCATATTGGGTGTAAATCGCTGTGTAATTTGAAATCCGTGTTCCAACTCTTTTGACAGAGAGCTTCTACATTCTTTTTTAATGCGATTGTGCCTCAAACTTAATGCCCTTGGTCCCGCACGAGATTAATTATTTAGTGGTTTGTGAGACAAATAAACTGGCATCCTATGCAGTGACTTGCGACCCAACACGCGAGCCGACAAAAGTTAGCTTCTATGAAAATATGTGTACCGAGTCAAGCAATCAATTTGAGAGTACAGAAGATTTCCAAAGTGGAGTTCCAGAGTAGACTCCACACCTCACTGGAACATCGGATCTTTATTATGAACTCTGATGAAAGCGAGTGACAGCAAACTGCCAGAGCAACGATCAACCCTCCTTTCGTCTTTGGTCTCAGTATCATTTATTCTAAACCTAGTGCGCTTTTTTTAGTAAATACAGCCCGGCCCTCTGGAAGCCTTTTTAAAAACAGTCGATATTAACGGGCAGAAACCTCTTTCCCTATATACAAGTCTTCATGGCTTGTGTATGCCCACCACTTCACAGTTATCAAGAGCTGCTTCAAGAGACCTGATTGAAGGCACGCGCGGCGGTACCGACCATTGACGTTGGGCAGCTCCCTTGTCTGGCGATGCCAGCACACCAGTGACAAACACTGACTCGACATTTGCTTTGATGCTACCCAAAAGCTGAGGCAGTTGAGTCAGAGGGAAGATGAGATTCGAGTTTCCCTCAGTTACTTTTACTCGACCTAGTCTGGTCAAATCTGGAGACAAATCTAGAATTCCACTAACATCAGGCTCCTGTTCAACAATTGCATGACCTGAACCCGCGGAGTTTGAACTGCACTTTCTTGAATGTGCCTGAGGGATACAGAATCCACCCTCAATAGTTTGCAGATCTCTTGCTGACCTTATTCGATGTACTCTAAGGTGCCATAGGCCCCGAGGCATGATCCATGTCTCAACACTCACATCGTTCCATGGTTCCCATACTGAGTAGAGAAAACTCTGACAGACCAGAGCTGTCTTGTAGCTCTCGCGAACTTTAAAGTATTTTCCATCTTCGCTGAAGCCTATCATACTGTCTAGAACGCTGTCTTCAAATCGACGCAGATCAACCTCTACGCTAAAAGCGTATCGACTAGAGTATGCAAATTTGCAGTACTTCTCAGCCACAGATCTCATCGACCATCTTTCGGGTCCAGAGACTAGTGCGACAGAGTGGCCCTCAACTTGGGAAAATATCATCCCCGGGACTGATAGAACCACAGGAAGACTCTGAATCGGTAGAGGAAGCTCTTCTACTTGCCAAAATATGTGAGACTCTGGCAGAGCTAGAGGAAGGAAAATCTCCATCGCTGAATAAGACGAGCATGAAGAATTATACCCCTCTGACATTATAGAGTTAGGATATCCGTATCCTACTGTCAGTATATTCTGGTTTAGCGAGCATATGGGCTTGTCGGACCACCATCTGAGGTGTCGCATGTACAGACCCTTGATTACTCCCCACGGTAATGCCTCCTCATTCACCATAGCCAGAGCACCCCAGAAGCTTCCACAGGCCATTCTGCCATTCATGCTACGACCGTATGGGATGCATGAACCGTCTTCAGCAAAGAAATTAATGAATTGTGTTGCAAACTTGCGTGCACGGTCTCTAATAACTACTCCTTGCTGAGTGTCAGAAGGATTGATCAATACATATAACAAGCTGAACGTATGAAACGCGAATCCATTATAGTAGTCAAGTCTCAGGCGCTCTCCCTCCTGATTTCCATCTCGATACCATCCCTGGTCGACATAATAGCTGTTGAGGTTGGTCAAGCACTCCTGGATACTGTCGCTGTAGTCGCGAGACGTAATCTTTGATAAAGCTAAGTCGACGAAAAGTTTGAAGAAGTACCAATTATTGTCAGGATAATCGTGGTTCCTACAACTTTCAAAGTAAACAATAGCATGATGTTTTGCAGTTGCATCTAGAGGTTCCCAAATATGTTGCCCGACTAATAGCACTGCGATTGCCAGCGTGGACGCTTCGACCTGGCGCTGGTCAAAATCACCTACATCTCCCCAATACTCTTCATGATTGGGATCTGTGCCGTGAGTTATTCCTTCTCTATATATCGCCCAGTAATCGAAGTTCTCTCCTCCTATACTCGCAGGAACCAGTCCATAGAGAGGCCTCGCGAACCCCTCCATCCAGATCGCATCTCTGGCAAATGCTGCCCCACTAGCATCCAACTCAACCCTTGCGCAGCCAGGGGAATAGGCAGGTAGCAATGGCCTATAGAGCGCGTAGAACGCATCCAGCACATGCCCTCTAGATACTAGTGGATTACGGGCTAATGGATTGAATCTTTCTGCCATTATCAAAACTGCACCATGTCACACCATTGAGAGACGCCCTGCTCGAGGCAACTGATATAGCTGTGCATCGTAAAATATTGCGGGCCGCTGGTGCGAGTTCTGAGCTGCTGCCTCACGCGAGCCAGAGAATTGTTCACATACAAATGCTTGGTGGAGTTGCTGTCGCACTTACTGGCGGCCTTGCGCCGACAAATATGTGCAGCTTTTGTGGAGATCTACCCCAGGATACTGTGAGCCTCCTGTGTCAAATCCGCGCTCTTCAAAACGCGGGGTCAAAGGAAAATGACGAATATATAGAGTGCGTTCTGGAGAGCTAGAGGGGTTCTTTTCTTTACAGACAGAGTCTTTATCGTCATGGACTCGAAACCTGAAGTTGAAATAGCTGATGAAGCTGCTCATGGTGGTGACACCCAACCAAGAGATGATTTCAACTTTGAAGGGCTGACCCTACTTGAAGTAGTACCGAAATACCCCAAATATTGGTGGCATTACTCTCACTTCCGAAGGCTGAACCTTTTATTGCTGTGTGGTATCATGTGGTCTACTGCGTCTGGATTTGATGGCAGCTTGTTCAACGGAATGCAAGCTCTGCCACAATGGAAGGAGTACTTTGGAAATCCTCAAGGAAACGAATTAAGCTTGTCGAATGTTCCTAACTCTATTGCGAATATTATCACTTGCTTTTGCGCATACTGGTTTGTCGATAAATTCGGCCGAAGGTATAATATTATGGCAGGCTGCGTTTTCATTATAATCTCTGCGATTCTTAGAGGTGCTGCTCAGAACTATGCCTGGTGGTCGTATGTTCAGATCATTCAGGGTATTGGCACGGGCTTTGTTTCTGTGAGTAGTCCTCCTTACATTACTGAAACCGCCTATCCAACCCACCGTGCAAAGGCAGTATCACTCTATGCTGGTACCTATGCTGTTGGTGGCCTCATTGCTGCGGGAATGAACTATGGTCTTTTAAAAGTTCAGTCTACCTGGGGCTGGAGGATAACTATCTTGGCACAGATTGTACCCTCTTCTATTCAGCTGGTATTGGCGATCTTTGCCCCTGAGTCCCCTCGTTGGCTCATCTACAAGGATAGAGCTGATGAGGCCTTTAAGATACTAGTCAAATACCATGCCGGTGGAGATATTAACTCTAAGCTTGTGCATTTTGAAATGGCAGAGATCAGGGCGTCGTTAGAACAAGAGAAACTGACCCGTGCAGCGAAATGGTCAGAGTATATCAAAACGAAAGGAATGAGGCATCGGCTAGCCATCACAATTGTCATTCCTATGTCTCTTCAGTGGTGTGGCAATGCTCTAATTAGTTACTATCTTCCTATCGTACTTAACACAGTTGGCATCACAGATCCGCACGTGGTCTTGGGTATCAATATTGGTAACTCTGCCTTTTCATTGACAGGTTCTTTTTTCAGTTTGTTTGTCATTGACAGATTTGGTCGTCGTCGCTTGATGTTACTAGGTTACTCTTTGGTCTTTGGTGCCTTATTAATTTGGACTACCTGTTCAGCCGTTGATGCTCAGCGTGATTTCAAAGATAAAGGTCTTGCTGCTGCTGTAGTACTGATGATTTATCTATTTGGTTCTTTCTATCATCTTATTGGAGCAACTGCAAGTCCATACATTATGGAAATCACGCCCTATTCATTGCGATCTAAGGCGGCTGGCTTATATCAGGTGAGTGGTGCTTTACCGGGTCTCTATAATACCTGGGTCAATCCGATCGTGATGCAGAAAATTGGTTGGAAGTATTACATTGTATGGACCTGTTTAGCCATAGTTTGGCTATCGTTTACCTTCTTTGTCGTACCAGAAACTAAGAATAAAGGTCTGGAGGAGATTGCCACTATTTTCGACGGTGAGGACGCAATTGTAGGTACGAATGCGATGAGAGAATTTGGTCTCGAAGGAAAATATGAGGGTAAATGAATACCCATATTCTTATTGCATAAGTGTATATATAGTAGATGTATTTGTAGTTTTGGTGTCTACGTTTCTTATAAACTTTCAATAAATTCGAGCTTTCTTACTACATATGCAAAGTGAATTTTTCACGATCAGAATGAATCAGATCTATACTACAACGCCATTATCATTTCGGTCCGCATCATACGCAGATCGTACCGACATCACCTGAACTTCTGATAATCAAAGCACTGAGGTTAAAGGTAAATGCTTTTCTCTGTTGTAATTGTAGTGAAAAAGGAAACTCAGTACGACAATGTGCGAATTAGGTTATTACGCCTCTTCTGACAACTAAGGCTTATTCACGAGAGTTAGTCAGCTGAGCCATATATGGGGGATTGACGGACAATGATTTCGAAGAAGCTTTATATCGACCACAGAGGTCTTTAGTACTTTTTAATTCATTGATATAAAATACAGCCATGATACTTACAGCTTGATTTCAGAGCTGGGTATCACAATTCGCTTAAAACACATGTCTGCAATTTCCCGTTACTATATTATGACCCATCGACTACTTAATTATATTCTCCAGCTACCTCATTGCACAATAACTAGAATCGGACATGTGGATATTGTGTTGTAAGAACTTTCAGGCATTCTTCAAGATTGTCGTCATATCGAATATCATTATAAAGAGGAACCAAATCTCTGACTGGCTGGAGGACGTAGTCCAGAATCTCACACACTACTGCCTCATTATAATGCGGCGTATAGTGGCAGCAAGAATGAAATCTTCCGATCATGTCAATGAGCAACTCATTCTCCTGTGCTTGAAAGGCTCTTAAATTGGCCCCCATTTCCCTTCTAAATTGCCTAACATCAATAGTTGACAAAATCTGGCGGCAAAACAATGACCAGCTAGGGTTCTCAAAATGCTTCATCATCCTGTCATAACGGTTCGAAAGCTGGGCTGATACATGATTACCAATCCGGTGGACCCATGCTTCATAAGGCACAGAATGGCCTACAAATGCTCTCTGCATTTTGATCAAAGCATCAATGATCGCTACATCTCTTTGAGATATAACCTCAGAATGGAATCTAGCTATAGCTTGTTCAATATTCAATTCCTGTCCGGCTCGGTACGGTGCCTCGCTTACGTCACAGATCAGGTTTGGTACGAGGTAGAGCGCATCTTTCAGAGTCACAAATCTCAGTCCCGATTCGATGTCGAATACCATATCATCATTACCGTATTCAAGCATGTCAGCTCGCACGGATTCAGTGACGCTGCTGCCTGTAATAGGTGTCGCCAATGAATTACTATCAGCAGCGCGTTCGAACTCAGCCGCAGCTGCTAGACCATGGAGACTATGCAAAATGGCCGTCTGAGAACCTGCCAGTTTCTCCAATCGTTGTAGAACACTCAGAGGGTGTGTTTCCTCGTCGTTGTTGTACTCTTCCTTGGGTTTCTCGGCGATATCGGGGCTGCTGCTCATTGTTGTTATAGCTGCTGCTGCTGCTGCTTTATCTTGTTGCTGCAAGTTAGATAGGACCTTAGGGATGATGTGGTTCATCTTCCAATGCTTCTCATCTCCAAGATCTTCGGTCTCCAGAGCACTCTCTGATTGCAGTTCATTTGTCAGTCTGCCTGAATGCATTTTATATAGGCCCCTCTAGTTCAGAGAGTTGAGAGTTCTAATTCTAATCAGGCCAGAGATATAGGTCCGGTCTAGGTTTCGTAAGCAAGGATCGTCAGGCATGATGGCCTCAACACCGATGGCACACTATGCGAGCGTTTTCCTTCGGTCACGAACGCTCTTCAAACTGTCACCGCCAGCTCTACTGTCATTCTTACTACTTCAGAATGCATGTACAAGCGTATATGTTTTAGATATGTCTTAGTGCATTTCTATTCAGATTCAGCGTATATGTTTTCAGCGCCTTTCCATCCAGATACTAGTCAGAACGCGCGCCTGCGGCCCATGATTTCGGAGCCTAGAACCTCTTGAGACTCTACGCTAAGTGTCCAGCAGCGATCTATCACTCGTCTTTTGGTGGGCTCTGCCAGCTCTGGAACGTAGTCCAAAGGAACAAACGGCCTAAGTTCGCCGCGGAGCTCTTCGCCGGTCAACACAACACTCCACTCATAGGCCTTGCTGGCACCATGCGCGCGGCTGATTTGAACCGATTTGAACCGACGGGTAGCCCGACTAGGCCTCTAGTAGTAGCAGCCGCGCGCCTTCTGCTGCTTGAGATGAGGCACATAGCCAACGTTCACGCGCCATACACTGCGATTTAGACACCTCCGCGTCTTTCTCGACTCGGGCTTCTGTAGTCCGTATGTGCAAGAAGCCATCAGCTGTACCCCGCAGATATATGCCATGGCTGAGAATCAAATGTCGTTGAGAATTCGGCGGCGGAACCGGCGGGCGAGGGGCTGTCATGCACTAAACGTTGTGTCATTTCCCCATGTTTATGTCTTCCTGTACCTGACGGACGGGGGAGAACGTCGATGCTGCCAGCGATGATGGGGCGGTCACGACTCTAGCAACTGCACAAATGCGGGGATCTGATGTCGGAGGGCGGTGCCGGTCAGCGAGCGCACTTGGGCTGCCGGAAGAAGATAAATAGCGGCCACTGGAGGAGTGTTCTCTCCTCGACAGGAGGAGAGAGTCAAGAACTAACACGATGAAATTCCAAGCTGTTGTGTGTGGTTTGCTGATTGGATTGGCTGCTGCAGCACCTTCATTCAAGCCGTTGGCACCGCCACCAGTCGTTCATACTCTTGATCCTGTTGAGCTTGAATATGCTCAGGTGCTAACAAGAACGGGCCTCATCAAGAAAACGCATTTGAATGAAGCATACAATGCGCTTTTGGCCGCTGCAGACGCTCAGCTTAGCATTGCGCCGTATACTGTGACGGACAAGACGCTGTTGCCTGCTAGTGGCGATATCCATGACTACTATAGTCTCGCGCCTTACTGGTGGCCGAACCCCGATACACCTGATGGGTTACCATGGATAGACAAGGACGGTCAAACAGACCCTGCCAGCAAAAACTCCTCGACTGATGCTACCCGGTTCTCTGACTTTTTGCAGGCCATCGACACTCTGTCGTTAGCCTACTATCTGTCTGGGAACCAGACCTATGCCGAGTTCACAGCTACGTTGCTCAAGACATGGTTCCTGAACCCGGACACCTTGATGAACCCCAATCTGAACTATGCGCAGGCTATCCCGGGTATCAATGATGGGCGAGATATCGGAGTTTTGGACGCACGAGACCTTAACTTTATCACCGACGGTATTGGGCTTATTTCAGCAGCAAATGTCCTTAGCAAACAAGACATTGCTGGGCTCAACACCTGGTTCACGACATATCTGGAGTGGCTGGTGACCAGTGCCAACGGTGTGGCTGAATCGCAAGAGACCAACAACCATGGCACTTGGTATATTGCACAGGTTGTGAATCTGGCACTCTTCACAGGCAATGAGACACTAGCAAAGACATGGCTTGAGTATGGGCTGAATACCCGGCTGCCGCCTCAGTTCCAGGCTAATGGCACTGAGCCGTTGGAAATCACACGCACAAGACCATTCCACTACAGTGTATTCAATCTCGTGCCTGTGGTTCGTATGGCCAGATATGGCGAGAAGGTTGGTGTCAATTTCTGGAACTGGAATCCGTTCGACACAAAAACACCTATTCTGCTGACTGCTCTGGAGTTTCTGGGGCAGTATATTGTCGATCCGTCCAAATGGACGCTGGATGATCTCACGGGAGTCGAGTTTTCGACCTTGATATCAGATGACTGCTATCCCGCAGCTATATCTCAGAGTCTGCTACATTACGGCCCATTACCAGACCTCACGGCGGCATACAATGCGAACTTGGCTGGGGCATCTACCGTCAACACTTGGCTGAAGTGGCCCCTGCAGTTTATTTTAAAGATATAATACTGTCGTAACTGTTTGACAATTTTTTTGTTTTATCCTTTAGATCGACATATGCGCTAATACGCCTGTCACGCAGGTCTAGGATAAGAGCATTAGGAAAAAAATAAAAACCCAAGTTTATAAAGCAAATAAGCAAATGCGATGGTCATCCTTAACCGGGTGCTCCCCCCGGTCAATACGACGCTAAGAAAATAACAGGTTGAAAAGCTAGAAACATCAATTTAATGAAAAAATTAAAGGACTAAACAAATCATGAGACTAATACAATGTTAAACTATCTCTTATATGGCAAGCAAAATAAAAAAAAATCAGATTTAAACAACTTCCTCATGATTAACAGTGGATTGATGGAACTTTTCCTCATCAAGGTTAACACCTTGCTTGGTCATGGCATTTCTACCAGAGACAATATCGTTACCGAAAGCCTCAGCGACATCTTCCAAATCCTTTCCACCGGTCTCAGGGAACAAGAACCAAACAATGGTGAACTGGACGGCCAACCAGACGACGTAAACAATGTAGTACTTCCAGGTGATGGCCTCCATAGCGATGGGGTTGACGTAGTTGTTGAAGAAACCAACAACAGCACCAGCGAACTGGTAAATCATGGAGCCCTTGGATCGCAAAGAGTAGGGGCAGATTTCCATAGTATAGGTAAATGCAATAGGAGAGCAGATCTGGTAGACCATATTGTAGAGGAAAATGAGGAACACAACACCCTTTCCGAGTCCAGAGTCCTTGAATTCACGCTCTTGGTTAACAGCAGAGACGGCAGTGAAAACAATGTAGACGACAAACATGGAGGCGTAACCAGTCAAGAAAAGAGTTCTTCTCCTGAACTTTCCGACAATGTAGGCACCACCGACGGAGCAGACCAGAGTCCAGGCACTAAGACCCAAGTTAATGTCGAGCTGCTGGATAGTTCCAGTGATACCGGTGTTGTTTAAGATAATGGTCAAGTAGAAGGAAATCAGAGCGTTACCGGAAAGCTGCTGCATAAGAGGAACGGCAGTACACAAAAACAGACGGTGGAACATAGCCTTGGACTGGAACCACTTCATCCAAGAGCCAACACGCTGGAGCTTCTCCTCCTCGATAGTAGCAGCAATCTCAGCCATCTCGTAAGCAACGACGGGGTGGGTCTCGTCACCATTAGCATGGTACTTAACAAAGAACCGTCTGGCTTCCTCATGTCGTCCTTTGTCGATCAACCATCTGGGGGACTCGGGTCCGAAAAAGGCAACGATGATTTGGATAATGGGGAAGAACATCTGGATCAAAGAGGGAATTCTCCATCCCCAGTTAGAGTCCATCAGACTGTTGTAAGGAGCACGGGTGACCAAGGCAGCCACAAATGCACCAAGAGGCCACGAAGGCATGAGCAGAGCAGTAACAACAGGTCGCTGGGAGGGATAAGCACACTCAGTGACCAAAGGAGGAGCAGCAGTCAGAGCAATGACACCGCCAACACCAAGAATGATTCGACCACCAACAAACATGCCAAAGCTCTGGGCGCAACCTTGAATAATAGCACCAATAACAACAATAAAACTTCCACCGATAATAGACCATCTTCGTCCAATATAGTCGACAATGTAGGTAACGAAAGGGATGGTGATCAAAGTGCCGATGGTCATACCGTTACTCATGGTGCCCAGAATGGCACCATGGGGATGGTCAAAGAAAGTCTGCCACGACTTGACAGACTGCAGACCGTTGGTCATACTTCCATCGTAACCACACACGACCTGAGCCAGCAAGCCACCGGAGAGCAGCAGGTTGAGCTTGATCAAATGCGGGTAGAAAATCCATGGTCTCTCGATCTTAGGGGCGATCTCAGAAACAGACAGATGCGTGTAATCGGGAGCGTCACCGTTCTGGTTCGGCTCGTACTGAGCGGTCTCAACAGGGTCCTTGTCAGCCATGTATGTTAATATTCTCTATGCAACTCACACTGGTACGGTGATAAGCCGGTTTCTATAAAACACAAGAGAGTTGAAGATAAAACGAACTGGAGAGAAAAAGAGGGCTTTTGCAAATCTTGGGGGAATATCGACCTGTATTTGTACCCCAGATCTCCAAACTTCCAAAGGTGGGGCAAGAAAATCTTTCGTTTTTTCCTGTTTTGCCATTCGGGATACGCTTTTATTTTTTCCTCTAGGGGAATATACGGGGGCACCAGCTGGTGCGTGCGGGGAGTATCGGCAACCCCCGCACATGTCACCACCACCACACACCCACTGCTACCACCACCACCCATTTCCCGGCTGGTTTTCCACACCTCTTCTCTTCGGGGTGCTCATCACCACCACGGTGGTGGTGGTGGTGGTGGTGGCATAGAATAAATCGCAGGCCTGAGGAGGTCATTGAGAGGGGATGGGCTCCCGATAGAGAGCGTTTACCCCGCTTTCCAAGCTAAGTTTGGCATCGCACAGAAAAATATGGGTGCGAGCTTAAGAGAACCAAGGTTTTCAAACGTAATCAGAGATTAACTAACATACGGCTCTAGATCCGATTGTTGTTTGTTTCGATATATTGATCCACCACCATCACCAGGTCACACTAGAGCTAGAGGACCCATCTCCCAATAGGGGGGGGGAGTGCCCATTCCAACTGCTTTCCCAGCACACACACCACCACCACCTCCTCCTCCTCCTTAAACTAGCTTCGTGGCATCCCATTTTCCTTAGTCCTTTGACCTTTGACCACCACCTTTCGGCGTGGGACGGGATCCACTCCCGATTCTCACGATGCGGCTGGATGGCGAGGGCGGTTGGACGGCGCGCGTGTGTGTGCGTTAACGGACACCACCCCCGGCCCCCCCAACGTTTGTTTTTTTCGGCCCCGTTCTTCCAGGTTAATTATGGTAAAAACGATACAGTCGCATTGTTTTCCAACTGGTCACAAGTGGGGATTTACATGAGGGATCTGTTTCGTAAAGGATTTGGTTTTTCCGGCCTAGCTTCGTGATGTTAGTAGTCTGACTCTTTTTTGGCTATAGTGGCCCCCCCTCCCCCCGGGGCATGAGACACTCTCCTCCCAACAGCCGTGTTGGCCCCGTACGGCATTGAATGTCACCACAGCCATAACAGCCCATTCTAGAGACCTTCTCGGGTGAATATACATGACCTATTTGCCTTACAAGTGTAGCGCAGAGAACCACGTACTGTACTACCTACGATAATGAAAAACCCGCACCTGAATGAAAAGCCTGCGCGTAGCTTCCGTGGTGTGCGTGGCGGGGAGCTTTTTCTGCACGCTCTGCTGCTGCGTGCCACGCTGCAGGCTCCTCAGCAGGGGAAGTAATAATAATAGACAACGACGCGCGATCTAGAGCTAATAGAAGCCCGAAACAAAACCCGGCAGGCCCACCTCCGCGGCGGCGGCGTGACCCCAATAGCATGATCCAACCTGGCGAGAAGAGGGATCCAGTGGAACCGCCCTCCTGCCCCCCAGTGGATAAACGTGATAACGGCCTCTGCTTCCTCGTATATATGGAACGCAATGAGGAGACCTGCCTCATTCGGACGCCGTGGTTGGGCTTGGTACCCGGGCGTGGCGAGCCCCGCGTAGGCGATGATGGGTCGCGCGGACTGCGGGCTCAATTCCGAGTATCGGGAAGCACTCACGATACTTTGTGGCCCCGCGCACACTAGGCCTCAACATGGAATAATCTGTGCTTTACCGACTGGCAAGTATTAAAGAAAATATACTCTCGATCGACAATGTGCCATATTTTCCCTTAGAAGGCGTGGAATACGGGTGCTTGTCCCTTGTCAGAGGTGAGGGGAATAAACAAAAAGAGGGGGAAAGGGCTCAAAGAGGGGTAATTATCCAACTTCGTGAGATGCTTTGACTTTTTTCCCATAATATGCCCTGCGCTAGACGAGAGAAATACAGGAAAAATCGATTTTTCGCACTCTCACCTGTAGAATTGTTGAGCTTCCTTCAAAAGGTCCTCTCTTGATTCTGGTGACTGGGGCCTCCCCGCCCCCAAGAAGAAATCACTTTTTGACTGCACCTCTTCAATCGGTACAGTCAGGTTTTTTTTTTTGCTCTTTTCTTTAGCTTCTAATTTCATGTTCCAGGCCCCGTCCTCCGTACCTTCTGCTGATGTTGTCCAGCTTTGCCTTCACTAGTAGTGGTGCTCGTGGCAGTTGCTTCGATATCAATCACCACGTCAGGCGAAGTCGCCTGATCATGGCTGGCACAAGCGCTGCCGGGCATCATGGCATATGTCTCGTAGGAAAGAAGCAGCATCAGGAGTAACGCCACTATGCCCATCAGAAGCGTGCTTCGCAACTCGGCAAATGCCAGGCAGAGAATGACTATGGCCACTGGAATACGAGGTAGTATTCGCGCATATTTGGGTAGTTTCCTTGTCCCCAGCGAATCCAAACTTTTATCCAGCGCTGCAATCGCTGCTAAACACAGAAGTGCAACACAGAGGCCCCCAGTGAAGAAAAACTGAAGTGAATAATGACTTTCTTCAGCTGCACCTTCGCCCTCGAGTCCCTCCAATGAAGGTTTCTTTGTGGATTCACTGTCACTGGCAGTAAGCTCTCCAGCGGCATCGGCAGCAAGAATCAGAGAGCCAATTAGAGGGATATGGAGATAGATCCACAGAAAGGCCGACGTGATACTGCGCCGGAGCGCATGGCATGCTCTCTCACTGCCTTCGCCCATGAAGTAGAACCAGCAGAAGGCATAGGCAATAATCAAGGTCAAAATCGCCCTTGCTAGCTTTGTATTGAAGCCAGCAGCGGCTGGCGCATTGGCAACAATCCCATACAAAAACTCCCCCAGGGCGATAATATAAAAGGCCGCGATTCTGTCCACTTCGTGCTCGATATTCACTGCCGTGGACTTTTCAGCCCGAATCAGTCTTTTGAATGCAGGATGGAATGTCAGCGTATAGCCTCCAATTTCAAGTGCAATGCATACGAATGCTACGGCAATCTTGGCTCGCACGGGAATCCAAATCACAGACAGCCAGATACAGCTTGTGATTGTCATAAACGCAATATAATATCGCATCTGCCTGCGGTGCTCTACAATGTAGAAAGTGTAGATAAACGTCAGAAGCCCTGCTGACATTCTTGAAATTATATATGTCCCCACCACTAGACCAGTGTGGCCCACTGACTCCAACACAGATGGTGCATTATTGGCATACACAACAAGTAACGTTAGTATCCACAACACAAATATCTTCTGGGAAAGGTCGTTATTGTAGTAATAGTTCATAAAGTCTCTGAGATCGCTCCAAATCTGCCAGGCAGGCAGAAATAGCAGCACAAACTTCAACAATGACAGTCCTGAGGCCTCTTCAGTGGCCCCCTTGGCAAAATTGGCCACTATCCCCACGTATAACAGATCGAGAAACAACTCGAACCGAGCAGATCCTCGTTCTTCTCGTGTTCGATACAAGTGTCCATCGTGAAAGTAGTTGAGCGCATGCGGTCGGCAGAGCACGCCGTTATTCGGCGGCTTCTCGATAAACCTGACACTCACAGGACCATACTTTTGAACAAACTCGGAGTCTTCTTCAGCTGACATGATGGCCGTCCACACCGCACAAATCCCTTGTATTTTCGTGAGTGCAACAGCAACCTTTTGTAGGCTTCAGCAGCTTAATCTCGGCATACGCGCTAGTTGTACATCGCGACAAAATCTTAAGTATATCTTGGCACGACGGCCTACAAGCCTCAAAACAACACTCAACAAAGCCTACTAGTGAGTTTCTCTATGGTACTTCTATTACATAGACCTAAAATACAATTCCAGATGCTGCAAGTAACGCCATCACGGTGATGAACACCGGGATGTGGAACTGGGGAGAAGCCGAGTTGTTTTCAGGCGCGGAAGGAGTCACAGTCGAGTTGACTGTAACATTGCCGCTGCCAGATGAGGACCCGGGGGAGGCGGCGTTGAGCAGACAAGTACCGGTGTGGTTCTTGAACAGAGTGGATCTGTCAATCACAGAGTTGTTGCTGCTGGAGATGAACTCGTGAGTGAGATGTGTACAGTTGTGGACTGTGAATCTTGACCAGCCGTAGTCGTTGTCTTGGCCGAACTGGACAAAGTCGGCTAATGGGAACTCAAGAACGTCTTGACCATCATAGTGGCCGGCAATACCGTTGACAATGTACCATGGTGCGCTGGGGTTGTTGAGTCCATTGGGGTCGGTCTCGTTGAATGCTCGAGGAGCAATTCTCTGATAGTTGTGGACGTGTCCGTGGACGACTACATCGACGCCATACTGGGTCAAAACACTCTCGAATGCCTCTTGGCATTGAACACAGGCGTCATCCTCACTACTGGTATACCACGGTCGGTGGCCACCGACAATGACCCAGGGGGTCAAGGTTCGGTTAACGGACTTCAGGTCATTGATGAGCCAGTTGATCTGCGCGTTTTCGGGCGCAAATGGGCCGGAATCGGCACCCTGGATTCCCCCCAGCTCATCGGGAGCAATAATGCCATTGGGGAAATCAGTCTCAGTATTCACCTGAACGAAGTGGACATTGCCGTAATCAAAAGAGTACCACATGTTGGAAACACCCTCAGACTCAGGGCCCGGCATTCTCCAGTGGCTCAAGTACCCAGTGAAATTCTTCTGTCCGGGAACGCAGACACTGGTGTTGAAACTTTGGCCCCATGCGGAGGCACTAGTCAAGCCATCGACACAATCACCGTCGTGGTTACCGGGGCCAAGCATATATGGCTTGGAGGCACTGATAACAGCCATCTCGTTGTAGAAGGCATTCAGAATGGCGTTGTATACCTGGAAGCCCTGAGCAATGGTACTGTTGGGCAGGTAGAGCTGGTTCTCTTCCTTGAGCCAGTAATCTGCGTAGGCAATGTCACCGACATGCCACAGGAAACTATAACTGTCCATGTTGTTTTGGAGCGAAGTGATTGTATCAGTTTCGCCAGGGGTGAGAACACCCCCCTCGCCCTTTCCCTTCTTGTCACTCAGTCCAAGAGGGCCCATAGTACCCAAGTCGTTTGCCATGGCAAACACAAACTCATCATTGTTTCCCACCACGGGCTTTGTGGTGAAGTTGAATACCCCTGAGCTGTTTGCAGTATCGCTGACAGAGTAGAAGTAGGTAGTATTAGCCTTAAGCCCAGACAGCAGCACGTGATTGTCCCAGGTAATTGAGCTCTGGTAGGTGTTTGAAGTGCCCGACGCACTTGAGTCGAGCGACTCAACCGACTGTCCATACTGTACAGTAGGGTTGCTCAGCTCTGTGTTGGTGCTCCAGCCAATGGCAATGCCGTCAGCACCAGCGTAGGCCACCCGGTGCTGGAATGGTGCAGTAGAGTTGTCTTGGGCATTGGCACTGCTGGCCAATGCCAAAACGACTGCAGCAACACTAGCTATTCCCTTCAATTGAAGCATTGAATACAAGTTTTAGCGAGAGGACGAAAATGAAAATTGTTTTAAAGAGCAAGAAAAAAATCGGCCAGACGACTTGCACACCTGCCTTTAAAGGAGAAATCCCTGAAATTTTCACATATTGCATGGTTTCCCCCTGGAAAGTATCTGACCAATCGTAGACCAGGTAATGTTGCATGACTAACTGGTTCTGTTGAACAGTTAGGTCCTGTCAAACCGCCAGTTGATCGAGGTATGGTAGGTCATGCTTAGATGGACTGCCCCTATTGGATACATGTACATGCACCCCGATTAACTGCACCCATGCATAAGATACGTTTGACCTAGCTGAATCTGGGATTTGACGACTCGGAATAAGCTCTGAGTCCACATGAATGAGTTTACAATCCTCTATCCAACTGTATAGTCCATACAGTGTTTAGTGGCTCCAGCTTAAATGGCTCTCACGGTCACTTTTTCTATTGATTACGTCCGCTCGCTGGTAACTCACTGATAAAAATGGCAGGAAACGGTTTGGTTGTGGACGGACTCCGTGGGCTTTTCTGCTATACCGGCGGCCCCACAATTATTGCCTAGTGCGGATATAGTTCAATATCTGAATATGGCTTTCAACTTTCCGGGACACTTGTTGCATAGGGCCCAAACGGATCAGCACATGCACTATGTAACTGGTCATTCCGAGAAGCGGCTTGCAGAATGTTTTGATTAGGTTGTGCCCCTTCTGATCAACCCGGCAACCCTTCCGAACGCATCTCAAGCATTTGGATACATTACTATTACTGTGTGACCGCCCAATAGTTGCCCGACCAACATAGGGACCGAAAACGAATGGAGAGGATTAATCCGATTCGTCGCGTCTCTAGCGGTTTGTTTTCGCGCAGTTGATACGTGCAAGGGAGGAGGTGCACCGTTAAGGTCAATGCCACTCAATGCGAACATCTCGCATCGAGTTCCGATCGCTAGATAGATCCTTTTTGTCATATTCATTGTGTTATTATAGCTTCTGTGTGTAGTAACAAATGGCCAAATTCTTTCAGATAACATGCATTCGGGTTCCAACGCTGGGGCTAGAAAGCCCCCTCAAATTCACATGCGGACCAGGAACAACATCCACAAAATCTCCAACATCAAACTACACATCTTGCACTCAAACATAAAACATTCAAGGTTTACACCCACATAGTATTACCAACAGACTAGTCTAGTACCCAATCCAGTACCCAATGCTACAGAGTCGGATTCGGCTAGGATAGATCCATCTACTAGGTATCACATAACAAGCAGGAACAGAAGGCTGTTGATCCTCGTAATGGCCTGAATCCTATGCTTCAGGAACACGCAAACAGATAGCTGGAGTCATTTATCATGATCCAATGAGCATCCTGGGGTCAGTCCCGTGAGGCATTAGCAACAACACTTGGACAGCTGCTCAACGGGGCGCTTAATTACCACCAGAGTCTGTTGACTGCACAGAGTACGAAATTGCGGAGGTGGTGGGCGAGCATACTGGGCTGGATCATCACACGCGGACCAGAGACTACTTCCAGCTATCTAATGTCAAATATTCCAAAGCCGTTTTGGGGTCCTGATACCCGCGCTAAGAGTTAAGCGCTGATGTATATGCCATCAGAGTGCCACTAGTGACATCGAGCGACGCTGAGTTGCCACGGTGACTGAAAAAGTCGCTTCGGTCCGACAGTGCACTGGACCAATAATCACTCAGACTATATGGCCCTCCTAATACCCACGGTCTGTTACGGGTGTTGATGCGAGGCATTTCAAGCGATGCGCGCGACGATCGCGGAAAACGGCCTCTTCTGGCAACTTTGACGTCAATCCCAGCCGTTGTTCCACAGAAGCCGCAATGCGTTCCGGGCATAAAGCTTGGTGACCTCCCCAAATACTAACGGCTGGACCTGGAACTACCTGGATCGAGTCCCCGCCGATCCTGCCGGAAGACCAATTAAAGCAATTGCGTTGGACTGGCGGCCGCGTTGCTTCAGAGTGAGCGGTTTTAGGGCTGGTTCACCTTTGTGTTGTTGTTGATGACCAATGGAGTGGGTTCAACCCATTGAGAACGAACCCCGATTGGACACGAAATAAACCCAGTTAACGTCTTCTGGTACCCTATGGTATTCTGCGTCCTATGGGCTCGCAAGCCGCCTGGCTATAGAGAGACAGGCCAAAAAATAAGATCCAACACTGTGACCTCCTCCTCTGGCAGGTGCCGGGAACGACGGATCACGGATTCCTAGTGCCGAACCTATATGGTAGAGTTTAGTGCCGGTACCTTAGTGTACGGAACCAACGGAAGGGGAAGGTCCCTATTATAAAAAGGCAGAAAGCCACCTTTGTCCAGGCTAGGAAAGTCGACTCTTGCATTTTTGGTTTTTCATCATCATCATCATCATCATCCTCTCTTCTTACTACTACTTAAACGACTATGAAGTTTCAGGCTCTCGCTCTACTAGCCCAGCTGGCTGCAGTCCACGCAACTATCTACACCAAGCCCGAGAAATGGGACAAGGCGACCCAGGACTCCATCCAGCAATTCATCGAGGGAAACGGTGACCCATTCAACCTGGGCAACCAGTTTGACGGCCAGACCACAGTGATCCGAGATCTCTTCTACGAGAAGAACGGACGCTTCAGCAGTCTATGGCCGTTTGCGTATGCTGCCAACGTGACTCTCAGCAGCCCCATCGGCTGGCTGCTCAACACCTGCGTAAGCCGTAACGGTTCCGGAAAGGTCACTATCAACGGGATTGTGTCCAATCTGCAGCAATTCCAGTACCTGCCTGAAAACGTGCGGGACTTGACCGAAGACGATTGGCACGAGTTGCTGTTGCAGCAGGCCAACTCTGTGGACGACGAGTACGTTGCTGAGTCGTTGCGATTCCTCATGAACAGTATGCCCCAGATCTACAACCAGATCAGAGCTACTCAAGACAAGTCATTCGAGGGCCAGATCACCGCGAAGGATGCCGTCGATGGCGCTGGTGCAGGCTGCTACCAGTACCTGGCCCCCAACCCCAGTGACTGCCAGGAGATGTTCAAGCTCTTCAGCGAGAACATCACCTCTGATGTTCCTGCTTCCAACTACAGGTACTACTACGATTCGTGTGCTCTTGTGCACAACTCGGCCTCTGCTCCTATCTTGAACATCGAGGAAGTGGGTGTTTCTCTCTTCAAGGACTGCATGGTCAGCACCCCCAACCACAGGCTCCTCGCTGGATGGGCCGGCAGCGCCCACGTCGATGCCGGTAATGAGACTGCTTGTCTCATCCACGTCGGAGCTGCTCCTTTCTGTCTCGATGTTAGTGGTGCCAATGCTGAGTCCAGTTCATCAGATAACAGCTCCATTTCGGGCTCAGAGCTTCAAGATGACCTGAACAACGCTGCAGCCTCTGGCTCCACTGCTCTTGTGGCCCCTGCTGCTGTTGTCGCACTAGTCTCTGGTCTCGTTGCGATGTTCTTCTAAACCAACCACCACCCTCTTAATGTCTAATCCCTTGAAAGCGCATATTCCTCTCACCGTATATATTATTATTATTATTATTATTATTATTAACCCTTTAAACCTGCACATATAACTATGTTGTTTTTGACCCTATAGAATCGCGATTATTTAATAATTTTTCATTTTAGCCGCTCTCTCGTCTGCTCACTAAAGGTGCTTCCTAACTATGAATATACGCATAGCTTCCGGCGGTTCCGAGAGATCGCCCGAAACCCAGAACTTGGGTGCTTAAAGCTAGGCCAAATCTAGGGAGTGAGCGTAATGGGTCCGATCTGGCTTTATAGTGCGGTCTCCGATAGGGTCCTAAATTTGCTTTGTTCCTCCTCACTGAGAAACAAAAGCCTCTGACTCGGAAAAACTAGTGCAAGATATGATCGACAGCGCATTCTGTCGATCATTCCAATACGCAACACTATAATATGTCTAGCAGCAGCAACAGCAGCAGCAACAGCAGCAGTGGCCTGCCACGTTGAAAGCAAAAAGTACTGGTTTTGATTACATTATATATCTAAACAGTGTCCAAGGGAATCTCCACTTCATTCTCCTCGGCTTGGACGTGAATGAGTTTGCCCTCAATCTCATTTGGATTCTTTACGAGATTATACAGCGGGCAGATTTTCTCCACCTCACGATGCAGAGAGGCTAGAGTTTCTGCACTCACATCTCCGCTTACAAATACAGTATACTGAATGTTGGAGATTCCTGGCGGCTTATCCTCAAAGCCTTCATTCCCGTTCCGGAGATCAAGCACGCCAGAAGTCTCAACTTCCAGCGAGTCAAGAGGAACCGATCTAATGCCCGCAACAGCAACGTACATGTGAGAGATACAGGCCCCGAGAGCCCCCAGCAGAATCTCTGGTGCAGAAGACCCAATATCGTAGCCGCACCACTCCGGGGGGCTATCAGCCAAGATCTGATGGTCACGGATACGTATTCTTCGCACTCCACTGCGACCCTCAACCGTGGTCCGAGTGACGGGCCTCTTGATGGCGATTGCTTCGTGCGCAGTTGTATTTCCAAGCGCGTTCTGATAGAATTGAGTCATGGCTGGGCCCTTATGTGCCAGAAAGCCTTGTAACCCCTGGGTATCAGAGCTCGCATGTCTTCGAATGCATCGCGCCAGAAACGGATTGAGCGCCCTCTTCGAGCTATACCGAAACATGATTAACCTGCCAACTACCTCTGGGTCACTGTTCAAGTGCACTTTATATAGGCAAATTGGGAGTAGCGTTCCCGGCCTTATGTAAGCAGTGGATTAAACCAGTATTATTTTGCTCCAGCTATGCTTCCAAAGTCTGTGCTATGATCACTGCAGCATATGTTTATACAGGAATATTCAGCAATAATGGCCCTTCTGATAGGGAGACAGAAGTAGATTACTAAATGTGTAACTCAACTTTGTAAATATAACTTGTAGTCCTACTTTGGATCTAGTTCGAGTTCTGTAACAGTGTCTTGAGATACGCCTGTGTGCTGCACAGTGCTCTCGCGTGCCGCTTTGCTGGTCGCTCTATGACATATACATCATCACTGATTCATAGATGTGGAAGGCCATCAGGAGAATTAGATTGTTAAGGATGTAATCGTACTTTGTTAATCTGCTCAAACCACGAGTAGGCCAAACTACTGTCCCTCTACTCTGGCAGTCTATCGAAGTAATCTAGGAAATTTACTAAGGAAATTTGCTCATTCCGTCTACTGAGTCCGTCTACTTGGTCAATCTACTGGGTCAATCTGCTGGGGCAATCTACTGGAGCAGTCTACTGGGGCCTTCTACTTGTTCTGTGTACCAGAATACTACCGAGTCGAAGTCGTGGCATTTTTCGGCTTGTTGATTCTCAAGTTGTAGAAGCTGTATCAGAAAGTGCCAATAGCCTCCCTGTGGGATTAGAAAAGAAATGCTTGTACGTTTATCAGCTCTCCAGAATTCGCGTAACTGCATAAGTGTAATTATTTTCAATAATACAATAACTTGGTATATTAAGACATTTATTAAGATATATATAACTACATGTGCGTATTTTCTTGTAGAGACGGCATTGCAGGCGGTATTTGCATCCGAAATATTTTGACTGATATTAAACTCATATACTCATATGGGTCGTCGAGGTACTAGCTAGAAGCGAAAGTTAGGGACTGAGTATTAGCTTAGGAGTAACTGGTTCGCCTTAGGATTTTTTGGCCCGGCGGCTGCCACTTAGCAAACAGATAATAACGAAATAACTTCTATGTGTATCAGTTATTACTGTCTTTCGCATCTAATATAATATGTATCCAATAGTACGTATAAATAATTAAAAGAGAAGCACTCAAGATCGACATGGCTATCCTCTTGGCTCTAGGTGACCAGGTCCTCATAATGTTTTGGCGGTCCAACGATACGGTTGCTCTGAACAACGGAATCGAATTAAATGACGAATTTCCCTTCGGCGTGCCAAAGAGCATAGGAAACTACTAAAGGTGGCATTCTTCCTCATCATATTGATTGATCTGGTTTAGCCTCGGGTAGTTTATTTTGGGCCAACAGAGGAATGCTGGTTCAAGAGTTCAGTTCTTATATTTCTTATACTGCCACTGCGAGGTAGAACTAAGGGAGACTTGAGAGCTGACGAAATGTATGCATTAGCACGAATTAACAAGAATATATATAGGACTAGTTCCCTCACAGTAATCAGTCGAAGTTTTATGGAATCTTATCTCAACGTCATGCAAACTAACCCTGGACCTCCACGATTGTTTTGTTCAGAACCGGTACACCAACTCAGCTACATTGTCGAAATAGAATTATCTTCTTAAAAGGCTCCTCCGGTTACCAGCTTTGGATGCACAAATGGGAAATCGGACTAGGATTCGCATACAGACCCAGCATTGTGCCCAGTATATTGATCCAGTAGACGGACCTAGTAGACGGCCCCACTAGATTCAGAACGACCCAGCAAACCCAGTAGACTGCCTTCTGTTGAACTATACCCATGAATTCCATGAATCTTACTCATGACGTTTGCCCAAGGATTTTACCCATGAATTATACCCATGAGGGTTACCCAAGAAGTTTACCCAGGAATCTTACCTAAGAGTCTTACCCCCTAGTAGGCTGACCAGTAGACTACCCCAGTAGACGGACCCAATAGATTTCCCTACTAAAATTCCCTACTGGAATTATATAATGGATTTCCTTAGTAGATTTTCTAGATTACCTCAATAGAGCCCCAGTAGACGGCCCAAGTAAACTGCCTCCGTAGATCGACCCAGTAGATCGCCCCACAGACTGTTCTCCATAAGCCCAATGGTTATATCACTCACATCTCAAGATATATAGATTAATAGAAATACGACTTCATATCGGCTCAAAGAAATCTGGCTAAGGCAGCCTGCGATATATCTTTCCCAGGAACGCGTTGCGCTACTATTTGCCTTCGATTGGCCCCACGTCCGATATCTCATCCTGATCTTCTAATATTCTACAACGCTCCAGGGTGGTGCCTACTACTATTACCGCTATATGATAAGATATCTGAGGGCGTATATCTGAGATTTTTTTTAGCTGTTTTCTTGCGTGCTTTTAAAGCAGTGATAAGTTACGGTTTGAGTGATTTACGAGCCTTCTTTCCCCCACACTTTCGGTTACCCACGCTCGGCGAACTCTCGAGGGCGGCAAAAAACTCCTTCGTTTACGTCAACAGTCGATGGTTATCGATATGAGTCCGACAGTAAGCCGGTGTCGGCCTGTGAGAATTTTGTACGTAGGAAAGAGCCGTTGGGAGATGCCATTCTCCGTAAAATTTAACCGAAAAGTTTATCCGAAGCTGCTACAAACCATTACGGATATATCGCACTGATCTGGCCTGATTCGCGTTAGAAAAGGACAAAGCTAATGAAATATATTATAATGCACTATGTTCAAAGATAATGGATACGGAATGTTTGTTCTGTGTAGAGAGAGTATGATAAAGTGTGCTAGGAAGCATATTTAGGCGCCCGAAAACACCGACAAGAACCACATCCTCCATTTAGCCGCGCTACGCCTTTCAGGTGCTCGTTGCTTAGTTAGCAGTTTTACACCCAAAATGGGCCCCGTTACCGTTGAGTTAGGCGAGGACCTAATGCAGCGGGATTAAAAATGGCAGCTCAAAGGCCCTTGCTTTTCTTTTCAATTGCGGGGCAATGTCGAGAAAATTTTCTTATTCTCCGAAGCAAAGAGTTGATATATAAAGAGTCGTACATAGGCCGACATGTTGTTCTGCGACATAGCTAGAAGTAACATCATCGGTCACGTACAAAAAAATGACTAGGAGTATGGACTTGGCTGTCGAGAGGGCCGAGAAGTTCGAGCATATGGATCCAGCCGACCAGGACGCTCACGACCTCGCTGCCCTCGGTTATGTGTCTGAACTATCGAGGAAGTTCAGTCCCATTAGTATGCTTGCACTGGCATTCAGTGTGTTGGGTACCTGGTCTACGTTTGCGCAGGATTTGGCCAGCGGTCTCACAAATGGAGGCTCGATAACCATTCTTTGGGGATTGTGTCTTGTTACGTTCTGCAACCTGTGCGTGGCAGTTTCGCTAGGAGAGTTATGTAGCGGGATGCCAACTGCTCTGGGACAGGCTTATTGGGTGTACAGGCTGTGGGGCACTCCAATGGGTCGTTTCACGTCGTATATGTGTGCCTGGATCAACACTTTTGGCTGGTGGGCTTTGACTGCTTCGCAGATTGCTTTCATGACCAATTTCATGCTTGGCTTCAAGGTCATGTTCGATAATGATTGGAGCGGTGCCAGTTCAGGCTGGCTACAGTTTGTGGTGTATCTTGGCATCACGCTTGTGTTCATACTCATTAACGCAGTTGCTTGCCGCAAAGAAAAAATCCTCCCTTGGTTCAATAACGGTGTAGGTATAATGTTCGGCGGCTTGTTTCTTGCCTTTTCTCTTGCCATGCTTATCTCGGTTGGAATTCATCCCAACCTTAACTTCCAAACCGGAAAGTTTGTATTTGGTAATTGGATAAACCAGACTGGATGGCCTAATGGTGTCGTTTGGTTTACCGGTCTCATCCAGGCCGCCTATGGTCTGACTGCATTCGATTCAGTTATTCATTTGGTCGAGGAAATCCCTTCCCCGCGTATTAATGCCCCTAGAATTATTTATCTGGCAGTCCTAGTTGGTGCTGTTACTGGTGGATTGTTCATGGTAGTGTGCTTGTTCTGTATTCAAGATTTAGACGACATCTTGGATGGTCCCACTGGTCTTCCATTCATGCAGTTGATGATTCAGACCATTGGTATAGACGGAGCCACAATCATGATTGCGTTTTTTGAGTTTAATGGTCTTGGTCAAGGTGTCAGTATTATGACCACAGCGTCCCGACTTACTTGGGGATTTGCCCGAGATGGTGGCCTGCCATTCAGTGACTATTTCGCTCATGTCGACAGCTACTGGAATGTGCCTGTTAGAGTACTGTGGGCTGAAGGGTTCCTCATCGCGCTTATTGGTGTACTTTATCTGTTTGCCACTACAGTGTTGGAGGCTATTCTGAGTGTGAGCACAATTGCGTTGACAATTTCATACGGAATGCCAATCGCTGCATTATTGATTGTGGGCCGTGATAAGCTTCCTCCTGGGCCTTTCAAGCTAGGACGATGGGGGGCAGCAGCAAACTGGGTCAGTGTAATTTACTGTTGTATCACAACCGTATTCTTCTTCTTCCCCGGTTCACCAGACCCTGGTCCAAGTGACATGAATTACGCCATTGCGGTGTTTGGAGTCATGCTAGTGGTTTCCGTCAGCTTCTGGTTCATCAAGGGTCAGTGGACATATCTCAAGACTGATGATGCTATCAATGAGCTTATGCATGCTCAGCAACTGGAAGATGGTACTCCGGAACAAGTTCAGATTGCATATTCTACAGAAGATGGTAAATGACATTAGATGTGTATTACGCCAAAGTGTTTAATGATATGGTGCATTGTTTTAGAAGTATTTGATATATAATAAAAAAAATATAATATTGATGGCTTCGATTTCCTAAAATCGGCCTCACCCATTCCCTTCAAACTCGACGTGTAAAATAATGTAAATAAATAAGTTGGAATAAATAATTTAATCGTAAAAATGTGCTTCAAGGTTCGTAGCCAGGCGGAGCATCAAACAATAAATTGCTGTTGCTGCTACTTGTTTCAGCCTGTTCCAGAGGTGCGCTAGACGATGAAGTTGAAGATGATGACTCAGGGTATAAACAATACTCTGGTAGATCTACAGCCGACGCTCTAGTGCAGTGTTTTGACAAGACCCTAAGAGGTCCTGTTAATGTTAGTAAATGATATTTCCGCTTGTTTTCGGCAACCGGGTCTGCGCTCGAGAACAGTAGCGAAATCTTGATGAGATGACGAACTCGAATGGGTCCCGATGGCGAATCTGGATGCAAGTCGCCCTTGACGGGGTTCTGAGACCTGTCTATCCGGATGCTCACTGGATACTCAAACTCGGCTGGCGAAGCAAGGTCGATTCCCAACACATGGGCCCTACTGGCAGCAAACTGTGTCAAAAAGAAGCATTTGCTACCCTCGTTTTTCTGTATCATCCCATTTTCAAATAGATACTTTACTTTTTGTATCATTTCAACTTTTATCTTGTGAAAACGAATCTTGGCAGTAGGGGTGAACTTCAACTTGATTGGAAGGGTTGAGCCAATGATAACTGAGCGATGAGGTAGTGTGACATCACAGTCAACTCGGCTTTCCAGGGCACCCCAGAGCTCTACCGAAGATCCGTATTCCACATTGCGCGCTGGATCTTCTCTGAACACTTCGACCGGCTGATGGGCCTTCGTTTCCGCGCGCAATCCACCAGAACGTTTAATATTCACCTCGACCCCATACTTGACCGAGCCGAAGGTGCAACTGACAGAGGTCGGCAAGTTCTGCGGAACCAGCAATTCAAAGTCATATCTGTACTCACCGGCAGGAAAAGTATGGAGTTGCATAGGCCCGATATCAGCCTCACCGACACTGCCTGTTCGCGATAATCTCCGTGTTAACGCATTCCTCAAAGAACTCCGGCCAGACAGCTGTATGCCAGGGGGTGACGATATCGGCGACGATCTATCCTCGCTGGTGGTTCCATCAAATAAAGTCCATTCGCGCGCGAAAACGTCATGCACCTCCATCAGCCTATTGTTATCGGATGGCAGTCCCCCCGGCCAGGCAGTGCGCGCTAGTCCTTTAAATGATATACAAATCGACGTAATCTTGACAGGACGTGATACGTAGAGAATCAAAGAGCCCTGGATAGTTGTCGGAAGAATAGGATCACTCTCCTCATCATCCGCATACGAGGTTTCATCCTGGCCAACAACCATTAGATACGGACTTGCTAGCTGAATTAGAGCAGTTACAGCCTGTCCTGTTGATAGGCGCCTAAACTTTGACGGCGGTTTAATCACCGAAGTAACAGCTACAGCTGCATCCAGAGAAGTCGCCATAGTAAGCATTCACCATCAAGGTTCTAAAGATAAATCCGGTGAATAAAGGTATATATACACAGAAGCGACGTATTTATATAAGAATAGAGGAGAAGTCAAATTAGGCTGGGCCAGGGGGACCCGTACAAGCCGCCGTTTTCATTAAAGAGCGGAGAACGATCGCCGCTGCAAGTTCTTGTTCACCCGAGTCGTATAACTCTAATCTTAAAGCCAACAAAGCTTGGGCCAAGCACGGATACGCTGCTAGGAGAAATTAGAGCCCACAAATATAGACATACCTCTGAACACCTGAAATACATCTCAACCAAGATTTTTCTTTAATGGTTTGTTTGTTCTCAGTCGCTATCTCCTCGTATCGAGCGTTGGCATACCAGGGGCAGTGTTCCAGGAGACAGCGCTCTTAATGAGGAAACTGCTGCGCAGATCCAAAGCTTGTTCTTCACAACAAAACATAACCCGCTATAGCTATGCGCGTTGTGAAATACTGGGCACAGTGCACAAATGTAAGTTCACTCACCTGGCAATGGAATCGCTTAACAACGTACATCTTGTGAGCCAAGCTACTGGGATGGCATTTGGCTGCAGAAGTGATATTGAGTAGTCTGACGACAGCTTTCGCAGCCCGATCGATACTGCATACATGCTACGAGATCAAACTCATTGTTGAAGCTGTCATTTTAAGATGGAACGCGGTTTGACTTAGTCAGCTGATACGCCCTTGAAGAAGATATCCAAGAAAAATTTCATACTGGATTTATCTGCCTGTTCCTCCCGGAAATGTTCTGCGTGTTGTCGGCATAAGATAATGCCCCTAGCTCTCGGTATTTTGCCAACATGATTCTCCAGAGTGAAAATGCTGATCCAAACTCCTATCCTGCACTTTCTCCAGATAAAGTGCCAGCTATTTGCATCTCGTTCAAGTTTAATCTCAATTATACACTGGAGTTAGACATTTTTTCCCATACTTTATGCTCTTAGTCATGCATAGGGGATTGCTGGCGGAAGGTCAGAGACTTTTAGCAGACATCAGCGAGATTTCCAACACAGGTGACTTGCTCCAGATTCGTCATATCAGACCATATCTTATAGAAATACAACACCCTCTCATGCTGCCTATACGAAATAAAAACCACTCAAACTTATCGATAAAACTAGGCATACCTAATTAAACGAACAAGCTTTATAAGCTTCTCAATTTAGATCAATCCGATCTTCTCAGCAAAATGGATCGTCTAACAACGTAACCCAAAAGGGACGAAAAGCCGCCCAAGTATAAGTAGACGATGAACCAGTAGACGATGAACCAGTAGACGATGAACCAGTAGACGATGAACCAGTAGACGATGAACCAGTAGACGATGAACCAGTAGACTGACCCAGTAGACTGACCCAGTAGACTGATCCAGCAGACTGCCCCAGTAGAAGAATTTTACTTGCGTAAAATTCTTGGGTAAAGTTCTTGGGTAAAATTAATGGGTAAAATTCGCGGGCAAATTGATGGGTAAAATTCTTGGGCAAATTCTTGGGCAAATTCTTGGGCAAATTCTTGGGCAAATTGATGGGTAAAGTTCGCGGGCAAATTGATGGGTAAAATTCGTGGACAAATTGATGGGTAAAGTTCGAGGGCAAATTGATGGGTAAAGTTCGCGGGCAAAATTCGAGGGCAAATTCGCGGGCAAATTAATGGGTAAAGTTCTTGGGTAAAGTTCTTGGGTAAAGTTCTTGGGTAAAGTTCTTGTGTAAAATTCTTGGGCATGATTGAACGGAAGGCACTCTATTGGCCGTTTACTGGGTTGGTCTACTAGACTGTTACGGCCTGAATCGAGGTCGGTATATTTCAGCTACTGGTTTGTTCTCAGTTTATAGAAGCCTTACGCGAAAGTACTGATAGCCTCTTCATGAAATGTAAGTAGAAGAGCCCACGTTGTGACCTATATCGGCTCGTCAGAAAGCGTGTAACTGAATGAGATTATATATTAAGGTGTTCATGATATATTTTATATATTATATATAACCGCATCTACATATTGGACGGCATTGTCAGTTGCAGGGGCCTCTGTATTACACGCAGATACTAAACACACATAGCCATAGGTATCGTTGGGATACTAGCTAGATGCGAAACTTTAGGAATGAGCATTATCTTAAGAGGAGCTGGTTTGTCTTTCCTTTTTGGCGCAGCGGCCGGAATGCCACTTAGCACGTGAATGATGACGAAGTGTGCGTTCCAATTATTGTCTTATGTTTCTAATATAATACGAATCCAAGAGAAATGTATAACAAAAGAGAAACATTCAAGATCGACATGGCTACCCATTGCGGGCTCTAGGTGACTAGGTCTGTATAATGGTTTAGAGAACTCACGATACGGTTGCTCTGAGCAGCGGAGTCGAACTTCTCTTTGGCGTGCCAAAGTGCATACGACTACCAAAGGTTCTTCCCGATCTTATTGATCGACCTGGTTTAGACTCATGGCAGTTTATTTTGGACCAACAGGGGAATCCTGGTTTAAGGGTGCAACTCTTATGCTCTTATACTGCCCCCTGCAAGGTAAAGCTGAGAGAGTTAAGAGATGACGAGATATACGTATTAGTACGATGTACCAGAATATGTAAAGGAGTTTCTTTACAGTAATTAATACAAGTTTTATGTAATCCTCTCTCAACTCGTTATGCAAACTAAAGCTGGATTGCTACAAATCTTTTTTGTTCAGAACCGGGTTCAACAACTCAGCTAGGTTCGTCAAATAGCTAGAATTTTACCCATCAATTTGCCCACGAATTTTACCCATTAATTTTACCCATTAATTTTACCCAAGAACTTTACCCAAGAACTTCACCCAAGAATTTGCCCTCGAATTTTACCCATCAATTTGCCCGCGAACTTTACCCAAGAACTTCACCCAAGAATTTGCCCTCGAATTTTACCCATCAATTTGCCCGCGAACTTTACCCAAGAACTTCACCCAAGAATTTGCCCTCGAATTTTACCCTCGAATTTGCCCGCGAGTTTTACCCATCAATTTGCCCCAAGAATCAGTAGACTGCCCTAGTAGACTGACCCAGTAGGACCCGGTAGGATGACCCCGTAGATTAACGCGGTAGTTTAACCTATTCGTGGTTTGAGCAGATTGATGAAATGAGATTACATCCTTAATAATCTAATTCTCCTGATGGCTTTTCACGCTGATGAAGTACTGACGATGCAGATGCCATACTATGCAAAATGCGCGCCGTGCAGGACATCTGAGAAAATATATGACCTAATGCTTACGTGAGCATGTCTCAGCACAGGCTGTTCCCCAGATAACCAACTTAATTTGACTATCATAACTTAAGAATCTAATTCAATTATCTCTCTTACACGATAGCGATAAGGGGGTCTTTAGAATTCCTTAATAGAATTCCCTACTAGTATTCGATAGTAGATTTCCTTAGTATCTTAGATTGCCCCAGTAGACCGCCCCGGTAGACTGCCCTTGTAGATTTGCCCATTAGATTCCCCTACTGGAATTCCACTCCGTTGTACATTTACTGGATCTCCTCAGCAGACTGCCGCGGTAGATTTCCCTACTAGAATCAGCCAGTAGACTGACCCAGTAGATCGACCCAGTAGACTGACCCAGTAGATCGACCCAGTAGACTGACCCAGCAGACTGCCCCAGTAGAATTTCTCAGTAACCCGGTCGGTGACCTAACAGGGAACTAGGATGCAGGTAGGACAGGGCCGACTCCAATTGAGTCATATATGAGAATATAAGGACAGCCGTTACGGCGTGGATTTTGATGTATCTGCGGCCGTAAAAGAATAGTGGAAGAAGCCGCCAACCATAAGTTCTTTCAGTCTGGAAGAAAATTTACATAGAGATTAACCACCCAGTAGCATTCGGCTGTATTTTTCTTCTTTGAAATGGTGTTCTGTGTCCTATTTCCTCTTGACCGTGAGGCTAACGTCACAAGCTTCACTGAATATGATCTACTGGGCTTTGTGCCAGTTCCCTCTCCGGTCGTCTGCCATGCCATGCTCTGATTCCATTCAATTCGAGTAATCAATTTATTTCGAGCTGATTATAGGTGTTCTACAATAGCAAGTGTGTTTAATTCAAAGTAGAAAGTGTGCCTGTTCAGCTTGGGGACCCCAAGCAACCCCGGTAACAACATTGAAGCTGAAATCTTAAAGGCTAAGTCCAAAGCGTACTTTAAATTCTAAATGTGGAAAAGAATAAGCCAAAGCCACTATTACCATTCAAACGAGCAACGAATATCCGATATAGTGGAGTATTGCGAGATTAAATACTATCCCGATGTCTCGAATAATAAACATTGGGAATGTTGCGGATTTAGTATTGGAGCTTTGGAATAATCACATTAAAGGTTTCGTCTCATGGTTCTCTGGAAGAAGAAGTGCGATGGATATGAATTGAATTTCCAGACATTTACACTATATGGGACACAATAATCCTACTGCTATGAATCTTGATCCAGGCCAGAGCAAAGAAGTTTCTGCTGCGAATGCCTCAGAAGCAGGCAGAGATGCATCGCCTAAATGGATACCGTCATGGACACAAGTTCGACCAGGATATTTTCTGGATCACTTAGATTTCGGGTCACTTTCGATCGTCATAAGGACTTGGGTCCACGTCTGGACAGGTCAGATTTTGTGCATCGTGCCCAAGACGAATGCATGGTTGGGTCCGGGATCATTTTCGCTGCAGGTATTCAGTTTCATCACACCGGCGGGAGGCATGTCGGTAATTCAGAGTTTTGTGTTTTCAATTCTCAGTCTTATCTTTTGCTTGATTGCCTGGCTGTTTGCCATTGTCGCCTCGGCAATTACAGTTCGTATTCGAGGGAGCCCATCCATACAGGACTTTGAAAACTCAATAATTGCCGAGGGACTTTGTCTGGCAGGACCTGGTCTACAGCAATGTATCCCAAGCGTGCTATTCACTGGGAAATACCTGGAGACAAAATGCAGTGTTATTTATATATTTGCATTAGGAATCGGACTAGTCTTTTTCCGACTATCGAGGCGTATATCGCCATTATTTATTATGCCAAGCGAGACTGCCTATGTCGTACTGACGCTCAACTGTTGCTTTGGAGTGTTTTTGCCCTTTTTCTCACCGACGTTTATTGGGTTGCCTCTTGTTAAGGATGTGGGCCTTGCCGGTGCATTTAATTTCGTATGCTCACTGCTGATTTTCCCATTTACGGCCAGTTTTGCATTTTTCGACAGGTCTGCCGATATTTTAAATGATATGTCCCGACAGAGTAATATACACAGAGAATCACTCCTGCGGACACGAGTCACTGATGGAGGGTTCACTGAGAAGGCAGAGCTGGACTCTATTCAGGCAAAGTTGCGCCAGCAACTGACAGATCTGGACTCTTCTGCTAGCATAGCGATATACGAGGTCTCCTTTGGAAGAGTAGACGTGGGCGATATCGGTGAGTTTAGATCTCAGATAAAGAAGCTGGTCGGTATAAGCGGGTCATTCGGATACTTTCATGATTTGCTACAGAACCAGAGAGACTCGATTCTTGCAAATGGCAGTGACGAAGGAAAAGTGGGTAGTTTACTTGGCCTTGCATCTGCACTCCGCGATTCTTACGATTCAAAGAGCCAGCATCGGCAGCTACAGGACGAGGCAGGCTTGAGTCTCCAAGATCTGGATCTTATTCTGGACACAGTAACAGAGAAGTTTAATGACGGCATGCGCAAGATCGCCGCTGCGATGGATATCCTGGCGACTTGGACCCGGAACATGAACAGCTTTCGAAGCTATAATGTTTTATTTCGAATGTCATCTCTCTGTGAGAAGAGAGATATAACAATGCAGGAACTCACAAAGACCCGTATGCAACTTGAAGAGGAGAATCGTCGCGAGAGCGAGTTCAACTGGGAGGAGACTGTGCGTAATCGCACTACAAATGATTATCAGCTACTATCACTCTTGAGTCAATTGTCACTATTTGCAATGCAAAACCAGAAACTCCGCGTGGAACTGTGTCGGCTTATTGATATTTGTTTGTCGATTGACCATAACCGTCCGAATGCCCAGCTGATTACTCCATTCACGCAGTCAAACCGGACCCCTCCAGTATCAAATCGTGGCCTGCGGGACAATTCACAAATATTCTCTCCGACTACAATCCCCGGGTACTGGGAGCGAGAAAACTTTTCGAGGGATCCTGATGCTCTACCGGCACGTAACTGGCAGCACCGACTCGGAGTAAGACTTGTCAAGGGATACCGGATAGCTACAGGTGACCACACAGTGTTTGCATTCAAGATGGCTACACTTTCAGTAGCGACGGCTATCCCGTTCTTCTGTCGGTCCACAGCTGAATGGTACTATGGCACCTTTCTGGTATGGCTCCCCATCACTGTTGAGCTGACAATGACTGAAGTGGCTGCAGATACTGTGTATGGATTTTTGGCTAATTTCGTCTATACTATTATTGCCTGTATTATTGGCACTGCAGGGTGGTATATCTCTACTGGTAATGGCGAGGGCAATTTTTATGGGTATGGTGCAGTAACCGCAGTTATTTTCTTTTTCACATCGTTCTACCGGCATTTTTCTATCCATCTAGTACCTATTGCGCCAGTTATTCTTTGTATTAACATTGTATTTGTACTTGGCACTGGTTGGCAACAGTCTATGGCACACAATTACTCGCTGATTGGTCATGGATTCCATGTTGCATGGGTTAGATTTGTTAGTGTAGCTGTAGGGATTACAATTGCGTTTTTGGGCAGTATTTTCCCTACGCCTCGGACCGGCCGAAGTGCAGTAAGACGAGTGATTAGTCTAGTACTGGGCCAAGCTGGCAATATTCATTACGATGTGACGTCTTTTGCATTACAGAGATTCGACGATCCACGTATGCATATATCAGAGCGCTCTGACATTGTTACAGAAAGATTCAGGGCAATGCTATCAAAGCTGGCAAATACAGGTCTTGTCGTGGATATACTTAGATATGAACCTGAGCTGATGGGGGTCTGGCCCAAGGATAAATATCAGAGGCTGCTGATACTATGCACGGAGATTTTGAATTTGTACCAAAGTATTTATAATGTTTTGAATAAGCTTGAAGATCCTAGTAAGCATCTACCCAAGATGATGAGAAGGTATGGCTGGACTGACGCTGAATTCATTTCTTACGTGTTTGCAATGTATCAGATAGGTTCAGTATCGCTACAGGATGGAGCCGTTATGCCTCGACTGCCGGATCAGTCCATAACTGAGCAGCACCTTGAGATTATAAGCCACAAGTTTGGAATGCTGCGTGATAAGATCGACGACAACGATATTGAAGAGGCTCGTTCAGATACTCGCTACGTGATTGACAGTTTGGAGTTGCGTGAACTGTGTTCACCAGATGGCCGGTTGGCCCTAATAGGACTTTTGTTTACTCATTCGATATACAAACGTACAGATGAGATTCTATGCATCATCAGATCTCTACTCGGCGAGCGATTAGACACACCTAGCCAGATATTTCTCTACGAAAACAGTGCACGAAGCGTATGAGTCGTATTGAACTGTTGAGTTAGCTATATAAACTTTATTATTTATTTGCAGTCGTTGGGCTCGGGTGTACAAATAGGCACGAAACCTTTGCACCACTACAAAATTTTTTTCTTCCCTTTACGCCATATACTTTCAAACAATGTCATTGGGTACTCTTTACGAAATTGAGGTATGTATCTGTTGCAAACGGAATGCTAGAAGTATTCTAATGTTTAATGATTAGGGCAAAGTCCGATCTATCTTGCCTAGACTTTTGATCAACCACTTCAAGTTGGATGTCAAGATTGAGAGCGCTCCAGGAAATGCTACTTTTGAAAAGAATTTCCCATTGAAGAAGGTTCCTGCCTTCCTTGGTGCTGATGGATACACTCTTACTGAGAGCATTGCCGTTGCTACCTACTGTAAGTGAGGTTTTTTTTGAATTATGCTGGATAATACCTTCAGGCGGTGTGTCGTTGAGTGATGAATATTTCTTTTAAAAAATTTTTCAGTTATCCCTGGCTTAATCAGTCTGTGTTGAGATACTTTATTCTGACCATTTTATTCGCCGTCTCGAAGTGTATTTCCGAAGGAAAGGGAATTTTTGAAGCGTACTAATTGTGCTTTGTAGTGCTGAGTTTCGTCAAGGATACCACTTTGTTGGGTGTCACTAAGGAGGACCATGCCTCCGTCTTGCAGTGGATGTCGTACACCGCTTACCTGTGGCCCAGTATAACTGGTGCTTGGTTCCCTCTTGTGGGCCGAGCTCCTTACAATAAGAAGAACGTTGAGGCCTCATTGGAGGAGTTCAATGGCTACGTCTCCATCTTTGAGAAGAGACTGACCACAAACACTTACCTTGTTGGTGAGCGAGTCACTTTGGCTGACTTGTACTCTGCCTCTTTGCTTGTTAGAGGTTTCGACAACATCTTGGCTGCTGACTGGATCAAGGACCATCCGGCCACTACCAGATGGTTCACCACCATCGTCAACCAGGAGATTTTTGCTCCTGAGTTTGCCAATTACAAGTTCAGAGAGGAGTCTGTCAAGTACACTCCCCCCAAGAAGGAGGAGAAGCCCAAGGCTGAGAAGAAGGCCGAGAAGCCCAAGGCTGCTGCTGCCGCTGGCAATGACGAAGAGGAAGATGATGTTCCAAAGGAAAAGAAGGTTGCCCACCCCTTGGCTGCTCTTGGTAACCCCAAGATGCCCATTGACTCATGGAAGCGAGTCTACTCTAACGAGGACACTCGTGAGAAGGCTCTTCCTTGGTTCTGGGAGAACTACGATGCTTCTGAGTGGTCTTTGTGGAAGGTTGCTTACAAGTACAATGATGAGTTGACCTTGACCTTCATGTCCAATAACTTGATTGGAGGTTTCTTCAACAGATTGTTGGCTTCCACCAAGTATTTGTTTGGATGCCAGGTCGTCTACGGTGAGAACAACAACAATGGTATCATTGGTGTTTTCCTTGTCCGTGGCCAGGACTTCAAGCCTGCTTTTGAGGTTGCTCCTGACTGGGAGTCTTATGACTTTACCAAGCTCGACCCCACCAATGCAGCTGATAAGGCTTTGATTGAGGATCTGTGGGCCTGGGATAAGCCATTGGAGATTAACGGCGAGAAGCGTGAGATTGCTGATGGAAAGGTCTTTAAATAAAAGGTCTTTAAATAAAAGGTTCCGGTATGTTTTTTCTTCCTTATTGATTTTTCTAACTCGTGATTACATGATGATCCAATACATGTTTTTTCTGGCATCTCTAATGCTAGGGGTGATCTTTAAAGATCACTTCGATGAATATAATTTTGATCTGATTCACAGACATGAGTTTTGGGTTTCAACATGAAAGATTTCTTTTTTTCTCTAACAAAGATAACAATAGATTCATAACACAGTCAATAATAATATAATAAAAAAAGGGTGACACCCATCTTTTTAGGCTTTTCAATCGCTTTTCGTAAACTTTTTTTTGGTTTCAGCACTTTTCTTTATCGATATGAGTCTACTAGATTCAGATTTTGTAGTTGCTTATCCATATCCTCCTCCATAAAGAACTGAGTATCGTCTGAAGAATCGAATGCTGGGTGCTGCTCCGATAAGTGTGCAGGCATATGTGATTGACGTTCTGGAGTTCCTATCGGTGCTAGAGACGACGAGAGCGGTGCCGTAGGTGTACTTGTAATGTTCATGTGTAGAGGCGAAGTAGCTTCACCAAACGATGGCCGTGGGAATCTTGGTGATGATGCACTCCATAATTCTGAAGGGTGTGCATAATGTGAGGTGTGGGATGAGCGTGAGCCTCTGCGTTGACGCTCAGCCGGCGTCAGAAGATCAGTTAGTGACGATGGCACGAAATCCTCCTCAAATGGGTCATCTTCAGCAGAATCGTCCTGAATTGCGAAATCGTCTCCTACTGCACCAGTGCCCGCTCCAACACTACTGGGAATACCACCCGACAATGCGTTTCCATTGCCAATTCCTTGTGCCGATACGGTACCTGAGCGAGGCATCGATGACATCCCGGGTACACCCACACTGGCACTGACAGCGCCTAATGTCGGAGTACGAGCCCAAGAAGACGATGATGAGGCTTCTTTCCAGATCGATGCCGTTAGTGACGATCGCTGGGCAGGTGCAGAGAATATCCCTTCTGCAAACGAGCGCGACGCAGGGGACGACTCGTAAGAAAAGAACCCCAATTGTCTCTCAGGCGTGACTGCAGGCGGCGACGAGATCTTGCGAGGTTGGAGAGAAGACGACGCCAGGTAATTTGACGGCGTCTGCGATCCTACCTGGGCTTGCTGTTGCTGAACCGCTTGAGATAGCTGAATTGGCTGGGGCGATACCTGTTGAGCTTGAGTATGTGTCTGCTGCGTCTGTTGCTGCTGCGTCTCCTGCAACTGCGCCTGTCCCTGAGTCTGCTGCTGCTGTTGCTGTTGTTGATGGTGATGGTGGTGAGGTTGCTGAGAGGAAGATCTACTATTCACACGTCGACCATCAGGCAGAATATGCGCTAAAGCACACTTTGAACCGAACTTGCAGTTGCCCTTTTGGAAATACTTGCAAGGAGCCTGCTCAACCACATCGACTGAATGAGAGAACGGACAGGTATTTCCAGCCTGGCATGCCCCTTGGCGGAAGAACTTGCATGGGACGTGACTCAAATCTAGATAAAATATACGATTAGCAAGCTAGAACACCAAAACACAACCCCAGCGCTTAGGCTACTCCTCAAAAAGAGCGTCTCCACTGATAGCAATATACTAAGCCAGACGGATACGTACTTTTAGAGGCAGCGGGCGTTCCATTGCTGTTTGGAGTGCTACCGGGGGAGCCCGATTGACGCTGTTGCTGGCGTAGCCCAGACGATAGCTTCGAAGAGGTGTGTCTAATATTGACTGGCGTAGAAGGTTTCATTGTCGTCATGATGAAGAATCGTATATTGTCCTAGACGTCTCTATCGGGGTGTTTTTCTGGCGGTATATGTATCAATCTTTGATTCTCGTTACTCAAAAGCGGGTTCGTATGCGGTGCTGCTGCGTCGTCCTGATATAGGGTCCTTCTGCTGCTGTTGTTCTCCGTTTTATATTTAGTTTTCAAGAGGACCGTCCAAAGAATTCATCCAAAGGTCTATAAGATGAAAAACTTGACCCCCGCTCCAGACCTAACCTAAAGGTACGATTGATCGTTCTTCTCGACGGGGCTTTACTGGGGGAAACTATCGATATTAGGAAATCTGTGAGTGAAGGGGAAAAACTAAAATATAATCGTGGAGTAGTTGCACAAGGCGAAATGCGGGAAAACAATGAACTAAATGGCTGGTAAGCCAGCAGAACAGAAATGGCAGTTCAATACACTACTTTAGACAAGACTGAAACGCGGTGGAGACACAATTAAATACGGACTGGACTGTTCATTTGTACTTGAGAGCTAGTTCTTTGATCATCGAGTTATTGAGAATTGGCTTGGGGTACCCGTTCTTGCTAACATCGAGAAGCGCGGCGGCAAGTTGGTCTGACTCGACGCTGAGATTCGAGGAAAGCAGATTGAACAGGGGAGTGATGGGGTAAAGAATCCGATCGGACATTCGAGCCACTTCCCTGCTCTTTGAGGGCCGAATGTAGCCAGGACGGAGATGGAAGGCGTTCTTGGTCATTTCTGATAGTGACTTCTCAGCCAGGCCCTTCTCACGTTGGAAGGCAGCCCCCCTGCCACTCTGATTGGCGCCGGCTCCACTGAGAAACACAAACTTCATGTCCGGGTTCTCTTTCAGGAGAACGTTTGCGGCACTGACAGGGTACTCGACCGTGATTTTATGATACTCCTTGGCGTTGACGTCGTTCTGGGAGATGCCCAGGCACCAGATAATGGCCTGGTAGTCCTTTGCACGGCTGGCGATATTTGAGTAATCATTAAAGTCAGATTGAATGACTTCAGTGACCTTGGGGCTCGTGATGCCCAAGGACCTTCGCGTTATCACTAGGATGCTTTTGATCTCCGCATCTTTGATGGCTCGCGTGAGTACAGCATTACCGGACATGCCCGTGGCACCAGTGAGGATTACGTTCATCTTTTTTTTTGTTAACGAAGAGGGGAGGCGAAGTTTTTGAAACAAACAGCTAAGGAAGGGGAAGAATAAAGAGGTTTGTTTATATGTTGACGAGGGTTTTTTATATTTTTAAGATTTTTGGCTATTTAAATTTCTCCTGTGGGCTCGGACTTAATGTCGATGATATGCATATTGAGCCACACACCGCACACACCGCACAAAGCTGAAGGAGGACTCGGGGTTATTTGTCAACGGTGGCGTCAGTCGCCGCTAGCTGCTTGATCATGGCATTGTCGATAATACTATGAGCATAGCCTTTCTTGGCCACCTCGAGCATGGCCGAGGCCAGCTCAAGGGAGTCGGAAGAGAGAGTATTAGTGAAAACATTGAAGAGTGGGGCTATGGGCTGCATGATCTTATCGCTTAGTCGAGACGAGTCGCCATAGTTGGAGGGACGAATATAGCCTGGTCTGAAGTTAAAAGCATTCGAAGGCGTGAGTTCAGAGAGTGTTTTCTCAGCAAGGCCCTTTTCACGCTGGAATATAGCACTGCCTTTGCCATCCTGGCGGGCGCCTCGACCACTCAGGTATAGGAACTTGATAGAAGGATTCTTTTCCAGAATGGCCTTGGCTGCACTGATGGGGTATTCCACAGTGATTTTGTGGTATTCTGTAGCATTCACACTTGTCTGACTGATACCCTGGCACCAGAGTACAGCAGAGTAGTCCTTTAGTTGAATATTCTTTAGATTCGAGTAGTCATTAAAGTCCGACTGGATAATCTGATCGATTTTGGGGTCAGTGAAACCAATTGACCGTCTGGTAAGGACGAGTATATTTGTGATATCAGAATCAAGGACCGCCGTCCTTAAAACGGCATTTCCAGCCAGTCCTGTTGCGCCAGTGAGGATTATTTTCATTTTTCTTGGCTCAGCAAAGTGTATGTCACAAAGTCAAAAACACAAATCTCAATATGAGTTACAATGACCAACTAATGGAAACGAGAGTTATTGAAAAAAACAAATAGCAGAAGTCAAAGAAAAGAAAAGCCAGCAGATGACAATAATAAGAGGAAATAATAAAAATAATAATAATAATAATAATTACTCATTATAGTGATATACTAAATAGTTTGGCAGACCATAAGATTGGTAGCCCAGTCGTTTGGCCATTTTGGCGAACCCTTCGCTTTCAATCAAATGATAAAAGGGGAAAGGCGGGAACATTGCACCATCACGATGAACTTCTGACTTAACAAGAAGCGCAGTGGCGCCGACGCCATCCAGGTCCATGACAGCCGAGGGGGACTGCTCGCTATTGTACAGATGGGCCATGAGTGTTCTATAGGTGGCCATTTCCGCGTAGCCTTCGAGGATAATTTCATCTTCTGAAAGCTGATTGGCAAGTTCCTGGGCAACAGGCGAATCTACCCATGAATTATAATCATAAGGCCGTATCGCGGGTTTGTTTGACTCTTCGTCAGTATATCGCTGATAGCAGTTAGCCACGATGATTGGCTTATCATGCTGGGCCATATCCTGGATCAACGATGGAGGCGTCTCGACAATATCCGAGTCAAGCCATAGAACCCACGCGGTATCGGGCCCCAGAGTTGTGAATAGTAACGAATTGCGGGCCAGGGACATTTGTGAACGGCGCTGCTTCTGGGCCTGCATTGCATGCCGGTCCTTTTCATTCTGCGACTCTAGCGAGTCGGTATCCTGGCGCAGAATCGTGACTTTTGCGAAGCGATCCTTTTTGGGGCCAGAAGTTTGTAAGGTCTTTACAGCCTTATCCAGCTGTTTAAGGGCCTGATCACCTTGAGATGAATGGGGGACAATAAACCCAAGCTCAATCAGGTTATGCGGGAATGAGAGCTTGAGCAGATTCTCCCAGTATTCAGGATAGAACCGGGCCATAGGCGTCAGGACCAGGACTTTTTCACCATTCTGTGCTGGTTTCTGGGATGCATGGAGCGTATTCATTTGATGCGATCTGATTTGACCAAACGACCTAGTAGCATTCTTCGGGAATGGTGTTGAAGAAAAGGGCGAGAATAGCAGATATAATATAGCCAGGCATGATACTATCATCACCAGTAATGATACTGGTTTCCTAGCCATTATGATTGATGTATTGACACTTTTAGTCCAAAAAGCCTAAAAAAAAAGACACGAAATATGTGTGTAGGAGTGAGGGGGGTTGTGTGTGTGTGTTGGGAATTAAGTTTTTTGGTGATGTATCACCGGGTAAGTTGGGAGTTTTTCTCTAGCTCTCCCAAACTTGTTGTTCCCTCCTTTTCCGGGGGCCACACAAAAAAGGAAGAATGTTACAAATTGGAAGGTTTTAGCAGAAGCGGCAAAATTAGGCAAATTTAGTGGCATAACAAGGGGGCGAGGTGGGGGTTATGAACCTAGGCGTATAAATAGTAATAACAAAAGAGTAATAATAAATCATAAAAAATACACAAATACGATTATCGGTTTTCGAAGGTATAGATAACACGACCCCAGGCTCATGTCCAAGATCGTCGTCCACCCCTGATCAAAATATCTCAGAGAGTGAGATAAACTGATTAGACCCAAGATCTACAGGGAGATCTTCGTGAAGTCCATTCCATCTGACGCCAGCCACGAACCACCGCATCATCGTGATGATTAACGTTGCCGCTGCTGCTGCTAGTGCCGCCGCTGTTACTGCCGCTCCTCTTCATGCTTCTTGTAATGCGACGGCCTTGGGGCGATCCATCGTCTTCCTGATCATCTTCCTGATCGCCATCATCTGGAAGAAATACAAACTCATGAGCTAAATATAATCGAATAGCACGATGATTAGCATTAAACACAGTTAAATGAATAACACCAATACTCCTGGTCTTGACATTGTCCAATAAGAACTGAGCCAGTCCATTTCTCTGATGACTCCTTTTGACATGCAACTCATAGAGATAAGTTACTAAACGGGAAGAAGATTCTCCTCCATCGGCTTTTGACGCCGACAGCGACGACGGCAGTGTCGATTTCATGTAACTAGCAAATGCACATATCTCCCTTTTGACGTCATTTGTAACTAACAACAAGTATGTCAAATCAGGATCGGCCATTTCGACGCGCTTGGCTTTGGCATTCCAGCCCATTCCAGATACAACGTATAGGTCTTTAATGACTTTTACGAGCTGGAAACACTGCGAGAGCTCGTCATCCACGAGGGTATCTCGTTCTACGAGGAGGTAGTCATGGTCATTCATCGATCGTTTTCTTTTAAAGCTGATTTGTTGATGATTTCCATTGGGAGTTTATAGCAGTAGCAGTAGCAGTAGTAGTATAGTAGTAGTATTAGTAGTAGCAGTAGTAGCAGTAGCTGCATATATACATATATACATATATACACATATATACATATACATGTGTGTTGCGTGTGTATTGTGTATATGTCATAGAGTACTAATACCACACTAAAGAGACTTGCATGACAGGGTAACACCCACAAATACGAGGATTATTTCCTACTTGAGCGACTTGCATAGACGCCGTGAAGGACCGCAAAAGCAAAATGTCGCGATCACCTGCATCATCGCCAATCCTTTTGGGATTTTTGCAGATTTTCGTGTTGGCTCTGACCTTCAAACGCCAATCAGGCACAAGCTATCCTCATCGTCTATCACTACTAGAGCAGAGCCCGCGGAGAGTCGTGGCAGGCTGATGATCTATTGTATATCTATATGTCTGTATACATATACAAGTATGTATACATGCATACAGGTATAGATGTAGATGTATATAGCAAGCTACACATGGCAATAATGATAAGGTTTCATATATAGGCTCTAGTTCCAGATAAGCGATTAGCAGGGAGAGAGGGGGGCCCCGGCTTGAAAGCTTAAAGGTGCTCCCTAACAACAACAGCACCCCCCGCTTTAGTGTGGTGGTGGTGGTGGTCGTCGGATTGCGCGTTGGGCAAGTAGTTTTTTGCTTTTTAAGGCCATTTTTTCTTCTCTCTCCCTCTCTCTTTGGGTTATAAAGCCGGTCAGGTTTGCCCTTTCAGGTGAGTGCCCATCCAGGTTTGCCCTTTCAGGTTTGCGTTTAATACTGGTCCCCTTTGATTCTTGTCTACTACTCGTTTGGCTTTTAGAATCTCTGAAGGTAACAAGAAGGTTTTCACACAGATATTTCAGATAATGTTGGCTACGCTCCATGAAATGCCGCGCTCGGCCTCAAATGCGCCTTTTAATGGCGACGAGGAGCAGAAACTCAAGTACGAGGAGCACCAACAACAACAAGATTCGTCAGACCAGCAGAATCAGCAGCAGCAGCAGCAGCAGCAGCAGCAGCAGCAACAACAACAACAACATCAGCAGCAGCAGCAACCGCAACAGGGCGGTTCAGCTGCTCAGTATAACGCTCCATCAAACCAGACTTCCTCTGCACCGCCGTCCTCGGGAGCTCCGCAGAGAGGTCCCCCCGGTAACGGCGATGAGCCCAACTACTACTACTCGTCTGCAAATACCAGGCCTCCTACAGGTGGTTCTTCTGCCGCCGGTGCAGGTTATCCATCTGATGGTCAAGGGTCGCCGGATGATCCTTTATCCTATAGAAGACCTTATCTCCCCACTTATAGACCGTTACCTACTGGTGGAGATGAGCAGCAGCAGCAACAACAGCAGCAGCAGCATCTGCAGCACCAGCAACAGGCTGGAGGCGTGACTCAAATGCAGCCTATACCATCAGCATACGCGCTGCCTCTACCTCATCAAAGCCCGTATCCTCCAATGTATCACCAACCTTACGAGCAGTTCCCTCCTACTTCACTTCCTCCACCTCCTCATATGCTCATGCAGCCGGCTGGCGCCGGCGGCGCCTATCCTATGCCGATTCTGCCTCCTACTCATGCTCTACAGCCAGGCGGCGCAGGTGGTGTTGTCGGCTCAGGAGGGGCGCCTGCTGGAATGTCTATTGGAGGCCCGAACACTGCACCATCTGCTGGCCCACCGCCTCATCTTATGACCACTTTCAACTCGAAACTGGCCATGAGAAACATGAAAAAGCATTGCTGCAATATCTGCGGCAAGCGATTCACGCGTCCTTCGTCGCTGCAGACTCACATGTACTCACACACAGGCGAGAAGCCCTTCAAGTGCGATTTCGAGGGCTGTGGCCGAAACTTTAGCGTCGTTTCAAACCTGCGACGACACAAAAAGATCCATGGAATCTATCCTTAATTGTTTTTATTACTTATTGTTATGATCATTAATGACCTTTGGGAAGGGAGAAGAAGACAGAGAAACAGAGAGAGACAGAGCTCTAAGATTGGTTTTCTTGAGTCCTCTTTTTCTTGTAAATTTTGTTTTTTTCATTACGTTTTTGTTTATATATTAATGCTATTTAATGTCATGTCCTATTATTATTATTATTATTATTGTTGTTGTTGTTGCTCTCGTTACTGCTCAGAATATACAGGCAATGGCTCGCCATGTACTGCATTGGATTGAAGTCGTTCGATCACACTGATAAACTCTATTATCCCTCCATCCTTAAACACCAGCCGTAGATTCCAAAGCACCCCAGATGGTTCCGTGCCTGCGCCTGCTAGAACATCGCATTTCCAGCCATTAGGTCCTAGCCACGGTGAAAACATCCCTGAGCCATAGAGCCCCCGCATGCTCGCCTGGAAATTGTGGAACTCTCGGTCCCCCTTACTAGGGATATTGTATGTTGTAGGATCCTTTGCTACGAGTACTAAGCGCTGACTGCTACTGTATACATTCACATCGCACACCACATGCGTGCCCCCAGTGCTACTCTCAAGTCGCATCTGTATCCGCGATGCATTCTGATATTCAAACACTTCCTCTGGAAGCACCACGGGGATCCTCTGCTTCCCAGTCGTCTCCACAGTGTTGAAGCTCATAGTATTGCTTGGTATATCGTCACTGCTTTGGCAATCTCATCTCGGTCCGAACGTTGGGACACTCTTTAACGTGTAGTAGTAGTTGCAGTTAGTAGTTACAGCTAGTGGGAGAGAAAAAGTTAATTATCTACCAACAGGAGAAAAAAAAAAAAAAAAAAAAATTCAACCAACCTTCTACACTCAACCATGCAACTGACCTGGAAAGACATACCGGTGATTCCAAACTCAAATGAGTTTCTGGATGTGGTTCTTAATAGGACACAAAGGAAAACACCGACTGTTATCCGACCAGGGTTTAAGATCTCCCGTATCAGGGCGTTTTATATGAGAAAGGTTCGATTCACCGCTGACGGCTTCACCGAGAAACTCGACCAGATTGTGAGCTCGTTCCCGAAGATTAACGAGATTCATCCTTTCCATCGTGATTTGCTCGACACTCTGTATGAGAAAAATCACTACAAGGTGTCGTTGGCGTCTTTGTCAAGAGCCAAGACCCTGGTTGAACAAGTGTCTAGAGACTATGTTCGACTGTTGAAGTTTGGCCAGTCGTTATTCCAGTGCAAGCAGCTTAAGCGTGCGGCCATGGGGCGTATGGCGACTATTGTCAAAAGACTTAAGGATGCTCTGCTCTACTTGGAACAGGTCCGCCAGCATTTGGGCAGACTTCCTTCGATCGATCCAAACACTAGAACTCTACTGATTTGTGGATACCCCAACGTCGGCAAGTCCTCATTCCTGAAATCAATCACCAGAGCAGACGTGGAGGTCCAGCCTTATGCATTCACTACTAAATCGCTGTACGTTGGACATTTCGACTACAAATACCTGCGGTTCCAGGCCATCGATACTCCAGGAATCCTGGACCGCCCCACTGAGGAAATGAACAATATTGAAATGCAGTCTATTTATGCCATTGCCCATATCCGCTCCTGTGTGCTTTACTTTATGGATTTGTCTGAGTCCTGCGGGTTCTCAGTGCAGGACCAAGTCAAGCTGTTCCACTCTATCAAACCGCTTTTCTCAAACAAGTCTGTACTTGTGGTGATTAACAAAACTGATCTTGTCAAGCCCCAGGATCTAGATACTGAACGTATGGAGCTTGTGCAGTCGCTTGAATCAAAGGACGTCGAGCTCTTGCAGCTTTCTTGTGCTACTGAAGATGGTATTATGGAGGTGAGAAATAAAGCCTGCGAGAAACTCCTGGCCGCTCGAATCGAGCAGAAACTCAAGTCCACAAACAGAATTAACTCAATTCTGAACAAAATACATGTCGCACAGCCTCAGCCCCGTGACGACTTCCCTGTTGACAGATCAACTTATATCCCTGATGCTGCTAAATCCAAGCCAAAGTTCGACATTAATGACCCGAACCGACCTCGACTGTCTAGAGATATTGAGGCAGAAAATGGCGGTGCTGGTGTCTATCAACCCGATTACAAGGAGGCCTATATCCTTGAAGACGAGGCATGGAAGCATGATGTGATACCAGAGATTCTTGACGGTAAGAATGTTTACGATTTCATTGATGCTGATATTTCTGCAAAACTCCAAGCTCTTGAGGAGGAGGAAGAGAAACTCGAGGCTGAAGGGTTCTATAATGACAATGAGGATGAAGACATGGATCTCGACGATAGCGAGGCCCAGGATATCCACGCAAAGGCAGAATGGATACGAACTAAACATAAACTCATGAAGAATGCCGCTAGATCTAAAAGGACAATCAGAAATAACAAGCCCATCATCCCCCGGAAAATGGTCAAACGATCGCTTAGCCAGATGGAGTCTCATCTCAGTGATTTGGGTATCGATTCTTCTTCAATCAGTGAGCGTGCTGCTAGATCTAGTGCCTCTAGCCGACGGGATACTGGTGCTGGTGGACATGAAGTTGTCATGGAAAACACCGAGGTCAGAGACGCATCCAGAATGCGTAAGCGTGACCAGTCGAATAGAAGATTCGATGGTGTCGATGCTCCGAAGCGATCCAAGGCTGAAAGACTCGCAAAACTTGACCAGCGTAAGCGCAACAAAGATGCTCGTGCCGGCGAGGGTGATCGCCACTCTACTGCAAGTATCCCTAAGCATCTATTTGCCGGTAAGAGAGGTATTGGTAAGACTCAACGTCGTTAAAAAAGTTTTTCTGTGATTTTGTTTTTATAATAAATATAAGTTATTTCATGTGTGTTTTAATTTCAGAATAGAGCGTCAATTTCATTATCTTCCTCTTCCTCTTCCTCCTCTTCTTCATCGTCCTCATCATCGTCATCTTCCTCGTCATCGTCATCATCTTCATCTGGAGGTGCGGTAGTTGTCGTGACCAGGACTTCTGAAGGATCAGGATCTGTTTTCAGTTGCCGTCGCTTCATGTCCAGTTCTTGCTGGAGTTTGCCAACAACATCCAGTAATCTGCCCTTCATGATTTGATTCATTGTACTGTCTGCATCTCGCTGCTTTGCGGCAATAGTAGCCTCAAGCTCGCCAATCTCCTCTCGTAGCAGCTGGTTATGGTGCCGTTCTTCGATTTCCTCCTCATCCATGCCATCCTCATCTTCTTCGTCCTCGTCTCCATCACCGTCCCCATCTTCTTCGTCCTCATCACCCAGAGCCCGCTCCAGTTCCATACCCAACTCATCTTCTTCTTCGTCCTCGACTTCTTCTTCAACTAGCTCCACGCCGCCGCCCTCTTCATCATTTTCATCTGGGGCAGGCGAAGACGTAGCTGTGGCCAGCATATCGAACGAATCCATGCCTTGTGGCGTACCTCCGGCCGATAGAGCCGTGGGGAGAAGCTGATTATGTGCCAATGACGGGTGATGAGATTGATTCAGAGCCAGAGGATTAATCACCTCATATTGGCTCTCTTCAGCCTCCTCGTCCAGTCGAAACAATTCGTCCACCTTGGCTTCCACAGTCTCTATCACCTTATTAGATATCCGTTTCCTGAACCGTCGTTTGCGCACATTATGCAATGGAGGTGTCAACCCATGCGGGAAACTTGAAGAACTCTTGTTGGTATTTGTTGTTAATGCATCATCTTCATTCTCAATCGGCTCTGTAACCAGTAGCATCTGGGATATATCAGCAGCCTTATAAATATTCTTTCGGTCAAATGTCTTATGAACCTCGCTAATAGTCGGTAGGTCCACTAACTTGGCAGCAAACATCTGGTCGTGGATAGTCACCACTGCATGTCTAGCATCCTTAAATTTCACTGATACCTTCGACAAATCATCCTGCTCACATGCTGCTCTCAGATAATCGAGATGCTCTCCAGGCAGCATCCGTAAAACAATCGCTTCCTGAATCATTGGGTCATCTTCACGGTCGGGCGCCTCCGAGTCGTACCCATCGCCAGGCTTACGTGCAGCCTTGACTCTAATTCTCGGAACTGCCTGTTTATGCTTCAGATTCAGACTCACACGAGGCACGCTCACTTTCCGGTCAGCGCCACTGGCCGACGCTGCCAAGTCGTTATTTGTACTTAATTTCAGCTTCATCATTTACGAAACACTCTTCTGAAGCGTTAGACGCGCAAAATGTGCGGGCAGCGGAAAATTTCAACATACACACACTCTCAGACAAATTATGAAACCAATATCAAGTGAGATCTATAACGCACTGAAACGAACCTATACCAGAAAGAACTTTATAAACTACGGCAGAGCAGTCCAACTGCTGGAGAAAAGCGGCCTTAAAGAGGACTACCGGAATGACAACCTAACAATCATTGATGCATACCCCGGCGTGGGAAACTTTTCAGCGGCATTGAACCAAGTACTCAAGCCCAAAAAACATGTCCTACTTGAACCTCATTTAGGATATTTCAAGCCTCTTGAAGAGCGAGCTACTTCAGAGGGTTTAACTCTTCGCAAAGACGACCCCTTCAGATGGTCAACGTTCTCAGAGATTGTCAGAGACGGAACTATATCCGTGGAACCATATTCTCGGAAAAAAGGCATACACCCGCATCTACTCTTCTCAGCCAATCTCACAATGCCCCAGGGGGAGCAGCTGGCCGTCCAGTACCTCAACTGCGTGTCGAATCAATCGTGGCTACAGCAGTACGGCCGCGTGCGACTTCTGCTATGGGTCCGCCCAGCAACAGCGCAAAAGATGCTCGCACTGCCTGGTACTCGGCTTCGAAATCGTGTTACAGTGCAAGTGGAGAGCGCTGCCAGAGTGCGCGTACTATCGTGTGCATCTGGAGTCGACAGATCTCAAATGAACGCGGATAATCAGGACCCAGAATCCCCCATGCCGGTCTACATATCAGACGCAACGCAGGACTTTTTCCCGCGACGAGGCGGCGACGACTCCTCGCCCACGCTGCTTGAAATAGATCCCCTGCCGGATCAGGTCGACCGAATCGACTCGTTCGAGTACGTTATCAAGATGCTCTTCGTACTCCGAGGAAAGCCGCTTTCCGAAGCCTTATCTACCCTGGGCCCCGGTGCTCAGACCGATCTCGGGCCCCATCTCGCCCACCTTGTGAACGTCAAGCCGACTGATATGACTTTAGACGATTTCCTGTTGGTAACAAAAGTATTTGACGATTGGCCCTTCAAGCCTGAGATTCTTCACGACTTCTACGAAGATCCCCGTGAATCCCCAACATAGAAACCCTCCCCCCCTTCCGTTAATAATTCGGGGCCCGCGCTTAATTGTTGTGTGGGGTAACGGTAACACTGAAACTTTTTTTCTTCACACCCCGCCGCCAATAACCGAGCAGCAGCAGCAGCAGCAGCCCCAGTGTACATAGTGAAAACCCATATATAAGCGGGTAGTGTACTCCACAATATGTATTTTTGTTTGTTTCCCCATTTTTCACCACCCGCGACTACCATGCTGGTTAAAAGTGCCCTACAACGGCCGGTCCTGACTCCGAAAACCGATACCAATCTCGTCGGAAAGGATAAGAAACGACTCGCGGTGGCTTGTGCTTGTTGTAGGAAGAAGAAGATCAAGTGCTCTGGGGATAGACCAGCGTGCTCGTCGTGCCTGAGACTCAATGTCATCTGCGAATATCCGGCAATTAGAAACCGTGGATCGCGGTTCGGATACCAGGAGAGTCTTCAGCGTCGACTATCAGCATTACAGAAGTACTACGAGCCGAGTAGGAAGCCGTCGATGTCGCCAGATATTGTTCCTACGGCATTCACGGCCCTTCCTCCATCGCCGCCATTGCATGACCTACCGAGTGCTCTAATCCAGCAGCTGGAGTCTGCATCAGACTATCCGGAGATCGAAGAACTATATCTGAACTTCACGGACCATTTTTAATTTATTTATCTGTTTTGTAAACTTGTTTTAATGAGAAATGTCATTTTGTTTTAATATATGTAGCTCGGCGGAAACCCACCCCACGCTAATACTCCGAGACTAATAGGCTATTCCTAAATGCATATAGCTAACAGGTCGGCCGCTGAGACCCTTTGCTTCCAGAACTTGTACCTGGTTGGGCTCGAGATCAAGTCCGTTATCGCTGAAGGTCACGTCGTCATGCTCCAGGTCAAAGATAAGCCCCTTGACAGGTAGCGGGGACTCTACAGAGATTAGGTCCCCGGAAACCTTAATTGAGATTACAGGGCGCGGCAAGTCCAGGTATTTGAGAGGCTGGGGCCAGTTGGAGGCCCGAGCCAGAACTTGGTCTTCGTCATTAAGGATTCTGGCGAAGATTATATGGTTCTGGTTGCCCTCGGCAAGTTGTTGTCTAATGACTTCTGTGGTTCTGTTCTCAGCGAGCGTTATTGGTGTGGTCTCAGACCAAACAGCTTTGCCAGACGCGAGATCATAAGCAGTCACCACCACAGTGACAGAATATGCTTCACGGGTGAGGTTAGAGCCCCATACGTCGAGCCAGTCTAATTTGTTGATATGCGCTTTAGTGAACTCTGACTCGGGGTGCTCGGTCTGTGTACGAGCAAGTCCTACTGCAATAGGTGCAAGGTCGCGTTTTATAGTGTAATAAGAGGCCTTGGGTCTAAGGTAGTAGTCAGCAAGCGACCAGCTAACCACAGGCCAACAATCGTTCAATTGCCATACAATTGATCCACTGCACTCCTCTTTGCCAGGCCCCTTCCATAGTCGCCGCCACGACTGGAATGCGTAGCTCATGGCCTCACACTGCAAAAGCTGTGTGGCATACACATACTGCTCCATTTTATAGCCATGACGGAAGTTATCAATGAGATACATCGAGATTGTGGACTGGTCTCGAGGTGCCTTTTGATGAGAATCCATGACCGACGACTGGGGATACAACTGCTTGTCATCAGTCACAAATCCTCTCACAGTCTTCATGTTTGGATATGATTTCATGCCGAATTCAGATATAAAGCGCCCAGACAGATTTGGGTAATTCTGATATGGGTACTGCTCGAGATCAGCCATCCACACTTTCCACGAGTGCATATCACCTTCCAGCGGCGAGTTGCTAATCTCACCGCGCCAGGGTGACCCGAAATGGTATGGGATTTGTTGACAATGCTCGTCACAGACTTTTTTGAGGAGCACCTCGTAAATATATCTCGCGGAAAAGTCTGTCTTGAGCCAATTCTGTGGGTTTGTATCCTTTGCGTCATATTGGAGCGCATTCACTTCGGCAAACATGTAATCTTCGTTGTTGCCAACCCAGATTACTAGAGAGGCATGATTTCGTAGCCGTTTGACATTATATACAGCCTCTTTCTCAATAGTTTCCAAATAATCTGCGTCAGTCGGATACGATCCACATGCGAATTGAAAGTCATTCCATACCAACACTCCAAGCTCATCACAGATATCGTAAAATGAGTTCTCCTCGTAGGTGCCACCGCCCCAGACGCGAATCATATTTTGGTTACCGTCCACAGCGAGCTGGATCCAGTCCCGAAGACTATCAGACGTCACTCGAGGCAGGAATGAATCAGATGGAATCCAATTGGAACCCTTACAGAAAATAGGCACATCGTTGATACGGAAAAAAAATGTAGCACCTCCAGATTCTAATGGATTCTGTACAAGTTCGAGCATTCGCAGTCCAATTTTTTGTTCTTGAACTTGATGTTTGGTGCTGGTCCGTAATGTGTACAAGTACGGCTCGCCATACCCCACGGGGTACCATAGCTTAGGGGTCTTCACCTCCAGCTTGCAATTACAACTAACACCTGTACTTACGACTTTGCCATCAGCATCAATCAGTTCGACTTCGACAGACTCGAGCTCATCACCATCTAGCTCTACATTGACTTCGAGAGTAGCCGAATCCAAAGTCGCAGAGAAGTGCTGCTGTGTGTAAACATCGTTGATTTTCGCACCGTTGTGCAGCTCCAGGTAAACCGGTCTCCAAGGTCCCACTGTCATTAGAGTGGGACCCCAATCCCAACCGTAGTGATATGGTGCCTTTCGCACTGCAAGTCGTGATGAATCGCCATTCCAGAATTTGAACTTTGATCCGTGCTCCTTTTCCAATTGCTTGCCCACCAAAAATGTAGATTCGAAATTAAGTTCAAGAACATTGCCTTTGGCGACGATGATATCACTAATCTCATGACGGTACTGCAAAAACATATTATTTGTCTTGAAGAGCTCCTTGCCATTCAGAACCACAGTGGCATGAGTATCCAATCCATCAAACACCAATTCCACCACCTTGCTGTCACCAGGACGGTCGAATGTGGTTTTATAACTCCACGTCTCCTCACCAATCCACTGTACTTTCTTTTCATTCTCATCCAGAAATGGGTCAGGGATAAGCCCATGGTGAAGCAAATCCAGCTGAACTACAGTGGGAAACTGGGCTACTGGTCTAAACACATCGTCTGGCTTTGACGATTGTTTAAACACCCAATTGTCTTTTATATCGTATTTTTGATACATTACAATTTTTTGTATTTTAAAAGAAATTGAAAAGAGGGAACAAGATACCGGCTATATATATGGGGTACCTTCCGATGAGTGGGGTACCTTAAGCGGAGGGAAGGCTAAATGGCCAGATTGGGCACGTTTGCCGATGGAGTCACCGCCAGGGTTAAATGGCCTGGAATTGGTGCATTTACCGAAATGGCATGGTGGGGTAGAGGGGTCTTTCTAATTCTAGCTTTGAATCATGTTTTTTTTTTAATACTGGTTTGGACTATGGTATAATGCTAAGGCTTACCCCGTATAGACTGTCAAAGTCGGGTTAATGTGGACTGCTGAATCTGTTGCTTCAATTAAGCTAACAGTTAAAGCAAATGAATTTATGGGCTGGTACTCTGTCGCTTTATCGATTCACGGCGGCCACGACCCCATTTCTTTAGTAAATATGCAATGTTGTTTTCAGTTGGCCATGCCACATGGGTCTGTATATCTTGGAGTAGGACCACGAGACGGTCCTGTTCTCGCCGGTCAGTTAACCACTCCCCACAGATTACTAAGGGCTGTGCACAGTTGATTAATGCCCCAGGCGACCGAAGTCCAAGCGTCACAATCATACCAATGCAGCGCTGAGCATGCTCCACAATAACGGCTCTGTCGGGTGCACCGAGAGGAGAGTATATCTCAAGTAAGATAACAGATAAATAGTAGAACTGCATAGCAATTATATGCCAGGTATTCAAATAACTTTCAGCCGGGAATGGGTTGCTTGAAATTGCACTCGGTGCCAAAACAAAGACTGGCTCGTAACTAGCCGGTGTTGACATCTTCCACAACTTTATATCGTCCACAAGCTTGGACCATGCAATATGATCTCTATTATCATCGCCAAAACAGAAAGTCATAACTTCTGCTGCCATCCATGTAATTTTATTTGCCCATAAATGGTCTGCAAAGTCGCCATCCCAGTCCCATCGAATTTCTGTTTTCCACCGATACATATCGATTTTGGGTGCTTCTGACAATGGCAATGCAGCAAGTATTTCTTCTCTAATATATGTCCAAAATGCAGTATAGACTGCTTTATTGCCCGAGTCAAATAGCTGAGAGCCATTATAAGCGGCGAATATCGATGAACATCCTCGTAAATGTATCTGGAAATCCATGGACTGATTATCCGCCATCATCTCATACATTCGTAAAATAACTGTAGTTACTGGCAGAATTCCTACAGGAAGCGCATCAGGGTCCTCTAATGCTTGAATAAGTCCGGCTACGCAGTCTGCATGATATTTCTGTGCATTCGCCGCAAATGCCTTTGCATTTTTGAACTTGACAATATGGCTTGCTGAGAATGACTTGATAGCATGAAGCACCAAAGGGTATCGAAGTGCCATTAATGGTACACTAGAGCCGAAACTTCGTAAAGGGTCAGTCAGATCGAGCCAAGCTGCCAAGTGGTCGACGTAGTACTGGATTAAATACGCAGAGTTGTACGACACTAAGGGCCCGCCTAGTTCATTGCTTCTACTGCTGAGGTCTTCTTCTTCCTCCTCCTCATTTGTCCTGGACAAGAGGGCTTTTATCTCGAGGCCATCTACGATTTCCTTGCCCTCAGCCGCGTCACGCCCAGAGGTTTTCTCATTCTCGCTTTCATTGCTACTAGTAGCGTATTGGAATGCTACCTCCGGGCGGATATCAACCCATACTGACCCGGGGCCAAAGTGAAACTGCTTGTCCCAGGTCGTCGACCTCGTAGGCCTGGGTCCCACGTATTCGCACTTCCTATTCCGCAAAAGACAATTCGAGCATGCGGGTCTTTCTTCTGTGCCTAGTTCTCTCTTAGTTTCCAGTCGAACCAAAAGCACAATTGTCATCCCTATACATACATTTGATCTTTTTCTGACGACACACGATACTTTGAGAGCATTAGCTTCTATTGGGCCCAAATATTCCGAATTGCTCAAGTATTAAAGTCACTTACCATCCTATAGGATGTTAAGATTGGGTTACCTTAGTCAAAGAAATATATAACTTACCTCCCCTACTTCGCGTGTGTTTCATTGTGGTATAGCCATCTGTGAGTGTCGCAGGGTTGGACTCTGGCTTTAAATGTCTCCGCATGCGCAGAAGATCGTCACCGCCTGTTTTTCCACCGCGTAAGAAGCACCGTCCTCCTTACCATCAGCTTACACGAATTCGTAAAGGAAATGCAATGAATCTGCATATGCAGTTTACTATACTCGGTGCGGTACTGGCAGTGATATGTATTTGCATATGGAGACTTTTCCAGGTCATGCCAGGCTCAAATCCACCAAACCGGACCGACCCTAAGACACACAAACGGCATCTGATGATTTTGCTAGGATCTGGGGGCCATACAGGTGAGATGCTGCGTTTGCTCAAGTCTTTGGACTTCTGCAATTATCCGGTGCGAACATGGCTGCATTATCCTGAAGATGCGATATCAGCGTCAAAGGCTCTGGAATTCGACAGCAGCATGAGCAGCCAGTCACAGAGAGGCAAATGCAGTCTAATGACTATCAAACGAGCCCGAAATGTCGGGCAGTCGTGGAGTTCGACAGTTGTGTCGTCATTCCAGACTCTTGAATCCTGCGTGTCAATTGCAATGCTTAACCCCCATGTCATTATCTGCAATGGCCCTGGAACCGCTGTACTGGTCTGCTACACATCATTTATTCTAAAGGTAGGGACAGGAACTATTATTATTTGACTAAAGATTCTACTGAGCTAATGGGGTTTCTAGTTTTTGGGCGTGACGTCAACCCGTATCATATACATCGAGTCTCTGGCAAGAGTCAATACTCTATCTCTTACCGGAAAGCTTCTTCTACCAATATCTGACAGATTCGTGGTCCAATGGCCCAAACTGGCGTCTAAATACCGTCGAGCAGAGTACTATGGGTTGTTAGTTTAAATCTGCTATTCCGTTTGCCGCGGCCAACACCAAGAACCCCGCCATTTCACACTTCTGCTTATCCATGCTACTCTTGCTTCACACAACTTAATCATTTTTCTCTACCTATTTATATATATACGCATATCATGAAACTAGCACTGCAAATAGATAAAGAAGGGGCCTTCCGTGACAGACGGGATGGCCGTTCTATCATGCTGAGAGGAATCAATCTGGATGGCAGCTCAAAGATGCCCACAATACCGAAGAATACGACGACTTATGCACCTCAAGATGACCACTATTGGGATGGCGATAACGTGTCGTTTGTGGGGAGACCCTTTTCTCTGGAAGAAGCACCTCAACATCTAGGACGATTGAGGTCTTGGGGATTTAATGTGATTCGATATGTATATTCTTGGGAGGCGCTAGAGCATTCAGGTCCTGGGATCTATGATGATGAGTTCATAGATTATACAATCAAAGTCCTCACGATCGTCAAAACATTTGGATTCCACGTTCTTTTGGACCCGCACCAAGATGTATGGGGCAGATATAGCGGTGGATCAGGAGCACCCCTTTGGACGTATTACGCTGCTGGTTTGGACCCTCGTGGGTTCCAGGACACTGAGGCGGCACTTGTGCAGAATGCAGTACCAGATCCACAGGAGTTTCCAAAAATGATCTGGGCCACGAACTATTATCGAGCGGCATGTCAGACAATGTTCACACTTTTCTTTGCCGGAAGGGAATTTGCACCCAAGGCTATAGTTAACGGAGTAAATGTCCAGGATTTTCTTCAGACGTCCATGCTCAATGCCATGGTGTATTTCTATTCAAGACTGTTCAAGGAGACAGATCTGTTCATTGACTGTGTTATTGGAGTTGAGACTATGAATGAACCAAACTATGGACTGGTAGGGTTCAAAGACATCGGTGTGGTTCCCAAAGAACAAAATTTACGTCTGGGCACAACACCTTCTGCTTTTCAGTCTATGATGTTAGCAGAAGGAATTCCAGCAGAGGTTGATTTCTACAAGTTCGGTAAGCTTGGACCTAGCAAATCTGGCACAGTCAAGGTTGACCCTAAAGGCGTATCGGCTTGGGTTCAAACAAATGAATACGACCAAAGGTATGGTTTCAAGAGAAGTCCTGACTGGAAGCTTGGCTCTTGCATCTGGGCTCAGCATCATGTATGGGACGTTGAGTCTCAGAAGTTACTGATTCCTGATTATTTCAGCTCGCATGGAGAGCACTCTGTCGATGAGCCTTATTTTGTTAATGTATACTTTACACGCTATTGGAAAAGTTTCTACACTGCCATGAGGCGGCTTGACTCGGAAATGATCCTGTTTTGCCAACCACCAGTGATGGCTATTCCTCCAGACCTTAAAGGCACAGAGTACATTGATTCGCATGTAGCATACGCTCCGCATTTCTACGACGGAATCACCCTGATGCTCAAGAAATGGAACACTTTGTGGAATGTGGACTGCTTGGGGTATTTACGGGGTAACTATAAATACCCGTTCCTGGCTATCAAATTTGGCGAGGAGAATATACGCAAGTGCCTAGAGCAACAAATCACTACCATGCGTGACGAGGGTATCGAGCACCTCGGCCAAGAGATACCTTGCTTCATGTCCGAGACTGGTATTCCATTTGACATGGATGAACGTAAATCATACGAAACTGGAGATTACACATCTCAGATTAAGGCCCTTGATGCTGTCAGCTCTGGCCTCGAGGGCGCCATGATTGGGCATGCTTATTGGGGATATACAGCCCTTAACACGAATGAATATGGTGATTACTGGAATGGGGAAGATTTCAGCTTTTGGTCTAACGACGGAGGTACAAGAGGGTTGGAGGCCTTTGCTAGACCGTTCCCCACCGCAACAGCCGGTAGGCTTATAGGCTACAGGTATAATCTCTCGAGGCTGGAGTTCGACCTAGAAATCGACAACACTGATGATAGTACTGGATGTACTGATATATTTATTCCCAGACACCTGAGTGCTGATTTTATGGTGGAGACAAGCTCTGGAAAATGGTCCTACGATGATGATTCTACGATGATATCTTGGTGGCCTGTTGACGAAGGTACAAGCAGTTTGAACATCAAATTCGGTGGTGACCGCGAAAGCTTGCCGACCGCATCGTACAGCTGTGGATGTACTATTATGTAGCATTTAAATATATACCGTTGAGACTAAAAATCCAAATTTACCGTATCCCTTTCACGTTCGCGCTTGCTTCTATTCTCTTCCTTAATAATATCAGACACAAACTCCTGGAAATGCGTCACGTACTTCTTGAGACTAGTTTTCTCGTAGTCGTGGACACGCTCCGTGGTGTCTGTAGTTTCGTAGTCATTTAGATCGTTCATCAGCTGGTTCAGGGTCGGCACCGTAAATGGATTAAATGTATATCGCTCTTCCGGTAAAATAGGGACACAAACTCGTCCAGTCTTGGGATGCACACAAAATGGAGATTTGAGCAAATGGTTGAGCTTCTTAGAAACCTGAATATCCAGTCTTGGGTACAGGTATTCAAGAATTATATTCTGTTTCGCTTCAAGCAAGCTTGAAGCTGTGAACCCTGCTCTTTTCGAATTACCGAGTATTTTCTTAGCCATTGTATCGATATCGGTCCATTTCGTTACGCTTGACCTGTTTCTACCTGCTGAGGTCTCCCATAACGTCTTCAACTCATCAGCCAAAGCCTTATCAGGCAACAGAGCTAGCAATTTTTCACTACCCTCAGGCGTCTCCCATGGGTCCTGGTCTTTGAGTATAACGTCGACAAACTCCTGCTTCAAGATTTCGAAGCTTCGGTTGATATGCGGATGAAATGGACGCTTCATATTAACCAACTTTCCATGATCGCTATTGCCAAGCACCTGCATGTAGGAAGCAATCGACGACCTCCTCGAATCATCTAGCTGACGTGCCCTTTTGTCACAGATCCACGCATGCACACCTCGTCTACCAGAGTAAACCCATAAGACGTGCTTGAATCCAAAATCCTCCCGTAGCGCCACGTCCATCACCTTGATGGCCACTGTCATAAATTGCCAACACCTGTTACAGATATTTGCACTGCTACAGCATGTTCGAATGCCGTCGTAATCTGTCAAATCGATATCAAACACAAGCTCCTTCTCGATCGGTCTAAACTGTGCCTGCTTAGAGTCTTTGCGTTCGCGAGGATTCGCGTTATACACGGGACCGATTTCGAATCGTAGAGGGACCGCCTGTGAAACATCCTTTTTGAATGCCTCGGCGTTCTCGAATGACTGATATCGAATATACGCGTCGTTCTGAAGAGTATATGCTATCTCACGGTGTTTGAAATCAACTGTCGGCACGGGGGAGTGATTCAGCCACTGGAAAACTTGTCGGAATGGAAATAGTCGCTGATAGTATAATCGTAACGTAATTTCATCAATAGGATGATCCTCTATCTCACGGCTATACTCTACCCCAGATACGTCAGGCATTGTTGTAATGTGGAAGTTCGCGTTGCGGGCGCGAGAAAGTAATTTGTGAACTGAAAGTCGGCCGCACGCGGAGCAGGCGGTGATTAGTAGAAGGTTCTTACAGTCTGACAAAACAGCGCTTTGATTTTTCAGACATTATTTGGAGTGGCATAACATAATTATCTTTGAATGGCCTTTTAATATTTTTCGACGTTTTTGGAAAGAGCATCTAAAACTTAAAGTAGCACTTCATTCATTTTCATGGCTCTATCAGGTAGCTTTCTGTCCCATTTCGAGGACTCGATGCGCAGCGTTCATTTGACCTAAATCATCATAGGTTTCGCTTGCCATATTTTGTGATAGGAATCGAGAGTCAGAGTGTGCCTTCTGTTGCTTTGAAATCTAATGGTGGCTTTTCTTGGAAGGAGGCACCTCAGTCAGCAATCTTGGTTCACATAGAGAAGAAGTAAAAGCTAGAGATCATATTCTGACTTAATTCTTCGTACAGCCCAGCAGCGAAGCACATCATATCTGTTTGGGACCGAAAAAGTGGGATAGCTTTTAGTTTGTGAAACATCCAAGCATGTATACTTCTGATTATATCTGCTAATGGTCATGCTACTTGGGCAACTACCTTGTCAAGCAAACTTGGGAAAACTACCTGGAAAAATCACTTGGGCGCTGGCTTAGCCGTGCTTCTCTCAGTAGAATCAATTCGTCATGCAGAGTTTCCAACTATTCAAGATTGATGGCATCTGGGATCCGACTCAGATGAACCAGACGTTCCTCGACCTTAGGATCAAGAGCGCTAGAAGGAGTATATGTCTAAGCTTGTGTAACCAGGCCCAGCTGGTCTTTGATCTTGGAGATCCTATCATAATGCTTAAGAAACCCTCCAGCATGATCCACAATCCGTGAGCCATGTTCTCGATTGGAGCGGCAATGCTTTATCACGCAGCTCTTAAGTGTCTTCGACCGCCCGAGAAAGCTTAACATTTTTGTCAACCCCTTGGTTGACTTCATCGTATCTACCACGTTGCAGTGGCTTGTGTTGATTCTGACCTGGTTGCCCACCTAAGGGCCCACCAGCTGAAGATCTTGAACTTGAGCCTTCGTAGAGGTCCAGTAGGGTCTTGCCCCACACTGGACATTGTTAAGTCGATGGAACAAGGTGCGATTGACCTTACCTGACTGGTTGCTTGTCTGTTCACGGACGCGGAGTGTAATAAGCGCGGTATAGCTATTTCGCGACCAGAGCTAACTATCGGAAGAAAACCTGTGCTGAGAACGCTTAGGAAGAGCCATCAGATAGTTTGTGCACTTTCATGAGGTGAAGATCTAGTAGATACTCAATATTAACCCAGGTCCCATCTCATTTCTTATATGTACTTCAATAATATACCGCCTTCTAGTTATATTCGGGCACCTCAGGCTTTCCAAGCAAGTTCCATAAGCAGCCAGAATGTTTTAGTTGGCAGCCCCGTAAAGTTCTTGGGTAAAGTTCTTGGGTAAAATTTGCGGGCAAATTCGCGGGCAAATTGATGGGTAAAATTCGAGGGCAAATTGATGGGTAAAGTTCTAGGGTAAAATTCGTGGGCAAATTGATGGGTAAAATTCGAGGGCAAATTGATGGGTAAAGTTCTAGGGTAAAATTCGTGGGCAAATTGATGGGTAAAATTCGAGGGCAAATTGATGGGTAAAGTTCGCGGGCAAATTAATGGGTAAAAAAAGTTCTTGGGCAAATTGATGGGTAAAATTCGAGGGCAAATTGATGGGTAAAGTTCTTGGGTAAAATTCGAGGGCAAATTCGCGGGCAAATTAATGGGTAAAGTTCGCGGGTAAAGTTCGCGGGCAAATTGATGGGTAAAGTTCTTGGGTAAAGTTCTTGGGTAAAGTTCTTGGGTAAAGTTCTTGGGTAAAGTTCTTGGGTAAAGTTCTTGGGTAAAATTCTTGGGCATGATTGAACGGAAGGCACTCTATTGGCCGTTTACTGGGTTGGTTTACTAGACTGCTACGGCCTGAATCCAGGTCGGTGTATTTCAGCTACTGGTTTGTTCTCAGTTTATAGAAGCCTTACGCGAAAGTACTGATAGCCTCTTCATGAAATGTAAGTAGAAGAGCCCACGTTGTGACCTATATCGGCTCGTCAGAAAGCGTGTAACTGAATGAGATTATATATTAAGGTGTTCATGATATATTTTATATATTATATATAACCGCATCTACATATTGGACGGCATTGTCAGTTGCAGGGGCCTCTGTATTACACGCAGATACTAAACACACATAGCCATAGGTATCGTTGGGATACTAGCTAGATGCGAAACTTTAGGAATGAGCATTATCTTAAGAGGAGCTGGTTTGTCTTTCCTTTTTGGCGCAGCGGCCGGAATGCCACTTAGCACGTGAATGATGACGAAGTGTGCGTTCCAATTATTGTCTTATGTTTCTAATATAATACGAATCCAAGAGAAATGTATAACAAAAGAGAAACATTCAAGATCGACATGGCTACCCATTGCGGGCTCTAGGTGACTAGGTCTGTATAATGGTTTAGAGAACTCACGATACGGTTGCTCTGAGTAGCGGAGTCGAACTTCTCTTTGGCGTGCCAAAGTGCATACGACTACCAAAGGTTCTTCCTGATCTTATTGATCGACCTGGTTTAGACTCATGGCAGTTTATTTTGGACCAACAGGGGAATCCTGGTTTAAGGGTGCAACTCTTATTCTCTTATACTGCCCCCTGCAAGGTAAAGCTTAGAGACTTAAGAGATGACGAGATATACGTATTAGCGATGTACCAGAATATGTAAAGGAGTTTCTTTACAGTAATTAATACAAGTTTTATGTAATCCTCCCTCAACTCGTTATGCAAACTAAAGCTGGATTGCTACAAATCTTTTTTGTTCAGAACCGGGTTCAACAACTCAGCTAGGTTCGTCAAATAGCTAGAATTTTACCCATCAATTTGCCCTCGAACTTTACCCAAGAACTTTACCCATTAATTTGCCCTCGAATTTTACCCATCAATTTGCCCTCGAATTTTACCCATCAATTTGCCCTCGAATTTTACCCAAGAATTTTACCCATCAATTTGCCCGCGAACTTTACCCAAGAACTTTACCCATTAATTTGCCCGCGAATTTGCCCTCGAATTTTACCCAAGAACTTTACCCATCAATTTGCCCTCGACCCATCAATTTTACCCAATAAGTTTATCGGAAATTGCAGCAAGAGAGGTGCTGAAGGAATTTGTTCCGGAATGTATTCAAAAATCCTGCGCAATTGTTTAAACCTAGTGTCAGCATAGTACCCGGGATTTCATCCCTTCTTCGTAATATCGTATACCAGTAACAAGCATAGAATACTACAAAGTTTTATAGCATAGTAATATAACTGGCCTAAGCATAATAGAATCTTATCTCGACAGGGAAATTGGCTTTAACTTTGAGATCAACGGCTGATCGTCGCGCGGCAGGTTCATGCATCAGGGCTACAGTAGGTGCTGGCGACTCAAGTTTAACTAAGATTTTCCTCATAACAATAAATCCAGCTCTAATAGGCTTCGCACTACCGATGTGAAGAGGTTCTACTAAAAGAGGAATACTTTTCTTTTGGGAGATCAAATACTATTCGAGTCATTAGAGGTGCGTAGGTCGATGCTACTGCTCAACAACCGATTTGGCAGTCTGAGGTTACACCAACTAGATTGGGCTCGAGAATCGTCATCTCATTTCAGCCAGTCATATGTGCACGATAAGATCTTTTCGATACAACGCTTGTAATCACCTCTAATACACATGAACAGTGCAAGAAGTTCGCCTGTTAAGCTTCTCTTCTGCAAAAATCAGAGGCTTTCAGCCTTTAGAAGATCCTTCTGCGGGCAAAAACCTCTCAACACAAGCTCGCCTTCAGTGAGCCAAATACCAGCAGTAACGGAGCTATTGCCTGTGCATGCATGGATGATATAGCGAGTGACTCGCAAGAGCTAGCCATTGGAATCATAACAAAGTATGATTTTTACCAGCCTGCGTTACAGCGTACCATATGGCTCAATTGCGGATGAACATTCAAGTCTCTATTGAAAAGACCCTTTCTGAACAATACAGAACTTCATGAGAATCTCGAGCTTCGTGCCAAGGCGTGCCAGAGCTTGAAATACCTGGCGAAGGAAATCGAACGGCCTGGATACTAGGGTTAATACGCTTGATAATTGAAAACTATAATTCTTCCGCTGCATTCAAGGGCCGACTATAATAACTGATTGTTCTAATGTTGACTAAGACCTACAGGGCATCCAATGCGAGCGATATGAAAGTTCTACAAAGTAGTGTAAGAATCTTTGGCTGGCTTACTCTCCTCAGGTGATCGACATAATTCGGTCACTAGTTTATCTTGCAAGTCTACTTTCACTGAAAGCTCGGTTCAACGACGTTCGTCATACTGCCTCATTTTGCATAACCAGCTCTAAATAAACTCATAGACACTTTTTTAGTCCTCGAGCACTCAATTGGCTTGAATTTCGAGTCGTGGGAAACTACAGCCATCTCCAGCGCAGGATTGCGCGCCCCATATAATACCTCTGCCGTCTCAATAGAAACTCCAGATTTTCGCTCCGAGTGGTCTATTTATTCTCTTCCCTCTCTACCCCTTACCAGCATGCCGATAGTCGCGCTCAGAGCTTAGAAAGACGTCTACCAGTTACGCCTGGTGGTGGTGGACTGAAATTTATGCAGCAAACAGCGTGGAACGGGAGAGGTGTGGTGGCATTTGGGCCAGTCTTTTGCCTCGTTCCAGCAAAAACACTCCTTACACGTATCAAATTGAACTGAAGCATTCCTGTCTTGTTCAGGGTCATTAGCACGGGAGGACAAGGAAGACTCTGCTTTTGGCTGTTTTCATATTGATTGGTTGTACCGTGATTGGAGGAATTGAAGGAAGAGTCGAACGAGGAAGGATTATTTTAGACTTGAAAGAAAAAAGAGGCACGCGATAAGTTCCATCTAGATCGGTACGTGTTTAAACAATTGGCATCGCAATCAGACTATATCTGACTAGCTAGAACACAATGTCACAACAGTACGGATATCAGGATCCTTCTGGCCAGCAGCAGCAGCCACCGGGTCCACCTGCTGCTCCACCGGCCGGAGGACATTCCAAACGAAGGATGTATCCTCAGCAGCAATACGATTTCAATGCACCAGCCGCTCCTTCGCCATACTCTGCGCCAGGGATGCCAGTTTCTCCCGGTATCGGTGGAGCAGATCCCGCAGCTTCGCTTGAGGGTGGATATCCCGGCGCAGGAGGACCAGCCTACGGTGGAGTGTTCACGCCAGGAGTGGGTCCTGCTCCTGGTGGCCCTGCTGGACAGAACGGTTATAACGCCGTCGATAATATGTCACAACAGTTTGGCCAGATGGGAATCAATCAGCAGCAGCAACAGCAGCAACAGCCGAGACCGAGTCAGCAAGCGCCTCTTCAACCTCAATATGGATACTCACCACAAGCGCCTCAGGGCGGCCCAGATCCTGTCGCATCCCGGCTACCGTTAAACCAGCTGTATAATATTGATTTGATCCAATCTCTACCTCCAGCGATAGGGGATCTAGCTCTGCCTCCACCACCCCTGATCCTCCCTGGAGATGCCTCTGTAATGAGCACTCCAGAGGCGAATGCACCATTTGACTTTATGAGATCCACGTTGAATGTCGTTCCCACCAGCAATTCGTTGCTGAAAAAGAGTAAGCTGCCATTCGCACTGGTGATTCGTCCCTACACGTCTTTGCTAGACTCGCAAGCACCTGTCCCTGTAGTACACGATTCTGTCATTAGCAGATGTCGACGCTGCCGAAGCTATATCAATCCATTTGTGTCCTTTCTGGATCAGACCCACAGATGGAAGTGTAACATGTGCGGACTGACGAACGAGGTGCCTACTCAATTCGACTGGGATCCCATAAAAAATGAGCGAAAGGAGAGGTACAGCCGCAGTGAGATAAATTACGGTGTTGTGGAGTTTATTGCACCTCAAGAGTATCTGGTGAGACCTCCCCAACCTCCTGTTTACGTGTTTGTCTTGGACTGCAGCATCAACGCGATCCAGAGTGGTCTCCTGGCTACCGCTGCTAGGACGATTCAAGAGTCTTTGGATCGACTACCAAATAGAGATGGTACGACTCGAGTTGCATTCATTGCCGTTGATTCTGCCTTGCATTTCTTTTCTATCCCGTTGCCGACATCGGGCCAGACAGATCCGTCCCTGTTGGTCGTGAGTGATTTGGAAGATCCATTTTTGCCGCTGCCAACTAGCCTTCTCGTGAACTTGAACGAATGCCGTGAATCGATTGATAACCTGCTTACCAATATGGGTGAGATGTTCGCTAGTAATGTTAATTCAAGCCATGCGCTGGGATCTGCACTCAAGGCTGCTAATAAGCTGATTGGCAGCATTGGAGGAAAAATCATTTGCTTGAGTGCTACATTGCCAAATGCTGGTGCAGCGAAGTTAGAGCCCCGGGAAGATCGAAAGGCCCTTGGTACATCACGGGAGGGTGCGTTGCTCCAGACTGCAAACTCATTTTACAAGAGTTTTGCAGTGGAATGCAACCGAAGTCAGGTTACGGTAGATATGTTCTTATTTTCTGGTCAATATCAGGATGTTGCATCATTGAGTAACTTGCCAAGATTCACTGGCGGTCAGACATACTTCTACCCTGGTTGGAGTGCAAATAGAGCAGAAGACGCGATCAAGTTTGCTCATGAGCTTGGCGAACACCTATCTATGGAAATCAATATGGAAGCAGTTCTACGAGTGCGTGCTTCCACTGGCTTGAGAATGAATGCCTTTTATGGTAATTTCTTCAATAGATCATCAGACCTTTGCTCGTTCCCGACTTTCCCCAGAGACCAGGGTTATGTGGTAGAGGTGGCTATTGACGAGACCATCAACAAGCCTGTTGTCCATTTCCAGGCTGCGATCTTACACACTACTTGTAATGGAGAGCGACGAATTCGAGTTTTGAATATGGCCATACCTACTTCAAGTCTCTTGCAGGACGTATACGCGTCCGCGGATCAGCTGGCAATCACAAATTATCTGACTCACAAGGCTGTCGAGAAGGCACTCAATAGCGGTATTCAAGAGGCCCAGGATCTGCTCATGGGTCGACTGACTGACATGCTTCAGACTTACAAGAAGGAGCTTATGACCACTAACATCGGAGCCTCCGCACCGCTCCAGTTCTGCGCCAATTTGAGGATGCTCCCGCTACTTGTGAATGCTCTGCTCAAGCATGTTGGCCTGCGCAAATCTCAGCATATACCTTCTGATCTGAGAAGTGCGGCACTCTGCCTTTTGTCAACACTGCCGCTCAAATATCTGATCAAGTACATTCATCCTGACTTTTATAGTCTGCATGATATGGGTGAAGACGCTGGTTTACCCAATCCTGAGACGGGTGAGGTTGTCTTACCTCCCAAGCTAAACCTCACTGGCGAGCGGATTGTTTCCTATGGCATTTATCTAATTGATGATGGCCAGACCCAGTTCTTGTGGCTTGGAAAGGATGCAGATCCTCAGCTTATTGATGAAGCCTTCGGTATGCCACTGTCTCAGGTCAAGTTTGGTAAGGCTGATGTGCCTGAGCTTGATACGAGATTCAGCCAACAGATCAGATCCATTATTGGGCAGACTAGAGAGCGTATCGACTCCGTTACGTGGCCCAGTTTATATATTATTAAGGAGGACGGCGATGCATCGTTACGCCTATGGGCAACGACGTTCTTGATTGAGGATAGAACTGATCAAAGTATCGCATACTTCCAGTTCTTGAGTACATTGAGAGACAAAATTAATTCTTAGGCGACGAGTAGACCTCATATATATATAAATCTATTGATTTGAAAATTGAATCTTGAAGGAAAGCTATTTGAATTGGCAGTCTCTCGAGAGCTGAACGTTCAATTCGCCACCAGATGGTAGTCTCACTATAATAAACTAAGTGCAGCAAACTCTGATAGTTAGCCTTCCTTCGTATTAGTGCAAATGAATCTCCTTTGCTGCACTTTGGTGAAGTTCTCATAGAAGCGTTAACAGTCAACGGGGAGTCGTCATGACAACAGATCCCAAAGCCAAACTTCCTCTCTAAAGTGGCAAACCCACCTTTACTACACCACCACACTTTACGAGACTTGATATAGAATAATGGATATAGTGCTAGGCCTAACAACGGGAGATTCCGTTATCTTGGCTACATCGAAAGCGGCGACAAGAGGAATCTCAGTCTATAATGCAAATGATGACAAGACGCGGCAATTAACTAACCATGCATTGATGGCGTTCACTGGGGAAGCCGGCGACACAGTGAATTTCGCCGAAAATATCAAGGCCAACGTCGAATTGTACGGTATGAGACATGAAGTGGAGATGACGCCGAAGGCTGTCTCCCATTATACTCGCACCAGGCTTGCAGAAGCGTTGAGATCGAGGGTAAGCATTCGAGACCCGGAATTCGTTTAATTGTATCAACCTAATGAAGAATCTCTAGAAACCATTCCAAGTAAACGTTTTGATTGGAGCCTACGATACAAAGACTGGGAAGCCTTCACTGAGTTGGATAGATTACTTGGCTGCTAAAATAGAGTTGCCATATGCTGCACATGGATATGCTGCTTACTACACACTCTCCCTGATGGATCGCCACTATAGACCGGGTATGAGCCAAGCAGACGGTATCGAATTGATAAAACTATGTATCAAGGAGCTTCGAACTAGAATGCCCATCGATTTTAAGGGAATGCAGATCAAGATTGTTGATAAGGATGGCGTTCACCAATCAGATGATCTGTAGGTGGCCAAGTAAATGGTAGTAGAAGTCTAACAAGTGAAAATTTCATGTTTCTAAAGGATCCTCTCGCTTGCGTATAATTTAACGTAGTAATTATTATCAGGCTGTTACTTGGGCCCCTCTTTGTAAACTCTAGAGCTTGTCATGGCAGTGGCAGAGAGTCCTTCCCAACCTTTCCCCCTCACACTCAAATGGATGAGCTCGAAAAACTTGAGATACTGTCACTGGTATCGAAGCTTACCACCGAGCTCGGGACGCAGACAGGAGTATCCGATAAGACTCTTGCCGAGTTTATTCTAGACCTGCATGACCAGTGCAGCGGTTCTCTAGATCAGTTTCGTGGGAAGTTACAGGATGTGGGTGCAGATTTCCCAGACTCGTTTATCGAAACGCTTGACCGTTTGATCCGGCAGCTACATCCCAAGTACAGGAAGAAGCGAGATGACGACAGTAGTGAGATAAAGAAGGAAGAAACTAGCATAGATAATGGGAAACATCATTTGTCTCTGGGCGAAAAGGAGCACATTTTACGCGGCCTTGCGATCACCGATTCCAAGCATCCTGATAGTAAGGAATATGAACGCGAAATGAAACATGAGGACTATATAGACAGGCATGAAACATTGTACAAGCCCAAGAGGGGCCGCAGCCGGTCGCCGCCACTGGCAAATGATAGAAGCAGGTCTGCTAGTTCGTCATGGCGGGAGCGAGAGCGAGATCGTGCCCGCGACGATACCGACAAAAGAAGGAGGAGGAGGAAAATCCGAGGCGATCCAGTTTTATTTAATATTTATGATGCAAGGATAACGAATATTACGAATTTTGGTGCTTTTGCCAGTTTGGAAGATTTCGAAAGAAGTACTAGCGGTCTGATACACGTATCTGCTATAAGTACCTCTCGGATAGAGCATCCAGGTGATGTTCTCGATAGAGGCCAGTGGGTCAAGGTCAAAGTGGTGAAAATAGACGACAGAACTGGAAAGATAGGACTCTCTATGAAGGAGGTGGACCAGACAACTGAGGAGGATTTGAACCCTTCGAATAGCCAGTTTAGTTCCTCCGGACCACCCCCCGCCACTGGGGCCAACTCTATTGGAAACATGCCACCACCTCCCCCTCCAGGTACTGCTGTAATTAGGAAACGGCTTTCATCTCCTGAAAGGTGGGAGATCAGGCAGCTGATTGCTTCGGGTGTCGTATCTGCTGCTGAATACCCTGAACTTGATGAAGAGATTAATGGTGCTAATGATGCTGGGGACTTTGAGCCGGAGGTGGACGTCGATATCGAGGTACGAGAAGAAGAGCCGCCTTTTTTGGCAGGACAAACGAGACAGAGTTTGGAGTTAAGTCCGATTAGAGTTGTGAAGGCTCCTGAGGGCTCTCTCAATAGAGCAGCCATGTCGGGAGCTAGTTTGGCCAAAGAGCGTCGAGAAGCAAAGGCTCAAGAGCAGAAAGACAAGGAAAGAGAAGCCCGTGCGAATAAGGTAGACATGAATGATCCCATGGCAGCACGGCGACTAGCACTTAGTCGTAACAGAGATGATACAGACGAGGAAGTTTCAGAGTGGAGATCGGTGATGACTGGTCGAGATGTTACATATGGCAAACGTACTGATATGAGTATAACAGATCAACGAAATTCGTTGCCAGTTTTCCAGCTTCGTGAACAGCTCGTGCAGGCAGTTCGAGATAACCAGATCATGATTATCGTGGGTGATACGGGATCTGGTAAGACCACTCAGATCACTCAGTACCTTGACGAAGAGGGTTTTACTTCAGGTGGAATGAAAATTGGATGCACTCAACCTAGAAGAGTTGCTGCTGTTTCAGTGGCCAAGCGTGTTGCAGATGAAGTGGGGTGCAAGGTCGGCAAAGATGTCGGGTATCTAATCCGATTTGAAGACTGTACGTCGCCGGAAACACGAATAAAGTATATGACGGATGGTATGCTTCAGCGAGAGGCATTGTTGGACCCTGATATGCGTCAGTACTCAGTTATAATGCTTGATGAAGCCCACGAAAGAACAATTGCAACAGATGTACTATTCGCACTACTGAAAAAAGCCGCGAAACGGCGACCAGACCTGAAACTGATTATAACTTCGGCCACTTTGGATGCAGAAAAGTTCTCGCAATACTTTTACGGATGCCCTATCTTGTACATACCTGGTCGAACGTACCCAGTCGATATTCTATACACAAAGGAGCCGGAATTAGATTATCTGGAGGCTGCTCTTATGACTGTTATCCAGATACACCTCAGTGAACCGCAAGGTGATATTTTGGTATTTCTGACTGGCCAGGAAGAGATTGACACCAGCTGCGAAGTTATTTTTGAACGAATGAAAGCCCTCGGGCCCGAAGTCCCTGATTTGATCATTCTACCTGTGTACGCATCATTGCCTAGCGAAATGCAAAGTAAGATTTTTGATCCCGCCCCAGCCGGATCACGAAAAGTGATTCTTGCTACTAATATCGCTGAGACGTCGATTACCATTGATGGTATTTATTATGTAGTTGATCCAGGCTTTGTGAAAATAAATGCCTACGATCCGAAGCTGGGAATGGATTCGCTTGTGATATCGCCTATCTCGCAGGCACAAGCAAACCAAAGATCTGGCCGTGCAGGACGAACTGGTCCTGGGAAATGTTACCGCCTCTATACTGAAGGGGCTTACCAGAATGAGATGCTGCCGAATACAGTACCAGAAATTCAGAGACAGAATCTGTCAAATACAATTCTATTACTGAAGGCCATGGGTATCAATGATTTGCTCCATTTCGATTTCATGGATCCTCCACCCTCCAACACGATGCTGGTTGCCCTTGAAGAGCTCTATCAGCTATCTGCGCTGGACGGCGAGGGGTTACTGACGAGGCTAGGACGCAAAATGGCGGATTTTCCTATGGAGCCAGCAATGGCAAAAGTGCTTATTGCATCAGTCGAAGAGGGTTGCTCGGAAGAGATGCTGACTATCGTAGCGATGCTCTCTATGCAGACGATTTTTTATCGGCCCAAAGAGAAAAAGGATCAAGCAGACCAGAAGAAAGCAAAGTTTCACGATCCGACAGGTGACCATCTTACTCTTCTAAATGTATTCAATGGGTGGACCCGAAGTGGTCAATCTAGAATTTGGTGTACGGAGAACTTCATCCAGGAGCGAACCATGAAGCGGGCTCGTGAGGTGCGACAACAACTGCTGCAGATCATGAAGCGATATAGGCATTCCATTGTCAGTTGCGGTAGCCACACTGATGTTATTAAGCGGGTTCTCTGCTCGGGCTATTTTCGGAATGCTGCGAGACGGGATCCTCAGGAGGGGTACAAGACTTTGATTGAGAGTACTCCAGTGCATATGCATCCATCTTCGGCACTGTTTGGCAAGCACGCAGAATATGTGATATACCACACTTTACTACTCACTAGTAAGGAATATATGCATTGTGTAACCACAATTGATCCGAAGTGGCTCGTTGAGGCTGCGCCCACCTTCTTCAAGGTCGCTGATAGTCATAATCTGAGTAAGCGGAAGCGCAACGAGAAAATCCAGCCTTTATTCAATCGGTCTCTGGCAGATCAGGAAGATTGGAGACTGAGTGCTCAACGTCGCGGGGGCCGTGGAGGCAGCAGTACATTTGGCTAACCAAAAAGAAGATATATATTGCATTTATAGTTACTTGTTGTTATCAGAAAAATTAGCAAACTACTATTATTTAATTTAACCGCGAGCATTGACGATGTCCACAAATTCAGGCTTCAGGGAAGCACCACCGACAAGGAACCCGTCGATATCGGCCTTATCAGTGAAAGTGGAAGCATTCTTTCCGTTGACAGAGCCGCCGTAGATAATTCTCGTCTCGCTGGCAACCTTGTCGCTGATCTTCTGGGCCAGATGCTTTCGGATAGCGTCATGCACAGTCTGGGCGTCCTCGGGGGTGGCAGCAAGACCGGTGCCAATAGCCCACACAGGCTCGTAGGCAATGACAACCTCAGCCCAGTCCTTCTCTGCGAGAACCGAGCTGACAGCGTCTAGCTGGGCTTGAACGACAGCGATGGTCTTGTCGGCCTTCTTCTGTTCCAAAGTCTCACCAATACACAAAATGACCTTGAGGCCATTGTCAATGGCATATTTCGTCTTGGAGGCCACGAGATCGTCAGATTCCTTGATGATCGTTCGTCGCTCCGAGTGGCCCAAAATGACCCACTCGGCTCCAACGTCCTTGATTTGAGAGACGGAAACCTCACCGGTGTACGCGCCATTGGCCTTGTCATAAGAGTTCTGCGCAGCCACAGAGATGCTAGCAGCCTTGACATGCTCCTTGGTGTACAGAAGGTACGGGAAAGGAGGAGAAATCACCACCTCAACATCAGAGGGCAGCTTGGCTGCATTAAGATTCTCAACAATCTGCTTAATGGAATCAAGAGATCCATTCATCTTGAAATTGCCTCCAACGAAGAAAGTTCTAGCCTGTTTCCCAAGGTGTCAGTATCTCGACCAGTGTATCATCTGCATTGAGTCGGCGCTTACCATTGTTGAGTTATAATTTCGCTTCGTTCCGTAGAGTTAATTAAGTATAAAGGGAAGAACACCAGAATGTTGAGTTAGCCAAATATAAGTGGTGGTTAACAACACTAAACCCTAACGTGATAATTTAGACGCCCCAGAAACAAACAAACTCTTCTTGATGCGTAAAGAACTAAGAAAGCAAGAAATAAAGCGAAAAAAAACTCTATTCAGCAGGAGCTATGCGTCCTCAGGCTTTTTATACCTCGAGTAGATGCTAATTAGGCGAGAATTGGCGTATTACTGGCATTAAGCGCCCGTTGCATTCCGATTCACGATAGTCTGCAATCGCCCGTTCTCGACTAGAATCAGACTACTATGTTACGCTAGGCATATATGAGTGAGATCCATATTACTGTATTGTAGAAAATGTTATCAAAGTTGTATTAGAGAAATCACGACACGTCTTTTATTGTTGAGTGCTGCGCATAACGAAGGTTTTGTTTACAACCTAACATACTTGAACATAATAACATATGGACTTAGCACCAACCACACCTCATCGACGTTCGAACTCAGCGGCGTCGAACAGTAGTAATCCAGCACATTACTCGGTGGATCCAAGTGCTCTTCCTTTGGATCTGGTGCTCGGTAAAGGAAAGCCTGCGCCAATTGAGGAACTGAGTGATGGAGTCGCCACTCTGGATATGAACATGCAGCATCTGCACGGCCTGAACCAGAGCCTGACCAGTTTCAATGAAAGCTTCGCGTCATTCTTGCACGGTCTCCAGATGAATGCCTGGTGTACAGAGTTCGTGGAACGGCCCACATCTGAGTCGTTTGCACATGATCGAACCGACTTGAATGCACCTGAGGAGCAACTCGTCGATGGGGACGAGAGTGACCAAGACGAGCCTGCTCAGCACTCGGACTCATTCATGACGTATGCCACAAATGACTCGTTTGTCACGCAGCCGTTCGTGACGCCAAAGCCAAAATCTGGGATACCTGCACCTACTCGAGTCCCGCGACCCGGTAGGAGCGGCACGGCTGCTCAGCAGCACCAAACATGGAGATGATACAACAGATAAATATGATGATATTACGCTATGTCCTTTACTGCTAGAGTTTTATCTCCAGAATAGCACGTCCAACACCGGCAGAGTCGTCGAATACTGTGGTGTGAGAAACGTGCCGCTCGCCCAGGGCTTGGACGAAATCTGGGATACCTCCACCAACACCGAAGTATATCTTTTTGGCTGCTACCAGCGCCCTGCCAGCGTCTGGTGCTATGCAATTGAGCATGGTATCCGTGAATATAGGTATCGCCTCGGGTGAATATACAGTCTCAGATGCCAGCACCAAACCGTACTTGGAAGGCCCTAGCAGGGCAACAAACTGCGGCGACCACGCGCCTGATACAAAGTCAAGGGTTATGTGCTTAGATTCCAGATCGCTGATGAATTCATTTACCAGCACTGAATCTATTTCGATTTCTGTTGCGTCGTCTCCCCCTATCGGTTTATGCTTGAGTGTCTGGTACCAAGTTAGCAGGAGGTTTGGGACAGTGACCAGGCGTAGCACACTTTCATTATAATCAGCAAGGGTCAGAAGAAGGTCTTCTTCGGTATCCTCTCGCAATAATGCACACTGGAGAATATATGCACTAGGGACTGCAGCTCCACAGCCTAGCTCCAGCACGTCCCCGACCCTCGAAGACGATTGTCTAAGAACTTTTAATAGATCTAGACTGCATTCCCATACTTTCAGCCCTCCTTCGTAGGTAGATGCCCGCAGATCCTCATTGGTCAGACCAAGCAGAATCTCGTCCGTAGCCGACAGACTGTCCTGCCGCATAAGCTGATATTTGATATCGTACAAGTCACGCCTTGGAAGTAATATACCATCGTCATACTCAACCATTGAGTAACTCATGCGTATGCGTTCTCCGGGCAAGAGCGACTTCAGATCATGCAGTTGAGGTGTGTATTGAGAGTCGAACCCCGGTCCGGGCGTCTCTGACAGAAAGTCCTTATAGTCTAAGGACCCTGTTTCTTCATACGCCGTGCTGGCATGTTCTTCATTTGATTCTCCCTCTATATCGTCCCCACTGAAGCCGAATTGGAATGACATGCTGGTGGTGTCGCCGGACACCTTTTTCTTGATGCGCGGAAAACCTTGACACAACACGAAATAGAAACCATCATGGCAAAGGAGAGCGAGTATGTCGACTACGACATGTTCTTGGAAGAGGACTTTTCGCCAGCGCAGTTTGCCAATTCGCTGGTGCTGGCTACAAACAATGCGACGGATATCGAGATAGACCTTAATGCGCCTGCGAAACGACTGGGCTACGACCTGGAAGAAATCGACCGGATCATCAACTCTGTTGCCGCAGAAAACTATCAGGAATTGCTGGACCATGCCTCTAGCTCACAGCTGGCGCGCGAATCGCTCGGTGCAGTCCGGACATCGCTGGATCATGTCAACATGTCTTACTCAAAGCTTGAGCGGGACTTTCTCAAGCCATACGAAAAGGCACAGCGGATGCACAGCGCGCTCAAGAGATTGCATCTCACGTCCAGCCTGCTGCGCTCGCTGACATGGTACTTGTACTTGGCTCGTCAGTTGTCTGGGCATATATCGTCTGCTGCCGTTGGATCTGATTATCAGGCAGCACAGAACCTCCTCCAGCTCCGGCGTCAGGTCAACATCAACCCCGGACTCAAATCTCTTCGTATTACGAGGGCACATGAAAAGTCACTCGTAGAAGTCGAGGAGCGCTTGAAGGCGCAAGCCATGCAAAAAATCAAGTCATTCACATTAATACAAGATAAAAATGAGCTCAGCTACAGCTTTCTGACCCTATATCTACTGGATCTGCGCGCGCTGTCAGTGACAGTCCAGGGCTACATACAAACACAGATTTCGGCAACTGCCACACAGCTGGCAAAAGCGCTCTCAACATCTGTCTCCGGATTTGAAGGAGCGGCCGGCGACGCACGCAATCGGGGCCGCACCGTTAACACAATCTCCTCGGTCCTCGAATCCAGCAGGCCAGACGAGGACCAACCAGATATGAACCTCCTGGTTCTGGTCAAATCGAGTCTGGACATCAAAAGCATGATATCAGACTATTGGCGCGATGTGGCTGCAGCCATGGAGCCTAAAATACGGGACTTCATCATTCGCAACCCAGCAACGGCTCGAGCTGCTTCGCAGAACCTGCAGCGCCTCAAAGATATTATTCGCCACGCAGTTATTAATGCGGGCGGCGTGGACTCGAACGGGCTCGAGGTCAGGGTGATGGTCAATTCCTTCTCTTCCCTCGCCAGGTAGAGAAGTTGTGTTTTTTCGCTCGTCGAACTGGAGCCTGGGTATGGTAAGGCAGGTCGGTGCCATAGGTTCGCTGTCGGCCATACACACGGGGCAATGGAGGCAATAATCGCACATTCAACTTTGATTGCAGCAACAACTGCTGCCTCCGCCTCTTCTGCTCTTGTCTTACTTTTTTACCTGGCCTCTTGTTAGCCTTTTTCTCCGTCGCTCTTGGTGTCGCATCAACCACCCGCCCCGGCATTCGCATCCCGGGAAGCTCCTGTGTAGACTGCTTATATAGGTCATCTCCAGATACCGCTGCAAGCGTAAATTGAGTTCTTTCCCGTTCTGACGGACGGCTGAAGTAGTACGATTCCGGCCGAGCTCTAGGCACGTACATTTCTTCGTCCTCCTCGTCTTCGCCTACGATTTTCACCTTAGCCATCTCCTTACCCCCGCTGCCTGAGGATAACGCACCGCCACCGCCAAACAGAGGGAAGAAGAACTCTCCTTCTTCGTCCTGCTGTTGCTGCTGATCTGCCATAACTTCGACCTGCTCGAACTCTAGCTCAGGAACAAACTGGACCGGTTCGACCACGTCTGTTTCGCTTTGCGAGTCATACAAATCACTCCTTGATACACTATAATACCTTCATTAGCCTCACTGTCTCTCTCCTCTTCCGGTTAAATCAACGCTTACATCCTATCCAGCATTTTTTCTATGGTGTTGGTCGGAGTTTTCTCTCTGACGTTTTGTCACTGGCAGGGGGGGGGGCTACTACTGTCGGCGTAGATCGAGAATTCTTTGCTAGTCAAATAAGTATCCTAAGATGAGAGAAAGAATGGTACTGAAAAGCAACTGGTTTCTATTAAGGTCAAATCAAATAAAACAGTTCGGGACGCTACTACGTGATTGAGAGTATATGGCTCTTCGCAGGAAACCCCCCAGAATTACAATTGACTATATATTGGCAGGAGGTATTCAAAGACCCATCATGGGCCATGGTGTGGTTGCGTGTGAAGTAAACAAGGTGTGCTTGCCTTCGTATTCTCGTTGCACTCAGGCTCGTTTAGAGGATGCTTAGAAGTATCTACAGTGATGGAGCAGGAGCGGGAGTTTGCAGATTGAACAACGTCACGTACTGGTAAATGGGGCTGTTCAAGAGATCAGAACATGACCATCCTATGGTACCACCGCGGCCGGTGCCGACGATTCCAGTCGAAGAAGCCGCGGGGCCACCGCGTCCTCCTCCTCCAGTGAATGAGAGCTCGAGACCGCAGTCGCGGCAGAGCGAGCAGCGGAATGCTTCGTCACCGCGGTTTCTCAACGTCCAGTCGAACCAGACGGTTCATGAGCGGGTTTTCCTGGTTCACGGCACTGCGGGTGCGACTGACCGCCAGTACGATGCTTCTGTAGTGGTGTACCACCACTTGAACTCGTTTCCTGGCCAGAGGTTTCCGGTGACCAATGGCTATTTCAAGTGCCTGGTGCATTTGCAGCCCGGGGTTAATCAGCTGAGCTTTACACTGGAGGCGCCAGCGCTCAATGTGCCGGCTGCCAGTAGTCAGTTGAATCTGACGTATATCCCTCTGCTGCAGAACCCTCCATTGCACCTGGTCCTGATGCTGGGCAAAGACAGTAAAGGGACATTTGATTCGCCCAAGTACAAGAAGGACCGTGAGGGCAATGGCCTTGAACTGGCTGTCAAGAAACTACGCATGGCAGGGTATATGATGTCGGCGTTCACACAGGAGCAGATGAACCGTAATGGGTTCGGACCGCGGTCGTTCCGGTTGTACGAAGAATGGGAGAAGGATACTCTCTCGAATCGTGATGTAGAAGCTCGCACAACAGCACATATTCATGTGCTACGGTGTGACAAGACTGTTGCGGAGCTTCTCGACCCGAACAAGGCTCAGCAGAATCCGAATGGTAATGATAAGGGCGCATTATTTGGAATTGCGCTCGATACGCTTAGAAAAGAGGGCGGGCCGTTCGCTTGGAACGGCTACGATGTGCATGTAGCAGTTATATACCTAGATGCCCGTTGGGATCCAAGATCTAGGGTGATACTGGGCCATGCTGCTCTGGGAGGCGGCTCGGGTCATTTGAAGCTGGCCATTTTTGGTGGCCATGCCATTCACTCGTGGCCGAGCTGTATTGAGGAGATTGTGCCATGTTTCATGGATGACACACGCACTGATACCTCGCAGGTGGCCAATGACTCGAATCAATCTGGGACAAGCTGGGAATGCCTGAATGTGGGACAAGGAGCCTTCATGCACGAAATAGGACATTTGCTAGGTTGCCCACATCAACCGCATGGTGTCATGCTACGGGACTATATAACGTGGAACAGGAGTTTTATGACGAAGGAGGCCTTCTGTTCCCGTCTGAATAAACCAGGAATGTCCCTGTGCCTGCCGAAGGATGAATGCGGTTGGCATCGTCTTGATGCTCTTCGGTTCAGATTTCACCCGGGTTTCAGGGCTATGCACGAGCCAAAAGTATACGATGCAGACAAGCCAAATCTGTATCCTGTACAGAACGGAGCTGTGGTTAGATCATCTTCAGGAATATATCTAGTGGAGATCCACGTAGATGGTCAGTGTCGTGGCCATATTGAGCATATAGGTTCTCCTCCCTCTGAGATATTCCTCGTTGAACAAGATATCCGTGGCAGGCTGCCGGATAATTTCCGCAACACGAGTAACAAGATCAAGCTGGAAATACTAGCAGTGGGGGAGCAGCAGACTGCAGTTGACGACTTTGTCAGTCTGGTGCGCAGTAACCAGGGTAGTGCCCAGCTCAGAAGTAATAAGCTTGGTGGCAGCTCAGGTGACGAGCAGATATGCATGATCCCTTCTGGAAACATACGTACTGTGCGAGTTTTCTCTGGTAGTGCGCTAGACGGCGTCGAGATCATTTTGAAAACGGGTAATTCAGTAATGTTTGGCAAGCGGGGTGGATCCCCCAAGGACTTTGAGCTTCAAGCAGGTGAGACGTTGCTAGGGTTCTATGTTAGATCCGGGGCATGGATTGATGGTATTCAGGTCATCACTAGCCACCGTAGTAGTGAGAATTTTGGTGGTACTGGAGGGCACGGACACAGGCTTGTACCGCCCATCGGCTATCGTCTCACAGGTCTCTTTGGAAATTTTGCTTCATGGGCTGTATCCTTTGGAATTATTTATGAGCCAGCTCAATAGGTTATTTATTCAAGTTTATTCATAAAAAAAATGAATTAGGACAAAAAAAAATAATGATATAACAAACTACCTAATTAACTTGTTAACGTGTTATTATGTGTGCTATATATATATATATATATGGATAGATAAATAAAGAGAACCGGCGGTTTATGTCATGAGTTGTCAAGCTTTTCTGCGAACCTGGCAGGAATTGCAAAAGATTTTAGGCGCGATGTGACATGCAGAACTGGCTCAGTTTCTTCATCAATCACAGCGGTGTCGTCATCTAACCCTGAAAGCCGTCGATTATGTTGCAACTTGCGTTGCCGTATTTCTCTTACTTTACGCTCTAAATCATCCATTGGATGACCACCGCCTGAGCTAGGTAATCCAGTTGGCACAACGCTGAACTGACGGTCCTTGGTAGTGAAAAAAGTCGAACTGGAGCGAGGATGGTTAAGATTCTGCTCGCGAATTGTCTCGCGCGGGATGCGGTAAAACCAGTCAGTCTCCTCGTTGTACTCGTAAATCTCCCAGTCGACACCGTATGGCTTCGGCTCTAGGACGTAGAGCGTATGGAGGGGAACATCAAGATCCCCGATTGATTCCCGGCCCAGATTCATGAAGTAAGCCAATAGGACACGAGCGATGACCCGGTGGCATATAACCAGCGCATTATCTTCCATACGTTCCATCTCGACAATAACAGGTCTCAGTCGATTAATCACGTCTAGGTACGACTCCCCACCAATTCCAGGGTATCGGTACCTGATTTTGTCAGCAATCCTGGCTGCGTACTCTTCGGGGAACTTTTCCTTGATTTCTGTATACGTCATTCCGTCGCAGATACCTGCGCCGAGCTCATTCAACATTCTCATCTCCTTCACATCGAAGAGATCCTCGTCGAAATGGTCCGCCGTCTGCACACTACGCTGCAGCATACTGGTCCAGACACAGAAATGCGCCTCCTCAGGCTCGCTGAGCGGCGTGGTCGGGTGTGACCCGTTCTGCTCGAGAATGTGTGCTTGTTCAGCAAACCGCTCCAGCTGGCGTTTCCTGAACTCAGACTTCTGGTAGTCCATAAACCTGACTAAAGCCTGGGCGAATTTGTCACCACGCTTGGTGAGCGGTGCATCGCCTCCAATGCGGCCAGCAGCATTATCCTCACTCTCGCCATGCCGGGTGATCCAGATCTGCCGCTCTGCAAGATTGAAGTTGAGCAAAAAGAACACTGCTTGGCCAGCCAAGAAGCCCTGGATATTTGCACACACCACTTTCTGGCCGACGTTGATCATCTTGATGTACTGGAAGTTCTCGTCAGCCTCTTCCTCGGGGCCTATTGTCTCGTACACCTTCTCATAATTGTGGAGGCGCTCTACAAAGTCTTTAATTGCGACCTGGGGGTCCATATCCTTGTAATCGGGCCCCGAGAGCTTGAGGCGAATGTTGGCTTCGATAATCTCACTCCGCGTGCATATGCTCTCGAGGAACAGCACCTTGAGTCTGCCATTAGTGCGCTCTCGAATGCGTTCGAGTACTTTCCGTCGTCGAGCGACCGTGGTGTTTGTAGCGTCCAGGATACCTACACTGCCGTTTTCGTCCAATACAAAGTCCAACAGCTGGTCCAACGTATCCATGGCCCACTGCTCGCGGAGCTGCGACGTCTTCGAGTTATCTGGAGAGAAGAAATCTGCGTTCTGCGTGGGCGGCGCCCCACTTGCCTCATCGGCCAGAGCCCTGGCCACAGACTCTTCATGCGCAGCGGAAGCCGCCACGGCGGCATCTTCTGCTGCTGCTGCTGCTGCTGCTGCTGCCGTAGCAGGACTGTCGGGCAGAGGCTTCATCGCCGGCCCCACAGCCTTGTTTGCCTTTCGACGGGTGTTGCCCACGTTGAAGATGCGGGTCTCGTGCTGCTGCCAGTTGAGGTACCTGGCCAGCTTCTTTGTGACGTATGATTTGCCTCGCGCAGGGAGCCCCACCATGATTATCACCAGCTTGGCCTCGATATCCCTCGCCGCTATCTTGCCGTCCGGCGACACCTTGGACCGCGTCAGTCCCGGCACGTCCAGCGTCGTGGCTCGCCGTTGCGGCAGCTGCAGAGGCGGGATGTTCGACGTTTTCGTGCGAGGCGAGCAATGCCCCGAGCTCTCGCTCGTGTTGTTACCAGTGCTCGCCGCGCCATTGTTACTGTTTCCACCCTCCTTCGGAGAGTTCTGGTACGACACCAGCGGGGTGTCTGATGGTGGGCGTCTGTTGAATCCGGGCCCGGACTGGCCCTGGGTCCATGACGACGCCAGCGAGGACGACGACCCATGCAGCGCCGGTCTTGCCATGTCTGATGTGCCTTCTTCGGATTCGCCTTCTCCTCCCGCTGTTAATATCTTCTCTTCGTCCATACACAACAAAAACGTTATCGCTAAACCAACGGGGGACACAACTAAAAGGTCGCTCTACAGGAGGCTGTTTTCTGTTCAAGGGTGTTGTGTTCTTGAGGTGCTGGTGGTGGTGGGACTTTATTACTATGACGTACAGGACAAGAACGTGGGTGGGCTACTTAGCGATAACGAACGGAACACACCAATATGGGAACGGGGGTGCTGCTTTAGATAAACTCAACAAAATTTATGCCAGAACACGCAGCGTCAACTCCACGGACGCAAACGTGCAGGCGGACGCGGGGATCGCACGTAGAAGTGTGGGCACAATGCCACGCCAGAACCCCGCGAGGCCCTGGGCCCGGAAGGTCCTGGTAGCGGCGTCCAGGGCGCCGCGGTACTTGTGCTCAGGCTGGCCTGGGAACCCGTCGCTCTGCACCAGGCTCTTGACCACGTCCAGTGGGTACGACGCCAGCCAGAGCGCCTCGCCTGCAAGGGCGCCGAACGCCATGAGCTTCCAGGTGGGGATGAGGTCGCGCCGGCCCCCGTGCGCCAGTGCAGCCCGTGACATCAGATATTCGAACGTCAGGAACCACACCCCGTAGGCCTGGGCCTCGCGAAGCATGGTGATGCCGTAACCGCGGAAGAGGCCGCGCGCCAGGCCCTGGCGGCGTACGATGGAGCACGCCAGGTGCGCCGGGCCCTTGTAGCGGCCGTCTTTCTGCGTCTGGAGAATGATGCGCAGCTGCTCGACGGGCGCCGTGACCACTGTGTTGGCAAGGCCTGCAGCGGCGCCGGCCATATAGTACTGGCTGTAGGACAGCGGCGACGGCGACGACGACGACGACGACGACGACCTCTGCTGGAACTGCCGTTTGGCCTCGTGGAAGGCGTAGAACTGGATCGACACACATGCGCCCACGCCGAACAGCGGCGCCGTCGTCCCCTTGTAGAAAGCCCATACGCCTTCCTTCGCGAGGGTCTTGGAGAATGCCTCCACGGGCGACGAGAACTGGCCCGTTTGCATGCGCACCTTGACGAGGTCAAACGGCTGGCCCACCAGGACCTGCACGGCGCCGCCTACGAACCCGGCGGCTGTGTCCTTGGCTTTTCGCGTCCATGAGGTATCTACTTCCATGTAGTTTTGTTTGTTTGCAGCCTATCGCTCGTGTGTCGTCGTCGTGAAGTGATGTTTGGGCCATTGCATTTTTCAGGGTGACGTCCTTGCGCGGAGAGCGGTATGGCGCAATTGTGGCTAATTGTGGCGTTCGAGGCGACGATCAACCTGGCTCCGAGCAAAGCTGGGCATCAACACACAACTTCCATTTCGAGGAATCTGGAGCGGCTCTCTGTGAAGAATATACTGTGGATCCTTTATCCTTGACTAAGGAGCGGTTGTGTGTTTTGTAGCGTTTTCTGGCCGGCTGACAGATAGACACCGATTGTACGTGCTATAGATAAACGCATGAGGTTCTACGTAGTCATCTAATAGTCCCGGTTGCACGAGAGTACTTGGTGTGCTGCAGCACAGTGCAGGTTTACATACTCCTCCAGCTGGCATTAATGCTGGTTCGTTGTTGTTGTTGTTGTTGTTTCTTGTGATCCCCCCCCCCGCGAACATAAACAAACAACAAAACATCATCACAAACACTCTGCTAACGCGTTTGAGTGCGCCGCCGTATATATGTCGTTTTTCCAAAGCTTGTATGTCTATGCCTGCTGATGTTTCTTCCACTCTTCCTAGCTAATAACTGCTTCCAGTAACGCACGAACCACCCGGACGTTCAAACCGAAGCCCATGGCCGGTGGGAACGGCCATATCCTGCGGCAGTACGCTGAGGCGACTCTTGGATCGGGGTCTCTGCGACGGGCTGTGATACTTCCTGAGGGCGAGGACATGAGCGAGTGGATCGCCGTGCATGTGGTCGACTTCTATAACCAGCTGAACATGCTGTACGGAACGATCACCGAGTTCTGCTCGCCTGCGACGTGCCCACGCATGACGGCCACGGAGGAGTACGAATACCTCTGGCAGGATTCGCACTCGACCAAGTACAAGAAGCCCACGAAAGTCTCCGCGCCCGAATACATCGAGAACCTGATGCAGTGGACGCAGCAGCACTTCGATAACGACCAGTACTTCCCGACCCGGACGGGCGTGCCGTTCGGCAAGGGCGCCCCTGCCGTGTTCAAGACGATTCTAAAGCGACTGTTCAGAGTCTACGCGCATATCTACTGCCACCACTTTGACCAGATCACAGAGCTGGGGCTCCAGCACCACCTGAACACCTCGCTGAAGCATTTTGTGCTGTTTTCGAACGAGTTCCAGCTCATCGACGAGAAGGAGTTCGGGCCCCTGCAGGAGCTCATCAAGATCATGCTCGAAGACGATAAGAACTAGGTCTGCTTATTTATATATTTTTTCTCTCCCTATAACTTCTCTCTTGCTTTAATATGTTATGTAACTTTCATGTGCTGTTATTCAATAAACGTTTGTTGCGTCGTCCTCGTCGTCGTGGAAGCGCTACTATCCCAAACAATTTCATTCAGTTGTTGTTCCTGAACAAAGTTCAGAAGAACCATGATCCAGAAGCTAGTGAACCTGCCCAGCGCTGTGCTGGTAGCAGCGGCACTTATCCTCATCTCCATCTCGGTCGTTGCCGGCTATCTGCTGCTATGTCTTACGGCATATTCGCTTGGTTCGCGATTGCGCACTCCTCCTGCTCAGTGGAGAGAGTACCTTGAGCAGGTGCTTAGCACCGGGTCAAAGACCTTGCCGTTATTTGGCGCAAAGGCCAACACGATCCGACGGCAATTGATTCTGGCATCGTCAGATCCATCTGAGTTTTGCAATGCCTACAATCTCACGCTCGGCAACGCGCTGTTATCGTCGTCGTCGTCGTCGTCTTCTTCCAAGGGCCCGGCTCAGCAGCAGCAACACCCGTTCACGCCCAAGTACAATGCAAAAGGCGAGCGAGTCGGACGCAAGATCATTTTTGGATTCTTCCACCCGTATGCTAACTCGGGAGGTGGCGGTGAGCGTGTTCTGTGGGCTGCTGTCAAGCAGACGCTAGACGCCAGCGAGCTTAATGTATGTGCCATATACACTGGGCGGGATTTGGGTGACGATTCAACCACAAGCTCGCCCAAGGCGATTCTGCAGAAGGTCAAAGAGCGCTTCGGTCTGGATATGGGTGGCAGTGGCTGCGAGAAACGAGTTGTGTTTATCTTCCTGCGCAAGCGACGTCTTGTTGACCCTTTAACGTGGCCACGACTCACACTGCTGTGCCAGGCCCTAGGAAGCGTGGCTCTGGCCTACGAGGCAATAAGCGAACTGGTTCCTGATGTCTTTATCGATACGATGGGCTATCCATTCTGTTACCCGATGGTTTCTTGGTTACTAAACATACCGATATTTGCCTATGTGCATTTCCCGTTTGTCTCGCACGACATGTTGGCGAGAATCCCCAAGTTTTCAGCAAAAGCACTCTACTGGAGGGCCATGATGCTTGCGTATGCCTTTGTGGGCTCATACGCAACCCTCGTGGCTACTAACTCAACATGGACTAACAATCATATTCGTTCGCTGTGGTGGATGGGTCCTAAAAAAGATCATATAAGGATAATATATCCACCGGTTGCCACTCAGGACATCGCATTTAATACCACGGACGGGGCGCATTCCAGTCCTGCGATTGTCTACGTGGCCCAGTTCCGCCCTGAGAAGCGTCACGATCTGATTCTCACCGAGTTTGCCCAGTTCCTCAAGGACTACCAGGCAGGAGAAACAGGGGCACCTGCTACAAAGCCGCATCTAATTTTAATCGGTAGCGTGCGTAATGACCTTGATCGTCAGCGGATATACTCATTGCGGGTCCTGGCTCGCGAACTGGAACTAACCGATGAGAATGTGACGTTCGTGCTGGACGCTCCATGGGCCAGCGTCAAGCGGATCCTGGAGACAGCCTCGATAGGTGTCAATGCTATGTGGAACGAGCACTTCGGCATGGTTCTCGTTGAGTACATGGCTGCGGGGCTCATTCCTATCGCTCATGACTCGGCCGGGCCCAAGCTGGACATTGTCACTGGCCCTGAGACTGGGTTCTTATTCCGGTCCTCGACTGACCCGGATTTCGCATATACTCATCACGCCACTGGTGAGTCCAAGACCCTGGCCAAGTGTCTGCAGGAGGCGTTCGCCCTAGATGACAACACTAAGAAGCGTTACCGGCAGAATGCTCACGACAAGGCGCAGGAGTTTTCAGATGAAGCGTTTGCGAACGCATGGTCGACTCGCGTCAACATCCTCCTCAAGCTGGAGCAGATCCGCCGGCACAAGCGCATGGCCATCAAGACATTTGATTAGTATATATAACTTTATATGAGAGTGTGTTTGTTTATCTATTGAAAGAACGAGAGAGAGAGAAAGAAAGAAGATAAAAATAATAAAAAAACATATGAATAAATCGGCCTCAAGTAAAATGAATAAAGACCCCGTCCAATGATGATAATGAAGATGAGAACTATTTGCCGGTCGTCGTGGTGGGAAGGCCCTCAGCAAAGAACAATGGAGCCGGCTCCGCAGGATCAATGGATGAGAGAGGCCTCAGCTCGTCGCCCGTGCCAAAACTGCCCGTGGCCTTTCTGGACGGAGGCTTTCTGTTGGACTTGGTCGACGCGACCGAGGACCGTCGCCGTTGCACTGCTGCCGGCGACTTGACGTCTGCCGGCTCGTCTGGATGTCGCGCGACACCGATGCCCTCCAATGTTGCTAGCACCTCTTCCTTATGATTTGTATTGGTCAAGCGTCTTTCCACATGCACGGGCACGTCGCTGTGCACGGGCTTCCATCCCTTATCGTTAGGCAACGTGGCGGCCGAGTGCTCGAGGTCATAAGAGAACACTGACGAGCCGTCGTCGTCCACAAGGGCGCTGCTGGCATTGGTTGCTGCCGCTGCTCCTGCTGCTGCGCCTGGGGTTGCCGGGACTTCAGATGGCACCACGAAGCTTGTAACCTGGTGGCTCTCAAGAGGCATTGTTCTTAGTATAAGATGCTTTTAATTCCGTTCACGGGTCAGAGGTTTCGGGTTCGTGCGGGAAGTTGCGTGAAGTTTGCGGTTTCAGTCAGAATTGGTGTTGTTCCAATCAAAACTTGACGATGGTGATGAGGAAACCCTCCTCCCCTGGTTAAGCTGCAGATCAGTCCGCAAAAACTCACGATAAGCTCTATGATATCATCATAGCATGAGAAAATGATAAAAATAACTTAGAATACAGAGAATATGATGGGTGTGTGCTGCCTATACATATACAGTTTACACGTATGTATATATATATATGTCAGAAGAACGAAAAATAAAACAAGCTGATCTTTTGTATTCTTCAATGGCCCGTGGTCGTGGTGGGCAGGCCATTGGCAAAGAATAATGGCGGTGGAGTACTGTTATCATTCTCAATCGACGACAGAGGCTTGAGCTCGTCGCCAGTACCAAATGAACCCGTGGCCTTGCGAGACGGAGGATCGCGCTTGGACGACACAATAGAAGAGCGTCGCTTCTCGACGGCTTCAGCTGCGTCCACTGGCGGCTCAGTGTCATCCTCTTCGTCTGGGTTCCTGGCCACGCCGATGCCACCTTCAATGACGCCGCCAACTAGCTCGTCCTTGTGGCGAGTCTGCGTCAATCGCCGTTCAACATGTACGGGGACGTCGCTCTCCACCGGCTTCCAGTCCTCGTCGCCTGGGTAAGTTGCTGCCGAGTGCTTGAGGTCGTAAGAAAAGACCGAGCCGTCATCGTCAACTAATTGCTGGCGGTGGTTATTACCAGTCACGATCGGCTCGTAGTCGCCAGGAACAACAAAGTTGGCAGCCTCACGGTGGAGCGCTTCCTCGTCGACCGCCTTATCGGGGTCGACTGCTGCATGTTCGAGATTGACTTCGCTGGGGAAGCGACCTCTACTGGGGCGTTCGCCTTCAGCACCTGCAGCGCCGTTCTCGCGCGGCGATTGAGGCTGTCCATCCTCGTCGTGCTGCTCTGCAAAGGGTTCGCCGTTCGAGGTCACCCCAGAAGTGTCACTAGGAACAGGTGAAGAGATGGGCGGCACCACCTGATGGATACTAGAGTCCTCTCTGGTAGCAGAAACCGTCGTGGTCACAATTGGAATTGCAATTGCCCCTGCCGCAGCCCCTGCAACAGCACCAGCAGCCAAGGGTGCACCCGCTAACGGAGAACCAGTGTGTATTGGTACCTCATCAACATGATGATGGTGGTGATGGTGGTGGTGAACACTGGATGCAGCCGTCGATGCAACAATTGCAGAATTTGTTCCGTCCATGGTCGGAGTTGCAGAGTCAGGGATTGGAATTGAAGCTGCCAAAGCAGCGGTAGTGGCTCCTACTGCGGCAGCTTCTGTTGCTGCGGGTGTAGTAGTAGTGTCTGGCTGGACTTGTTTGACATGAGTAGATTGGTACCAATCGGCTCTTTCAGTGGGAGAGGAATACTTTGTCAATTCGGTCAGATCAGAATACCACTCCTGCAGTTTTTCTTGGGACTCTGCTCGGAACACCCAGTTGTGCCCTCTACCAGAGTTTCCCGAGTGCTTTGCATTAAGAACAAACTTGTGCGAGGATGATGATGACGACGACTTGGACTTGTCCTGAGAAAGCTGGCACTCACTGAGCGACAGCGACATGACCGGATTGGGATCGCGCTTGCGGTCCTGAGACTTGAATTCGTGAAGGAACGACGGAGTCAGGACATACCATGCCTTGGAATACGATTTCAGGTACTTTGACCGCCGTTCCAAGAAGCCACTGCGGATCTCGTTTGCCAACGACGACTTCTGACCATGATACGGCGGCAATTCCGAGAAGCGGCGGGGCTTGAGAGCCGGGTCGACAAAGTTTGAGTCCCTGTGGATAAACTCATCCCACTCCAGGCTGGAGTCTTTTGAAACGTAGCCATGGAGGATTTTATTCACCAGCAGATCGTTCAGGTTCTGCGTCTGTATACCCATAAGCTTACCAAATACCTGGAGAGCCTGCTGAACTTCCTGGCTGACGACTTTCTCCAGCTCCTTACCAGACCCCTGCAGGTTGAGGTACGCTTCAAGCAAATAGTTCTCCTCGCTAATCTGCCTCTGTATCTGCTTGTCGAGAGACGACTTGAGCAGATAAGGGTCCTGCTTGGACGGCAGCAATGAAGGGTTCTTGAGAAGCACGTCCACAGAGTTGATATAGTTGTTGAGTTCTTTGGCGGTCACCGCCTGTTCTTTAGTCACAGAGTTCTTAAAGTCACTAGACAGGTTCTTAATTTCCTTAATCTTGACCAGGAGGTCTCTGCGCAGGTCCTCCAGCCGTGGGATGATGTTTTGAGACAGCTCCTTGGATGCTCGAGACGCGGCCGCGGCCTGCGCCCGATGAAACGCAATGATATTGCCCGGCACGTCGCTAATGGAGCCATGCCCAAACGGCAGAAACATGCGGTCCTCCATCTCCTGGAAGTCTCCTCGCACCAGGCCATCGCCCGAGTCTGTAGTGCCGTTCTCAAAGAACGGCACATTGACAGCATGCCCCAGCCGTACATTCTGACGTACAACCTCCTCCTGCACGGACGCAACCTCTCTAAAGTACACATTCAGCGCCCGGATGACCTTTCTCCATGTCGAGAACCGTGCCGCCAGCACCTCCGTCGGCTGTGCATTGACGGGGATATCGGCGTTCATCTCGATCGTTGTTGCCATTGCGATTGCGATTATCACACTCAAGAACGAGAGAGGTTGTTGTTGTCGTCGTTATCACACTGTTCTTCGTTGTTATAGCAGCAGCAGCACTCACTCCAGCAGCAGCAGCAGTAGCAGAGCAACTCTCTCTGTTTAAAGGGACCCACTAGAACAACTGCTGAAACCTTAATAGCAAAGTAATAATAATAATAATAATAATAATAATAAAAATAATCCAATCCAATTACAATCGAAACCGGAATATATACCTTGTCGTCCAGAACGCCTGCTTATCACCAAGAGGCCGGTTTTGTGTAGATGGAGAGTCGAACAGCTAACTTTCGTGTTCTTTTCAGCAAACTTGATAAAGGAAGGGCGGGTTTGTGTACCTCTCACCTCGTCCTGTTCTGATGGTGCCTGTCGTCAGTGAGAGAAGAAATCGGCGGCCGAGCGCTGGACTGCACTGATTCTCTTTGTGACTGACGCCTTGGAGAGTGGCTGGCTTGGGGCTAACCCAGTCCGAGACCCGGCACCACGTGACTTAGGCGCAAAGCCAGCGTGAGCGCCAGCGTGAGCGCCAGCGTGAGCCGCATATTCCAACATGATGAGAGCAAGTAGGAGCAGTAGTCAACCTGTCGTTGTTATGATTTTGGATTAGCTTATATTATTTAAATTAAAACAGGTTAACAAGACTATGAGAGAACTAGCGCACTAGAGCTTGGGCACTTTGAGACTCTTGCTGATCATGGCACAGCCACTGAGAGCAAACACAAGCACAGCAGGGTGAACCGCCACGAGCGTGCCCGGAAACACCTCGCCGAACGGGACTGCATCGTGGGTGAATCCCTCCAGATAGCAGTAGTACATCGCGCCTACGATTGTAAGCGTGGTAGGGATCGGCGTGCCCTCAAAGTACTTCGACTTGCCGGCGGCGTCCTTGGGGATGTTGGCGACTGTGACGTTGAAGCGCGCCAGGCGCGTGAGGCCGCACAGAACGAACACCGTCAGGAAGATGGTATCCAAAGTGGTCTGCAGTCCGAGCGCAAACCCCACGATGGCTGGTGCGACCCCGAACGAGACGAGGTCCGCGAGCGAGTCCAGCTCCTGGCCCATCAGACTGGATTTCTTGCGCCAGCGCGCCACGCGGCCGTCCATGAAATCGAAAAACAGCCCCAGCGGCGTGAACCCCATGGCCCGCACGATGTAATGAGCGTCACTATACCCGGAAATGGCGTATCGCATGCTTGATACTATGCTCATGAACCCACACAGCCCGTTGAGCAACGTTATGAAATCCGCCATATGCAAGTTGCGAATCATTGAGAAGTGCCGGTTGTCGTTTGTAAACGCCTCAATCTCCTTCTCTCCTATACAATCATCATCTCTGTTAGCGCCTTCGTCTCGCGCTGGAATCCAGCAGCAAACTTACCTGCCTTTGGAGGCGGTGGGGACGGCGAGAAAAACGATGACCGTCGTCTTATAGTGGCTCCGGGATTCTTCTCGGCATTACTACTGCTCCCAGTGCTATGGATGCTATTAGGGCCCGTCATTTTTGTTTGACAATTCTTCGATCTTTCTTGTTGTTATTGCTGCTGCTGCACACAGAAAAAAACCAGATTTGCCGAGAGTGAGGCTATTATTATATATATTTTTCCTCTCAAATAAATGTGAACGTGAAAAAAATGCCCATCGGGTTGCTTCGGCAACGGCGGTTAGGGTTGGGGGTTTTTGGGTGGGGGGGGCTGCTGCAGTCAAGGAGGACCCTGCGCGCGTAAACTCCCTGCAATTGCGATGAACTTGAAGCATCAGAGAGGTTTATTTTCGTGGTCATCGGCCAAAATGGCATAGAATGTCACTCAATCTTTGTTGAAGTTCCCTGGGCGCCAGCAGTGAGTTTCACGCTACACAGCTTTCTTTCTTCGAACTGTTTCCTCACGTTCTGGAGGTTAGTCAGGACACAGAAGGAATATATCCATGATATATTAATCTTGATATTTCTATTTATCAAAAAGAAGGCCCAACCATGCGTAAAATCGACCAACTAAGTTTCTATCATTGTAAACTGTTGTTGCTATATAACTTTCTGGGTTTGATCTGAGTATTTTCTTATGCTTTGGTTTCTCGGAACATTCCCATTCGATTTCCAGATCTTCTTCCAACATGTTCATTATTTCAGATAGTACTGAGATAGTACTGCCATTGGGCCATTATCATCAAAAAACCCTTCTCGTCACGGCGGTGTCAGTACCATCCAACAAGGATTCATAGGCGTGGGGAGAGTATTCATAACCAAGAGGATAAATAACCTGAGTGATCCAACACGGATTCATAGGCGTGAGGATCTCAGTATGCTTCTTCGGAAGAGTATTCATAAGAGGGGATAGATAACTTGAGTGAGCCGTCTCCCGGTGATTTGTAGTTAGGCCCTGCCAATGTATGCGTGAAAGTTCACATGGAATTCGGCAACGTGGCGGCTCCTAGTTTCGCCTGGCAAGAAGAAGGTCGGACTCCCCCGCTGCTAGGCTCATGGAGCCTTGTTCTAAGGTTATCACGTCTAGTGTGTTCAGAATCTGCTCCACTCCGGATCACACGATCCAGGTGAGAGCTTTCTTGATAGCAAGGTATTCGTCCCTACCGCTGCCTTTAAGTGGTTCACAATTGCACCTCAACCCGGAGAGACTATTTCGGCTTTTGTGACCCGTTTCACACGATTGGCTACTCTCGCAGCGTTCACCCCGAAATTATGTTATAGGATGATGGTTAGTAAGCTCCAGACTAACGCGTTGTTTGAGAAATTCAAGGCTGCTGTCGGACCCGAGCTAACTTGGCAGCAACAGTCTCCAATTTTACTGCCTTGACAGAAGCTCATGATCGCAAGTTTGGAGGAGAAGTTATTGTTCCGGTAGTTACACCCCTCGCAGCATCCGCCGAGACGCGAGCTTACCGCAATCAGCACCGTGGTGGTTACCAGTGCCGTGTTTATCCTTCTCATGGCTACCAGAAAAATGTTACTCCTCGTTAAGGATCAGATTACCTTACGCCGAAGAGCTACCACGAACCCGAGCCAAGCCATCGTGAATTTAAGTTTAAACCAGCAGTATGTCGGAAAACTTGAACTGTATCGCGACGGTGCTCGACAACAACCGCATCGCCGCTCCTACACATAGTTTACGGGTTTCTCTGATGAAGACACGTTGCAGGACTTCGAGCATTGGAATGAGGAGATTTCTGAACATGCTGTCCATAGCCTTGCGCAGGATGATGAAGAAGCCGACTTTACCTCTTCCGATACTAACGTGGAGGGGCAGAGTCTTTGACACTTTTTACGTTCACCTCTTGGATCATCCTTGTGATGGCAATATTACTGTGAATTCTGTCCCATCTGTTTTGTAAGCTACTCGACCGCCGGATGTTTTGTATCTTACACCATTTCCACTTACTTTTTGATATTTGTTCTATGCTTAATGATTCTGGAAGTTCTGCTGTGTCTCCTCCAATCTCTACTAACCTAGTCAATCGTCTCACACACCCGGATTTTGTTTTTACGTCCTGGCCGATTTGTTTGAAAGGATTCACGATGATTCGAGATAAAAGGTGTCGTGTTCCTTTGACTCTTGGATGTCATGCATTATTGTTGGGTAATGTTGTTCCTGATGATAGTTTGCCTTGCTCCTATCGCTGTTGGAAATAGATTCGTCTAGCATTGTCCTGGTGCCATTGACTTCGACTCTATCGTCTTATCATTAATGACGAGGTTGACAAATTTCCTTTGTCGTGTTTCACTAATAGGAATAGGAATATCTCAATTGAATTGAAAATTAATATTTCCTTAAGTAATAGTGAATGGCGTTATTGATAAATCGCCAAATCGACAAGTTTGACTCTTAAGCTAGTTGAACCGAAAGGTTCAGAACTTATGAGTGAGAATCCCAGGCGCTCATTGGTCAAAGAAGTTAGTTCCTGCGTCCCGGCGTGCTCTGATGGGCTACCTGTGGCGAAGACTCAATAGTGAAATCTTCGTTCCTATGGCTTTGATCCGGTAAAGAAAGAATCTCGAATTTCTGAACGAGACCGCTTCAAATATAAATGTTCGAAATGGCTGTTTCAGCTGCGATTAATTGAAGACAGTTCGCTTCCAATATTGTTCTCCGTGGCTACGATTCCTCTTTCAAACGCTACGGGAATAATACATATTATAAAAAGATCTTCGAATCACATAGAATGAAGGAACCGATAGTTTGAAGGAACTGAAGCAGTGGCAAAAATGCAAAAGAAAATACTAAGAGCCGAATCAGAAACTTATGCAATAGGAAGGCTCTTGCCAGCGCAGAATGATTCTGGTGACTTTTAGCGCCAGAACTGGACAGACGTCAAGCAGCTTCGCTACTTCTGCGTGTAACTTTTAATTGGCTAGGCTTTAGGCCCAAAGAAAGCCGAAGTGCCAATTGGGGATCAGAGACGAATGTTAGCCAACGAACAGGCTCCGGTCATCTCTCCGCAAGTGGCACGCCTAAGTTGTCTGTCCTAGTGGAATCGATATTATCACTGGCATTCGTTTGCAAACTTTCCGTTGGCTTTCTTTCATATGCAGGGCTTAGTCATATCTCCTGGCATACCAATCAACTTTGTGTTTTTCATTTCTGTATAATGCTACCTGTTAAGTCCAAAAAAAAGAAAAAGGGAAATAGAATAAAATAACAATAATTATATGTAGATATATATCAGGCATCGTCAGGGTTTGCGACTCGTAGAATCTTACGAGAGTAGTCGCGTGCGTCCGCTAGACTACCTTCGCTAAGGCGTCGCTCGCCCAGCATCACTGGATTAAGACGCTGGTCTACTGCGAACGGGCTGGGGTTGTATGAAGAGGGAGGAAGCGAAGGCGGTGCGCCGAATGGTTCTTTGAAGCCGTTTGGAGTGCTAGATGGTGAGTAGCTGTCGTAGTTTGACCTGCGCTTCTTTAAAACAACCAGCACAACGCCAATGGCGGCGATGGCTGCTACTATGCCGACCACAATGCCTGCTATCGCGCCGCTTGATATACCACTGCTTTTGGTCGACTTGTTTGTGTCCTTGCCATTTCCACTTGCCGACGAAGTGGAGGACGATGACGACCGCGACGGTGATGACGACGACAGTGACGATGGGCCATTGGAAGATGGCGATGGTGACGCCGACGAGGACGATGTGGCCTGTGAGCTGGCGGCTGATGAGGATGCTGATGAGCTCGTCGACGAAGACGACGGCGCGGTCGAAGATGGCGACGACGACGAAGACGACAAGGACGATACAGGCGCGCCGTCGTCAGTCATATCGTAGAACGAAAATGTATCCTGGCCTCCACAGCTGGCTTTGTCCCATCCTGTACATGGAATATTACACTGCGAGTCGCTAACCTTGTCACTGCTGGACGGCATGCTATTCCCGCAGTAACATGTCGTTCCGTTTCCTGTGGCATAGTACTTTGCATTCTGGTCTGCACATAGACCCTGGCAATATGACTGTGATTGGTAGGTATACGTCCCCAGGCTGTGTGCGCCAGCGTCCGAGCTGAAACACCCTAGATAGTCGGCGCTTGCGGTCCCTCCAAACAGCACCACCAGCAACACTGACGAGATCTTCATCTCCAAGTTTCTATTCTGCAACCGGATGGCGAAGTCACAAATAATGCAAAAAAATAATATATATATAGATATATCTCTCAAGAACAGAAGCGAACGTTCTCGTTTCTCTTTCTCCTTCTCAGATTGATGATGATGTCGAGATATGAAACATATAACCCCTCAAAGAGATAATAATAGAACCCTCCGCGCGTTAGATTGGTCAATATATCCCGGTTATCCAATGTCGCTTGTCCTTTTTCTAACGTAAGTCTCACAAAACACGCACGAGGTTCGTCCTCCAATAACAACCAGAAAAAACACTACTGCAAGCAAAGGACCGTCAGAGCTGAAACGAACGTGGTTGATTTTGTTGAGTTTCTAAAACAGAAAATTTGGGAAAAAAAGGGGGCGAGAGGGGGACCGTGGGAGAAGAACGCACTGAATTCCAATGGGCGTAAAGAACAACATTGCGCGGGTAGGGCCAAAATTAAAAAAACTAAGACGCGTTGCTGTGTTGACGCGGAGCAGCGTTCTGGTGCTGCTGCTGCTGCAGCAGCAGTTGCGGGCGCTTAGACCACCACCACGACCACTGCACGCTCTTGAGGGTATTTAGTGTTTTTTTTCTATTAGCTGCTAGGGGGAAAACACTACTGTTATCATGAAGAAATAGGGGGTGTTTCGTTTGTTCTAGGTTTCGTTTGTCTAAGTTTCGTCTGTTCTAATGAGACAATACAGAGAAAAAAGTTACGGAAAAAAGAGGCTTATATGAAAGAAGAGCAGGATCTAGTCTCGTGAAGATGGCCCTGGAGGGAACCGTAAATGGCCGTGGTCCGGCGTCAGTTGGTCGAAGTTCAGACGCCGCCGTGCAGACCGTGGAATGGGCCGGCTGCTGCCAGGCGTGCTGCCGTGATGCTGATGGAGGCTCTGTGCGGGTGAAGGAGTTAGAATGTTGATGTAGTCATTGAAATTAAACGCTTGCTGCGGCGTATGCGGGGTCGTGGTGCTGGATATCTGCTGGAGCGAGGGGCCTCCTCCGGCCTGGAATGGTGAAGATGACGGGATGGTTCCTAGCTGATGATGATGGTGGTGGTGGTGATGCTGGAACGAGCTCCGCTGCGCTGGCGACGGAGAGGTGGCCAGGTACATGAGCAGGTCTGCTCCTTCACGATTGCCCTCGTCTCGAGACCGAGGAGGAGGCGTCTTCGGCGGCGATGTGCCTGATGCTGACGGTTGGTGATATCTGAACTCGGGCACGGAGATCGAGCTTGTCATGGTCACTCCACCCGTCATGCTCGCCATGGCTCTGTGGCTCTCATTATTTACGGCCCGCTTGATAGACCCGGGTGATTGGCTCTGTGTGCCTTGGGGCGGTAGGTCTTCCAGAGTTTTCGCGCGTTTCCGGCCTCCTGTACTCTTTGTCATGGCGATGCTTGCGGATGGCTGGAGTCGAACCGCCGCCGAGCCCGGACTACTCAGATACGCTGTTTCTGCTGCTGCTGATGTTGTTGAAGGATGACGAGGCGGTGACGAACTGATAAATGCCTGGTGGAACTCGCGCTTGGGCGAAGTGTTATCGTCGTCTTTGTCCAGTTCCCGTGCCATCTTGGGCTCTATACTGTCCAACGCCAGGTTCTCCCAGCCTCTCTTGGTCTTGAAACTGGCCAACGCCAGTCGCGACTTGAGGTTCCTTGTGATCTATATCGAGTCTGATTAGTCCTACTCCGTTCTCTTTCTATAGTCCCTGGCGATTTGACGTTGTGCGACGTACCCGTGAAATCTCGGCGCGACGAAGAACCTTTTCCACGGCCTTCATCTGCTGCTCCTCAGACAGCCCGGTTGAGGCCATGGCGTTTTGACAGTAATAAATTATAATGAAAACTAAAAATAATGATAATAATAATAATAGACCAAGAATCCCTTAATCTCCAAAGTCGCCCTGATACTGACGTATAGAAAAGTTATTAGTTGTGGGCCTTGTGTGGATTCTCTTTTTGCGCCTGTGAACCAAGGGGGTAGTAACGTAAATCCAAAGGGGCGTGGTGGTTGTCTTAAAGGCTGGATCGATCTCAAATCGTATATAGCAGCGCCCAAACCAAAAAAAAAAACCCCCCTTTTGCTTCTATATGTTTTTTAACTTTGGCTATCTCGTTTGCGATCTCCAGAAAATAAGCTCGACGGGTATTCAGCTAAGCACTGTTCGTTTCGTCTCCAAGGGATTCGGTTCTCCTTCAATATTAATCCCGTAAATGGACGTGTCTGCGGCTCACTTGTCGGTAGATTAAAGTTGTTGTACTAACAGCGGCTGGGATAGATGTTGGGCCAATAATACAGTCGGCAGCTATAGTTCGTAGAAGCATAACAGCAAATTAAAGCAATCATGGTATGCATAACAATGTGTTCTGTTTGCGTTGTTTATAGTAGAGGTCTAAATGGTTTGAGGAACATCCTGCATTTACTATGGCCGGTCTCTGTACCATTGGGGGGCTGACGGGGTTCTACCTTAAGCGCTCGGTTCCTTCACTCATAGGCGGCTTGGGTATTGGGGCTTTGTATGGCATCTCGGGGTACCTTCTGAAGCAGAATGCCGATTGGGGCATTGAGCTTGCGCTTGCATCGTCAACTCTACTTGCAGGAGGCATGTTGCCTCGAGCGATCAGAGTGCAAAAGGCTCTGCCTGTTGGATTGGTTGTGATTGGTACTATTAACGCCGCGTACTACACTAAGAAGTACTTTGAGTTTAATTGACCGGGCCAGCTTTTTTCTTTTTTCTCATTTCGATTATTATTCTTATTATTATGATTATTGTATATATTAATTCTTCACTCTCTGTTTTGGTTGTTTTTTGTGTTTTGTTGCCCATGAACTTCACGAAATGAGGCTCTTCCCAAGTCGTGCAAGGGTGCCAGGCCCCTCGTGGGGATTTTGATTTTGTACACTTGCAATTCCTCTACTTCCCCTTCTTCTGATTAGCAGGAATGACCAACTTAGAGTCGGGCTATATCGAACTGGGACCGGTACGGCCCAACCCCCCAAAGGCATCTAATGGCCACTATCAACGGCGGTCTCCAGCCCATTCGTCGTCGACGGCCACGATCGAGCGCCAGTCGGAGGCCATGATCAACCTGAAACTCAAGCGCATAATAGAAGTCAACCAGAGGCTGCGAGATGACCTCAGTCGAGACCGAGTCTACGCCTCGAATGCGTGCCTTTCGTAAGTCATAATGTTTTTGCCCTTCTGGGGGTTTTCCTGTGATGCTAATGCACTCTCAAGACTCATTAAATACACTCAGTCTCAAAGAGATAACCTTATCCCCAGTCTATGGCAGTGGAACGATATGGACGAGGCAGATAGCATGAATAATCGCAACAGCAATAATCATAGCCGCCGGCACTCGTCAGATTCAAGCCCAACTTGTTGCGCAATTAGTTGATTATTATTATCTTAATCTCTATGTAGCCAGCAGTGTCTGTGCTGTTTTTTTTACATAATCATTACAGTAGTGTATCTTTATTCTATTTCTTATCAATGTGCGCATCATGGGATTTAACATATCTTCCTGACGGGTCCTCGGCGCACCCCCAGTCGGCCTTGGGAATCCATCTCATAACTGTACTGGCGGCCGCCTTCTGAGGGAATAGCTCATCAAACATGCATCGATACCAGTATGCCTCCTTCGTGGTGGGGATGTCTGTACCCCATTCAGGCTTATGGATCTTGAACTGCTCGTCCGAGATTGCTGCTTCAGCAGCATCCTTGAGCCCATCGATCCATGAGTAGCCCACACCGTCAGAGAACTGTTCCTTCTGACGCCACAGGATCTCGCTCGGGAGATACTCGCCATTGTCAAAGGCCTTTCTCAGAATGTACTTTTCGATCTTCTTTTCCTCAGGCACAATCAGCTTGTCCTTCGGGTTAATGTCCATGGTCACCTCCAGGAATTCCTTGTCCAGGAATGGCACTCGGGCCTCGAGACCCCATGCCATGGTGGATTTGTTTGCTCGAAGACAGTCGGCATAATGCAGATTCTTGACTCTCTTAACACACTCCTGGTGGAACTCTTCTGCGCTGGGGGCTGCCCCAAAGTACAAGTATCCACCGAAAATCTCGTCCGAACCCTCACCAGAGAGCACCATCTTGACTCCCTGGGCCTTGATCTTACGTGACAGCAGGTACATGGGCGTCGATGCGCGGATCGTCGTCACATCAAACGTCTCAAGATGGTAGATCACATCCCGGACCGCATCAAGCCCCTCTTCCACTGTGAATGTGTGCTCATGGTGAATGGTGCCGATAAACTGGGCCACTTTCTGTGCTGCCTTGAGATCTGGCGCACCAGGGAGCCCTACGGCAAAAGAATGCAGCCTCGAACCACTGGTATTGACCAGGTTGCCCTTGACGTCCACTCCAGCTAAATGGTGCTGGACGCTAGACTCGGGTAATGACTTGTTGGTTTCCCGCGCGGCAATCGACGCAATCAAGGATGAATCCAGGCCGCCAGACAAAAGCACTCCGTAAGGTACTTCACTCATTAATCTCTTGCGCACTGCCTTTTCGAGAGTTTCCCGGACCAGGTCCAGGTCGACACGAGGAGTTGGGATTTTAGTCTCGTCAAACCAGCCCGGCTCGAAGTACCGCGTCAGCTTGTCAGTCTCAGAGTCATAGACATGCCCTGGTGGGAATGCTTCAATAGTGTCGCAGTCATCAATCAAGCATTTCAGCTCGGATGCGAAAAACACGGCGTCAGGTATCTTGCTGTTGCGGCCAATGTAAAGCGTGGTGATTCCAACCGGGTCTCGTGCCGCGATTATTCGGTCCTTCTCTACATCGTACAGACAGAATGCGTACATACCATCTAGGTACTTGGGGGCATCGATCCCGTACTTCTCATACAGCGGGATGATAGGCTCGCAATCCGAATGCGTCTTAAACTCGTATTCGGGGAACTCGGCTCTCAGCAGCTGATGGTTATAGATCTCTCCATTAACTGCGAGCGCCAGAGTACCGTTTTTATTGGTGATGGGCTGTGAGCCGCTATCAAGACCAACAATCGCCAATCTTTCATGGCACAGGATAGTGCTATTAGCTGTGAAGTTCCCGCTCCAATCAGGTCCCCGATGTCTGATTCGCTTCGATAGCTGGAGCGCTTTGGGCTTAAACTCTTGTACGTTAGGGTACTTGAAGAATGCGCAGATTCCACACATTTCTCGTCACTTAAAAACTTGGGTTTGGATCTATCAAGCTTGGGGCTTTATATATCAGCATAGGAGTGATTGACTCATTTTTTTCTCGGGCAGCGTGGGGGGTTAGGGTTTGGTCTTACCACCTTGATCACAATATATATATATATATATATGTATTTAAGTATATATATGCGTATATATAACTAGTCAGAATCATTAGTCTCGTCCATCTCTACTTTGAGCTCATGGCAGATATCAAAACACTCGGCCAGAAGGGCGTTCAACATCCCCTGGCCCTCGGGAATGCTCTCTCCAACCATAAACTTGCCGTCGGCTCGCAGATTATCAATCGAAGCCAGCTTCATTTGATAAGGGTACAACTCACGGACACTTGACAAGCCGCCCATTTTCTTGACTTCCAAAAGACACCGGCGAGTGGTCGTCAGCTGGTTGTGGATTGGCGTTAAGGCCTCCGAGATCGGCTCCGACGACTCAAGCAGCTTGTATATCATTGCGTAGCACCGTCGCACCAGGTACATTATTATAGTCTGGCCCTTCGCTGGGGCAGGGGCGGCAGAGTCGGGCGATGGGTTAAAGACGCCATTGACTCTCAGATCATCAATTTCTTGCAGCTTGACCTGGTACGCATACAGGTCTGTTTCTCTTAGTGTCCAGCGATGCGTCACCATCAGTCCCTCCAGAGTGCCCTTCATTTCCATCAGAGAGTCGTAGATGGGCTTCAGTTCCGGTGCAACGTGGTCTCCATGCGCAGAAAAGTCGTCGATTAAAGTATGGCACTTCTCCAGTATGCCATTGATAATCTCCTGGCCCTTGGGGATGCTCTTGCCATCTTCGCCCACGAAGAACTTCCCGTCATACTGTCGTGCGCTTTCCAGTGTGCGCAGCTCCTCCTGTAGATGCTTGAACGCATTCGCCGGGTACTTGGGCTTGGAGCCAATAGCCATAATCTCCCTTCGGATATTCACCAGCTTCTGCAGGATCGGCGTAAGCTCCGGCGACACGTTATCCAGTGCCTGGTCAACTTGTGCCATCAGGACCTCGCAAATCGCCAGTTTCTGCTCGATTAGCTGGATCATGGCCGCGTCCGACGTCGACGACTCCGGCGACGACTCTCGCTCGATGATCTCCGTAATCTCCTTCAGACGCTCTCGGATCGGCGTCACATCATTCTCAGTGTAGGTAGAGCTTCCACACAGGTGGTCCAGCAGCCGTTTGACCGTGCACAGCGACGCATATGTGGCGGGCGCCTTATTGGTAATCCCCACCGTCAGAAACGTCAGAGATAGCAGCTGGAACACATCGTCAAGCACGGTGTCCACTCGGTTCTGCTCGTCTTTCAGCTCCGGTGCCGACCGGATCTTCATCAGCTTTTCAATCTCCTTGCTCAGGTCATCATAGATTGCCCATACATCACTGGACTTGAGATATCTATATATCAGTTAGTACTCGTATCTATCTATGGAGTATCATGCTGCATACGTAGAACGATCTTTCTTAAGCAACGAGAGTCGGTCCCGAATAGCTTCCAGACTCAGAACTATGTGCTCCTCGTTCTTAGGAGTGTCTGTCATATTGTCAATATTGCTTGCGAGAGGTTGGTTGTTGTTGCTTGGTGTACCCTGGGCTGGTGTGCTGCAAAAGCTGCCTTTATGCTTGGGGTGCTCCTCCCAAAGCGCCCCCCCTTCACCCGTTGCTGCTTAACATCACCCACCACCACCGGGGCACCAGTTTGTTAGCAGATTAGCCCGTGAAGAGAGAGCGTGAAGTGAATTCGAAAGCAGATTCGAATGCGAGGGGTTCTGTTCAACAGAGTATTTTCTAGAGATATGTTAGACTGGTATAGACGAGTGAGTTTTCAGTAAAACTCACTCACGTTCATGTAGAGCCGCGGGGTTTATCTCCATGTCTGGGCTGATTATTTGTGCCAAGTGGCCTAACCGTCACACGTTCCACCAGGACACTTACGCTGTACGAATCGTCTTTGTGCTCTTAAATGCGTGGCACTGGGCTGCAGTGAGCAGAGATGATAGAGCGCATCGTGGTTCGGAACTGGTGACGGGGATTGGAGCTATCTAGGTCTTGGATTGGAGTGAGCGTGTTGGGGGTCAGACTGCATCGAACTCTGTAATATATAGTCATGGGGAAATGTTCCACTTGTCTAAGCTGTCTGGCCAGACAGCTATTAGGCTCTGTACTGCTCTATGCGAGGCGAGGACTTAAAGGGGCGCCGCACGAAGTTAACGTGAACGGTAATATTCACTAATATGCTAAATTATAGGTGTTCTTTGACTATTTGGATATGTTAAGGTGGGCTTGTAGTCCAAGTAGTCCAAGTAGTCCAAGTAGTCCCTGGTATCCAACTTCTGGCTTCAGCATGGCTTCCATAGCCTAGTCTATGAGCAGCCGCTACAAGCTTCTGCTGCAAAACGTCTACCATTCAATTTCCTAGACAGCATAGAAGATAACGATACTCATTTCATTTCTACAGTTAGGGCGATCATTCCTTATTCAATTCTGTTGTTTGAGGCTCCTGTCAAGTGAAAGATTGACTGACACACTATATAATAATAATGCTAATAGTTTCCCCGCAATGTACTCACCTTCCTCGGTTAACCATCATGAAACCGGCCACTTCGACTACAGGCTTTTTCCAAAAGTCGCCCACGCTTGGAAATCAGTTCGATGGTGACGCAGGGCTTCAGAGAGTGCTTGAGTACTTTGCGCCACCGAGTGTGGTCAGCCAGGCTACCCCAGAGCTTTCAAGATTGGGAGGGATTGTAGTGAGTCCCCAGGTATTCGAGTGGGTTGCCGAAGCAGAGCGAAACTTACCGTATATCGTCGAACAAGACACATTCGGGCACCCTGTGAATAAGCTCGTCACAAGTGATGGCTGGAAACAGCTCAAGGAGCTGGCATTCCGCGAGGGTGTTGTTGCGACGGCCTACGAGCGCCAGTACGCTGAGTATAGCAGACTCGTAGCCCTGATGAAGCTTTATCTGTATTCACCCTCCTCGGCGATTGCGTCATGCCCTCTAGCAATGACAGATGGGTGTGCTCGCCTCATCGAGGTGGTAGGTGGTAGCAAAGCATCTCTCCGGGAAGCATATTCGCGCCTAATCTCAAGGGATCCAGCCCAGGCTTGGACCTCAGGTCAATGGATGACAGAACGTCCCGGAGGATCAGACGTCAGCAAAAGCGAAACATATGTTGTAGATAACCGGGCGCGCGGATTCAAATGGTTTTCCAGTGCGACAGACTCGCAGGTAACGGCATTTCTGGGCCGACGAAATGACACAGAGGGTCTCTCATGCTTTCTAGGTTATGTTCATGAAGGAGGGGTGCGACTGCACCGGCTTAAAAAGAAGTTCGGCACTCAGGCACTACCGACCGCAGAGGTAGAGCTTGAGGGTCTACGGGCCGAGATGCTTGGCCAACCTGGTAAGGGTGTCAAGACAATCGCAGTTGTGCTGAATATCACTCGGACATATAGCGCACTGACATCTCTATCGAGTTGGAGAAGGGCCCTGAATATTGCTCGCAGTTATGCTCAGGTCAGATCCGTATTTGGCAAGCGGCTTGATCGAGTTCCGGCTCATATGCGTATTCTGGCTCAGCAAGAGCTAACTTTGCGAGGGTGTTTATTCTTGTCCATGTACGCGGGGTACCTCATAGGACTGGAGGACGTCGGCAAGGCCAACCCGCACCAGACATTACTACTGAGGCTGATTCCAGGTCTCGCAAAGATTGTGGTCTGCAAGCTGGCTGTCGGTGGTGTCTCTGAATGCATGGAAGCTCTCGGTGGTGTGGGGTATCTTGAGCACGACGTGGAAATCAATATTGCACGTCTTTATCGTGATACCCAGGTCAACGCGATCTGGGAGGGTACTACAAACGTACTGAGTGATGATGCGGTGCGATTCCTCAAGGCGGCTTGGTCGAAGGGTCCCGAACTTCGCCAGGCACTCCAATGGCTGGTGTTTGATCTCCTTAATCGCAAGCATGGCGATGATGATCTCAAAAAAGTTCTTCGATCCAGATACTCAAAGTGGATTACTCAGTTCGAAGCTCTATCGCTCGATAACCTTCGTACAGTGGCTCGAGAGCATATGATGGGTCTGGGTAGCATAGTAATCAGTGCGCTGTGCATCTCAGACATTAGCGATGACGTGTCTCGCGCTTTGGCTACGTATTGGACTTTGGGCAAGCATACCTCAAATACCACTATTGACTACAATATTGTATTCAACACTAATCCTCCTAGCACTAAATTATAGATGCGAATCAGCGTCATGACCAACCATAGATGGCTGGTCAGGCCAAATCGCATTAAATACATCCCATATATATTTAGCGTAAACAACTTCAATTCCAGTCTGCTCCACGAATTCGCACTCGTCAGCAACGATTTTTGCACAATGGTGAGGTAGAATCACTCGTCGTACACCTGCCAGATGCGCACCTAGTAATTTCTCCCTGATTCCTCCTACTGGTAAAATCTTGCCTCGAAGTGTCATCTCTCCTGTCATTGCCACATCACGAGGTACCTCGCGATGCAACAATAGTGAGACAAATGTTAGCGTCATTGCAACACCCGCAGATGGCCCATCCTTTGGAATCGCACCTGCAGGGGCATGCAAATGGATATTATGCGTGGAAAAAACTTCAGGCCCAATATTCAGATTGCCCGCGTTAGCCTTGACCCATGATAGTGCTATCTGTGCACTCTCGGAAATTACCTCTCCCAGACTACCAGTTAACTCAAGCTTGCCAGTACCACCCGGGATCGTAGTAGCTTCAAACACGAGAAGGCCACCATTACCACTGCCCATATACGCCAAGCCGTTCACGACCCCGTAGCTATGGCGTCGCTTTACGAGCCCACTACCTGGCATTACATACTCGTCCACCTCATCGTTAATAACATCGTCATGGAATTTTTCAAGTCCTAGGTACTTGGGTAATTCATCGATTGATACTGTTTCCATCATTGCAGGGCTGGCGACACCAGCAGTGCCGTGTTCCAGATATTCAACAGCCTTTCCACGGCACACAGCACCAAGCTGACGTTCAAGGTTTCGTACACCTGCCTCCCGTGTGTACTTTGTAGCAATAGTCTGAATCACATCTGATGGGATTTGTAATTGGTCGGTACGCAATCCTGAAGCACTTAGCTGTTTCGGAATAAGGTAATTCAATGCAATATGCTCCTTTTCAAGGTATGTGTATCCATCAATGTGAATAGTTTCCATACGATCCAACAACGGGCCAGGAATTGTTTCAGTGGTGTTTGCAGTGGCAATAAATAATGTCTTAGACAGATCAACTGGGAAATTAATGTAATGATCACTGAAGCTATAGTTTTGCTCAGGGTCAAGTACCTCAAGCATAGCAGCTGAGGGATCTCCATGGAAATTGCTTCCCTGAGCCAGCTTATCGATTTCATCAAGTACAATCACCGGATTCATGGTACCAACTTTCCGTAGTGCCTGTACAAGTAGTCCAGGCATAGCACCCACATATGTGCGACGATGACCACGGATCTCTGCTTCATCTCGGACTCCTCCTAGACTGATACTATGTAGCTTTCGATTCAATGCATGTGCTACGCTCTTGGCCAGACTAGTCTTACCCACTCCTGGAGGACCTACCAATAATAGAATAGGTGCCTTATCCTGTGATTTGCCCCTCTTCTTCTGCTGAGGTTCCAATTGCTGTCGCTGCTGTTGTTTGAGATACATTATTGCAAGATACTCCAGCAAACGCCTCTTCACCTTCTCGAGACCATAATGATCAGCATCAAATACATCTTTGGCCTTTGCTATTATGCTTAAGTCAAGTTTTGGATTATCCAGAGTGTCCCAGGGAAGTTCCGAGATCGTTTCCAGATATGTCCGACACACCTGGTATTCAGCCTGGGCAGGGTTCATACGCTTAAGCCTCTTCATTTCTCTCTGTACTACTCTCTTTCCTTCTTCAGGAAGCTGGATCAAGCTGTTCAACTTTTCCTGGAGAACCATGAGTCCGTCATCGTCATCGTCTTCCTCAGCACCCGAAAGGGCGTCTCCCGACTTCTTTGAAGCCACATCCTTATTGTTACCACGCAGGATCAGTTGCTTGTCCTTGACTGATGCTACAGCAGCAGCAGCCTTTTTCGCAGCATCTCTGAGTGCATCAACCCGCTTTGTAATCATCTCAACTGCAATATCCAATCTCTCGTGGACATCAATCGCATCCAATACCCTCAGCTTGCTTGCCGAGTCCAACGGAAGCACTGATATCAGTACATCAACGATCGTTCCTGGCGAATTCACAGATTCAGTGAACTTGAGGAACCGACGAATCGTGGCCATACCCGAGGCACCGAGAACATCCACCATGCTCGATACAGCCTCTCTCAGTGCCTCGAGCTTCGGTCCCAGTAGTTCCGGATCCAGGTTCTTTTTATTTGTGGCATCACACTCATACACCAGGGCCTTGACCCTGGCACTGTCTGTCAAGCGTTCAATGACCTTGAACCGAGTCAGGCCCTGGACGACAAGGCTAACCCGATCATTTAGAGCGTCAACCCGAATAACTCTTGCAATAGTACCTACTCCATGTAGATCTCCAGTAACCTCCTTCGGGATCACACCAATCAGAGTAGTATTGCTATTGGATTCCTTCTTCAGGCCAACCAATTTCCACAGCGCATCAGGCGGAGGCTTGGTCTTGGCTATAGTCTTGTTCATATGGGGTGAGATCGAAATACGTAAGATACCACCTGGAAATACCACATTCGTGGACTCCAGGATCTGTACGGTAAGTTTCAAAGGCTCCATGTTCCTACTTCGACTAATGCTCTAAGAACGGGGTTGGTTTTAGTAGTTTAGGTCCTTGCTTATAATACGTAGTAGAGTACTAGTAGTGGTATCATGGAGTCTAGACGGCGCCGGGGCCGGGGCCGAGGCTCACTAATCATACATCATCTAAACACATACTACTAAGCATAATAGCATGTAACTGCAGACTGGAACAATATCTTAAGACAGCGTTAAATGAATAAATGATATATATATATATATATGTTGATAGGTAGAGATTACCCATGTATAGAATAAAAAAAATAGATAAATAAAAGCCATGTCAACGCAGGAACTCGAGTTCCGAAAGAACGCCTGACATCAATGTCACACATTCATCACCACCACCATAGATCGCACCGGCTCGCCGCCAAATCAGGTTCTGGATACATTAGGCCTTGAACCCCGGGCATTTAAATATATGTATATAGTCGACCCTTAATGAACAGGTCCACGCTCCAATTCCCATTAAAATTTCGTCACATATCAGATTAGCAATCAAAGCCTCTCCGATGTTGTTTTTCAAACAGCAGAGAGATTGCTCTCGGCTCGAGGCCGGAGCCCATCGCCCTCGACGGGTGGACTCAGATCGAGTCCCAAGTTCGACACTGTGCTGAAGCTTCGTTCCTTGTTATCAACAGCGTTCTTGGAAGGATCCAACGTCGCCACTGAGGTATCGTACACGATAGCTTCCTCGGAAAGCACGTATGATGTAGCAGGGATAAACGCAGGCGAAACGTCTGCGGTCAGAGATAGAAAACTTCGCTCAGACATAGTGAATACTTTGATGATTTGATAGATTGACGACGATGATGATAAATAAATAAATGAAAAAGAGTCTTTGGCTGAGATAACAAACGAGAAAATAAACCGGAGCAATGTGCCTTTAAGTACCCCAGAGAAGTGTGGCCCAGCAAAGTCAGCGCGTGCCTAAGTGTCTGGGGGTCACCACCACCCAAACCACCACAAAGCTCCGCCCACTGCCGGTGGAACGATTAGGGCCAAAACTCTAAAGATATCGGGCGATATTGAACGTGATAAACCGAACCAAAACTTTAAACCCCGTTCCATTCATTGTGACTTGGGAATGCGCCTTGGTTACGAAGGACCAGAATGCGTCGTTCATGTGATATATAGCCTTTGATTTGGCCTTGGCTAACAAGCGTGGCCAGCAGACCCTCGACCTCGTTAAGCTGGTACTCCATGTCGTCTTCTACCCCGCTGGATTGCCCCACAAGTGCGTTCTCGCCGTTGTTTTCGTCCGTGAAGTAACCGGCCAGGGCCAGTCCGTCCCGTACCACTTTGATACTTAGCCGAGTATTTTCCATTTCAAGCTTGTATATCCGGTGGATAAGGTTATAAGCCACCAGGGTACGCAGTCGCTCCATTGTTAGATAGATGTACTTTTTCACAAACAGACTGCGCCGTTCCTCGAGTAAGCGGTCGAACTCTGCAATGTTGCCTCGGGCAATGGACTCGAGAATTTCCCGGTAGATCGACTCCAGTCGAGGGTACTGTTTCCACACTAGTTTCTTGGGAAACGACCGGGGCGCGGTGATAAGCTTAATTGGAATGAGATAAAGTAGGATTTGTCTAGAACAGCAGAAATTTTAGAAATTAGCTTCTTTGTTAAACTCGCCATGCGCTGTTTCCGATTTAGCTTACTCAATGTTTTTGACACTCTTCACATGGCACTGGCCGAGTCCGGCAGCCAGAAGCTCGTGAGCCTTTTCGTAATCTTCGTCAATGAACGATAGCACGCCACGGTAATAGTAGAATGTAACCATATGGGACTTGGGGTATTCCTTGAGTGGTGGCAATTCCTTTTCCATTGCATCGATGACCTTAATGGCGCTTTTAGCCAGGGATTGCTTATTGAGTCGGAAGTAAATCTTGAAAAGCTCGCCAATGAAAAAATACACACCCCATTTCCGCGAATACTGCAGCGCAGGGTTACGGTCATTCAGGCAGAGTGTAAATGACCGGTTGATTGTCCTTGTTGCATCTTCTAGTTTCGCATTGTGGGCGCCTCTGCGTTCTGTCGCAGAGCCCGAGAGACTTCGATCCGCCTAGAGGGTTGTTAGCTCGAACTCAAGCAACATATATAATGAGCACTTACCAGTATAGACAGCTGATGTAGCTCTTTTGCTATTGTACACATGGCTGGTAGCACCCAATTGTCGTTCTTTTCCGCCATTCGATTTGTAGCGCTTCAGCCCAAGTTAGTCAAAAAAAAAACTACATAAATAAACACCAAAACCCTCATCTCACGACATACACTAGTAAAGCATTCTGTGCAGAGTAAGCTTCAGTCAGATCCTGCATCACAGCGACCTGAACCGCCACATTCCAGTGTGCAACTGCAATCTCGCCCCACTGAGGATCATGCAGGTGAGCACGAATATCCTGGTCCACAGAGGCCGCGTTCGTGGCATACGCTAGGCTCATAACATCTGAATGTGTGATTGAAAGCAATCTCGAGACTTTAATTCCATCCTGGCGCGCAATTGCGAGATCCAACTCGAGTGCAAACGAGGACATCGTGGCTATTATGAATACTGTACTGGTGTTGATCCCGCAAAAATCATCAACGGCGGGAAACCTAAGAACTTAGATGGTTTCACTAAGTTATGACTAACCTATTTCTATTCCAATTGGTTGTGGGGACGCCTATACGCATTAGGTCGAATTCATCAATAGTATATAATATATATATATATATATATATAAACTCTTAGCTACTACACGAACACTGAATATCACGCTCGGGGCGAGGGGTTTCTCCCGTTAGTCTATCCTCCAATGCCTTGTCCAGCCCCCATGACTCGTTAAATGGATCCAAAGACATCTGTAGAACCTGACGGTAGAGGGTATAGTCCTTCTCTTTGTATGCATTTTTAATCACTTCATCCATGACCCAGGTCTTCAGGATGAACTTGGGATTCACTTGGCGCATTCGCAACTGGCGTGCCCCATCGTCTAAGCTGCCCTCAGACTCGAGTCGTTTCCTGTATGTCTTGAGCCAGGTCTTTAACCTTTCAACGACCTCCTCGTCTGAAAGAAGGGCGGCGTAATTTCGAACTCCAGGCACGAAAACGCCCTTAATATCCAGTGTGTCCACGTCCTCAGAGCTGCGAAATAACGGAAGGTCGCCCAGCTTTCTGAAAAACTGGTTATAGTCTAACTCACATTCCTGCAGACAGTCCAACAATGGCGAATACACATCATCATGGTCCGCTTTGTGTGGGACTTCAAGCCCAAGTCTCTTGGCCATCATCGACTCGTAATTACTGAGGAATTCCTTTCTGAATTCGTCACCAGTGTCCTCGATTACCTTTTCAGCAAGAGCAATCACTTCTGGCACCTGTTCCTCCTTCAATCCATCTTTGACGTACTGTGCATCATCTGCCCTTGTTCCAATCCCCATCAACTCACCCAGATCCTCTCCGAGTCGAATTAGATTCCACCAAATCACACTTGGCGTGTTTTTGAATGAATACCGGCCTTGGCCATCGTCATGGTTAGGCGTGAACGATGGCTCAAAAGTGTCCATAAATGTAAAGGGCCCGTAATCCAGCGAAAGCCCATATATCGAAGTATTGTCTGTGTTGAGTACACCGTTCATAAATCCGTACGCCTGCCATTTGGCAGTAGTCCGCGCGTTCCTAAGCACAATTTCCCGATACAGCTGCTGGTATCTGTTGCTCGACTCGCCCTTTGGCGATACTAGATTTTTCTCAAATACTTCGTCAATACAATAATCAGCAAGTTTGCGCATCTCTTCTCGCGCGCCGCGAGCACGATGGAAGTCAAATGTACCAATGCGGATCCACGTTTCGGCCATTCGAGCCACTATAGCACACGACTCCACAGATTCCCGATGTGCCTTACTCTCCGGTAAACTTGTCAATGCCAAGGCTCGCGTGGTCGGGATCCCCAGCGCGTTAACATACTCAGATCCCAGAGCCTCTCGGATGCTGGACCGTAACACGGCCTTGCCGTCTGCAAACCGTGAATACGGAGTGAGACCTGCACCTTTCAGTTGGACCTCATATTTTTTGCCAGTAATAGGATTGCGGCCCTCGAACAGGCTGATTGCTCGCCCGTCTCCAAGCTGGCCAGCCCAATTGCCAAACTGCCACCCTGCATATGCCTGGGCCCATGGATACAATCCCGTTGCTTCGTCCTCGAAAACATGCTGACCGGCAGCAGTCTTCTGGAACAGCTCAGTCATCTCCTCGCCTTCTTTCAGCCCAAGGTCCCGTACTGCAGCTGGCGACGCGGCAATGAATGTGGTCACCGAGTGGAGATCTGGCGCAACCCAAGTAAAACTGCCCTTCACGCTGCGTGACCTTCGCAGAAGATCCTGCGAAGCAGACTTGGCCGCGGCTATGGTAGGGATCTGGTCATCTGCCGTCAAAGCCCTAGTCAAAGTCGCGAACTTTGGCAGTTCTTGTAGAGTAGCAAGCGGCATAGTCGGTGCCTTTTCGTTGGCTATTCTGTTTATCTTCTGTTTATCTTCTGTTTACCTCCTGTTTATCTGTTTACCTCCTGTTCACCTGTTTACCTCCTGTTCACCTGTTTGACCCGTGTTTACCCTCTGCCTTCACTTTGCCTTCACTTGCCTTCTGTTTGCCTTCCCTTGCCTTCACTAGCCTTCGTTGCCTTCGCTGGGAGAACCAACGTCGTCCCACCACCAACAACGTTCTACTCCTCCTACCACCCCTCCAAGCATGCCTTCTACGCCATTCATCCACGCCCAACGACGCCAACCTCGACCCGTTCCTCGAACTCCAAAGGTGACGAAAGTAATGAAAATAACGTCAGTAACGTCGATAACGGGGAAGACGCCACGTTGCCCTATTCTGCAAACGAATGTAACCCACCGTTTTTTATTTTAAAAGGGCTGTTATTCTTCACTTGAGAGGATTCTGTTTCTGTCCTGTTAACTTCTTGTCAAAACCTACAAAACCGCCCCATTCTTCCCACCCACAAAGTGCTGGGGATTTGCTGTTCTTGTTGTTGTTTTGGCTGTTATAGTTATTGTTGTTGTAAGTCAACCCCACCCTCACACTCTACAACCTCCCCGTTGGTATATCAAACATCACCACCATCATCTTTCATCTGGTGGAGAAGGGAGTTGTTTTGACACCACCACCACGACGACGAATTTAATTCCCACCACCCTCTATTAAGTTAGATTATTAGGGTCAACCCACCCCGACCACGGAAGCCCACCGACTCTTGTTTTTCGAACAGAGGATGGGCTTATCGCGTGAGGAGCTTCGCCTATGTACGAGTAACATCGCGAGCTTGGAGGAGGACGCCGAGGAGATTCTCGAGCTGTATCGGAATTCATCAATAAAGGATATAACTCGACTGCAACGAGAACTGAATGAGGGCTTGCGCACGGTGCGCACGGCTGAGTTCGAGCGTGTTTATTATTCATTACTGGGCAATAAAATACCGTATGGCACCAGGCATGGGTTTCTGCAGCCATTGGAGTTTTTCCGGGACGACCAGGCCGAGTGCGACGTGCTCTATCGCACTAATGCCGCGACGCTGGCATGCTACATCATGCGTAGCTCTGTGAGCGGCCGCGGCGAGCTTCTGGACGAGATTTTGGAGTTCATGCCGCAGGGGTTCCTGCCAGATGCGAGCGCCAACTCGCGGCATTGGAGTCTGGTCTATAAATTGGACGTTGCGACCCAGATGTATATACGCGATGTGGGGCTCATCCTGGAGCACGACGAGCCCCTCGATCCTGGGACTCAATTGCAGGTGTTTGATCTGCTGGAACCCACTGTCAGTGTCATGGAGCGACGCACTGCTATGAGCAATATACTACTCCAGGTGAAGGCGGAACATTCTCGGGACCGTCGTGGTCGGAAAAAAATGATCCAACTGACGTACAATAAACTCGACTCTGTGTATTCATGGCGATCGTTTATCGAGCGCTTGTGCGAGTTCATGGATTTGTGGCAGAGCCATTACATGCAGATTGTGGACCATGTTGCTCGTGATGATGATGCTGCTCGACCTGAGAGCCTCACAGAATCCGGATCCAAGACTGGGCCAGAAGTGCCAGAAATATTGAACTCTGATGAAGGTACACAGGAGGAAATTAAGCTTCCCAAGACGCGACGACAGGTTGAACGAAATAGCAGAAAGGAAGCATTTCTCAACAACGTAGAACATGCTGGCGCGAGCCCCGAACAACCGTCTCCAGAGTTGTTAAATGATGACAATAAGGATGATGAGGAAATGGTCGATGCTGCTGTGGCAGTAGATGATGAGAGCGACTCGGATATCGAGTTCCAGTCGATAGTGTATCTCGACAATGACGAGCAGGAAGAGGAGGAAGAACAGTCCAAACGCAGACATAGGAAAAAGAGAGGTTATTATACTGGAAGAAGGCGACGGCGGCCAGCAGCCAAGAAAAAGGCCTCGGACGAAGCTGACGATGTTGAGGCTGCCCTCAATGGCAAAGACGATAATGAGTCAGAATTGTATGAGTCTGCACGTCCAAAATCAGACCGCCAGGCTAAATCCAATGCGGCCAGGAGACAAAGTACGATGACCAGATCCAGGCAAGATGAGTCGGAGCCTGATCACACTAATGAAGAAGAGCAAGAAGAGAAGGATACCAACAGAGCTCAGAATGACAACCTCAAGGCGAATACTACTCTAGCATCGGCGGATGATGAGGAGGTTCTGTTGCCGGGACGGAGACCAACACGGGCAGCAGCTGCCGTAGCAACTAAGAAAGCTAGAGAAGCTCTCACTAGTATACCACCGACACGACGGCAGCCAAGTCCAGCATCGCGGGCGCGCAGGCGAGATATTATTAGCATCGACTCTAGCAGTGATGAAAAGGAAGAGGTGTTGGGTGTGTCGAATGCGTTTGGTGCCAATGACGAGAATTCCGGATCAGATATAGATGTTCAATCTGTAAATACCATTCCGCCTTCAAGAAGGTCGTCGTCGTCATCCGACTCTGAACCAGAGAAACGAGCAGACCTTCCATCACTGCGACTCAAGAAAGAACTCAAATCAAGCCCTCCACCACTGGAAAAAGAAACGGATGACGAAGAGGAAATGTCAAGTTCAGACCATAGCGCGCCTGAAGACGAGCCAGGGTCACCAGTGACTGAAGCATTATCACAGCTTGGATCGAATGCTTCCATGCGGCAAGCGAAACGGAAACTAAATGATGAAGAAGAAGAGGAAAATGGCAAGCTGCCGCCGGCCAAGAAACAAGTTGTTGATGCCTCATCTGCTACTGCTGCTCGTAGGAGTGCCAAGTTTCCTGAGATACCATCATCGCCTTTCAAGGCTAATGGTCCTGTTGTAGCTCCACCATCACTGGTCACTGGCAGCCAGGCCTCTCCGACTGTCACTAAACCCGCTTCCAAACCAAGAACTGCAAGCTTCAGCCCATTTATAACTGGTCACTCCAGTCCTGCAGTTTCAACAGGAACAAATGATACCGATTCAGCTCGTAAGACAACTCCGTTCAACTCGCTACCGGAGGCTGCGCAGCGGAAAATCAGTCGAGCGTCGAAATCTAGAAATATCTACAGTTTCTTAACCGAAGCTAAAGCTAGGGTTGCCAAGGGGGGTGCTTCACCTTCTACAGCAGCAGCGTCTCCGGCTGCTGCTGCGACTACGAATGGTGGTGGATCAAAGTTTTCGACACCTGTTGGTGCTCCCCCACAACGACAATTCAATGGTTTTACTGCACCACAATTAAACAAGAATTCACAACGCAAGGCTGCGACTTTCCAGCATGCAAATTCGTCACCTCTGGTTTTGGGCTCGGACAATGCCACTGTTAATCGTTTGGTACACCTCGGACCCACAACCTCGACACCCAATGTTGGGTCCAAATTCACTCCTATACGACCAAAAACTCCAGGTACGCGCAAGACCCAGCGTAAATAGTCTGTGGGTGTGTGTTACTGTTATATGTATTATCTTTTCCTTTTTGTTATTTCCTGTCATAATTTTTTTTCTGGGGTTTATTCAAAGTTAACTTTTATAATTTATTAATTTAATCCTGTACAAGCACACTAAAGAAAGAATATGAACTATGTATTAATTCTAGTCGACTTCCTCCATCACTGACTCAACATTAGATTCAGCAGCAGGTGCCTCGGTAGACTCAGAAACCTCAGCAGGCACTTCCTCGTCAATGTTCAAACCAAGCGAGATCAATCGGTTGATTCTTGAGGCAAAAGAGTTGGGCTCGTCAAGAGTGAATCCGGAGGTGAGCAGAGCAGTCTCGTAAAGTAAGGTGGTCAGATCCTTGACAGTACGGTCCTGGACACCATCGGCCTCGACCTTCTTCTTGAGCTCTCTGATGATGGAAGATCGTGGAGAAATCTCAAAGGTCTTCTTGGAGGCCATGTAAGCAGACATAGAAGTATCACGGAGGGCTTGAGCCTTCATGATTCTCTCCATATTGGCGGACCAACCAAACTGGCCAGTTCTGATGGCAGCAGGTGCATCAACAAGCTTGTGGGAAACAACAACCTTCTCGACAGCATCACCCAAGATCTCCTTAAGAGACTTGGTGAGGTCCTCGAATTCCTTGACCTCCTCTTCTCGCTGAGCCTTCTCTTCGTCAGTCTCCTCGAGCTCGTAGTCCTTGGTGACATCGACAAGCTTCTTGTCCTCAAACTCCTTGAGCTGGGTCATGGCATACTCATCAATGGGGTCAGTCAAGAACAGAACCTCAAAGTCCTTAGCCTTAAGGGCGTCCAAGAAGGGAGACTTCTCAACAGCCTTGATGGTCTCACCAGTGATGTAGTAGATATTCTTTTGGTGCTCTGGCATACGAGTAATGTAGTCAGAAAGAGAAGTGATCTCCTCACCAGACTTGGTGGATTGGTATCTCAAGAGCTTGGCCAGAGCATTTCTATTTTGAGAATCCTCATGGATTCCAAGCTTGATGTTCTTGGCAAATGCAGTATAGAACTTGTCGAATTGCTCACGGTCTTCAGCAATCTCGTTGAAAGTCTCAATAACCTTCTTGACGATATTCTTTCTGATAACCTTAAGAATCTTGTTTTGTTGGAGCATCTCTCGAGACAAGTTAAGGGGTAACTCCTCTGAGTCGACAACACCCTTGATGAATCCAAGCCATTCAGGAATCAATTCCTCGGCGTCATCGGTGATAAAGACTCGTCGTACGTAAAGCTTAATGTTTGTCTTCTTCTTCTTGGATTCAAACAAGTCGAATGGTGCACGGGCTGGCACAAACAGAATGGCCTTAAATTCTAATTGACCCTCAACCGAGAAGTGCTTAACTGCAAGATGGTCTTCCCAATCGTTGGAAATAGACTTGTAAAAGGCAGCATACTCCTCCTTGGTAATCTCAGAGGGGTTTCTGGTCCACAAGGGCTTGACCTTGTTAAGCTCCTCATTCTCAGTGACAGTTTCCTTGATCTTCTTGACCTCCTTCTTCTTTTCACCCTCTTCATTCTCTTCATCGATTTCCTCGATCTTGGGCTTCTTGTCCTCACCGTCAATGGTTTCTTCTTCAGCATCCTCCTCTGGCACTTCCTTCTCGACTTCCTTGGTGACAACCAACTGGATAGGGTAAGCAACAAACTCAGAGTGTCGCTTAACAACATCCTTAATTCTCTTCTCCTCGAGATACTCGAGCTGGTCATCCTTCAAGAACATTCGGATGATAGTACCTCGAGAGATTCTCTCGTTAGTCTCGTCCAAAGTGATTGTGAATTTACCGCCAGCAGAAGATTCCCAAATGTATTGCTCATCGTCATTGTGCTTGGAGATAACCTCGACACGATCAGCAACCAAGAACAGAGAGTAGAAACCGACACCGAATTGACCAATCATAGACACATCTGCACCGGCAGACAGAGCCTCCATCAAGAAAGACTTAGTACCAGACTTGGCGATAGTACCAAGGTTATTGACAAGATCAGCCTTGGTCATACCGATACCAGAATCACGGAGTTCAAGAATCTTTTCATCCTTCTTAGGGGTGATTCTAATAAACAATTCGGGTTCAGTCTCAAGCTTCTTAGGATCAGCCAGGGCCTCATATCGAATCTTGTCGATAGCATCAGAGGCGTTGGAAATCAATTCTCGCAAGAAAATCTCCTTGTTCGAATAGACAGTATTGATGATGAGACTCATCAATTGAGAGATCTCAGCCTGGAACTCTACATTATTCTAGTTAGCTATTGTCTGCTGAAAGAACAGAAAAAAATTTAAACAACAACAGGCGCTTAAAAGCACCCAGATCATCGAACACATACCATATGATTCCGATTTTTCACCACTCATTTTGAATTATTATGTTGATTAAAGGGTTTGAGCTTGGTATTAAATAAATTGCGATTCGCAGTCACAAAGTATATGAAAACTGGGGAAAAAACGAAAAGAAAAATTTAACGTGAGAGGGTCGAAGTGGTTATATAAATACTCGAGCTTCAGTTATGGGACTGGGGCTTTGAGAGACGTTTTTTTCATCTCCAGAAGATTCTAGGGATTTCCACGCCCAATGCCAACGGGTGTTATTGGTATTTGCGGCATAATCCCAACGCGGTCCGTGTCTCAATGCCGTAACAACCTGAATTCCATGAGCTTCTAGAAGCTATAAGTGAAAGAAGAACCAAAATGGATGGGCCACCGTTGCCTGAAGAGCCGGTTCCTAATAGTGGGAAGGATGTGAGTGCTTACGAGAATGATGATGGGTGGCAGGCTTTATGGGATGAAAGTGCGAACGCGTACTACTTCTATAACCGGCTTACAAGAGTAACCACGTGGAAGAACCCTAGAGTGCCTGAGGATGAGCAGGAGAAGCAGGAGAAGGAGGAGGATGAGAGAGAGCCGAGAGACGAATTGATGGAACAGCTCTCAAAGGACACGCATTTTGCGTCGTTGAGTAAATATGAAAAGTACAAGTACTACAGCCAACTGAAGACAGAACAGGAAGCTTCGACAAAAGCGGATCTACCGGCGGTAATTGATTTATCTGCACATCAGAAGCTGGTATCGAAGATTAAAGATCCTGTACCTGTGGGTGTTATAAACCAGCGTTCTGAAGAAGCGATCCAGGCTGTGAACGCTCGTGCTAATGGCAAGAGCCAAAAGAGAACTAATCTCAAAGTCTCGAAGCAGGAGCTTCAAAAATATAAAAAAGCCAGGCGCGATCGTAAAGAACGGAAACTTAAAGAGTTTTTGGGGGAGTGATGGACATTAATTTATTTGTTTTTTATTTATATTAGCTAGATAGCCGGTCATTTAATATATCAAGCGCATTGCCTGCTTGTACTCTCACGAGTGCATCACTATCATGCTCATGAGCATGTCGTATCCTCGTAGTCACAACTTCGACCTGTGCTGTCGGGAAGTCCTTCAGTGAAGGTAGCGACTTTATAAGTGCTGCAAGAAGTACAATGGCAGATCGCCTCATCACATCCTGATCTTTGCCGGTCTCGAATGTGAGTATACCCTCAGCACAATCCACGATATCGAGCAGCCACCGATTAATTCCTAGAGGACTGGTTTCGCACGTGGCTCCGAGAATGCTCATAGCCGACATACGTACTCGGTCATCTTGGACATCGTTTCCTCGGCGACTTACTATGCCGACAAGAGTCTCAGCAATCATATCTGCCGCCTCACCAGTCAATGCCTCGCCAAGACGCTGAACTATGCGCAATATAACCTCTCCAGTGCGAAGTCGTTCGTCAATATCGACTTCGGTGTCGGCATAATGGCCAAGTAGGGCAGGCAAAGTCACTGCATGTCCATAGGTGTCGGTAAGAGTTTCTAGAGCTTTGATTGCGTTTAGATAAATAAACGAGTCTTCATCTTGCAATAAATTGATAAATATTTTGAGGCCAGATTCCAGTGGTAATATAGGGTCTTTTCTCATGATTAATTTTCGTAATAAATAAATACCATGCGCTTTGATAGGAATAGAAGAATCACCAAGCGAGGCCATAGCCCGGCGGTAGATAATTGCTGGATTAGCAGTTGAAAGATCCTCTTCATCCTCTGGGTTGAGGTCTTTGATCTTGCTTTTGCTCGAAGTCACAGCCTTGATCATGTCCAAAGAAGCACGGGCTTTTACGCGTAGTTCAGATGGCCCCTTTTTAATAATCAACTCGAGATGAGGTGAAAGCTCAAGGATTATGCCAGCCTCTTTCGCTTCGATGTCAGTCTCAGCAAGTAAACCACCCACAAGCTCAAGGCACAGACTAACAATGTCATTCCCTTCCGACAACTCGTCCTCAGAATCGTCGAACTTTTCGTTCTCTATTCTTATTTCGTCCTCAAGCAAGTCTTCTGATTTGTCCTTTACAATCATTGATAGACTCTGCAAAGTCGGGTACTCAATATTAACACTGGGTCGTGTTTTACTGTCTTCCAATTTCAGGGCATATTTCTCGATGATAGTAGAGATAATCTCGAATAATTCTTCTGGAGACTTGAGCAGCTTTTCTTTATGATCCTGTGAGATCTTCTCTAGCAACTTGACATCCACTAGTGCACCAAACGGATCAGAAACAGTAGGGTCGTCTTCTTTTGACTTTTCGATCGCTGGGATCTCGATCCATCGTTTTAGTATAGTCACAAACAAGCCGCTAACCAGAGATTCACGGAGGTCGGTTACAATACCCAAAAACAGGTCAACTCTCTTGTCTAGTTCTTGGAATATCTCCATTGGATTAGAGCTGGTCAACTGTGGCTCTTTTTTACGAATCTCAATACCACCATTTGGACCAGCCCCGAAAACCCATGGATGGAAATCTCCACCGCCATCTAAAAGAAAAGACTTTACAATCAAGTCGCATTCAGTACTGTCATTGTTCAACAGCGACACAATTAAGGTTTTGATCGAGACTTGGGGTCGCTTCGTCTTATTCAAGTAACGATACAGAATCCACAATGATACCATCACGTCCTCACCAAGTGATTTCAGTAGTGGGTTTGAAGGGTAATTCAGAAAACATACTAAAGCCCTAAGTGTGCTTTCCAAATCTCGCTCAGATACCTCGTACTTCAAGTCCTTTGGGGAAAGGTTGTGAATAATGAGCTGCTCCAATCCTTGAGCTATGATTGCCTTTCGTTCGCTGTATAGTCCATCAATAATATGAATAGTAGATGCAATGATGTCCTTTCTAGCAGGATTGGTTGCATCATCACTTAGAATGTCTAGAAACTGTTTCCCTAGTTCCCAGCAATAGTCATGCATTTTAACGTCACTGGGGATACTCTTTAAGATTCTTACAGCTTTTTCCAAGTCTGACACTGATACTTGCTCCTTATATCTCATGCCGGAAATAAATTCAATCAGCGACCGTACCCCATTGCTGCGTTCCATAGGGATCAGGGCTAAGCTGCAAGAAACTCTTGCCATGGCCCACGGAGGGGTTCCTGGTCTCATGAGCGCCGTTAAAAACTCGAACAGAGGATAAGTCTCGAACTGAGAAAGAACAAACTCGACATATTTCTTTTCTCTATTCTGTGCGATATGCTTGGGGTTGAGATCCATCTCGAGGGCTCCGCATATGAAATCAGTACAAAATGGTCCTAGGAGCAGCAAATCACGCACATCTCCCTTGCGTGACAAAATATCGACAACACTGTCCATTATCACTGAGAGCAAGCCGCGGAACTTTTCTGGGTCTTGAGCAACCCGTCTTTTCTTCTTGGTTCTCAGCTCGAGAGGGATTCCGAGCCCTGGTGTGAGTGCAGGATAGATTCCTTCAGTCACAATGAGATTCACCACTGCATTGAGGGTCTTCATATCGTGCAGAGAGACTGATATTATATCTTTATTTGTAGTGTCCGGCACGGCCAGCTGCTGGATCTGTAGGACATAGCTAAGAAGCTTTGAAATCACTGCAGTGCGAGGGTCAGTACTAGATGATTCCTGGCGGTCTATACTATCGTAGAGAACCTGGACTCTCTCGTTCTCTTTCCCAGTGGCATTTTTTAGCCACGATTCAGCAGACTCGAAGATCTCATCTAGGCTCATCTGACATAGATCATTAAATTGGATGGTGATGATTTAAGCGATGTGCGGACATATCGACACCCTATTTTTTATATATTTTTTTTGTGCAAAGGGAACAGAAGCGAAATTGAAATGACTCTAACCACAGATGAGATAGACGGAGTCCTAGCAGATGCTCGGGCAGGCGATATCGAAGCGGTCCAGGACTTTTTCAAATCACATCCTCCCCAGACGTTGATGGAGATCCGGGACGAATATTCACTATCGACTGCTTTGCATATGGCAGGAGGGAATGGACATATAGACATGGTAGAATATCTATTGCAACTAGCCAAGCAAGGTGAGCCTGAGCTTCTAGCGACTGTTCTACGGCAAGCGAATGACTCTGGGAACACTGCTCTGCACTGGTCAGCGGTGACTGGTCAACTTGAAGCAGTCAAGGTTCTATGCGACGCCGGTGCAGATCCATATATCAAGAACAAAGCAGGACATGACGTATTCTACGAGGCAGATCTGCATGAAGAGGTGATTGATTATCTACTGGAGAAGTATTCTGTTGAGCCTGAGGACGAGAGTATAGAAGAGGAACCAGAGGTGCCGGAAGAGGAACCACCATCATCATCATCATAGGCCCAGGGTTTCACGCACGTTCTTTCGCACGAGCCTATTAAAGGCGGTTCTATCGTCTCTCCAGAGTTTCTATATTTTCGGTTTTCGCATTAGATCTGTGTTATCACCTCCTTTGTATAATTAAAACTTACGCTAGCATCGACGTTGGCACCGCTCTCGTCGTTGGGCTCGGCAAGCATGCTCATGACACTAATCAATATCTTTTCCACGCTCTGTATGGGGCTCCATCTCTCGGATGCCGATTCGTACATGTTTGGGTCGTCGCCTGGCGGATGCAGGATCGAAATGCAGACAGTACCGTCCTTGTAGACTAGATCCCGACAGTTAGTATGAAATTCCACGTCGCCCAGCCAAAAAGAGAAGAAATCATACCATTAGGGTGGAATATAGGACACGTAAACCTCATAGTAGGTGGGCTCAGAGGGTAATCTGACGGAAACGTCATTGTAGCCGGGAACAGCCCCCCTTCGTATGGGGTCTCTTCCGGACCTTGAATAAGACATTCCCACAGAAAGAAGTTGTCCTCGTCGCAGGGCCCGGCCGAGATTCCATCTGGGGGATCATTGAGCAGCTGCTTGTACTCGGTCATGAGTCTCCTGACGGCCGTTGAATTCTTGGGTCCGGATTTGCGCATTGTTGGTTGCTTTATGTACAACTAGTGCTTAGCAGGGACTGGTGGAGAACTGGTAGAGTGTCGATAACTCAGTATTAGCGCTGACAACGCTCCAAGCCCGCATGGGATACAGGTGCTATTTCTCCACCCTACCGAAACAGGGACGTTGGACAGTGACCTTGGACAGTACCAGTGAACACAAATAGCCACAAAACTGACGACGACGACGACGACGACGACGACACTGGCCAGTCGCAGCACCGTATTCCTCCTACAGGGACTATATATCTCGCAAAAATTGAACTCGATTCATGCTCTGCACGTGTGATAACTGTGATACAGTTTAAAGCTTAACCTTGATACGAGCCATATTCGATTTTATCATCAAGCGCCCAAACTCAAAATCAAGTCGCACAATTGGGCGTCTATCCAGAGCGCATATAGTCATATTCTTCTACGTAGAGGCCATACATGTGAAGAGTGCTAGATCAGTTAGAGGATCTGATAATTCTGGTTGCGGGGGTGATGGGTGGTCCCCCAACCATATGTCGTAGTAGATGATGTAGTGGGCCCAGGGAGTGGTGTGGTTGTGGTGGGCTTCTTGTCCCAACGGGCGGACTGGGGGAGGGCTCAAATAGTAAAGTTCGAGAGAATAAAATGTACTCGTCTTTAACTTGGTCCGTGCTGAATATATGCTCGTAGGGCCGCGCGGATGATTATTAAGTCAAGAACTGGGCGCTATTTTGATTTACTCTCACTATGATTATCTACGAGGGGGAGAAATATGCATGGTATGTAGTCACGCCGAACCTCGGACGGTAAGCAGCTAACTGATGAAAAATAAATGCAGCCTGAATTGTATACGAGGACACAGATCTTCTACTTGTGACCACAAAGAGAGGCCGCTTCTACAGGTTAGACGACGTGGCAGGCCCCAGGCAAGTGGGACACTGCGAATAGCGATCATGCCGGACGAGGTATCGTGTGGGTGTGGCAAAGGGTGCTCCGTGGGATCCTGCAAGGTCAGAGGAACATTCACTGCATCGGTGGTGGCCACCACGAATGGAGACGAAGCAAACAGGAGTATACGGGGCAGCAGCAACGAGAGAGGCGGTGGCGGCAGCGCCGCCACATGCTGTGGTGTTGGCGGGGGCAGCAGTACCAACGGCAGTGTGAGCATAAGCAGCACGCCTAGCTCAACGAGCGGCAGCGGCGAGCCAATCGCAGCTAGAAAGGAAGTGATAATGATTGAATCTGGAAAACATGCAAAGCAATTGGTCGACACTAGAAACGGTACCGTGCAGGTGCTTGATGCACCCTCTGCTGCTGTAGATACTATGGGACCAACATCATCAATCTCGAACAGTGGTCGAATAGACAAAAAGCGCGGCCGGCTCAAGCTGCGTACCTCTATCAAAGAGGAGGAGCTAGAGTCGCATGTTAGAGTTCTGAGCTCGAATGGCCCATTACCACACCACCACTCAGCAAAGAGCAGCAACGGGTTTGCACTCCCGACAAATGATGAAGACGAGCTGGATTACGTCTTTGTCCCTGTCGGTAACGGCCTGTATCGGAAGGAATTACGGATTAATGACGCAAAACCCACAAACGCAGCATTAGCAGCAGCAGAATTTGCTGCAAACAGACGAGAACCCTCGTCGAATTATCAATCAGCGTCGTCTCCACCACATATTGGTAACAGACATAGTACATTTGACATGATTCAGTCGCATGAGGGACCAGCACCTCCACCGTTGATTATTGCACCAATGAATTTCGATGGTGCGCTCTTTTCTGACCTGGGTCTTGACTTTTATGGGACTGGCACAGGAGATACTAATACGAACGGCGCATTAGATGGGAATTCGGAAATATCAATACCCGCGAGCAGCGGGAACATGATTCGGAAACAACAGCTCAACTCAATGGCGATGCTAAGTTCACAGCCAATTAAGCACGATATTGCGAGTGAAATAATAGACAAAGATCAGCTGGATGCGATTGAGCGACTTCTACAGGGAGGAGGAAGCGGGGGAGCCCCTGGACATAATGGGAACGGACATGGCCCTAACGAGTCTTCGGAGTTCTTCGATGTCTACTATGCTGCAAGCTGTGTCATCCCTGGCCAATGCGAATGTGGCGATGGCTGCGCATGCGAAGGATGTCCTACACACGACCCTCAGCATGCAAAGAGCTACCAGGTTGTCCAGAATGGAGAGGAGGAGGACGACGACGACGAGTCTGATGAACAGGCCACCGTATTACGAGGCTGAACGGAAGAAACAGCTAATTGCCATGATGAATACTTGGTGTTTTATTTTATTTTTTCTATCTCTTCCGGCTATTTATTGCTTTAGAATCCGAGGCAATCTTGTTTTTGAAATGGTTTTGTCCTCCAAATTTTTTTTTTAAATTATTTTAACGAGTCTACGTTTTATACAATATACTTTTTTTAAAACTATCTGAAATAGACGGCCATTTCTGGATTTTGGCCCCAATAGCTCCCCGTCGATCCATCTATTTTCAGTCAGTTGTTTAGTTGTTTTGCCAATGGACAGTGCCAAATAATAGAACCAGAGTGGTTCTGACAGCTTCTTGACCTGAATCGGGGTAGAGCAGCGACTATCGAGGCTTTAATCGACATGGCCGCTTGCTGTTCTGAGTTTACAACATTGTCGATTGTCTTGTGCGATCATTGCACGTTTTGAGAGTGTGATCTACTTATGGCCGTTGGAGAAAATTTGTTTTTCGCACTTTGACATGAAAGTACCCGATAAGGTGAAAAATTCAACGGCGCATCGGCCGCGACTAGGCCAAAAAAAATAGCGGCAGCGCGCGCGAGTTTCAGCTCTGCGTTGCTTAAACGCGCACTACATGTCCAGTTAACGGCCCGTGATTTGAACGTGAAGTCCTGTCAAAAGACGCATGTTTTGGTTGAAAGAGCTGTCCAGTATTTACGAGAGGGGGATTGGATTTTGTTTTCCAAGAAAAAATAAAGCAGAGTCTTCTGAATGCATGTTGACAGGCCGCGAAGGGCGCTGCTCCAGTCTTGGTGGATTATGCAATTGTCGTACGGTAAACCCCACGACATATCCAGAGCGACTCTATTGGGCTGCTGGGCCGTTATACTGGGCTGCCTGGGCACTGCGTTATGAGCGACCCACTTTTCCGTGGACTTGCAGCAACGACGAAGAACCTGTTGAATTCAACCCGAAACCAGACCACAACTGTTTAGTGGGTTTCTACTTGAAAGGAGGACTTTGAGATTGGCAATTGTACAGATGGAAGTATTATTCATTCATGGGCATCAAGATGAGTTGATAATAGACTTTAGGTCTTTTTGAAGGAGAGGGTTGGACATTGTTTTGTGAGACCATTGATGGTGTGGGCAGAAATGCGATGAGTCTGGCGAAGTCCGTCTCTCAAGAGGAATTGAGAAACAGCAACGGAACTATTTGAATAAAATCCTTGAAGAAAGTGTTTGAACAAGTCAATGAATTTGATTAGGTTTCGAAATAAGGCGGCTTACAGCAGGAATCTCGAACTCCGAATTCACGCTTGAGTTGGTCAAGAAGGAGTACAAGAGATTTATAGTATAAATCTTCCTGTGCTTGCCATAACTTGTCATGAACACTAGTGGGAATGTGGAAGTAAAATCGAACAGCCTTGGAATTATTTCTTCGATACCATCAGGGTTTATCAATGACAGACAACGGGCGTAAGTTCATGAATATGGACTTTACGTGTATTCAAACGAAGCTCATTTCTCATTGTCACTGGTGACGTCTTAAAGAAGCTGACCAATGAACAAGGTCTCGCTTCTTGGATTCTGTTCCGACCCATATCGATCACTATGAGAAGTTCCTTGCTCGTAAATTGACGCGGCAATACTCACTCTGGTTCTCCGAGAAGCAGATGAACTTTGCGCGTTACGCGCAAGCATTCCATTAAGATGCGATTCCTCTCAACAGAGAACGAATCAGTTCAAACTAGACCATTACCGAAACCCGAGAAGAAGTCCTGTTAATGCACCTTGGCCCGAAACAACTGCCTTCAGCGCAGCAATATACAAGATAACCTATTACATGCACGTATGTCAGAATCTATACTACTAAGAATAAAGATCCTGGGCAAAGTCCTCTCTCTACTTTCTACTCTTCATCCAGCATCCAAATTGGGTTAGGGCCATTATATCTAAAGCCTATTCGGGGTCATACCTGCTGGCGCTGACTTCTAGATGACCGCTGCTGCTGCTGCCGAGAGATACTATGCAAACCCTTTTCTTCGCCCCAAGTGCACCATGCGAGTTCCCGAAACACACACACTGTAAGGCGTAGTAACACGTAACAGGAAATTAGCAATCCAAAAGTGTTACTGTAGACTTCTGGATTGGTGCAAATAGTGGGACCTAGGTACAGAATGTACAAACTGTGCTTAAGTGTGCCTTTTCGCAGACTAAATAGTTTCATGCGGGCCGTTCCCAGTATGCAAACGTTTTTTTTTTGTGGTGGTAGAGAGTCTTTACTCCCACAGACTTCTCTTATCATCATATCATCAAACTTGTCTTGACTCTGTCTTGACCCATACAGCTGCTGCGCGCCGTCTGTTGAGCCGATAAATGTCATCGCCTCTATATACATGGAAAACGGGCTAAAAAAGTAACTGCACAAACTAGGGTGGCTGGTTTGGGTTTTTCCATATGCCATAGGGCCATTTATTTTTCACATGCTATTTGGTCCAAGTGGGTCCTTAGTGCTTAAGAGAGATATTTTTCAATACAACCGTGTTGAAGCCCATATTTGAGAAGAAATAAATGGAGCCACCAGATAGGAGCTGACCGAACCACCTTTGGGGTGCTTAGTATGCGTCAGACTTAAACTAGAGCTTAAATTAAGCTATATACATAGCAGTACGCCTTGATTCATAAAACACACAGAGTCAAGTTTTGCTAAAGGACGAGGCTGCAATATAGAGGGATATTATGCCGCCCGAGACACGATGAGACGACCGCGATATGCTGCTGGAGGGATATATCATGTATTCACAACTGCAGTTGGAGCCAGGCGCTTAAGCCAATGCAACGTTCTACATGGGTTCCCAGGGCACCAAGATATATGAAATGTATCAAGGTCCACACTATGTGACCTGTAACATTGCATTTCTGGCGGGGACATGGTTCATTATCAGAGAGCCTTCTGTCGGGATGCCAGCCTGGGGGCGGGTCCCTACTATCACCGTCGTAACGTAGAGTCTATCAAATCTTGTTTTTTTCTTCCCGTATCCCCAAAGAACTAAGGCGTACAAACGTTTAAACTATAAACCCACACATATATATAGCAAACAAAATGGCAATACACGTTAATACAATAGAGGAGCAAAATAAAATTACAATCCAATCAGAATATGCCAAAAAAAGACTTGAAAGAGTGATGGATGACTCCTGCTGCCGGGGAGGCGCGCTGGCCTGCGCTCATCAATTTCCTGTTCCTAGCATGCTTCCCCTCTTTTAATCCAGATAGATACAACCCATAAAAGGACCGCGGATGAAGGTGAGTGCGCAAAAGAAACGCCCTCTCTCTCCCGGTACGGTACAGGAACGGCGCAAAGCTGTACTTAGCCGTTGAGAAAAGTAAATTTTACTGAAAGATGGTTTATCGCTTGACCAGGATGGTTATATATCATCTATGGATAAAATATATACGTGGTCTCAGCGTTACGAAATTAAAAAAATAATTATTGTATGTGAACTATTTTTTCCATGGCCCTGTCAAAAGGCCAATTTCTTTCCCTTACATTGATTTGCCAGGTTCTTCTGAAATAATAGCCTTTCTCACGAAATCCATCGAAACCCCCAATCTTTTCTCTATTCATGAACTTTATAGGTATTCGAGGAATAAGCCCACTTTGTGTATTTCAGAATCTAGACTAGTGCCAATATGTCCTCTAAAACTCTCCACAATATATCCTACAAGCGCATAAACAAACTGGCAAAAAAACAACCACACTAATCTACCTGCGCTGCCCGGTATCTCACTCATTTAGGAAGTCGCATTATCGATCTACTTTAACTTTCTGCCCTATAGCAAAATAAGATAGATTTGGAACATGCTAGACCTAAAACTTTCTAGGTCTCATATATCCAATTCGTAGGCTGAGCTTTAAATTTATACTCAATTGACCATAAAATCCTTATAATTCTAACAACACTAAGACACGCAACTTATCTTGTATTATATCCAGAAGAGCTATCTCTCTGGGAACTCTCTTACTTGACTGTTTAGTAGTATTGCATTCAGTGCCGCAATAATTATTTTTTCAAGGGTATATGAAACTCCACCACCAACAACACGCTTAGCTGAGAACCCTCATACGACGCTATAAGTCCACGTCAAAAGGTGATCAAGATCTTCGCACCCAACCTCTTGAAAACGGTTTATTTTTTCTTTTCAATTAGATAGTTTGTTCCCCTTAGCAGATTGTTGAAACAATAGAGTATCTATTTAAACTCAAATCTAAAGCTCAAACCTTAAAAAAAACCCTATATGGATTCGCGTTATTTTTTTGTTGGGCCTGGTATGGGTACTATTGGCTAATGCAGACTACCGGTCCCCACTCTTTTGACCCTATTCATCATATTCGCTATATGGACAAAACTTGAACGAGAGGGAAAAAAGAATGAAAAATTTCCAAAAAAAAATAAATATATCTGGCACATAAAACAACTCAAAAACCACCTTTCAAAATGACCCCGGTAAAGGGCTTATTTGTTTTTTTCCCTGTTTATTTCATTTTGTAACAGGGGAGTGCGAGAGGTCCATTGTGGAAGTTGCTTTTTGATTCACTAGGTGTACCCAAATTATCGCACCCGTAGGGAGACCGCTGCTGCTGTTGGCCCCAGAAGAAGCTTTAGCTTCAGAGGTCTTATCGTTCGTGAGAGCGATGCTTGTTGCTTTTTAAGGGCTCCACTTCTCAGTGTGAAAAGAAGTAAAAAAACAAAATGAATACAGGTGCATTGCATCGATGAAGAAAGTAAAACTTCTCAAACCAGCACTGCTGAACGCTTATCCCGCTTCGCTAATTGTGTCATGAGCTATCCGTGAAGCACTGCAGGCAGGCAGAGAGACCCTTTTTTACCAGAGGCCAGTGTGTGCGGGTTGAAGAGATATAGACCATCCTCCTCTTCGCCATGTATATATACGCCTGTTTCTTCCCCCTCCCTTCCCCTAGCTGAAACTTCGCTTTTTCCTGCTCTTCTTTTTTTGGCTTCTCCCTGTGGCAGTTGTGCAATTCCAAAATCTGCTTCTCTTGCGCTGGTTTTTTACTGCTTTGAACAGCTAACCTTCTCGCTCTCCCCCTAAGAAGGCATCACCTGTGAATTGTATCTTTATCAGTGCTCTTCTTATTCACTCCTTTTTCTGTCTAGTTGCAGAATCACGCTCTACTGGTCCCCACTGAGATTTTCCATCTTGGTTGCACGCCAATTGATTTAACTTACTTTTCTCGTCGCTCTTTTAATTCAAAAAAAGAAGGTTCGTTAATTCTGTGTCTCGTCTAAACCAGTCTTTCATTCGTTTATATTCTGGTTCTTCTTCCGTTTGTCTTTCTCTTGGATTTTTTTTTCCTGTTAATAATCAGTTGAGGATTTCGCAATGGCTTCATATTCTTCCTTCTTGGCTGCTGCTGCCACTACTACTGCAGCTGCTAAGCCATTGTATCATGACGAAAGTGTCACATATCACCATGACTTCCTTCATGAATCTGCTAATGCGGTTCTGCAGTTGGACATCCATGCGCACCACCAGTTTCAAAATATGCAACAACTCAAGTACCAACAACTGGCAACTCCGGTTTCTTCATGTGCTTCGACCACCTCCTCAGAAGCAGCCTCGCCTGCGACGCCTTCCTACTCCTATGTTGGAGATAACTCGTCTTCAATTAACAACGCTTTCATGCTTTACTCTGCGGACAATCATCATCATATCCACCAGCAGCACGTTGTGACTGCGGCCGAGGCCGCAATTGCAGCTGGTGCCCCGCTAACTATACCCCATGAGACCTTGGTCGATTATAGCAGTCCAAATGAGCATGATCGTCTGTTTAATATTAATGACAGCTCCTATTTCGGCTTGTCTTATGCATCTGCCCACCAACAATCGAGTTTCTGCGATCCCAAAGTGCTCGCTTTGGCCTCGGATGGTTCCGATCTAAGTGGTGATGATGACTGCTATGACGATCATCACCAATATTCGCGCCACCCCTTGCATAATATCGATTTGGATCCCAATGCCACTAACGCTGAGTCTGACAGCGATCGGACTATCACTTCGTCGTCTGCATTCGCACCGTCTCCTCTGCAAGAGTCGTCGCTGCTGTCATCGCCAGTGAGTTTTTTGCCAACCACTCTTCCAAATAATCAAGTGTCTCAAATGGTTATGGTCGGCGGTCCTGTTGCTGTGGTGAATGACGATGATTATCATCATCATCATCATGACCATCTGGGTTCGACAGTTAATGGCGGTGGCGCGGTTCTTACCACGCAGGAGCCAAATGTCGCTGTGCGAAAGAATAAAAGAAAGACATTGGCCTCCGAAGATAAAAAAGCCGCTAAAGGCCGAAAAAGGCAAGCCGTTGCTTCAAGTGCAAATGAGTCGATTCCAACATCGAATCACTTGTCATTGTCATTGAATGACGATGGCGTATCAGCAGTAGCAGCTAAACAGCCTGTGCCGCCCAAAAAAAGAGGCCGAAAGCCAAGAGCTGTCAAGGCTGAGCCTACAGCTATTGGCGAACAGCCTCAAGTGGAAGAGGTCATTGACGAAGATGAGCCATCTCGTCCCGCTGTTCCTCTCCAGAGTCCAGAGGAGTCTCCAGCTCCTCAGGAGCCCAATGCCACTAACACTACTTGCAGAAGAGGGAGAAGAGCCTCTCTCGATGATGATGAAAGCAAGATCTTTGTATGCGATCATTGCAATCGAAGGTTTCGAAGACAGGAGCACCTGAAACGTCATTTCAGGTCGCTACACACTTTGGAAAAGCCCTTTGGATGCACTGATTGTGGGAAGTCGTTCTCGCGCTCAGATAACCTGGCCCAGCATGCTCGCACACATCTTAAGCATACCCATGCCCGGGGCTCAGAGTCGCCGATTACCAGTGCTGCCACACCTCCTCCTTCTTCCAAGCGAGTGAGAAAGCACCATCAGCATTAAATTATTTTTCTGTTTTTTTATCTTCCTCCTCCGTTTTGTTCTTTTATTTTGTTCTTGCATTGCATTATCATCATCATCATCATTTGCATATTAAGGCGTGTTCAACGCAGTACAAAAAGTGCCTTTCTAATTTCTTCTTGTTCTTCTTTTTCTTGTTCTTCTATTTTTTGTTCTTCTGGTTGTTTTTTCGATGTATATTCTTCCTACTTTTATTTTTGGTTTCTACTTTGTTATTACTAGTTATTAGTTCTTTTTATGGGTTTATGGGAATGAAGAAAAAAAACTCTGTCGTGTTACTGAATTCATTAATCTTCTTCAAGATCTTGGGGCTCGCATCCCAATTCCTGATAAATAGACGGCGCATTGACCCCTCTGCCAATTAGATAGCTGATCATGCACAGGAGATTATCGGTATGGGTCCGAATCGAGCATCGGATTTCCTCAGCCTCACGAACCATTTCTCTATACTTGGATGCGTCCAGCTTTGACACCTGTTCGTACTCATCTCCAAGGACCCTAAGCTGTCTCGATTTGGCGTTATATTCCTCCAGCTGTTGGGTTCTCAAAGCCTTGACCCCCGAGCTTAGTTTCCGCGAATGCATAAACACTAACACACACAACATCAGTCACATACACACTCTTGCCGGAGCCTCTGCTCCCGCTCAAGCCTAGCCGTGGTCTCGGCAATCTCAGTCCCAAGCCGATCGATCTGGTTCTTGAGAGATTCCACTAGACGCTGGCGGCTAACCACCAGGTCAGCCACAAAACTCCAGTAGTAATTGCCGGTGCCCACCTTCTCCGTGCGAACCAGACCGTCATCAACCAGCTCCATGAGAACACTCCGGATCTGCATGTAGTGGATTCCTGTAGACTTGGCCACGGATGACTCAATCTCCTTCATGGAGTAAAACGCCAACGACCCCTGCAGGAAGTTCAGCAGCCGGGACCGCTTCTCCTGCGCTGACACACTCTTCTTAACCTAAACCCCTCGTAGCATGGTTAATTTCTTCCGTTGCCCACGAAAATCAAAACAAACCTAGCCTCAGCCATCTAAAGGTGCTCTGTACCATTGTTCACGAAATAGTGCGATATTGTGGGCCGATATTAGCTAATGAAGAGGCTGTAGCGGAGCAACAATTCCGGTTACGGATGATGTGGTGGTCGTGGTCATACTAAGTGTCACACGCGCACACCCAGAACTCCCAACAACAACCTCCGCCGATAAGTTATATTTCCCACCTTATCTACGTTAACTTTGTAATCCCCCTTTCTTCACGACTTGTTTGAGTTAAGAAGGGATATTGTTGTTGTTGTTGTTTGATCACATACACGCGGTTGTTTCAAGATTAGGCGGCCATTATTCTGATCTTGATCATAGAGGTGCGCTTGTGTGACGACCCTTTTACGCGCTAGTACCGTAATAGTAGGGTTGAGGTGTGGTGTTGGAGTGTACCCTAGTGAGGGTTTATATTACCAGGAGGTTGATTCTAGACTGGTGGTATAGGTCTACCCCCGGAACAGGCAACATCCCGCTGACGGTTGAGGGAAAACCACTTGGATCTGGCATCTGGAGGGTTTAGGGAGCGTGGGATTAGTTGTTTTAGTTTCGTTTGCGTGGGCGTATTTATTATTTTGAGTCTTCAGGTCTGCCAGGCCCCCTCCGCGGACATCTAGTGTGTGACCACGGCTGAGTCATTTGCCAGAGGGAGAATCCTGTTGTGCGCCATCTATATTACTAAGTATCGGGAGAGGAAACGACTGGAAACGACTGGAAACGACTAGTGCTTTTCTTATTTTTATTTGACTGAAGCTCACACTAGGGCTATTACAACTTTTAAAGCTAGGAGGACGCGAAAGAGAGGTCACACCGCAGATGCCTAGCTCAAATGATCGTCCAACTGAACATGACCTTGGCGATTTCAGAATCGGCGGTGCTATCGGCGAGGGGAGCTTCGCCAAGGTCTTCAAGGGCCAGTATCTGCCTACAGGTACCCCCGTAGCGATCAAGTGGGTGTCGAAGGCGAAGCTGACGCGCAAACTGCTCACGAACCTGGAGTCGGAGATCAGCATTCTAAAGGCCATGAGGCATCCGCATATCGTAGAGCTGTTTGACTACAGGCAGTCTTCGAGCCAGTTCTACTTGTGCATGGAATATTGCTCGCTCGGCGATCTTGCTTATTTTATCCGGAAGCGGCGCGAGATATCTAACTCGCTGCCACTTGTAGCCTCACTGTATAAGCGGTATCCGTCTCCGGAGGGCCAGGGAATACATGAGGATTTGGCAAGGCACTTTCTCAAGCAACTTGCTAGTGCTCTAAAGTTTCTTCGGGATCAGAATTTGGTGCATCGCGATATTAAGCCGCAGAACCTACTACTATGTCCGCCGAAAAAGTCTCAAGAGGCTTTTAATGAAGCTGGATATGTAGGACAGTGGGAGTTGCCAGTACTTAAGCTGGCGGATTTCGGATTTGCTAGGTTCTTACCTAGCACTGCTCTTGCTGATACTTTATGTGGGTCACCGTTGTACATGGCCCCAGAAATCCTGCGCGGTGAGAAATACAATGCAAAGGCAGATTTGTGGTCTGTGGGCGCAGTGCTTTACGAGATGGTAGTGGGAGAACCGCCATTCAATGCTTCTAATCATGTTATTCTGCTACGAAACATTGAAAGCAGCAAGAAGATTGCATTTCCGGCATCCAACACAAGTTCTCCAGATATAAAGAAGCTGATCCGTGCCCTGATGAAGAAATCCCCCACAGAACGTATGGGATACAGCGAATTCTTTAATGATCCCGTGGTAATTTCTGATATCACTGCTGAGAACCAGCCTCTAGATCGATCGAAGCTGGATGAAACCTTATTTATCTCTGAATACGTCCAGAGCTTCCCAATAATACGCACATCAGTATCGGGAGGAAGCGCAGCTGACAGGAACCAACACAATGCACCGCCTTCTCCACCATATCATCAGCCATTGCCTAATGATGTTTCGCATGTTCAACCACAATTGATAAAGCCGGCCAGCCAATTGGTATCGCCAGCTGCATCGCCATCACCAGGAGAGTCATTGATGGTTCACCAAGAAAAGGCTCCTTCATCGGCAACTACTGGAAAGTCTTCGTCTCCGCCCAGTGAGTCTCCAGGATCTCGACGCTCGTCTTCGACCTCTGCCACTTGTAATGAATCTTCCCGAGACAAGAAGAAGGAGGAAGAAAGACGATTAGAACAGGAGTATGTTGTTGTGGAGAAGAGAACTGTGGAAGTAAATGCACTGGCAGATGAACTGGCCTATTCGCCAAACTATGGGAGATCGCCCGGCAGACAGCAGTTACAGAAGGCTGAAAGACGGATGTCTATTGGATATGGCACATCACCGACTAATGCTCTTAGTAGGGCATTAACGATGGCTTCGGCGCGACTATTTGGCACAAGGGTGGATGCTTATGGATCCACTACAATCACCACTCCGCCGAAATTTGCTCAAAAGGCCATCCCTGCGTCGATTGAAGTCGACGAACGAATTATCCTTAAGGAGCTAGAGTCACTGGCGACCAAAGCGAAGGTGATTAGTCTATTTGCCGAAGTCAAGTATTCGCAGCTGGAGCCTAGCCCTAGTGGAGAAGCTGTTGAAGTGGCTGACGGAACTCTGCCGCCTGCTGCGGTTGCTACAGTTGCGGAGGAGTCCCTGGTATTGCATGTCAAGACTTTGTCACTGTTGGCCAAGGCTATGGACAAGGCGTCTATCTGGTGGAGGTCTAGGGATGTGAATGCTGCATCTACGAGACTAAATGAAATTGTGCAGTGGATTCGAGAGAAGTTTAATGAGTGCTTGGAAAAGGCTGAGTATACTCAATCACGATTGGAGGCTGCTTCTCGTGAACAACAGCGACTTCGTCTCGCGTCTCACAGCAACGAGGAGACAAAGCAGATCACAGCCGAGAAGCTTATATTTGATCGTGCATTGGAAATGTCTCGTGCCGCTGCTGTCAACGAGTTTAGTGGCGAAGAGCTGGAGGATTGCGAGCTGTCGTACGGTACTGCAGTTTGGATGCTAGAGGCATTGCTGGTTGAAGACAAGGATGATGGCGAAGGGCTCGATGACGATGACAGGGTCAAGGTCGAGACCTTTATCAAGAGCATCAGCCACCGATTGTCTGCGCTGAGGAAGAAGTTGGATGTAATTAAGGAGGAGACTCGCCAGGTGAGCGAAGTGGTTGGCGATGAAACGTCGTAACGATTATTATTATTATTATTATTATTATTATTATTATTATTATTATTATTATTATTTTTATTTTTATTATCATTTGGGTTATTATTCATTCATTTGGGGATTTAGACCAATACTGTTTTTTTCTTCTCTCTATTTTAATATTGTTATCAGTGGGGTATTGTTTATTTTTGTTGGTTTGTTATTGTATCATTTGTTTCAGCATCTTATATTGTTATAATCTCAATATATATTATTATAGTAGTCCTTTGCAGCTTTGCGAGTACTTTTAAAAGGCCCTCGCTTATGCAAATAGGCGAAGTTGATATTGGAGGAGGATGATCCACCGCTTATGTACGACCGTTTAATTTTCCTTGACTGGCCAGTTTCTTTTTTTTGAAAAAACTCCCAATTTTTTTCTATAAAGGGAAGGGCTTAAATTTTTTTTTTTTTTCTTTCCTCTCTATAACATTTTTCTAAATTATAATAGACTAGATATACAAAATGGCAAAGTCCAGTAAAGTTCAGGCTAAGTCTGACAAGAAGGCTGTTAAGGCCAACACTAAGAATGCTAAGATAGAGAAGGCTGCTCGAAGAGTTGCTGCTGCTGAAGCCAAAGCTGCTGCCGCAAAGGCTGCTAAGGAAGCAAAGAAGAAGGAAGAAGAGGAGCAGGGATCCAGTGACTCTGGATCTGACTCTGACTCTGATTCTTCATCTTCTGAATCTGAGGTTGAGCAAAAGACGGTCACTAAGACTACTAAGAAAGTCGTTGAGGTAAAGAAAGCCGAATCTTCTGATTCAAGTAGCGAGTCCGATAGCGAGAGTGATTCAGACTCTTCTTCTTCCGATGAAGAAGAAGAAGTCAAGAAGCCAGAAGTGCAGAAGAAAGCCAAAGAAGCTGAGTCCGAGTCTGATAGCGAGTCTGATAGCGATTCTTCATCCGATGAAGAAGAAGCAAAGTCTCAAAAGAAGAGCAAGAAGGCAGAGAGCGAGTCCGAGTCCGATAGCGAGTCTGATAGCGAGTCCGAGAGCGAGAACAAGAAGAAGGAGTCCAAGAAGGCTGAATCTGATTCGTCAGATTCTTCCGACTCAGACTCTGACGAGTCTGAAACTGAAGAGTCCGAGGAGAAGCCTTCCAAGAGAAAGGCCGATTCTGAAGAAGAAGAAAGCGAAACTTACTCTAAGAAGCAAAAAGTTGAAGAATCCCAGGAGTCTGCCACCTTGTTTGTTGGCCGTCTCTCTTGGAATGTTGATGATGAATGGCTTGGAAAGGAATTTGAAAACGTTGGTTCCGTTATTGGTGCCCGTGTCATCACTGACAAGGCCACTGGTAAGAGCCGTGGTTATGGATACATTGATTTCGAGACTGCCGACGCTGCCAACAAGGCTCTTGAAACTATGCAGGGACATGAGATTGATGGACGACCAATTAACCTTGACATCTCCAACTCTAAGCCTGCTACTCAAAGCTTTTCCGACAGAGCAAACAGCAGAGCATCCAAATTTGGTGACCAACAGTCTCCTGCCTCTGATACCCTTTTCTTGGGTAACCTGTCTTTCAATGTCGACAGAGATCAGATCTACGAGCTGTTTGGCAACCACGGTTCTGTTATTTCCGTCAGACTGCCTACTCACCCCGAAACTGAGCAGCCCAAGGGTTTCGGTTATGTCCAGTTCTCTTCTGTCGAGGAAGCTCAGGCAGCCCTTGACAACCTCCAGGGTTCTGATGTCGCCGGAAGATCCATGAGACTTGACTTCTCCACTCCTAGAGATTCTCCTGCTGGTGGATTCGGCGGTGGCCGTGGTGGTGCTCGTGGAGGCCGTGGTGGCTTCGGTGACCGTGGTGGTCGAGGCGGACGAGGTGGCCGTGGTGGTTTCGGTGACCGTGGAGGCCGTGGTGGCCGTGGTGGTTTCGGTGACCGAGGAGGACGTGGTCGTGGTGGTTTCGGTGGACCCCCTACCAGAGGTCGTGATGGTGCTGCTGAGTTCAAGGGCAAGAAGATTACTTTCTAAACGCTGTCCCGATGCCCCTCCACACTAACCTATACTGACAAAAAAGTTTTTGCTTGTGACTGTTTATTTTTTAAGTTGTAACATTTTTTTATTTCGTAATTATTTACTACTCTATTCTTTTTATTTGTTCTTAATTAGGTCTGGTCTAAACGACTCGATTATTATTTCTGCCTTTAGTTGACGTTGTGACCGAATTCATGCAACTCCAAGCGAACTCGCATAGCCAAAACGAAATGATGGACTTGACATATTCGGGGGCCCGTGGCACCAACGGAAATGGGTGACCTAACTGACAATCGAGAATTACACTCTCGAGACCTCCATCCTGTGCGTTCATGGATGTTGGATCGCTAGGGGCCATCTATGAGGTTGCTACGTAAAAGCTTGCTAGTATGGAGTATATCTTACTTGGGGCTTAGATCTACAGTTTCGAGTCAAGATATCTGCTCAGTAGATACTTTCACACTCCTGGAACCGGACCAGGGAATGTGTAACTCCTTTCGGCCTATAAACGAAACTATTCAACCAGGCATGTTTGTAAATAAGCTGCTAGCACTATACCGACATACGGACCCAGAACATTGGTGTCATGGATGTCAGGAAGCATTGTCAATTGCAAAGTATGTCGCAAAACACGCACCGCATATGATTGAGGACGTCCTGGCAAGATTTTGTGAGTCAGATGATGTTCACAATCAGCCAAAATGCGATTTAGCGTTTTATAGAACCAGCGGGGGTACTCCAGCACACAGTAATATCCTTCAGGATTTGGCCAACACGCTGACTTTGATGGATGCCAAGGGAATAGATGGAACCTATTTCTGTCATTACATGGGCCAGGGCTTGTGTCCACTGCCAGAGACCCAGGTATTTGACTTGTCTGGTTGGTGGCCCGAAAAGCCGCCTGATATACAAAAACCTGTTCCATCAAATGAAACATTTAATGTGCTGCATTTATCAGATATACATCTCTCAGTAAATTATACTATAGGAGCGGAAGGTAATTGCTTGGGATATCAGTGTTGTACGCCTGGATCTATTCCGAATCCTTATGAAGAACATTTCTCAGCAACTCAATATGGATATTACAAGTGTGATTCTCCTCCAGTTCTAGTGGAGGATTCACTGAGAAATGTCAGAGCAATTCGCGATACAATTGGTCTCGACTACGACTTTGCAATCTTCACTGGTGACACTGTCGATCATAACCCACTCATGATCAGTCTCGACCAGAGTATCGAGGAGGAGGTCAGAGTCATGGAGTATCTCAAGGAGTATTTGGGTAATTCTCCTGTTTATGCAGTATTAGGAAACCATGATACATATCCCTTCAGTCAAGTAGCCCAACAGTCGTCGGGATTTGCTGAGAAATTCAGCTTTAATACTGACCTTATGACGGAGATGTGGGAAGATTACAGCTGGATCGACGCTGCTACTGCACAACAGGCCAGAACTCATTATGGTGGGTTCTCAATAAATACCAAGCATGGTTTGCGTGTCATATCGCTCAATTCAAATTTCTGGTACCGCTGGAATTTCTATAACTTCTGGAACATGGACGATCCAGATACTTCTGGGACTCTTAGATTTCTTAGCGATGAGCTGGTGGAATGTGAAAAGAGAAGGCAGAGAGTATGGGTTATATGTCATGTGCCTCCTGGAGGATTGCCAGACGAGGCATTGCCGGTAGCGTCCCAAGTTCTGGTACAGATATTGGAACGCTTCTCTCCAGACACAATTGCAGCGATGTTTTTTGGTCACACCCATCAAGATGAGTTCACTGTGCTATATGCAGATAACGCGACGCAAAAGGATATTAAATCAGCATTAAATATTGCATATGTTGGTCCCTCAATCACGCCGCTATCAAACTATAATCCCAGTTGGAGATACTATGAAATTGATTCAAAAACATTTGAAGTAATGAATTCGTATACTTATTTTTCGAAATTGGAGGATACTTTTGATGGCAGAACTCCTTTGAAATGGCAACTGGAGTATTCTGCACGGGAAGAATATGACCCTGATGGCTTATGGCCTCAAAAAGAGCCCCTCAATGCTGCATTCTGGCATAAAGTTGCAGAAGATGTTAAAAATTGTCAGGCTGTTGCGCAAAAATTCCAGCAGAATAGTTATCGAAGGTCACCAAATACTCCAGAATGCCGATCAGCAAAGTGTCGATATGAGCATTACTGCTATTCCACAAGCATGACAGTCCTACAGGCTATGGAATGTCGCAAAAAATACAATATCAAGCGTAACAGCTTTTTATCTGGGATACCGGCCTTCCCCATGCCACGCCCAGACCGAACAGTTGCGGAAGACGAATGCGATGATGATTAAATTGACAATAAGCATGCAAAAAATATTTATAACATTAGCACTATATTACAACTCTTTAAAAAAAAATAATTAATAGTAACTATTAACTATCTTACTGTGAAACAATGTCAACTATCAAATCACCACCAAGTCTCTTAATTTCTTCAATAATGGCTGGCTTATTCAGCTCGACAGTACCGTCCTCAACCGGGATACTAGAGAACCCAAGATTCACTTTAAACTTTTTTGGACCCAAAACATCTCTATTCCATATGCCACAGATGATACTGGATTGACCATGGGCCACTCCGCTGTTGTAAAACAGAACCAGGGAATCCTGGTATTTTTGAGATAGATCTTGATAGAGCTCATCCAAAACATTGACTGACTTTTCTACCAACTCTTCCGCATCGTCAGGGAATTCTCCAATCTGCAGGTTTCGATATTTACTGTCCCTTGCGGCGAAAGGATTCTCCAAATGCAATACAATGTCAAAATCTCCTAAAGAAGGAGTAAATGGCAAAGCATGGTCTGTAACGCCTTTACCACTAACCATGGTGTCTATTGCTCGAGCAAGCGCAGTGAGTCTCGAGGCCACCACACGACCGTTATCCGACGGTGGCAATAACTGAGTCCACGTAATACCGGCCAAATCATGCTTAGTTCCAATAAACATTGGAGCATGTCGTAGGGCAGGATCATTCGACCGCTGCTTTGTGAATGACTTATTCAAGTTCTGGAACAGAGTGGCATTCATCGACACACCTTCGACGAGCCTATGCGTGTCCTCCTGCTCATCAATGTTTGCTATTTTCTCAACATCGAGAATAAGAGGCTCTTCACGCCAGTCCCATACAGCAATAAAATGAAGAACTCTGAAGAACCCAGTGATAGCACTACTTGGTGGTACATAGGGTGCAGAGTCTAAGAACGGCACTAATGCCAACATTTCGATAGTTTCGGAACTGAATTGATTGGTGAGCAAGTGAGAGGCAAGCCAGAGCTTCAGAAGCCTACATGTGGCTGAATAGAATGGGTATCTTTGGCTCATAGTTTGAATCATTCTCGTGTGAACAGTAGATGCAACGAAAATTCGCTTGTAAACCTCGAGACCGTCCTGGTGATGTTGGTCTTTTAGTATTCGGCTAAAGAGAAGCTCATCGCGATCATTTCGAACATGAAGCTTGAAGCTGTAACCCTCGGGTGTCTGTAGCTGAAGAAATGGTAGCTCGGAATAACCAGGAATTAAATCATCGATACCTACAATGGCAGAGTAACCCTTTCTTCGATTGACAAACTCTGCAATTTTCAACAGGAAGGCAGTTTTGGTCTTTTGTAAAGCATTCAGATCATCAGGCCATTTATTTGATGTTTCAAAGTCAATAATGCCTGTGGCAACTGCGTCGTCAGCCCTCGCCAGATCGTAAGGCACGGGAGGTTTGATACTACTGTACCGAAGTGATGGAGAAGCTGGCTGAACTGATTTTACCCGCAGAGGGATCTCATTAAGCTCCTGGAGCATATAAGCCGCTTTCTGAAATGAAGTGAGTTTCGCCTGAAATAGTGCCAATGAAGTAATTGAAATCTCCTTTGACTCAGAAGGGATTAAGCCTAAAATCTTATCGAACGAGGAATCCACTTCGCAGTTTGGCAGATGAAGCTCAACAAGATATTCAGTGATCGATCTTACGATCGGCTTATCTAGTCTAGCTTTCCAGACTACAGATTCCTGGATTGAACCATCTTGGAATCGTCTCATTTCACTCTTACGGCCCCAAAAATTACGGAAGTGTTCAGACTCTTCTGTGTCCGCAGCAGAGGGGCCATGTGTTACAAGCTTTTCGCACTGGCTTGGATCGAGAATTAAACCCACTGTGATTATGCTTTCAGCATCAGCTGGCTGTCGCTTATTAGTGTTCCAGTTAGGCAAAGAGCTAGGCGAAAACCATATCTCCCGCACCCTATTACCGTAGCCACGCCCTAGAATCGTGTGAAGTCTTTCGATAAAATAATGCCTGTAAGTAATGTGTTTGAGTTTCTCGACTGACGAGAAGCCAGAGTCAGTAGCTGTTGGGATAGTCACAGAGAAAAGATTATCGAATCGCAGCTGAGGAGCCGTTATCTTATGCAAGAATATGGCCTCAAACCGATCTTTAACCACATCAGATAACAGTTCGCTTGTGACACTGGCTTCATGGCGCAGAAGAGAATAGCTCCATGCTGACATCTTACCAAGAACATTCAGCTTGAAATCCCGATCCAGTAGTACAGCGGAGCTGTTTTCGGGTGGTCCTTCGATAGTTTCGAACCTTGTTACACTGGACTTTTTCGCTGAGAAGGTCATGGTACTCTTGTGGCTATCTAGGGCTCTTTGAGCAAGAAAGTTCAGAGTGCCTTTAAACAGCTGGTAGCTGCTGTATCCATGCATCAGCACCTTTGCGGCCGAGTCGCTTGAACCTCCTCCTTCGAGCAAGGCTGCCATTAGAAGAGCCCACTCAAAATGACCAAACCCACCTCCCTTGCGTGGCGATGAGTCAAAACCTCGTTGTCGGAGCCATAGGCGTCCTAGCTTGCATGCATCCCTGAATGCCTCGCATTGCTGTGAACTTCGATGAAGCAATTCCAAGTATGCGCTATAAGTCATGTCAGATAGGACTGAAAAATTGTACAAAGGAGTAACCGGCAGCTCTGCTGCCTCATGCTCCTGCAGCCGTATGCAATTTCTATCAAGAGCCAGTTTTCGGGGTTCAAAAATATGACTGGAAACGCCCACTAGGATATTAATTCTGAAATTTGTGAGGGGCTTTTCAGTAGCATCCAATTGCAGAATTGGCCGTAAACTGTCGTCATTAAAATATGCATAAGTAATATTAACGGGGAGTTTTTCCGAATCGAGATGTTTTGCAATGATAGCCAAATAGAATGCTCGCTTGTGGAAATATCTGTAGTTCAAGTAATCCTTTCCCTGAAACAGAACAGAAGGCATTTCAACATAGATATCCACCGTGGTTCGATCCGGCTGCTTCACAGTCGTTTTCAGCGAAAACCCGCCCACAACATTCACGAAGTCGGGCTTGGAGGCGCCAAACTTGTATTTCACATTCGCGCTTGGTTTTGGGTCTGGGAAAGGTATAGAGATGCTTGATTTGCGCAACTTCTTCTCAGCTTCTAGAAATGTCAGGTTCTTATACTCGGGAAGCTCCTGCAGCGCACGGTTAACCTGGAATAACAGCTTATCGAGAGCCTTGACTTTGGTGTCGCTTAAGTTAATTTCAGACAGAAGTTCGTCAATCTGCATCTTGAAGATATTGGACTTGAATAGTTCAGACGTCTCGCGAGCCACCTGGACGTCCTGCGAAGACAATTGTTGTTTGGTCTTCCTGCCGTGAGCAGCATTTTCCTCCTCCTCCTCTTCTTCTTCTTCTTCTTCTTCGTCGCTCATGGCCATTTCTTCCTCTTGCTCTTCATCGCTCTCCTGATCTTCCTCTGCACTTTCTGAATCAGACAGATCCGACGGTAAATCGGCCAGACTTGTTATAGCAGCCTGTTCCTTTCTCTTTTTCAGTTCCATCCCGTCTTCACGAACCTTGGAGCTCGCCAGCTTTCGTTTCGAGCCCATCTTCTCCATGTTTAATGGACTTTTTCACAGAATCCCAAAAAATTTATATATAAAATATATATATATGTACGCACGTTGAAAAAAATCCCCCAAAGCCGCATTGGGAGAACAGAGCTGCGGAGTTTGAAAACTCCAAAAAATCCTCTCAACACAGCGCAGCACAGCACAGCACAGCATCCTTCGGGTGCGCGGTAACGTTTTCCTTTGATCGGTCCTGCGAAAGAAGCTTTGAAAACTTACTCCGTCAGACTCCATTCATTTCAGCATTTTTCACCACCCCCATCTAGCACCAGCCTTAGTTCTATGCTATGTCTGGCATCAGGGTCTTCGTTTCACAGGCCTCGAGCAGTCTCAGAAGAGCGTTCCCACGCGGTATGTAATGTAATTGGATACCTCGATCTGCACAATTAAAAGACATGACTAACATTTTCAATATTCAGCACAACGGATACGGGGGCTTTCTGATCTAAGTCGTAGAAAGGGTTATTCCCGAAGCTATATAGTGCTAGTGCATCGAGCCAATAGGTCTCCAACCAATTGTATAGGGTTAAGGATGATGGTGAATCAAAGCTCACGAGCAATGGCAACTCAACCAGACAAGGAAGCGCAAGACCAAAAGAAACCCGCAGATCCCAAGGATACAGAAGCAGATTCCGCGGGGACGAAGGCTCCTAGGGAAGTCGAGGCCTCGGACAAGGTTGTGGCTAAAACAAGCACCAAAAAGACGTCTCTATGGGACAAGATCAAGCACGAGGCACAGCATTACTGGGACGGAACCAGGCTGCTGGGGTACGAAATTAGAGTGTCGACTAAGCTGGCGGCCAAAATGGCTTCCGGATATGAGCTTACTCGAAGGGAAAACCGCCAGCTGCGCCGTACTGTCCAGGACCTGGTGCGATTGGTCCCGTTCTCAGTGTTTGTTATCATCCCGTTTGCCGAGATCCTGTTGCCCGTGGCGCTGCGAATCTTCCCTAATCTGCTCCCGTCTACCTATGAGTCTGGCTCCGCGAAAGAAAAGAAGCTCAAAGACCTGCGGAAAACGAGAGGTAACGTTTCAGAGTTCCTGCGCGGCACCGTGGCGGAAAGCGGCATGGTATTCCCTGTGGTTGTAACCCCAGCACAGCGAGAGCAGTTTTCCAAGTTCTTCAAGCAAGTCAAATCTTCGGGCGAAAAGCCCTCTAAAGAGCTTCTGGTAACCGTTGCTCGTCTGTTTAAAGACGACGTTGTCTTGGATAACCTTTCTCGACCTCAATTGGTCGCAATGGCAAAATACATGAATTTGCAGCCATTCGGGACAAACTTGATGCTGAGATACAGTATTAGGCACCGTATGCTCCAGATCAAGCGTGATGACCGTGCTATTGACTATGAGGGTGTTGAATCTTTGTCTGTGACCGAGTTGCAGACTGCTTGTGCTTCTCGAGGTATCAAGACACATGGTGTGTCACCCGGTAAGCTGAGAGATGATCTGAGTACTTGGCTGGAACTTCGTCTGCACCAGCGTGTTCCATCTACTGTGCTGCTGCTGAGCAGTGCTTACACTTACGGCCAGGCAGATAACTTGGACTCTTACTATGATGGAATCATGGCAGTTCTCAGTGCAATTCCAGAGGAATTGTACCATGAGGCTGAACTCGAGGTTTCCTCAACAGCAGCTACAAACAAGCAGAGACTTGAAGTATTTAAGGAGCAGCAGGAGCTTATCCAGGACGAAAATGAAGAAGAGGAGCAAAGTGGACATGTTATCAAGGTCAAGGATAATCTCAGCTTGGAGGACGAGCCTCAGCAGGAGGCTTCTGAAACGGACGTCAGCGAGCAGGAACCCGAACTTGTCACTGCGTCCAAGGCTGAAGAGGAGCGTAAATCGCGGGATCAGATACAAGCTCCAGGCAAATCAACGGATGACTCCAAGATTTCAGATAGTAAATAATTATTAAAAACAGTTGTACAAATATATCTATAAAGACCCTAGAATTTAGTCTACCAGCTTTCCATACTAGTTCTTTCCTGTACTACCAAATCCACCAGCACCGCGTTCAGTCTCAGACAAAGTCGCTAAAACTTCCACAGGAGGATTGAGGATCCGTTCAAGAACAAGCTGCGCGATTCTGTCACCTTTCTTAACTATATTTTTTAGTTAGTAAAACAAAAAGTCGCTTAAAACACGCAAAAAAACCATGCATTTTCATACTTTCATAGTCCACATTAGAGTGATTGAAAAGAAGTACGCGAACTTCCCCTCGATAGTCTGCATCAATGACACCAGCGCCTACGTCGATGCCATGCTTAACTGCTAGTCCACTACGAGAAGCAACTCGACCATATGTGCCTTCTGGTACAGCGATTGCCAGCCCTGTAGGCACTAACCCTCTGTCCTTGGCCTTGAGAGCGTAGTCCTCGGAACTGTATATGTCATATCCGGCAGCCAAATCAGATCCTCGAGTAGGAGCTTTCGCTTCGGCAGATAAGAATGCGACTTTGAGATTCTCTTGAGTCATTTTCGTCTTGGAATACGCGCGGTGTGTGATAATGGAAAACGAGACGCGATGCAAAAGAATTGATGTACGCGACGACGACTTAAGCGCGGGGCCTCTATAGGGAACTTCTTCCGCAGTTTGACCACCAACCCCATAATCACTGCTGATGGGCTATGAACTCAACACTACGTTATTTTTATATTGCTGGCGACCTTTACCTAACCGGGATCCTTATATATTTTACTCTTGGAGTATGTTTCAAACAGGTTGATGAATCCAAGGTTGATCTGGAGAAGAAGTCTGCAGCTAAAGCAGGGGGGCTCACTAGGCTCAAGTGTAAGTAGCCGCTGGGATTCTTGTCCTAAAAGCACGAAGGCTGACTGCTAATCTTTTGAAGCATTACCTCTGGGAGCTCTGATGACCTTTTACAAACACGGAGGGCCCGATATTCAAAATACGTATGAAGAGAGGTTTCATCCAAACAATCATAGCAATACGTACTAATGTGCTTGTAGCGCTACGGAAATCACCCTGAAAGTATTCTACGACAGTCCAGAGGCACTCCAACTGTTATACAGCAACCTGGAACATGACAATCTTGCTGTGAGAGCGAAGGCGGTGACTATAGCAGAGGCCATAGCCCGCTCGCATTCTTCTGAGGATAGGCAAGCCGTTGGTAAGACCCCCTCCATGCGCATAGTCCAGTACCATTAAAGGCATTCACTATATTAACAGTGTTGTTGTAGGCATTCTCAAGTGCTGCAAGGGACCGCTAATCAATGGAATGCTCAAGGGCCTGAGAAACCCCTCTGCAAAGTCTAAGGACCACGACAGGCTCGTCATCTACCTGAACAGCTGCTTGGATACATTCGAACTCATAGGACGCATCAGCCACACGTACACCGTATCTGAACTCGAAGTTTTTTTCCATGCCTACGCCGAGAACTGTGATCGATTGTCGCTCCCAAGCCCGGAGAAAGTTGCGACCAAAAGGTCTGAAAGTTATAACAAGCGCTATGGCCTCAAGATGGAAGATTGGTTCGACTACACTATCAAGGAGGAAAACGAGCGTCTTCGAATCCACAGCCAAATTGATCTCTGATGGATCTCTGTGCGGCTCGCGTCTGGGTAAGGGTGTCTCGTGCTGATAGTTTTGCCCAAAACAAAAAAAATTTTTTTTTTTGGGTGAAAAAAAAACCTTCGGGCCCTCCTCCCTTTTCTTTCTTTCCATACATTTAATAAAAATCTTTAAATGTAAGTTGATGAAAAGAAGAATCCGTGTTGGTGGCAGTGTTTGAATTAACTCTTTTTTCTAGATGTCCTCTGCAGGTGACGGAACTTTCCCTGGTGCTATTGGTATCGTAAGTGCTATTCTGTTCATTGGATTAATCTCAGGCCCAGAAAGTTTTTTCTTTACTAACTGAAATATCGTAGGATTTAGGTACTACCTATTCTTGTGTTGCTACTTACGATAGCGCGGTCGAGATCATTGCCAATGAGCAAGGTAACCGAGTTACTCCCTCGTTTGTGGCATTCTCTGATAAGGAGCGATTGATCGGTGATGCTGCTAAGAACCAGGCAGCTCTTAACCCCAGAAACACTGTCTTCGACGCCAAGCGTCTTATTGGACGACGATTCGATGACTCCAGTGTTCAGAAGGATATCAAGACCTGGCCCTTCAAGGTCATTGACAGTAACGGAAACCCTCTGATTGAGGTCCAATACTTGAACGAGACCAAGACATTCTCCCCACAGGAGATTTCTTCTATGGTCTTGACCAAAATGAAGGAGATTGCCGAGGCCAAGATTGGCAAGAAGGTCGAGAAGGCTGTTATCACTGTGCCTGCTTACTTCAATGACTCGCAGAGACAAGCTACCAAGGATGCTGGTGCCATTTCTGGTCTTAATGTCCTGCGTATCATCAACGAACCCACTGCTGCCGCCATTGCTTACGGTCTTGGTGCTGGTAAGACCGAGGAAGAGAAGCACGTTCTGATCTTCGATCTTGGTGGTGGTACCTTCGATGTTTCCCTCTTGCATATCCAGGGTGGTGTTTTCACTGTCAAGGCTACTGCTGGTGACACCCATCTTGGTGGTCAGGATTTCGACACCAACTTGCTGGAGCACTTCAAGGCCGAGTTCAAGAAGAAGACTGGTCAAGACATTTCCGATGATGCCCGTGCTCTGCGAAGACTCAGAACCGCGGCTGAGCGATCCAAGAGATCTTTGTCATCTGTCACTCAAACCACCGCTGAGGTCGACTCATTGTTCGGTGGTGAGGACTTCTCTGTTAACATTACCCGAGCTCGATTCGAGGCCATTAACGATGATCTGTTCAAGAGTACTTTGGAGCCTGTTGCTCAGGTACTTAAGGATGCCAAGATTGACAAGGCCAAGGTCGATGAGGTTGTCCTTGTTGGTGGTTCTACCCGTATCCCCAAGGTTCAGAGACTTTTGTCTGACTTCTTTGACGGTAAGCAACTTGAGAAGTCCATCAACCCTGATGAGGCTGTTGCTTATGGTGCTGCCGTCCAGGGTGCTATCTTGACTGGTCAAGCCACCTCTGAGGAGTCCCAGGACCTTTTGTTGTTGGATGTTGTTCCTCTTTCTCTTGGTGTTGCCATGGAAGGTAACATCTTTGCTCCAGTTGTTCCTCGAAACACCACTGTCCCCACCCTTAAGAGACGAACTTTCACCACTGTTGAGGACCACCAGACCACTGTCCAATTCCCCGTCTACCAAGGTGAACGTGTCAACTGTGCTGAGAACACTCTTCTTGGTGAGTTTGACTTGAAGGGAATCCCACCATTGAAGGCTGGTGAGCCCGTTCTTGAGGCCATCTTCGAGGTTGATGCCAATGGTATTCTCAAGGTCACTGCCGTTGAGAAGTCTACTGGCCGATCTGCGAACATCACCATCTCTAACGCTGTTGGTAAGCTCACCTCCGATGACATTGAGAAGATGATCAGCGATGCCGAGACCTTCAAGTCTGCTGACGAAGCCTTCTCCAAGAAGCATGAGGCCAAACAGCACCTTGAGTCTTATGTCTCTAGCATTGAGTCCACTATCCAAGATATTGGTGTTTCTGCCAAGATGAAGCGTGGTTCCAAGGACAGAGTCGAGACCGCTCTTTCCGAGGCCATGGCTGCTCTTGAACTCAAGGATGCTTCTGCTGACGATCTGAGAAAGGCTGAGCTCAACCTTAAGCGTGTTGTTACCAAAGCTTTTGCTTCTCGTTAAGCATGGAATAATATTACATATAAAAAGATTTCCAAAGCAAAAAAATCACACACGCTTCAAGGAGGATAGAGGGAAAAATGAAATAAAATGAAAATAATATTTTTAATTTAAGGTTTGTTATTAGTTGTATATAATGACAAAAAAAAGTACATATCCAACATGAGATATCATTCAAGATTGAAACGAGTTCATATTCATAAGTTAAATGCAAAACGTTACATAGATTCTATTTGTCATCATTAGGTGGGGGTTGTATAGGTTAATCATAGATGTCATCATCATCGTCATCATCATCATCATCATCATCATTATTATTGGCCATGTTATGGTTATCTTGCAGGTCTTCCTCGAGGACCCGGCTTTCATTGCTCTGTGTCAGAGTCTGGGAATGTAGCAGAGGTGGTGCACTTGGAGAAGATGGTCGATCCAATGGAGGTGCTGACGGCTCACCATAATCAGATTCAGCTGGAATTACCGGCGCTGATGGTTGCTCAGACAGTTCATAAGCAGGTACAAACTCTTCTGGGCTGCTTACCAGCTGCTCCAATCTCGAGCGTTCCATCTCGTTCTTATCATCTGAAACAGCATCATGAGGAGGTGAAGCAGCTGAAGACGCTTCCTCCAGGACAATTGTGTCCAACGCAGGCGCAGATGGTCTAGAATATTCGTATGATGGGGCACCCTCAAATGGCTCTGATGGGAGCAACACCTCTTCTCTTTGCCTTAGTCGCTCTTTCTCGGACATACCAGCGGTTGAAACCGGAGCAGGAGGGATAATATAGCTACTTGAGGATGAAGTCGTTGATCGTGGTGATATTCTCGCATCGGCAGGAGGGTATGACCCATTCACACCATTACCAGTCAGTACGAAGCTATCTGAACCCACAGATGAGTTGCGTTCCAGATTATTCAGGACGCTTAGACTCGAGTCTCTGAGGGTACCCACTACAACTTCCGTCCAGAGGCCGACTACACCTCTATCACGTTTGAGATCGTCGGTATTAATGAAGGACTTCGAGCTGCCGCCTTCATCGGATTCTTTGTACTTGCTGCCCCATTTTCCGGCTAGATCCAGAACCACTTCTATACAGTATTGGAATGAGATTGCCTCATGTCCCCTCGTAGTAGGAAACGTATCAGGTGGGATCCGAATATTTGTCGTGATCTTGGTTGATAGAGTAGTAGGGTCCGTATATAGAGGAGATAAAGTCTGATAAAGATCCTTTCTAAAAGACTGAGCCTCAAACCCTTGAGCTGCCACTCTACTGATACGTGACAGAGTCACAACTATACCTGTGAGACTCCGAATCGGCTTAATATGATCCACATTGACCTTGACTGGGACGGATTCTCCTCTTAGATATCCCCTGAAGGGAATATCTACGCTGACGTCGATAGAACCTTTCTGCTTACGCTTCTTGCTGACCTCTACAGTCATGGATAGAGTCTTAGGCGGACTAAGAGCCGAAACATTGATAGGACATATCACAGATAATGCCTTTTTGGACGTTATCACAGGTGCTGGCAAAGGCCTGTGATAAGATGCAGTTAATAAATAAGAGATGGAGCCTCTTTCGAACTCCAAGCTGTTGTACAAGCCCTTTCTGGGCAGGCTGAACTCAAATGCAAAGTTGTGCTCGCCTCGAGGCAAACTATTCCCTTCCAGGCCATCTTCAGAAGACTCTAATACCTGGGACGACGACGAAGATGAGGCCGGACCCCACAGCACTATTTGATCTTCAAACAAGACGTGCTTGAACGACTTGCCCTTCACTAGGTTATTTCGTATTATAATTACACCCTGTAGGTGGCACGTCACCAGGTTGACCCGTCGCTCCTTTGGTAGCACCAGCACCACCGTGCCACTAACTGTATCTCCTGGACCATATGTCTTGTGCCGCTCGCTAAGATCTATGAAGAAGTCCTCTGTCCCGTTCCGTGGCACCGAACCCTGGATGAGAGGACGAAGCTTAGCCAGTGTTCGCTTCATCAGCACTTGTGTCCTCCACCGATAGATCACAAAGCTCAATGGACCGTGTGCTGATATAGATAGGATTGCGTCTTTTTCTGTGTCTCGATCGATACCAGGACGCTATTCTTAGTCCCACGACAACGAACAAAATTACCAGCTCGTCCCAATCAATCCTGTGATAACTGAGGTCTTTTTTCTCACAGTTACTATTCGTGCAGGTCTTGTACGAGCTATCGTGGCGCCCGTGATTCCCTGGTCGTTCAATGAAAGGTGGTTTTCGTTTAGCGGGTGTTAGCGCGGGTTCTTAGCTTTATCTCTCTGGGTAACAACACCAAGAGATCCCGTTTTAGCTGGGGCGCGGGGGCCCATAGGAATCCGCGCATCGTAACGCCGAGATTAGAGCCGATAGTATATCTACTGCTTAGATTTATGTGGAGTTCGCATTTTCGAAATCCACGTATTGAGATGAAGGAAGCAGGTTCATAATGCTAAAAACAACTATTAAGAAGGATGTGGACTACAAGTTTGGACAAATGATTATTCCCCCTTTCGGATCGAACCTGTTGTTCCAAGAGATGCCATACCCACTGAAGCTTGGCTTTGGCCCCCAAGAATGAAGGGGCCTAGGGCAGAATGCAACGCAGATTGATAGCCACAAGCGCCGTTATGCAAGGTCCATGGCATCACCGTCGTCCCCAAACAGACCAGGGCTGGCCATAGCCGAATCGTCGAATTCCTTGCGCTTGAACCGATTCAATATAGCCTGTACGCGCTGTTTCAGTTTGGAGAAACTGCGGCGGTCTGTGAAATGTTGCTCCTCGGTCTTATCGTCCAGCACGAGGTTCAGCACCGAAGAGTCCAGCATTGTGGGCGCCGGGCCCTGCGATTCGGATACATTGTCCCAAGATAGAGCATCGGTGGGCTTGATCGCAGACGGGTCCAGCACAATGACTAAGGAGGAGATCACGTCTAGCGTGTACTGAAACATACCCTGCATATCTGAAACGTCGAGCTCTTCCAAGAAAATTTTCAGCACCTCGGATCCGCCGATCACGTTGATTGCATCAGATATAGCTTTTATGTGGTACCCCGGGGGTGGGGAGACGTGTCCGTGGTCCATGTTTTGAATCCAACCGACCAACGAGTTGATGCTCTCCTTGATAGGGGCCGAGAGATCACTGATACGAGTGGATCCTGGAGGAGTTTGTCCTATGCTGTATGGTTTGAGAGCATCCAGTAGCTTGGCGATTGTGGAGTTAGATGGCACCAGTACAAGAGCATTCGTGAGATCCTGGCCGACAATAGAGAGAACAACCCTGAACACAGGACCTGCGTCTCCAGACATTTCCCCAGAGTTTAATATCAATTCTCCAAGCGTCTGTGACACCACCGTCGAGTCTTGAGTTGTCCAGAGGTAGCTTATTAGGTAGCGAAACGCCCCAACTAGTGTAGGAAGCAGGAAGGGCTGCCGGAAATAATCTAAACCCCCTCTAAGCACCTCAAAATCAATGATACCTCTGCTGCAAGCAGAAATAGTCTGCTGGAAAATGTGTGGAACTATAAATACTAGCTGTTGCATAGGAGACGATCGCATCAAGTCGTCACTAATCCCGCCGGTATCAAATAGAGCCGTAATCCAGCCTCCAAGAAGTTCTCTTTGTTCAGATGAGAGTTCTTCGGGAGAAATAAAGTCACTCGGAAGTTGCTTAATAAAATTCAAGCAGAAAGACTGGTTTGAAGTGTTGCTTTTAAGATCTGTTAGGTCGAGGCCATATCGCTGATATGCAAGAGTTACAAACATCAACGACGCACCAAAATCTAAATAGATTTCCTGGAAGCTGCTTTCATCTTCATCATTGGCCCAGTCATCTAGAAACTGAACAAGCGGCCGCAGAATGCTTCGTGGAGAAATGTGTAAAAATAATGCGTCAAGCATTGACGGAAACGTACCCAGCGCAAGTGACATTCTGCCCAATGTCCTGAAATTCTGCTGAGATATCCATTCTTGTGAAAATTGAATTATGCTATTTGCGATCTTTTCTTGTCGTAGTCCGTCCAATTCCTCAAATGTTCGAATGGCCCAAAGCAGACGACTATCCTCAAATGGCACGTACTCGGGGTTTTCCTCTCCTGCTAGTCGGAACAGATCATCAATCAGTATCTGGCCCCCATCTTTCTCAATCAGGGTGTCACTGCCTGGCTTCCCTCTAAATTGTGAACTGTCCTGTATCACGTTAGCCTCTTCGCCCAATGTTCGCTTCAGGGCATCTGGGCTTATTATGGCGAGATCCACGCATGCTTGTAGAAATTCGTGCCTAATATCGCTCGTTGTTGACGGGAACGATGAGAACATCTCATCCAATACATCACCTCCACCAGAAATGCGCAGTAAATTTATAGTTGCCCGGTCCAAAAGTGTAAGCGGCTGACATATAATTGAGTCAATGGAAGTTGAGATTCCCCTTGCCAGCCGTTTTATTACCAGTGGAAGTCTCTTTGTAGTGAATCCCTTCCATAGTGATATATATTTTTGTGAGTCTTTTCGAAGTAGTGATGCGGCAAAGCAATCGAATGCAGTTGTTACAAGTTCGTTAATTACAATTTTTGGCGATTCGTCGAGAAGTAGAACATCGAGCTCTTTCGTAAATGCATCTCCTTGAATAAGTGATGAAGAAAGCATCAGACTATCAAGCCAAGTTAGGCGAAATACTCTGGTGAGTTTAAATGCGGGTTGTTGTTCAGAGGCATGCTGAGTGTTCGAAGTAGTCATAATCGCTGTAGAAGACGTGCTGAAACTGTCATTCAGCAATGAGCTGTAGCATTTCACCAGCCCAGAGGCCATATGTTCGTCTGTTGACTCTATTGCTTTAATGTATCCAACTAGGGACGTCTGGAATTCTTTTTTACATTCGTTGTGCTCGTCGAATCGTAAAAGAGTGGCTAAGTGCCCTGTTTCGTCGAGCTTCAAAAGAAAATATGTCAATGCTCTGACTTCGACGTCGAATTGCGCAGAGCTGGTGCTACTTTTAAGCCGCCCTATAGTGTCGATGTAAGATGCCAATGCAGTGAAAAGATTCTTGTCGCCCGACTGGACATGCTGCGAATTCCAAGATTCGAGGCCCTTTGCAATAAAGATGATTATCGACGATCTATCTAGAGATCCATGGGACTCTAGGTACTTCAGAAGTGAAGGAAGTGGCAGCATCGATTTGCTGTCATATGCTAGTCCTGCTACATACTCCAACAGAAGCGGATCCGGAGTTTTGCCAATACCCTCAAAGAGGCCATCTAGTGCACAAGTCAGCTGAATCGTCAATAAACGAAAACCCATCGCTTCATACCTCCAGTGCTATTGCTGTCGATGTCAAACGAATCCTGCAGTTGACCACAAAATTTCAAGAACTAGATGTTAGCCTTCGGCTAGGCCCAGGCGCGCTGGAGCAAACACATACTGAGCTACAAGTCCATCTTTTGTACAATGAAACACTGACAAGTTTGGAGAACTTGTCTTGAGGGGTCAAAGTCTGTGTCATTGGTCGAAATCCGACATCAAACTGTCGCGCGCGCTAACTTCGTGATTCTTGAAGTTGTCAATCTTGGGAGAGACCTAAGCGCCCAGATATTCGCCAATCTGCCACCTTGAAGTACAATCCTTTTTATTTAACAACAACCATCATTGACTTTAACGAGTATCTTTCTGATGTTATCTGGATATCAATAGTGTGCTGTGTCTACTATTTGGGGAAATTGAGGTAGGGTAGGATGTTTGTCACTTGTTGAACTGAGTTCCGAGATCACACTCTACAGTGCTGAACGAGACGATGGTCTATATCGCCCTGGCGGGCGAGGTACTTCTATCTGCGTATAAAATAGTCTCCATGACGATGATTGATTGGTGTGCTTGTTACTGAATATTACTCAAGTCCATTTAATTCATTATACGTCATTACACAAGATTATAGACATCTCCAAGGCAAGAATGTCGATATTTTAATTTATACCTGGTGAGGGGCATTATGCAAGCAGCTGGGCTCCTGCTGGGGGGTGTTTCCGCTATTTTCCAGCGTGAGACCGTGGTATGGAATCTGGGTGAGGATGGCTCGACCCCACATGCACAGAGTGTTGTTGGCAGGCCTGATTAAGAGCATAGTCACCGGAGTCAAAGTACTTCCTTTCTGTGATCTTCTTGTTTGTTTTGTGGATACTAGGAACCTTTCCGTATAATCGCATTAAGCGCTGCTCATCGGCCGACATTGTCTATGTTGTTGCATGTTAGGTAATCTCATAATGGATGGAGCCCTGAGACACTTTAAAACTTACGTTTAGGTTCGCACTACTGGAGCTAGAGGTCGTCGTCGTCGTCATCTTGTGAACAGAAGGGGTTCTTTTAGAAATTTGTCAAAGAGTATTTGAAGACTTCGATAGCCTTCCTTTTATGTTGTAAAAGATTGGCCCGGCTTATTTAATATTTTTTTTAAATTGCTTCAAAGAACCGTTTTTTATTGGTTTCTTTTTTATTCTGTGCGTCTACAGTATAATAATATTATGTGGGAATCGTGCTATCTTTTGACCATTCAATCGTATGCTGTGGGTCGTCCAGGGGTCTAAAACGAACACTGCAGGCAACCGCTCGACGGTGTTGCTTTTTGCATATCGGTTTGCCAAACTAGATATGAGAAGCTCGTTTCCTAGCTTAATATCTATCAAACTCACCATTATTTGAAATTCTGCGGCTGACCTGTCCCCAGTCTGGTCGAGTTTTAAGGCCTCGAGGCGAGGAGGACGGAGATCGTCTGCTTTACTCACTGGGCTGGTGCACGGTTCTTATCGCATGAATTTGTTTGGATCTTCTCTATTTTTGCGATACATCTAGTTTCCCAACATGGGGTTTCCAAATAGCATGACTGCAAATGGGGAAGCACAAGTGTCGATTAGATTATGAAAAAGTCTGCTGATGGCGCCGCCACCTCTAACCTTGCTTCATATTCCGCCGGTCGTTTGCTTTACGAAAGAACCGATATTGGTATTCCCTAATAACTATTTCTATGGTCGCTCTCCTATGCTGAATGCGCGATAGTTGCAAACCTCAGGGGTTGTGCTTTCCCACAGAAATCGCCAGTAGCGTGTAATTATCAGCACGTGGGAGTTTCTTGCATTCTCCAATTTTTTTTTTTTTTTTTCACACACAATTCTTTCTCTTTGAAGCTACATACGATCGAGACAAGATGCTGATTTACAAGGTATGCTAGAACTCGTAGATGATATTGGCTCATTGTGTGTCGGGGGTGTGGATATAAATAAATTTGGCCTCTTAAGCGTTTTGTCTCAAGCATTAACGTATTTCTTAATGCGATGAGATGTTGCACAGAGAGCCGTATCTATATTTTTCACGCAAGCGACTCGGCAATAACTGATTGTATAATTCAATAGAATGCTAACTGTTTTAGGACGTGATTTCTGGTGACGAGGTGTGTGCCATTATATTTGGTGAAATGCCGTGGTTTGGGGAGTACTAACGTTTCTCTAGATGATCTCTGATGCCTACGACATCAAGGAGGTTGATGGAGTTGTCTTCGAGGTTGACAGTCAAATGATCACTGTCAGGCCCGGTGCCGATGTTGACATTGGAGCCAACCCTTCTGCCGAGGAGACTGAAGAGGCTCTTGAGGACGGTTCTACCTCTGTCAACAATGTTGTGTTCTCTTTCCGTTTGCAGGAGACCAGCTTCGACAAGAAGTCGTTCATGACCTACATCAAGGGCTACATGAAGAAGGTCAAGGCCTACTTGGCTGAGAACAACCCAGATGCCGTTGCGGAGTTCGAGAAGGGAGCTGCCACCTACGTCAAGAAGGTCATTGCCAACTTCAAGGACTACGAGTTCTTCACTGGTGAGTCCATGGACATTGACGGAATGGTCGTTCTCCTCAACTACAGAGAAGACGGTGTCACTCCTTATCTTATCTTCTGGAAGCATGGTATGAAGGAGGAGAAGTGCTAAAGGAGGTATCAAAAATGCATTCGGCGGCTACTTTTTGTTATTTTTTTTGTTTCACTTATTTTCTTATTGTCATAAATAAATATATAAAAATATCTGGTTATTAGATGTCTTCATTCTGCTTTGGAGTCACAATCAGACAGACATTTTCAAGCGAGACTTCAGAGCCGACATACTCGACCAGCTTAGCATCATATCCTAGACTTCTCATGTACAAGAGACGGCCGTAATCAATAACTCTTCGTGCCATCAGCCCAATATCTTTGCGCTCCGTTTCTGAAAGTCCATCGGTAACATGCAGCACAGTAGTATTTTCTTTGTTTCTAGTTCCACATACTGCCCAAGATGACATACGGGCAATTGCACTAAATCCTCGAGGACCAATTCCATGCTGAGAGAGCCAGTCGCGGCCTACGCTTGAGTAGGTCTCGTAGCTGCAGAGCTGACGACAACAAAGTGCAATAACAATTCTCAAATCAGTCTGAGACGAATTTGCAAGACAGTTAAGTGTCAGATCAGTCGCACAGCCACACAAGTGTTTAGATATAGCAGAGATTTTTGACTTTTCCTTAAACTTTGATAGCAGGGCCTGGTCAAGGTCCAAGTCCTTAATATCAATCTTTAACCGTTCTACCTTAGGGGTGATCTGTGTTTCTGACCCCACCAGTTCTAGAAAATCTTTGGGGATCTTTGTATCAAGCTTCATTCGCGGGCCGGCACGGTCAATAAGAAGAAACCTCTGGCCTTGCGATTTGGCCTCGACTAGTCGTTCGTCCTCTATCTGTGACCGAGCCACGTACCGCGATAGTTCGCCTCTGCCGCATCCAAACTCCACTATTACATTCGCCCAGTTCAGCGCTCCAATCGATTTCATGTGGCCAATCAACGATGACTGCTGAATGGCATGCTTCTTGTTTTCCAGCTCCTCTAGTCTGGACGACAGGCCAGGATGCTCTCCGATAACTTTTTCCACCGGCTCTGCTGAAGCAGTTTTGCTATAGCAATCCTGGAGGATCTTAACCCACTCGCTCTGATCTTGTGCTTCCTGTAGATCAGCTCTTGGGCCCTCCGACGAGAAGATGTTCATGTCTTCTTTAAACCAAGGATATGCGCTCTGAGGCTCTTTTTTCGCCTGGCATTTCCCCACATGATGCTTCAGCTGGTCTTCAAATATGCTATGGCCCGGATCTAGAGGACACGGAATACGCCTACGACCTCCTATAGAATCCTTCACCTGGAGAATATGCTGGGCGCAAAAGTCCTCGTCGGCCCTTCTGGTCATATTGCACTGTCTATCGGCTTTGTGCAGCAGAATGAACTTGCACCGCAGTCTACCGTCATTCTTTCTATCTAACTTTTTATCTATCTTTTGGCTCTTTGGCTTGGAGATTCGACTCTCTATCGAAGCACCGGCCGTCATCCAGAATAGTGTGCGTGGTGGTTGGTTTTCTCCGTGCGTTTTTCCAGGTCCCCCCCCCCGATCCCAATATGCTTGCGTCTTCTTGTTGACGAAAGGGCCAGACTATGTACCAAGAATTCTAATATTTCTCCTAGTAGCAAGTCCTTTTTCTCCAGCACGCCATTTGGGTCTTGGTGGGTGGTCTTCAGTTACTACCTTATTATCTAAGCAGCTCCGTATAATGGAGATATCGTCCGGATTTAGTTTGTTTCCTTTTCACGCACCCCATAGTCAGATATTAGTCAGTCTTCCAACCTGAGAAGTCACCCAAAGCTAAACCTTCTCAAGATTCACATTAGAAATCATCAGTTGTATTCCGCCTCTAGGCTACTGGAAGCTGTTCGTGACAAGCCTCAAGCCAGCGTCGCTATTTACCCTTTAGTTTAAGAGTGGCATTTTACCCCACTTATTTCCCGCCGTACTATTGTCAGAGTACCACGGAACCAGGTACAAGAAATCGAAAGCCTTTTTCGCGCGCCTTGGCCAACGTCCTGCCAATGGACCCTGAAAGACATTACTGTGACTTTCCGGGGTGTGGCAAGAGTTTTCTTCGCAGAGAGCACCTGAAACGACACAAGCTCAATCGTACGTATTCTCTATCGCAGGCTTTCCAAGCGCCCGGACCTAAATACTCACTTTTTCGGGCAGATACCGATAAGACTATCGCATGTCCAGTGTGCAACAAGCAATTTTTCAGAAATGACCTCTTGCAGAGACACATTACCTTGACCCATACGGACAAGGTCGCGTCCAGAAGAAGGAAAAGTGCCGCGAGCCAAAGCGCTGCTGGTAGCAGTAGTACCGATGTCAACAGCAGTGCTCCTGACTCTGGCCACCATGCTTCCAGCTCGCCTAGTACAGACAGCGACAAACATAGCATAGTGTCTGATTCTGTTTCGCAATTGGCTTCCGGATTGACTCTCAGAGTCAACTTGGAGAATAATAATAATAATAATAATAATAATAATAATAACAGCCATGCTTCTGAAAATAACAGAAATGTTGGACTCGACTGGCTAGTTCAAGAATCGGGGTTGCCGGGCTCAAAGTTTTTCAACGAATTTTACTTGAATGTAAGCAGAGTCACTGACTGTTTGTTTCAGTCTGCATTATGAATTGTTTTCGATTCAGTCGTTGCTAACTCTAAATCTTTCAACACAGACTCGTCAAGCTCGTGACAATCGAAGCCCTACAATTCCCTTGTACATCAGCGACAGGGTACTATCACGGATGATTGCATATCTGCCGGTAAGTCGCACAGCCCAGTTTTCTAATCTCTGTAACTATTCTAACTGGTTTAGGATTGTCCAGTGTATAGCAAACATGGCCAGCTAGAACCCACTCGACAATTGCTTATAGCCGGCTTCAATCACATCACCACGTTTCTGCCCATGTTTCATATCCCTACACTAGACTTTGAAATCATGAGGCCAGAACTATGTGCCTCAATGCTAGGGATTTCCCTTTTGATTAGTGATAATCCTCCAGAGTCGTACCACATGGGGTGTGCGATTCTGAAATTCTTGCGGCTGGACCTCCTTAAGGTTTGTATTTAACTCTGATTTTATATTTTTTTTTCTGCTTGTGAAGTCCTAACAGATTATCAGCTTATCGCTGAGGAATCAATTACAATAGATCGGTTATGGGTATTGCAGGCAATGCTCATTGTTGAAATCTCGGGCATGTTTTATGCGACTCAGAAAGATGCCGAAGTTACAGATATCTTTCATGGAATCCTATCGACAGCAGTAAGACGGCTAAGACTAAATGAACCCGATACCACTCTTTTCCATGCTGAAACTGCGGTGCAAAGATGGCGAAACTGGATAGAACAAGAAACTAGAAAACGGTGAGCCTTTGGTGTGAGTGTTTTTTTTTCAATCTGCTTTACTAATAAAGCTACCAAACAGAATAGCTTATCTCATTTTCATCGTTGGAACCCAGCATTTTCTGCTGTTTAATCATACTGATGTCTCGTAAGTTGGGTTAAAAGACTATCGCGAGCGCTTCAATGCTAACAAGGGATAGGTATTCACCGTTTCGAATAAGAGTAGATTTTCCATGTGATGATAACCTATGGTATGCACCTACTCAACTGGATTGGACCAATTTGGTGATGATGCCTACGCAGAAGACTAGTCTTGCGTGTGATGATCTTATTCGGTCGTTGTTGGTGAAGGGAGAACTAGGAGATACGATCGCGCATCTGGACCAGTTCTCATTGAACGTGGTGCTATGGTATGTGGGGTCTAGATCATGTGAATACAACATAAGGCGTGATGAGCTTGTACTTGATTCAAAATCATTCTCAAATAGGGCGATTGTGGTGCTAGACTCGTGTTTTAATCGGTTGTCAGAGCTGCCTAACTCTGCATTAAAATTACACGGGATTATCGCTTATCATATCACATCTATTTCTCTGTGTACCCCACTGGATGATATGGAGAGGGCTGCAAATTCAGGATACTCGAATGTGGTTTCACCGCCCGAGGATGTTAGAGATGCTATTCTTCGGCTGCTATCAATCAACCAGGTCCAGGCCGAAGGGGCTCTGCATGCGGTGAGGCTATTACAGCTGTGCTTTGGTGAGCTAGTTCTATCGCCACTAGAGGCATCTACACTATACTTTGGTGTATTGACATTGTGGGCATATCTACTTGGCAAGGGAACTAAATCAGTCATCAAGAAGCATTCATCGGATGGAGGTACAATATTTGAAATATTGCATAGAATTAGCATGGCATTGGTTCGGGATGAAGAAAGCAGTTTTGAAGACTTTTGGGCCATTGTGGTGAATTCAGTCTCACAAAAGTTATCGTATATGAAATCCGAAACTGCAGCTGAATACTGTCATCTTTTAAAGTCATTGGAGGATATTGTAATTTAAATAACATATTTATCATGTGTTTCACGTGCAGAATTGCATGATATTAAGCAGAACCCAAAGGAAAGAAAAAAACTAATATGTGTATCTGAAGGTAGAATTTTCACGGTCAGTGAGATCTTCAAATGCATGGTATAGACCGAGGTCTTCAGTCGCCTCTCCAGCTACAATTGCCTGTTCTTTGCGTCTGTTTTCTCTCAACAACCAGAATCTCATGAAAATAAGCAGGAGAATCAGAGCAGCATAACATCCCATATGAGTTGCAAATGCAGTGAGGTATCGGGGTGCATCATTTGCACGGAAAACTTGTGGACCGACAATATTTCCAACTGCCCAGCCAACAAAGTTGACTGCAATAGCAACAGACTTTTTTGTAGATCCTGCTACATTTCGTGACAAAAGTGACAGACCCAATGAAGCAGTACCCCAGAATGACAAGGCAATATAGTAGCAAAACAGAAGTGCTGCGCGGCGGTGTACTGTGCCATCATTCTTCACAGTCATCAAGACTACTGTACCCACGATGGAAGGAATCACATAGCAAATCATAATTATCAAGTTCTGTTTGTATCGCTTTGAAAGCCATGCAGAAGAGAATAAAACAATAATAAGATATGCGCCCAATACCATGGCCAGCAGCTGAGTCTGCAACACTGTGAATCCAAACGACGAAATAATAATATTTGCAAATGCACCTAATCCTGAAGTTGGCAAAGCAGTTAGGAATTGAATGAAAAAATAGCAATACGTTTGGGGGTCCAGAAAGGCCTCTCTGACGTGGTCACGCCTAAACTTTCTGTTTTGGAGACCAGTCTGGTTTTCTCTGACTCGTTCAACCATAAGTTTTTTATCTTCCTCTGAGAAACATTTGGCTTTCATGGGGGAGTCTGGCATCCAGAATCCTATGAAAATACCCCACAATACAGATACACAACCATAGACAAGAAACAGAATCTGCCAACTGGCCAGTCGAGCATCTGTGATTAGAGTAAAGCAGTATGCTAAAAGACCCCCTACAATCTGTTGTCCACCATTCATCATATACCAATATGTTACAGTATGTGCCTGTTCCTCTCTCTTGTACCACATGGCAGATAAAAGAACAAAAGTAGGCTGGCACACTGACTCAAAGAGTCCCAGCAGAGTTCTTACTGTAGCGATGCCAGCAAAGTCTGTTGTGGCAGCATGACATGCCAACACGGCTCCCCAGGCACAGACATTGAATGCAAGATATTTACCAATTGGCACTCTTTGTACGATCCAGTTGGTAGGGAATTCTGCCACCAGTACAGCAAGATATGTACAGGTGGTCAGCCACGAGTATTGCTGTCCATGCAACCCAAGGTCCTTCTGGATACCCATGATGCTGGAAAAAGATAAAGTGCCCTTATCGATAGCCTGTAGAAAATATGTACAGATCATAACCACCAAGATCCTCCTATCAATCATACGTTTAAGTCTCTTGCTAGTGGCCTCATCGACGAAGACGGCCTCAGTCCCGGCATACTCAAGAACCTCTTTATCGATTCTTTGTGAATGCTTGACATCCAGCTCCTCCATATTCTCCTCGTGCGTCACAGTTTGTTCGATATCCTTCATTCTCGACGCTCGTGTTGGGGTCTCATATCTGGGGGATCTTGGCGTACTATATACTCGGGCGGCACTAGGATTTTTTCATTTTCGTTTGTAGTTGTAGTGGTGGTACCCCACAATTGTTCCCTAGGAGGAGGAGGAGGTTTGTGGGGTCTTGGCCGACTCCCTTCGGGCTATCTTTTTCGCGAAGGCACCGTGCCGGTTTACTAAGGAGGGGTAACGAAAGAGACGATATATCATATTTACGGTAAGAAAATTCGCTTGATCGCCCACTTTTACCTTTAACTTCATCTTCACGAGAGAAAAAAAAAGAATACGAAGATGGTGTATGCGGGGGTCGAGTCGGCGCAAGTGCGAGAATTGATCCAGAGACTGATCAACGGCATGGTCAGTATTGAAGATACCACTGGAGAGTTTCTACTGAAGCTGGACGATGGCCGTGTTATTGACACGAAGGGCTGGAATGGCTGGGAATGGACACATGGGATTGGACTACTAGGGATTTGGCATTACTACGAGCTTCAAGGGTATCAGGAGAGTCTTGATACGGCAAGAGCTTGGTTTGACACGCGATTCGCAGAGGGAGTCACAACCAAGAATATCAACACGATGGCAGTATTCTTGACATTGGCAAACATGTATGAAAAGTTCCATACCGCCACAGACCTACCGTATCTTGACACTTGGGGTGAATGGGCAATGTATGATCTTGAACGTACAAAGCATGGCGGAATGCAACATGTCACATATCTGACCAAGAATGAAAACCAACTCTGGGATGATACTCTAATGATGACTATTCTGCCATTGGCAAAGATAGGCAAGATCCTGCAACGTCCACATTACATTGAGGAAGCAAAGTACCAGTTTCTCACTCACATCAAGTATCTATGTAATCCTAAGACGGGGTTGTTCTATCATGGCTGGACATTTAATGCAAACAACAACTTTGCAGGTGCACAATGGGCGCGAGGGAACAGCTGGATCACAATAGTGATTCCTGAAATCATTGAGACGTTGGACCTGCCACCCGAGGACTCGTTTCGGAGGTTTCTGATACAGACTCTTGTCGCGCAAGTTGATGCTCTTGTTACTTATCAGGACTCTGCTACGGGTCTATGGCATACGCTAATAGATGACAAAACGTCGTATCTGGAATCCTCAGCCACAGCAGGCTTTGCATTCGGGATCTTAAAAGCCGTACGAAAGCGGTACATTGCCGAACACTATCGTGAGACCGGCATCAAAGCCATCAAGGCCGTGATGGCCAATATAGACGTCAAGGGTGAATTACTCAAGACTTCGTTTGGCACTGGAATGGGTGATACTCTCCAATTCTACCGGGATATCCCCCTCACCAGTATGCCATATGGACAAGCCATGGCAATTATGGCCCTGACAGAATTCCTTCGACTGCATTTCTAGAATCACAAATGTTACACTCCCCGCACCATGTTTCCCCTCAGTATGCATCGGTAGAGGTGATAACCCGAGATTAATTAAATATTCTTGGTCAAAAGCTAAAATTCCACTAACTGTTGTAAATAAAAATAAAAATAAAAATAAAGTCCTAATTATTAACAACCGAGTCGTGAGACGAAAAGAAATCGCATCTGTCCGAGGCATCGGGGTCCTGGACCGGTTCGATTGTGGTGTAGGTGATTTTTAGACACTCAAACCCCACACTTTCACCGATAGTGGCATTCCCCGGAGCATCTGATACGTAGGAGGGCCAGAACGGAGAACTGGCATCTCGCAGAGGATTAGGATCCAGTGTCGCTGCGAATGAGTAAAAATACTTGCTGAGGAATGTGGCTATTGTCCTGTTGTTTGCACCAGTAAAGTCTGGGGACGTATTGAAAGCAAACGGGATAGTTGCGCCGTGTAACTGAGATCCAGCAAAGAACAGAAGCTTAAATACTGCTGAGCTATTTGCGTTGTGGTCCACTGCCTGTGTCGACATGTAATACGTGGGGCAGTCAATGATGAAATCGCCGAACCAGGTCTGTCGCTGGTAGAAAGTAGAATTGAAGTCTGAGATTGGATACAGTTGATACAACCTTGACCAGAATGCTGGCCCAGCGGTGGGGAACAGGAACTGAGCATCAGTCTGTTCCTGTTGCTGGGTCTTGAGACTGGTATTTGTGAACACTACTCCCTCATAACCATCACGATCTACAAGAATTGGCACGTCGTAAAAGTTACCATTCTTGAACTCTTGCGAGGCAAAATCCTGGATAAAGTCACCATCAATCATGGGACCGAAATAGAAAGTGCCAAACCCATACTGAGGGCTCCTATAATCGTCCAGATATGCCGGGTAGGTGAGATTGAAAAACTCCTCAGAACCCAAGTCCCTCAGACATGACACGCTATTGCATTCAGTCAGATTCAGAATACTGCGGAACTGAATCTCCTGAGTAGCAGCACTTGTAAGCTGCTGCCACCATGGATGACTAGCAATAGCCGCCCGGAATGGAGGAGTACCGGACCCTCCGTAGGCTGTGAGCTGATATGTCACACTGCCACCACCAGCACTTCCTCCCACAATAGTGACTTTATCTGGATCACCACCAAAGGCCTCGACGTGTCGCTGGACCCATTCCAAGGCCGCACGCTGATCCAGTAGCCCCGCATTACGCTCGCCGTCAGCAGCTATTTCAGCGCCACCCAGGAATCCAAAGATACCGAGACGATACTGGATCGCCACGTACACAAGACCACCATCTGAGATATTCACCAATGCATCGCCGGGATAAGAGAATGTTGACCCCTCAGTGTATCCACCGCCATGAATCTGAACCATGACTGGTAACCCTGATCCGGAAGGATTCATTGGTGTCAGTACATCCAATAATAGACAGTCCTCTGATTGCAAGTCCAATGGCGTAGGAGGCCCAGCAGTGGGACTCAAGGCAGTGTAGGCAGGAATGCCCTGGTAGCACATGGGTCCCCGAGCAGACACATTCAACATGCCTCCATTGTAGGAGTTGTTGGCCTCGATATCCAAAGGAGCCCTGAACCGGAGGTCTCCTACCGGAGCCTGGGCATATCGAATGCCCCTGTAATAGTTGATTCCGACAGTTTCATTCTGGTAGCCCTGAACAGTCACATACCCCAGATCAATCGCCGGGGACTGAGATGCGACGACCTGGACGCATACCGCTAATAACAGCACAATAGCAGCGTTCATTTTTTTTTCCTTTCAAGCAATTCTCAACTAAACATTCCTTCCCTGGAACCCATCAGTCATTTATAAGCGTCCTTTGTACTCTGCCAAAGCTCCATCTGCCCGACTGCCCGACTGAACAGAGACTCTTCTAAGAGGTGCAGTCACCTAATTAGGCAAGGTCTTTTTTCGGACTTCGTGGAGTCCATCAGATGACGGAGAAAGCCATAATAGTCGCTTTCCTTCCGAGATCCGGTCGCAGGCAGCTGTCAGATTGCATTACCATCGCTATGACATTTGGTTTCAAACCAGAGCATTCTCCTGAAGTAGCCGGACGATTCTTCTTACTCAATGCTCTATACAGAGACCCTTCATGTCCTGTTCCAGGTTGGCAAGGTCAAAGGTCATTAGTACAGTTAAGAGTTGAGTTGTGGGGTTGCAGCGCAGCAGCGTACTTCTCAGTATACGCAGTTGGCTTGGCGTGGCGGTTGGGGCCCCCCAGGTCTTCTCGGGCACTAGCCGCTGGAAGAGCCCGGTCTGATACCGAAGACTCGTTGATGGATCTTCAAGCGATGGGTCGTGAAGAAGGGCTCTGACGGTTGAAATCTGGGGTGGTCAGAGGTTAGCGGCCTCGATCTCAAGCCAAGTTGTTGCTGCATTTCTCTGGGCACAGGAGATCAAAGACAATCAAGGAGAATCAGAAGTACAGTGCAGCAGCATCTTCGCGCTGGGCTGCTGTATATAGATTATATATTAACAAATGCATTTATTAGTAGAAAATGTACATACTTTTTAAGGCTTGCGCAGCACGACTCTATCCTCGATCCCGTCGGCCTCCTTGGACTGCCACCAAGAGCCATCTGGGTAGCTGTAAGCTTCCCAAGCCTTGGGCTTGATACAAACCGAGTAGCCAGGCTCTAGCGGAGTCACAATGTAGCCATCCTTGACGATAGAAGGGTACTCAAAGTGCTCAGGAACGTGGTCAACGTACTCAAGCAGAGAGAGCTTACCGGAGACAGCAACATAGTCTATAGTAGAGATATGCTGGGTGTATTCGGGCAGACCAATACCGCCAGAATGAGGGATGACGGGGATTTCAAACTTCTTGGCCAGTAGCAAGACAGCCAGGACCTCATTAACGCCTCCAAGTCGGCAACTGTCGACTTGAGCAATGTCAATAGAGCCCGATGCAAGGAATTGCTTCCACAGGACTCTGTTCTGGCACATTTCTCCGGTAGCGACCTTGATTCCGTACTCCTTCAGACCCTCCTTGATAGCCAGATGGCCTAGAATGTCATCTGGCGAGGTGGGCTCCTCAATGAAGTATGGGTTGTATTCCCGCAGGGCCTTGACCCATTCAATAGCCTCTGGAACCGACCAGACCTGGTTCGCGTCAATCATCAGTACGGCATCCTTACCAATGACCTCTCGTGCAAGCTTCATTCTACGTCTATCGTCCTCGACACTTCCGCCGACCTTGAGCTTAAAGTGCTTATAGCCCTTTTGAACAGCATCCTTAAGAAGACGAATCATCTTCTCGTCGCTGTATCCCAGCCATCCTGCTGATGTGGTATAAGTAGGCACTGCTCTGTTGTTGAGGGCATCATTAACACGATCCTTCTTTCCAACTTCGGCCTTTCTGAGGATCTCAATTGCCTCTTCACGGGTCAAAGCGTCAGTCAAATATCTAAAGTCGATGGCATCTACAAACTGTTCAGGAGTGAAATCAGACACTAGCTTCCAAAGAGGCTTTTTCTCGGCCTTGGCCCATAGATCCCAGATTGCGTTGACAGCAGCACATAATGCCAGATGGATCACACCCTTCTCGGGCCCGACCCAACGCAGATGTGAATCTGCCACCAAGCTTTTCCAGGTTTCTCCGATATTCGCCGTCAGCTCCTCCAGGGTCTTGCCCACGAGCTTCTCGCCAAAGTACTGAATGGCATAGGCGACGATATCATTTCCCCGACCAATGGTGAATGTCATCCCATGGCCCTGGAGCTCTATATCGGTTTCTAGCACAATGTACGCGGCCGAATAGTCTCCAAGCTTATTCATGGCATCGGAGCCTGTTTTGGCCAGTGAGGTCGGAAACCGAATGTCCTTAACTTTGTATCCCGTGATCTTTGTCATTATTTCTGTTTTGTTTCTTTTCTTAACTAATAAATACACAAAGCGTCGAAAGGTTATATGGAAGCAAAATGTGAAAAAGAGACTACAGTAAAACCGCCCGGACTGACATGTATATATATACTACGAGTCAATTGCACGCCCAACTCCCCACCTTCGTGAAGTGGGGGGTTGTATGCGTAAGTTCTGCCATACTTCAACGACCCCAGATGTTGGGGGTTGCTCTCGACCACCCACCGCGCTTTGACTTAGCGGACCTAACTTTAGAGGACGAGACTAGGAGCGACTAGCGAGACCACTTAATAAAACCACACTGATCCCCCTCCCCTTTGACTGGTTCCTACTACCTGACACACATACCTGAGCGGGAAATCATGGGCCTATCATTGAAGAAGAAGATTGTACTTGTAACTGGTGGAACTGCGGGACTTGGAGCGGCGATTGTCGAGAAATTTGCTGCCGAAGGATCTGATCTGGCCATTAATTACGCGAGTTCAGTTGAACGAGCTGAGAAGCTCAAGGAGTCAATCACAGCGAATTATCCAGATATTCGAGTCATCTTGATCCAGGGGGATATGGGCGAAGAGGCCGACTGTAAGAAGGTTGTGCGGGCAACAGTTGAGCAGCTGGGGGGTCTAGATGTGTTAGTGTCCAATGCAGGGTGGACGCGGCCTATAGCATTCTCGGACCTTGATGCAGTGACTTCGGACGTTTTCGATAAGACGTACGCTGTGAATACAAAGGCTCATTTTTTTCTGTTTCGGGAGGCCAAGCCGTATTTCGAAAAGAATGCCGAGGGAGGGTCTTTTATTATTACGGGGTCGATCGGCGGGATCCGGTATGTGGCCAGTAGCGTGCCGTATGCACTGGCGAAGGCTGCTACGATCCACTTGACTAAATGTCTCGCGAAATGGCAGGGCCCCAAATGTCGCATTAATTGCGTGTGCCCAGGCCTTTTACTCACGGAGATGGCATCCCAGTTCACTCCGGAGTATCTTGCTTCACAGAAGGCGTTGGCTCCTTTAAACTCGGCTACTGATCTTGGTGATGCTGCTGATATGTATGTATCAATAGCTAAGAATACTTCTCAGACTGGATCAATTATAACTGTTGATGCCGGATTATGTCTATAGATATTGTAGTTGTGATAAAGATGTGATTTTTCTCTGAATTGGCCTAACTGCTACTCTCTGTACAAGTGACAAATCCCGTGATCACAAGTCTGTGTGTGATTGTAAGCAGAAATCGCTAGTACAAATCAACCTGAAAGTAAAAACCTGGGGACATAGAGTGCTCGACGACATCGGACCACCACGCACCCTCCCACGGGCACAAAGCCTCCCACGGTGCTCCCACGGGTTCTCTGCCTCCCACACCGTTTGCCTCCCACGGAGCCAGACTTCGTGGAGGCTCATCGCAGCTTTGGTGAGAGATCACAGGTGTTCTGGTGCAAACAGGTGGCCCCCAGCTGATTTGGGGGTAGCGGGGGTCGTCTTCAGCGGAGTGGGGCCTCAGGTTTGGGAGTTTGGTTTTGCGGGGAACTGCACTGGGGTTTAGAGCTACTTCCTCCAAGATAGTTAATCGCGAACTTCGTTTCCTATCACACACGCATATTGAGGCCTGAGAATTGAGTGAAGAAAAAAAATAATAGCAGTTTGTTAGCTGGACCATGGGAAGCCGAAATACTCAGATCATTGATAAAGTGCGTAGTGCGGTCTTGAAGGGAGATCCCAGCCGTGGCATCGAAGAACCCAAGATCCAGTCGTCCCCTCCTGGCGATGTGGGGCTATTGGATCTGACTGCAGAGGCTGGAATGCTCAATAAACCATTTGCAGTCTATCATAAAGAGTTTCTCAAAGTCTTGGGTGAAAGCCCGGTACTGAAAGTAATTGCAGAAGAACACAAGTTCCCATTCGCACATGAAGCTGGGGTTTGGATCCCGAGAACTAGAGAGGTCTTCTTCACTTCAAATCAATTCATACCTGCTACAGATCCAGATGCTAAACGCAAGACGATCGTCATCTCGAAGATCAAGATCCCCGAGTCCAGGACTGCCAGCATTGACGAGTACCCCTGGGAAGTGATTAGTCCAACCCCAAACATAGTGTCTGGGAATGGTGGTGTAAACTACCTGGATGGTGCTCTGATCTGCCAACAGGGACTTGGTGATATACCAGGTGCTTTGGTTCATATGGATATCGAGCCTCCATATAACAACAGACCTATTCTAAACAACTTCCATGGCCGACCCTTCAATGCAGTCAACGACGTGGTCATTCTGCCTCTTGACGGCACTATATGGTTTACAGACCCTACATATGGCATAGTACAGGGTCTCAGAGATCACAAGCGACTCCCGTGTCAGATTTACTGCTTCAATCCAAAGACTGGCAGTATCAGAGTCGTGGCAGATGGAATTAACCAGCCTAATGGCATATGTTTCTCTCCGGATTCCAAGACATGCTACATCACAGAGACCCATGCTTACGATGGGATTGGAGGCACTAATGACGGCAAAGAAGCCTCTATCTACGCCTACGATATTGTCAAGTCACCCGGCTCAACCAAGCCTGATCGATCTTATGTACTAGTCAACAAACGTATCTTTGCCTTTGCCGACTGTGGTGTGCCAGACGGCATCAAAACTGATACGGATGGCAATGTCTACTCAGGCTGTCAAGATGGAGTTCAAGTCTGGAACAGCGATGGCGAGCTTATTGGCAAGATTCTCGTTGCCGGAGGAGCCGCCAATTTCTGCTTTACGGATCCAGGGCGAATAGTCATTTTCAACGAGAACCGCATACTCGAGGCGAACATCCAGGCCACAGGTGCGCTAGTCAGATAAGCGCTAGTCAGACATTGTGGAAGCAAAGTACTACATAGTAATCCTACAGAGTAATCCTACAGAGTAGTACTAGATAGCAATACTAGTGTTAATATCTGGCCATTTCCGCTTTCAGAACTCGTGTGCCGGCTTTGATCTGGAGTACCCCCAGAAATCACTGACACTTTTGTGGGGGGCGATAGGCATTTGCCGTATTTTATCCCAAGCGAATTATCCGCGAACGCCGGCTGGACGCCAGGCCGGGACGCAAGTTGTCACTCTCACACGGCTAAATGCTGGGGGTCACGCTGCTCCGAACCTAGCTTGGGGGCCAGATACAGCCGCTCAAAGACTATCTCCACCTCGAGATCCAACCTTCTTCGTTACCTTTGCCTACCCAGCATTCGGATAGCTGCAGAGTCTTACTAACAAGCACAGAAAAGCAAAAAAACAAACCCCGCACGCACTCCGCATTGACGTACCTTTGTATCAGAGTAGTAAGCTAGCAATTTTTCTTTGCGGGGGGACAAGACATAAGTTGAGTCCTATTTAAGTCTTTTGATATTCGTTTGATTTCTACTTCACGCTTGGCCGGCCAGAAGAAGTTGACCAGAATCTCATTCAACATGCTGGACATTTATCATAAAAATCTATCAGGCGGCTTGGGCCTTAAGGGTAAAAAGCTTCTTGCCGTTACAGCCCTTCTCAGTGGTTTAGGATTTTTGCTAGTCGGTGAGTTTTTAGCCTGGGTTTATTAAAAAAAATATAGAAAGTTGCCTTTGTGTGTTGGTTCTAATATAGAATTTTAGGTTATGATGGTGGTCTTATGGGTGGGTTCATTAACGGTGGACCTTTTAATGAAACCTTCCATGACCCTCGTCCAAGCGTTGTCAGCACCATAGTTGCCATTTACGAGGTCGGGGGATTCTTCGGATCTATCTTGACTTCGTTCACTGGTGATAGATTTGGTCGCAGACAAAGCATTGGCTGCGGTGCGCTGCTTCTTGCTATCGGCGCGATTCTGCAAGCGTCATCCTATTCTCTGGCACAAATGTTTGTCGGTAGAATTGTCTCTGGTTTAGGCGTAGGAATGCTACAGTCTACTATTCCAGTTTTGCAGTCTGAAATCTCGCCTTCGAATGTCCGTGGTGTCTATGCCGCAGTTTATTTGTCGTTCTTGAATTTCGGTATCTGCATCTCCTATTGGCTGAATTTCGGACTCAATTATGTTAATACCGGCTTTGCGTGGCGATTCCCAACTGCCTTCCAGCTGGTTTTCATTGTTCCTATTTTCTTCCTGACCTTTATTGTGCCAGAGTCGCCTAGATGGCTTATTCTGCATGATCATGACCAAGAGGCAGTCGAGATTATTGCTCGCCTGAATAAGGTTGAAGAAGATGACTCAGTTGTAACTGAGCTTGTCCGTGACATTAAAGAAAGTGTTCTTGTTGAGGTTGCTATTGGCTCTGGCTCCTGGTCTGACTTTGTCAAGAACGATTCTATTCAAACTCGACGACGATTGTGGACTGCTTGTCTTGTCCAAGCATTCCAACAGCTCACTGGTTGCAATGCTATTTTCTACTATGCCACTACTTTGTTCCAGAAGTCTATTGGCTTCTCTCCCCGATTCTCAAGTCTTATGTCTGGAATCTTAAACACATGGTTTTTCTGTTTCTCATTTGTGCCATGGCTTTTGATTGATCGAATCGGTCGTAGACCGCTGTTCTTGATTGGAACTTTTGGCCAACTTACTGCCATGGTAGTTCAAACAGGTATGATTTATAAGGTTGAGCAGAATCCAGATTCAGACCGCTACGCTATCGTAGCCTGTGTTATGATTTTCCTGTTTGCTGCTGCGTTCACATTTGGAATGCAGTCTACAGTATGGGTCTACCCCACAGAGGTATTACCAATCCGTCTCAGATCCAAGGGTGCCGCTATGTCTACTGCTTCAAATTGGATTATGAATTTCTTGGTTGTGGAAATCACTCCTCCTGCAATCACAAACATTGGCTGGAGGACTTATATCATCTTTTCTATTTTTAACGCAATCTTCCTTCCCATCGTCTACTTTTATTTCAAGGAAACCAAAGGTCTTTCCTTGGAAGAAGTCGATTTGCTCTTCTCTAATGAGGAGGCTTTGGAGGCTCATAACGAGGCAGTCGCCCGTGTCACTCAAGACCAGAAGATGTTTGCTCATGAGCAAGTCGAGGAAGTCACTCCTGTTGAAGCATAGTTTTAGTTTTTTATATGTTTATTTCAAATCAAACATGGAAATTTTTTTTAAAAAATTGAAGACTCATTAAATTATTTCTATCTATCGATTAGTTTTAACCAACCTGGACATTTCGTTTCGCTATTTCATTATGGACAACTTCATCCCATCCTAAACTCCTCTTGACGCAATTATCCATCATCTGACACATCTCAACCATTATCGCCCAGTTGCTTCGGCCCAGAACCAGCATGACCCATTTCAGCAACCCCACACAATAATTTTTATTCCTGAACCCTATCAGGTCATCTGGTTTCACCAAATGCTGACTACGCTCCAAGAATGAACGTCCACTTTCGGCAGCAACAGCCCATTCATTCTCATTCCAGATCGCAAGCCCATTTGAATCAGTCTTGAAATCTTCATTACCCAAAATATGTGACTCGGGCCCATCTAGACAGTACGCATATGCCCAATATACTAGCGCACAGTGGGCCAATATTATTGACCGATGGATATATGGGTCATCCGACACGGACCGAATCTTTGGGTACGACACTGCAGAGCTCCCAAGAAATGTACAATGTAGAGCCTTCAAGGCGTGGAAGGCTGCACTCCGTGCCATTATAGTCCGAGACCAGTCGTACATATAATTACGCGCAGATACAAAGTCCTGTCTTGTCGTGGTCTTGCCTACTATACATGGATGACCACAGAAAACTTGTAGTTCATATCGTTTGACTCTCATCGCGGTATATGCGTAGTGGAACTGCACTTCATAATCCGCTTTATTCATTCCCACTGCCAGCAGCTCTGCTTCATCTTGTGACGCACCTGCGAAATCCTTCGTCTGGTTGTCGTAATCAGTCCACCAGAATTCAATACCATTACTGAGAATTGATTCCCATTTACTCCTAAATGACCCCGCAGAAATGTATTCGAAAAATGAAGAGTCGAGATCCAGATGTGACATCTGAATTGAATGTGATAAAAGTCCATACAGCAGCGCCAAGCGACCCAGTTCACAGGTAGTCTCGACGTGTTGGCGGTTCAAAATTCGTTTCAGGCCTACTAGGAATGGTATTGTGGGACGTTGTAAAAGATGCCGCCGGTCGTCTGCCGAATCCCACACACGGTCATCACATGGTAGAGACAGCTGAAGCTCATTAGGATACATGAGCTGGCCGTGTCCAAATAGCACCGAGTGTGCTACATCGAGAATAAATGCAAAAAATACTGCGCGCTTGATCGATTCCGCCTCGATCCAGTTTTTCCATGTCGTACTATCAGCCGCCTCAGTGGGCATTTCAACTGACGAATCTAGTAGTGTTGATCCTCTTCTGATTAGCTGAAGAGTCGCGCCATGATGGATATGTGCTCGTTCGTGTAGCTTCCGGTTACTTGCTTTTGTCTTTTCGTATACTTCTAGAATGAGTAGACTTTGTAATATCCAAACTTTTGTCGGGGGGTGGAAATATGGTGAGTTGAAAATCGCCGATCGCAGGGGAATGGCGATTGCATCTTTAAATTCTTCAGATGCATCTGAGAACGAGGCCCCCACTAGAATCATACTCAGCAGGAGTAGCTCGGGTGTTTCATCCACTCTAAATGATGGTCGATGTATTAAAGGGCACTGGAAGTGGAAGTTCTCCCAGTAGGACTCGATATACCGAGCCAATGTTTCAATTTTGAATTCGGCAAAATCTGCCAGCACGGGCATCTCCTGTAGCATTCGTTCGCATTTCCCTGTAGATATAATCATGTTCTGAATAAATGATGGCGGGCTCAGCACCTGTGAGAAGTCCTTGAGTGGGGACACTAGGTACGAGTTAGAGTCCTCGATAGCCATGTTCATTCGAGATGGGAAGAAACTAGGCGACAGCAGCCAGTCTGCTATATCGGCAGAATCCGGTGAGATCCCTGATAGTAGTCCATCTGATATATGCCTTGTGACTGCTGTTGAAGCACTGTCGGTGCTCTGGTTGTTGTGCATACCGTCTGCAGTTCCTGTTGCAGCAGCTACCGTTCTAATATTAGTCGGCGACTGGCTCTCGCATACGTGTGTCAGCTCGGGGTATTTGTGTCCTGTGTTATCTGCCCTTGTGGTATATGACGATAGTTCTGCTTTGATTTCAGCGGCCGATGACGACGTATTGCCGCTAGACATATTAAGCATCCGGTCTGTGTCGTTACTGCTTGTGTTGGAAAGAGCCGGCGAGGTGTTATCGTTGAGTAAACTACCGCTGGAGCCCTGCTCTGGCGACGCTGCCTCCATCATGTCCCCGCTGATATTTACCTGGATTGACGAAGTGCCTGCCGGCAGCTTATACTCGCCCGGATCCAGATCTGAATGCTTTGCAATGTGCAGATTATATAAGTCTCTCCGAACAAAATATTTATGACAGCCCGCTGCAGGACAGTGGAAGATTTGCTTCGGAAAATCTTTACACGCGGCTATGTTAGTACATGGCCATGTTTCCTATGCGTGTCCCATGTTCACTTACGATTCAGTTTATGTCTACTAAGATGTTCTTGTCGAGTGAACGATCTTGCGCAGCCGGCGAAATCGCACGAAAACTTCTTCTCCAGTCCCTTCCGGGATCGGATCTTTGCTTTCGAGACCCCGCTTCCCTTGGCCATCGTTTCGGCGCTCTGCATCGTGATGTGTGGTGTGTTGTCTTCTTCTGTCGGGTCCTCCTGGTTTGAACTTCTTCTTCTTCTTCTTCGTTTTGCAGTCACTTGGTCGGGGTGCGCGCGGGCGAAATTGGAAGTGGGTGGTTGTGTGCCCTTTGGCGTGTGTCTACCCCATGATTTTCGTTTTCGGCAAGGAGGACACTCGCATACAGCCTTGAAGTGTACACCGGTGGAGGTGATAGTGGGCGAGCTGTGGACTGGATTCGTGACAATATGACATTGGGTGAGATTGGTAGAGTATAGGTTACTGTGTCTATATTTACTTCAGTTTAAAGTTCATCACGAAGGGCCCCTCGGGTGCCCATAGGCACTAGGAAGCCATATAACTGTCGTAAGAGGTCAGCACACAGCAACCCCAACCCACACGTGACTTTCCGAAGACGGTAGCGAGTGTACTTCTAGATCTTACATGGGTGCCAGGCACAGTATACAGGCGAGCTACAGGCGAGCACAAGGCGAGCGGTAGATCGGTAGTACTCAGGGCACACCTAAAACACACACTGGTCTATTCGAAGCACAGGTCTGGCGGCAATGGCCAAGGCTTCTGCGCCAAGGTCTTAGATAGACAACTCAAACGACTACTCAAGAAGCTACAAACACAGAGTTCAACATCAAGGTCAAAGGAAAAAAAAAGTCTACAAAGTGCATAGAGTGGGCCAGGTCGACAATGGTTGTTTTTGTCGGGATTCTGTAAATTCAGTTTTGCCCCACACTTTTCGGATGGATGCCAGGATCTACACTTATGCCCCTCTCTCCACATACAATAGCGTCCCAAGGATTAGATAAGACATTAATATATATATATATTATTCCAGGCATCATCATCAGAAGAGGCACCGTCCATCGGGTAAAAAAAAAAAAGTCTTCTGTCCGTGCTTTTTATCTTGATGGAAATAGATTTCGAATAATATCTAATGTCTGCTCGAGAGAGAGAACAAAAACTTTGACCAAAGTTGAAGAAAATAATTATTTACACAGAGCAAAAAAGGTCAACTTTAGGCTAAATGTAAACAGTAGATTTCTATTTTTACAGTCTAATCAGCTCAGATGGCAGGAAATTATCCGCGATGTACTCGCATGTGGCAGGGGAAAGCTTAACCTTAGCATAACAGAAATCAAAGAGGAGACGCCCTTACGACGAGCGGGGCCCAATCGACACCCGGCAAAAGAGAGTCGAACAAGGTCACCTGAATTACCTAGCTAGAAGGCGTGTCAGTCTGCTCGATGGAAAATTATGAAACTGCCGTTACTCTAGCAGTTGACCCACAAATACTGAAGGAAGTATGTCTCAGCCTACCAAGACACCGAAAAAAACACGGTCGCTTCGAACATACGCACAAGAAAGTGAGCGACAGTGAACAAAAATTAGAATAAGAAAAAACTTTGGTGAAGAAAGAATATTATCGTTTCAGGCGGATTTGACGACATACGTCCTAGCATTACATATGGCCTTACATTCGATCCTATATCTATATCAACCAGCGTTAATATTAAAAATAAACCAGCATACAGCTAGAAAAGAAATAGTACGTAAGAAAATAAATTGTTGTGAATAGAAATGTCTCAACTGGATCGTCAGGTGTCAGAGAAATGTATGGGCCCTAAAACAGCTTATTTTGATATTGAGAATCTAGTCACGTCGCCTTGGAGAAGCAGGATCATTTATTATCCTGTCATTACTCTCTCCTTTTCTGTCACATCTTTTCTCCTGGACACTACTCGAATATGAAGGAGGTTCTAGTTCATCGCGAGCTTAAACGACATCGCCAATGTAGATCCGCTGAAACAAGCATTGCAATGCTGCAGGCAATGATATTTCATCTATAAAATATTCAAATAGGGGCGCCTTATATGGGACAGCCAGAGACACACATATGCGAGAGAAGGGCAAAACTAAGGGGCTGGGTTAAGCAGAGGAAACAAAGTTTTAGAACTCCCCCGTGAACCTTAGACTTTTTATATTGACCCGTCTTCCCATTTTTGCTTCTATGCATTTTAGATCCACATAGATTTTGGTGGGACTCGCATGTGCTACCTGTGCATTGTGACGACAGAGTTAAAGTTTAAAACTGGGCTGGCAGATATTCTAAACCGGAAGCCACCAGATTATATCCTCTTAATTGTCATTCTACTACCATATATAAAAGACGCTCTTGTAGCTGATTTTATTTTCTCCTCATCTCTCTAAAACTTGTGACTTTTTTGCTGTGTGTTAATTTTTTTATTCTGGTTTAACCGACACTCAATATTAATTCGACTCTTCATCGGCCATTCGTTTATACAGCTCCGATCAAAATATAACATATACCTCTTAAGCTGATATGATCGTGACTTCGTTCTTGTCAGCCCCTGTAGTGACCATCGTATTGGGGTCACTAATAAGTGCTACGAATGCTGCTGCTTATGAGCGAGAGGCAGTGATTCGTGCTCAAGTCAATGCCATCATCAATGAAAACAGATTGAGTAGAAAAAATGTAATCAAAGCTGCTCTACCCTCGTTTAATAACACTGAAAGCCCGGATTCCTCAGTGTCTTCCTCAATTGGCGGTGACATTACAGATATTGCGAATGCAGTCACTGATGCAGCAGAGGAAACCACTGCTGCAACTCCTTATATCTCGACACTATCTGTGTCTATTTCTCCTACTCAGGTTGATACCGATGTCTCGCTACCGTCAGAGTCAATTCGCCCAACTCAAGTTGATCCCGATGTTTCTCTGCCGTCAGTATCTATTCCTCTAACTCAAGTCGATCCTGATGTATCGCTGCCATCAGTGTCTATACCACCTACTGGGGTTACTACCATCATTTCTCTCCCGTCTATATCTCTTCCTCCTACGGGGGCCACTCCTGATATTTCTCTCCCGTCTGTATCTCTTCCTCCTACGGAGGCCACTCCTGATATTTCTCTCCTGTCTATATCTCTTCCTCCTACGGAGGCCACTCCTGATAGTTCTCTCCCGTCTGTATCTCTTCCTCCTACCGGGGCCACTCCTGATATTTCTCTCCCGTCTATATCTCTTCCTCCTACGGAGGCCACTCCTGATATTTCTCTCCCGTCTATATCTCTTCCTCCTACCGAAGCCACTCCTGTCATTTCTCTCCCTCCGATTTCTTTCCCCAGTCAAGATATCTCCCTCCTCACGATTTCTCTGGATAACGCAACAAATGATGCTGCGCCCACTAATAGCGAAGGTGTCACTGTCGACCCTAAAATTACAGCCACAGCCACAGCCACAGCAGTCTGCAGTGGTGTAGATTGCAATTCCTCTGGTATATGCACTGGTCCTGCTTGTGTTACTGCCACAGCTGCTGTATCTGCCACTGCCACTGCAAACGCATCTGGTGGACCAGTATGCAGTGGTGTCGATTGCAACTCCTCTGGTGTCTGCACTGGTCCTGCTTGTGTTACTGTCTGCGATACCTGTGCAGCAGCAGCCAACGCTACTGCTACTGCTACTGCTACTGCCACTGCAGACGCATCTAGTGGACCAGTATGCAGTGGTATCGATTGCAATTCCTCTGGTGTCTGCACTGGTCCTGCTTGTGTTACTGTCTGCGATACCTGTGCAGGTGCTACTGCCACAGCTGCTGTGTCTGCAGGTGCAGTATGCTCTGGAGCCGACTGTAATATTGCGGCTGGAATCTGTACTGGTCCTGCCTGTGTTGCAGCCAATGTTACGATCCTACCAGGAACCATTGCTTCATGTGCTGGACAAGATTGTAACTCAGTTGGCGTTTGCACTGGCATTGACTGTGTGACGCTCACCCCTGCTCCTGGACCTGTGCCTGCCCCTGCTGCACCTACTTGCTCTGGTCCGGATTGTAGTCCTGCTGGGGTCTGTACTGGTGCTTCATGTGTATCTATACGGGGTTCACAAAACGCTACAGTCCTGCCAATCACTTTGCCTACAAATTGCTTTGGCTCGAAGTGTCTTATCGCTCCCACTGCTGGTGGTGAAACTGCAGCTACTGCCGCCCCTGTTTGTACTGGCGCTGCTTGTATGAATATCTGCACCACTGGGTGTGATAACCCGGCCAATGAGGTCACCACAGCTACATTCGAGTCTGGTACAACCACAATCACGTCCACTCTGACATGCAATGGTAGATGTGTTCCTTCTGCGACCAGTGTGCCAGTTGCTACCGTCACTGGCACGGAGCCTGCGAATTTCGGTCCTAGCCTCGTTCTTCCATGCGGACCCACTGAGTATGTCAACCCTAGCGACTGCACTGTTACAGAGTATGTCACTGAATGCTGCAACCAGGTATGCACTCGAAAAACCACGGTAGTGAAGCCCCCAGTTCCAACTGTGACTGTTACTGCGTGTGATAATGGCTGCAACACTGTCACAACTGAATGCCCTTTCTGTACTTTCTCCACCAGTTGCAGTACTTACACCACTACCTCTGCCGGTTCTGAAGTTACTTGTTATTCTCCTACTGTCACTGTCCGTCCTCCTGAATCTACCCCGACTGTTATTCCCACTGAGATTGTCACCAGCAATAGTAATGGTGAGAAGGTCACTGTTACTCAGAACTTGCCCAATGGATCTCCTTATCCTTCAGTTCCTGTGACTTGTGCCAGCAATACCTGTACTCCTGTACCCAAGAACTCTGCTGCTGCAACCGGTCCTACTGCTGCACCTGCACCTGCTCCTGCGGTGGATACTACGACTGTTTGCGAGAACAATGTCTGTCAGACTGAGGTCATTACTCGATCTCCTGCAGTTCCGAATGCGCCCAAAACTATAACTAACTGCGAGGCCAATGGACCATGCCATACCACGGTCATAACTTCTTCACCGATCCCTGCTCCGGCTCCTCAGACTATCACCTCATGCGCCCAGAACGGTGCTTGCCAGACTACTATTGTGACTGCGACGCCGGCACCTCTGCCCCAGACTATTACTACATGCCGAGCCAATGGCGCATGCCACACGACAGTAGTCAGTATCATTCCTGCTCCTGCGCCTCAACCAAAAACTGTCACGAATTGTGATGCCAACGGGCCTTGTCATACTACTGTCGTCACTGAAACTGCCGCAGCGCCTGCAATGCCAACTGTGACTGTGACGTCGTGCAACAAGAATGGCAAGTGTGTAACTATTGTTTCGACAGTCGAATCTTCTCCTACATCAGGCTCTGAAGCTGGTTCGTCGCCCGAATCTCCTCCACCCGAGTATCCACCTGGATCTTCACCTGGATCTTCACCTGAGTCTTCACCTGAGTCTTCACCTGAGTCTTCACCTGAGTCTTCACCTGAGTCTTCACCTGAGTCTTCACCATGTCAGGGTAGTGACTGTCCTGCTCAAGCTTCATCCTGTGAAGGAAGCAATTGTCAAGAAGTTTCACCTGCAGAGGAATCTCCGGCAGGCTGTAACGGTGCCGGATGTTCCCCAGAGCAAGGAACCGCAGTCAAACTTTCAGTTGGAAGCACAATCATTGCCTTCACATTTGGAATGGTTGTGTTGATGTAACACATTTTATTATAATTTCTGTGAATCGCTTGATATTTTTTTATATTTATTCAATCCTTTTTTTTGTGCTTTTTGATATTTTTTTAAACATATATTCGTATGACATTATATATTCTTTCAATATAAACTATTTTCTTCTTTAAATCATGACTTTTCGTTAGAAAAATAAATAAATATGTACAGGGCTCTTCAATAAGCATCCAACTCAGCTGAATAACGATCCCAGTAATCCTGGTCTTCTCCACCAAGCTCATCAGACACTGACCGAACATGGTACTTCAGCGGCGACCTCGCCTCTTCTAAATCGGCCACTCGTGGTACTGTACTGCTGTGCTTACCGAGAATAGCCAGATCACGACGAACAGACTCCTCATTCTGAGCACTATCAAACAGATACGAAGATTTGTCCGAATTCGAACTATTTGTAGATGAGGACATGGTAGATGACAATGAATACAAAATCCAATCAAGATCAGTAGCATACAGTCTCTTGCTCAAGTCGGACTTGAAATCATCAGACATAAAGTGGGTATAGTCCATCTCGGCAGTATCCACGCTTGTCTGCCACGGTCGCCAGTAATACTCTTCATCATCCGAGTCTGCGAACGCCAGTCGTTTCAGTTTCCAGTCAGGGGCACTTGTGATTGCATTCGATTCCCAAAGCACTTCCAACTCGTCGCCTATCTGGCACGAAGCTTGCAGTTTTGACCGCGATATCCGTCTGAATTTACTCTGATACGAAGTACTGCTGGACGCTGCCAACTCCCGTACTCGATTAACTACAAACTGAGACGCAGCGGCCGACGAGAAGTTCATGCTGATAAACCATTCCAAGTATGTCGCTGTCCAGGGCTTACTTTTAAGCCGCTGTATAAACCCGGCTGCCAAGTTCGACTGCAGCCTATATTGGAGTTTAAAATCTGTATTTGGTTTATCCAGTTGTAGCAGCAAATCCAACGATTCTCTAGTGAGCTTTTCTACAGACATGATATTAAGAGTACGTGGGGAAGGAGAAAACCCACCCGAATACGGTGTCTGGGGTTATATACAACCCTCATGATGATCCCGTGTGTAGTAGTGGAGCAGCTCCCTTTTGTCCGAAGGGAACCTTTTTCCGCGCTTCAGTTGCATTGGCGGGGGTAGAAGTTACTGACTATCACATGAAGCTACTGGCGGCGGGGTCAATATTGAACATTAAATAACACAGGTGTAAAATTTAGTAGTTTGTGCTATATACGGTTTTTCCTTCTTATCCTTTAATAGCATCGTAAAAATAATAATAATAACTTAAAAATAATAATAATAATAATAAAATAAAAATAATAAAATAATAATAATAATAAATCACATAATGTCAGATACCTTTATTCTCTTGACAACAGGCTGTTCAGGCGAAAGCGCTGAAGAAGACGATGGGGGAGTCGTAGTGGCAGGAGACGAGGTAACGGACGGTTTTTCTATATCGTGAGAAGCTGAGTTGGATCGCTTGGGGGCGACGTTTATACCGGCATCGGCGAGCTGCCTTAGTAAAGTGGCATTCTGATCTCGTAGCTCTGAGATCTGTTTGCGCAAAAGCAGCTCGCTTTCTCTGATTGTAGCTTCAGCACGACGGGTGACGCCTTCGCTATACTCCAGCTGCGAGACCTTGCTTCTAAATAAATCATTGACGAGCTCAAGCTCGGAGATTCTTGTGTGCAAGGACTGGTTCTCCTGGCGTAGGGCTTCTAGCGAAGCACGCTGATATCTATCAGCCGAGGAGGAAACATGACGCAGCGGAGGGATTCTATCGAGACCATCGCTGGAAGGCGAGCGAGGCCGTAATTGCTCGCTCAGTGGCTCGCGGCCTGCACCAAATCTGGCGGCAGAGTTACGGGCCATTGGCGGTGAGTGAGGACGGGATTGGGGAGTCAAAATGTGAGGGCTGGCAAGTTTCCCTGCATTCGTCACAGATGATATTCCCGGCAGTCCCGGACTGGTGACCCTCGAGTGCTGCTGCTGCTGCTGTGGCTGGTGTTGTTCCGGCTGAGGTTGTTGTAGAGGAGTAGCGAGTTGAGCAGAAGACAGTCTAGGAAGAGGCAGAACAGCCGGATTTGGCCCTGGGTATGGATTGAGACGAGGCGACTGGACTGCAGACGGCGGACCAGACGTATATCCCGAAGGACCGCCTCGATGAAGGTTGTGAATATCGTGGTGACCAAATGGAGCGAGAGTCGGGCTATTTGGATATGAAAATACTGTTGAGGGAGACGCTGGAACAACATGGTGATGATGGTGATGATGTGGCATAGGCAGCTGGTGGTGAGGAGGCAGACTAGAGGATTGTTGTTGCTGTTGCTGCTGCTGAGGAAGAGGAGGAAGCTGAGAAGCTCGTAGATTATTTGGAGATGACAGATGTAAATGGTCAATTCGACTGAGCTCATTCAAGACAGGACCACGCATAGGACTACCATGCGGACCAATATTAGGTGACAAGTCATGATAGGAGGGCGAGTGGACAGTCGGTATATGGATCTGACTTGTCTGATTAGCCTTGACTCTTTTAATGGCAACAGGGTTGTTTCTTGATCTGTTTCTCGACTTGATGACATCAGTCTTCAACGAAATAGGACGTCGTCTTCCATGAAGCTTTAGAAATAGCCCACAAGCGTTGCAAAGGATCTGTCCATTTTCATCTCTGCGCCATAGAGGCGTTGTTGAAGTCTGACAGTTCTGACAATAGGTGGTATTAATAGTGTTGTTGTTTGTGTTGTTATTATTATTAGTATTATTATTTGTCGAGCCAGCAGCAGTTGAACTGCCTACTGCAGTCGTATTCGTATTGGCAATGCCCATCGAAGAAGTCGGCTCGAGCGAAATTTCTGGTTTATCTGAAGCAGAAGGACTAAGCCCTCTGTAGTTCATATCGTTATCGTTAGATGCGACTCCAGCATTATCAGAGGAGCTTAATAAAGAAGAGTGACTGCGTGAATCAATATCTTGGAAACGTTCTTGTTGCTGAACATGTCTCATTTTTGTATTCAGAGGCTCCACACTGGACTGACGAGGAGACACAGACTTGATTCTAACGACAGAGGACTCTGGATTAGACTCGGGCCGTACGGCAAACTCCAGGGCACTTTTGTTTTTAGATTCCATTGTCATAATGAACCCAGCTGGCGGCCCATACAACGATATATCCTCCGGGTCGTGTGAGAGTTCCTTTCAATAGTTGTGTGCAACAGTAGTGTGCTGTTTCTGTGTGTCGTTTTTGAAAACTATCTCCAACTAGATCAAAAGATACACTTTACAACCAAAAAAAGTATAAATTTTTCCTGGTGGCCGAGAACTTCAAATGTCGTAGTCGTCAAGAAAGAGAAACGGTAGCCGAGGAGGACAAAATGAAAAAAAGAGAAAAATGAAAAATAAAAAAAAATTTATCAAGTAAGATCGATAAGATAAATTCCCACTATCAATATCGATAGACGTAATAAATCTCAGAGCGAAATCTCTCCCAAAAAACCAGATCCCGTTGTATTACTCGAGCACCTAATTGTGGACCCTCGTTTATAACGTGAAAAGAGCCCAATATCAGATAAGTTTCCCAGCTACAGCGAGAAAATAAAAAAGGTTGGTGGATTAGACGGGTCGAGATAGCGTGAAAGATTTGACGCCGAAAAAACCCAAAACAGTAGAGAGTTGATGTATCCAAAGAACAAGAAGAGCCTATCGGTTCAATATCCTCGGGCTCCTTCTAAGATCTCGGTGGGTTTTGCTGTAGATTCGATTGTCGTTTGTCGTTTGTTTGGAGATCCAACAGCCCACACAGCGAGAGCATATAAAAAACAGAGAGAAAATTTTTTTTTTTTTCTCTGTTGTTTAGATCTCTGGATTTAGTTAAGATTCCTGTAGTAACCCAAACTTTGTTGAGATAGTCTAAATCCAACTGTAAAATAAACTTCAAAGTGATAAAAGATTGGTTGATTAAAATGATTTTTCTGCGTTTCGTCTTCCTTTCCAGCTGGTAAGGGAAAGGAAATTTGAAAATCACTCGCTCGCGGTCGGTAAACGGAGGTAATAAGCGGTATTGAGCGGGACTTATCGGTTATAATTACTCTATTTGGTAATTGACCCATCACGTGATGCCTTTCTCTTCTCCTCTCTGTAGAACCCAACTGATTGTTGCTGATCAGTGACTAATAATCTGTGTCTGTCGCCCACAGTAACTACACCGCGGACCTAATCACGTGATATCATTGATTTCTTTGCCACCACGCCTTTATTTTTGCCCGCCGTCGGTGTGAATTAGATGCTTTTCGGCTACGGTGTAGTGCTAAGGATGTCACGTGGTCAGATAGGTGTTGTTACTATGGGCAACGCACTGTAATGATATTAATAAGTTTCTATCAATTGCCTATAGGCGTATCAGACACTTTTTTCGGTCACTATGAGTAGTAGTGAATAGTAGTACTAGATACTGCCACTAGTACAAGGTTTGGAATCACATGACACGCTTCTTGCATTAGAACACCCGTAGTAACGACAAGCTTCTACTCCATCTATAGGCAACAACTAATGATTGAAAGCCTACTACAAACTATCCATGAACTACTACAATGATAAGAGCAAGAAATAACCAGAAAATAAAAACATTAAATAATAAACCGCAAATAATCAATATATAAAAATAATAAAATCATTAAATCAAAACAACCCACAGTTTATAACTCTTGGCTAGCTCCCTTTCCCTTGGTAGCTGTCTTCTTTGGCAGAAGGTTCTGGTGGATGTTAGGCAACACTCCACCCTGCGCAATAGTAACGTGTCCAAGCAATTTGTTCAGCTCCTCATCGTTTCGGATTGCAAGCTGCAGATGACGCGGGATAATACGAGTCTTCTTGTTATCACGAGCAGCGTTACCAGCCAATTCAAGAATTTCAGCAGCCAAGTACTCCAACACGGCAGCCAAGTATACAGGTGCACCAGCACCGACACGCTGAGCGTAGTTTCCCTTTCTCAACAGTCTGTGAACACGACCCACAGGGAACGTAAGACCGGCCTTGGAGGATCTTGACTGAGAAGCCTTGGCTGAAGCAGCAGCTTTACCACCGGATTTACCACCAGAAGACATTGTTTGTTATTTGATTTTAGACTTGAGATTCGAAAACGTGAATAAAATTTTCCAAAATGGTCAGGAAATGATGTTGATGAGGGAAAAAAACACAAAACCAAAACACCAAGGGATATCAGTGCTTTATATGCTGTTCGGTGGCAAGTTTAATCAAACAATGCGGTCTTTCTGTTCTTTCACTGGGAGCAATATGTGCAGGGGGCACGCCGGCGCTTAGCTGCTGGCAGAGTGGGTAGTGCGTGTGGAGGTGGGAGATGATATACGGCGCGTATATCAAGGTCCCATTCCTCCCAAGTGCCATAACACACAACACAACACACACAGTTAGTGCCATACTAGGTGGGTGCTGATGGGTGTTGTTTTGCCACTCTGGAATTATTATATATAAAGGTTGTGGATTATCCTCTGGTTTGATTCTCTCTTCTTTTCCGCATCCTCATCTTTAGTTTGGTACTAAATCCACAAAAAAGTTACACACACCTTCTACTTCTACATTCTAATTGAATTGTCATAATGGGACCTAAAGCTGCTGCTGAGAAGAAACCTGCCTCCAAGGCCCCCGCTGGAAAGGCGCCTGCTGAGAAGAAGGAGGCTGGCAAGAAGACTGCCGCCGTCTCTGGAGACAAGAAGAAGAGAACAAAGGGTAGAAAGGAGACTTACTCTTCTTATATCTACAAGGTTCTGAAACAGACACATCCCGACACTGGTATCTCGACCCGAGCCATGTCGATTATGAACTCTTTTGTCAACGACATTTTCGAGCGAGTCGCGACTGAGGCGTCCAAGTTGGCTGCGTACAACAAGAAGAGCACCATCTCTTCGCGAGAAATCCAGACCGCTGTGAGGCTGATTCTTCCCGGTGAGCTGGCCAAGCACGCTGTTTCTGAGGGAACTCGTGCTGTTACCAAGTACACTTCGTCTTAAGCAAGCAGCGGCCGCGAAATATAGTCGTTTTGGGTGTTGTCGTCTTTTGATAGTAACGTGTTTCTTGGTTTGGAGTAGCTCGTTTGCTTTATTTAATTTTTTAGCTTGCTCTTGTTTTTAATGTCATATGGTTATGGTTTTTTTTTTGTTTCTGTTCTGTTTTGTGTCTAATCTCTACCGCGTAACTGTAGTGTACGTGCCATTGCTACTTCACCCTGGTGCGCTTGTGCTCATCTTCCCGCTGATTGGCTCTTCTCTTTGAGCTTGCGCTGGACCACGTCGATCTTGTCCTGAGGTGTTTGTTTCTTGTCGGTTCTATCCAATGAGTTAGTATATGTACACGATGTAGATGACGCGTTGTAACCCCCGTTACCTAGTGCCAATTCGAATATCACTTTGGATACGAACAACCCCAAGCTCATGCAAATGCTCATGTGCTTTACCAATCACTGCTGTCACCTCATCCCATGGCCCTTCTATAGTTTATTTATGTTAGATTTTTTTCTGTTGTTGATTGCAATCTCTCTGTTTGTTACCTATAGTGGTGCCCGCACTGTGCAATACGTATTCAAGTCCACTTAGTTCTACAATATGAACAACTTCAGTCACATAATCCGATACTGAAGCATTACCTGTTCCAATCTGACGCTGTTAGTTGTCTGTCTGATGCTTCTCGCTGGATAGTGGTACATACTGGAATAAGACACACATCGGCGATACAATTGAGCTTTGTCATTGTTGTTGTTATTGTCAGGCAATACCCCTGCTAAGCGCCCATAGGAACTGGGTGTACCTCCAAAGTAACTTTCACAATATGATGGAGTCAACCACCACACGACAACTCCTAACATAGTTAATATACATAATACAACAAACTACCTTGCATCTGGTTGATCATACACTTATACACGACGATATTGGAATCCAATCGCACCAGTATCCCTCAATTGATGGCGTTAGACTCAAACCGGACCCGGACAAAAGGGCAAGGGTTTCCTACTCCTCCTACAGTGGCAACCTAAAATCAAACAGCCAACATCATCACTACCAACACTACTGCCACCAGGACCAATCATAGACCCCCCAGGAAGGGTAGTGCTACGTATCCAGTGGATCTCAAGATATCGAACTACGCAAGCGGCAATACAGATCAAGGAAGTGCACAGCATCTGGAAAAGGAAAGGCATCAAAAGAATACTTCAAAGTTGAATGGCAGCTGTCGAAACAAACCTGACAATGTCAACTTCAGCTTCTCAAGGGGGAGGCGGATCACCCTCGTCGTCAAAGAGTAATGCATCTGCAACTACTTCCCCGACAGTCCAGCAGAATACTAACTCATCGACGCCTACCTATGCATCTTTCACCCCGGCACCTACAAGCCTGCCTCAACACACTTCCCCGCTATTATCGTCAACCCCGCCTACTGTCACAAAAGCCCTAAGCCAGGCATACCCCTTCATAGTGGCTGCAGATAACATACTGGGGCTGATAACATGGACTGGCAGAGATATATGGAAGAGCTTCCTAATGGTGGCGGCTTGGACAGCCCTTGTCCTCTACTTCGAGACGTTGATGCTCTACTTCGGCCATCTACTAGCGGTAGGCGCAGTAGCAGGATACGTGTGGTTCAACAACGAAATCGAAAAGCAGCAAGTAGAGCATCCAACGTTGGATTCAATCGTGCACACGTTGACAAATGTGGTGACGAGACTCAATATGCTCCTTCTGCCAATTACATCCCTATCCCTCACGAGCCACGACATCACCAGATTGGTCTTCACTACCTTGTTTCTGTCCCCTATCTATATGATTCTGGCATTTTTTGTATTTTCACCCAAATCGTTATTATTCCTTGCTGGCTTCTTTGTACTGACCTATCATTCGGTCTACGCACGAGTCACGCGAGCCATTTTATGGCGATCTCGCAGCATACGACTACTATCTTTTTACCTGACAGGCCTGGATTTCTCAGGCACAAAGAGGAAAAATACCTCTGAAGTCCAGCTTGCTCGAGCCACCGGTGGAATGGGGGCGCGATCCCAAGAGGGAAAGCCCGTTAGATTTACATATGTCCTCTACGAGAATCAGCGACGATGGCTAGGAATCGGTTGGACTCCAAATCTGCTGGCATACGAGAGGACATCATGGACTGATGAGTTCCTCAATGAAAGTACTCCACCGGAAACTTTCAAGCTCCCCGACGCCGAAGGGACTGGAATGGAATGGAGATGGGTCGACAAGACCTGGCGATTAGACCTCACAAACGATGGCGCATTGGTCCTATCAGGTGCAAAGTCCAACAAGACAACTGCTGACCCTGATACAAACGATGGATACATATACTACGACAATACATGGAAGAAGCCAAGCACGGAGGACTCCTTTTCGAAATATACTAGGAGAAGAAGATGGGTAAGGACTGCAGAACTTGTATCTGCTGACCAAATACATGAGCCAATACAGGCAACCACCAGCTCTACATCCTCAGCTCCAGGTTCTGCCGCCACCGACGAAGAGAAGCTTGTCGACGATGACTCGAAATCTCAAGCAAGAAAACGCAAGAGCCTTCGATTTGAAAACTAATTTCTAATATTAACCAATCCATAAGTTATTTGCCTTTTTTTCTCTTTTTTTTGTTAATTTTTTATTATTTTTAGTTTTTATATATGAGACCATGGATCTATACCTATAATCTGACCAAACTTTGTATCTTTTGTCTTGTAGTCCTTCCACTCATAGCCATGTCTATCGAGATAGTCCTTTACGCTTTTAGATAGCTTATCATCAGTGCTTTTGCTGTAGGAAAAGTAATGACCAAACCCACATATCGCATAAAATGGTCGGGGCAGTTTCTTATCCTCTTCTTCAACCTGGTCCAGAACCTCCTGCAGTCTCTCTACAGACTCTTCAAGTGTCATGCCATGTAAATCGAAAAAGATCTCACTACCAGGCTGCTTCCGCTGCTCAAATAACAACTCTGCACCTACAGCGTAGTCATTCAACATATCGTAATTATGTTTCTGTCCCTTTTTGCTCAGCAGACGCGCTGCAGCTGCGTCATTCTTATGCCAGCTACCAGCCGCAAGCTGCAAATATTTGTTTCTCATATCTGCGTGCCTCATTGCCGATACTCGCCGTGACACATATTGCTGATTCACTCCATACTCTGGCTTGACCCAGGGAATCAGTCTAGGTTCTGTGATTCTAACCACTGATCGGTTCAGAGACTTTTGAATATTCAAAGTCACAGGTACTTCAGCTATAGACGTAGTAGGGGCAGATGGAGTCACGGGCTCAGAAGATCTGATTATAATCGGTGAAAACGGCTTAGGCGCCGCAAAATTAGGCACAAATGCCGAAGATGACGAGGGATTGAATACAAATGAAGGCTTTGGCAGTGGCACATGTTTTTTCTTAGCTGGCTGGGCTCCAAGTGTAGGGAAATCGTCTTCAGTCAATTTGACTGGAGCCCGGGGTTTCGCTGCCTCATAATATCCTCGTAGACTGAGCTGCTCAACCAACGGCTGAGGTATCTCATGTAAATATGGACAATCACCACCTGCCAAACATGAGCCCTGAAGCCAGAATCGGCATATGCGAGACGACAAATCATGACTATACTTGCAGTCGGCTCTGAAACACTCTCCAAACTGCACAAAATACTTGCACATAACTGTCTCTTTATCTGCCAGCAATGATGGCCGTGCAGCAAGATATCTACGGGCCGATTCACCTTCTTCACTCGTGACTGGCTTGCCGGAAATCGAAGTGCTCCCCATCAGTAGCTCCAAAGTCCGTTGCAAATCGTAGTCGTTTTTTTCTAATGCATGCTGGATATCTTTCTCTGAGTTCTCTCCTCCCAAGATACTTCGTAAGACGTCAAAAGGTGACATGGTCTCGGCATGAGATTCGTCGTCCTCCACGGTAGTAGCCTCTTCCCATTCATCCCAGTTAATTTCGTCAGAGTCAGTCTTCATATCAGATTTGGTGTCAGATTTGGTGTCAGATCTGGCATCTGACTCAGTCTCAGGCACTACTGTCACAGGCGTGACTGAAGAAGAAGACCATATTGGACTCTCTTGACGGGGCCTTTCTAGTTTAGTAGGATCTGATGGAGGCGGCCTATCGACAATCCCTGAGATCTTTTCTCTTAGAGAGCTATCGTCTACCTTGACAGTCCTGATCTTCCGCTGACTGGGTTCTCGTATCACGCCTTCTCTGTGCTTCCATAGTATATTCAGAACCAGCCGTTCTCTATCACTGGCAGTCAAGCTAGGATAATGTTGGCTGATTATATCCTCAACCTTCTCGATCTTGTCCTCCTCCAGTACGTTCTCGTCATCCAGAACACTACTACACTCTGCGTGTACTTCATCCATCTCAAAACCCCTCCCCCTCTATATATATTTATGGATACCCCTTAAACTCTACTAAAGAGTTATAGGTATGTTGATACATGGGTCCTACATGCACTTTCCTCCGCCAAAACCTTCTGCATCGTCCACCCTAACCGCATGATTGTTGCCAGGGGCGATACAATTTTCTCACAAATCGACACATTCAAAAAACCTCCCTTGACCGTATCACAGGTACTCGACATCGACTAGTATAGCGCGGTCTTGTATACTAGTCGTATAGACCGACGATGACGACTGTAAGCTGGGTTGCAGATAGGCTGATGATGGGGTCAATACGTTGCTAACGTTCTCTAGCCCAAGATGGATAGGATTCGTCTTGAATCCATCGAGAAGCGCCGTCAACAATGCAGGTATGTGAATAATAATGCAACATAGGATAGGGGGTATTAATTTGGATGTTAGCGATCTGGTCAAGAGCAGGAAACGCAAGCTTTCCGACTTGTATTATCTGACGCGCTTTCCAACGAATCCAATCACTGGCGAAAACTTGGATTCAGAAGAAGACAGTCTACTAGTGTTTCTGGAAAAGAATGATCTTGAGAGGTATGTGGTATGGGAGAATTTGTTCTACAGTTGATGAACTAATGATTATGACAGTGGCCGTGTATTTATTGAATCATCTCTGCCAGACCTGGGAGGCAACGATCAAACGGTAACAGTCAAACGAGCAAAGACTGATTCTCCATCGCTATTGAAGTCATCGGTACCCGCTACAGTTCGACCTGTTCCTCGGGTAGCAGCTTCTCAGGGTGCTACCGACGCGAAACAACCACCATTACACAATGTGGTTCCAACGTTACCTGCGACTTCAGCTCCTGGTAAGCAGGCGTCACCAGTTCCTCGACCACGGTCCACTCCTGCTTCTCTACCAGATGGCACTGTAACCACTTCCACGACAGTCACTCAAGGTGAAAAGGGCAATATCAGCATTAGCACAACTAGCAACAACACTGCCAAAACCATTCTCAACCTGCCTCCGCCATTTCCTCGACCACCAGTCAAAACCAGTAGCATTATTCCTGAAAATAAGCCATTGACTAAACCTCCAAGGCCGAATCTCTCTAATCCAACTTCAATAGATACCGCGAAGGACCTGAAGTCAGATGTAACAGTGTTTTTGGTTCCAGATAGACTCCCGGAGCCGCCTCAGAGCCGAAGACCGCTGGCAGAGCTATACTACACTACTCAGACACTTCCACTTTCGAAATTGCTGCCGTCAGCACATAAAACTCTGTCTACTGAGAGCTATCAATTATCGTTACTGGAGGGAAAACTGGCAGTTGTGCATGCTCGAATTGAAGAGCTAAAACGAGCAGAGAAATGGAGTCTGAGACAACAGGCCAAATTTAAAAGCCCGTATAGACCAAAGTCGCACTGGGATCATATGCTGGATGAAATGAGATGGATGCAAATAGATTTTAAGGAGGAGCGAAAATTGAAAATTGCAATCTGTTATGAAATTGCAAATGCAGTCAATCAATACTGGGAGCTCGGAAAAGAATCTTGTTGTGTCAAATATGAAGCTGTGAGACATCTCACTGACGAAGAGGTGGACCAGGCCAATACGATGGTCGAGCAAGAGGAAGAAGAAACAAAAGAAGACGAAGAAGAGCCTAAGGACGATGAAGATGTGGAGATGAAAGAGCCACCAAGCGAAGATGCAGAAGCTATACAGGAAGACAAAAAAGAAGTGGTGGAGGGAATGAAAGAAGATCCAAGCAAACAGCCAGAGCCTGAAACAATAAAACCATCAAATATCACCCTGATGATGGACAAAGATGATACTGTGAATATGAACTCCCTAGTGCCATTGAAGGATACAATTAGAAAAGTGGAAGCGTGCTCGCCATTCAAGATGTTTGTTAGCTTTGATTCGATGAATTCTATTTCAAAGGAACTTTTCGAGATGCTCCCGCAGCTGCCGTCCTTCAGTCCTGCGACGCCGTATATGAACGAGTTTGACAGCTTGTCTTTGACATCAGTTACAAAGTTTCTAGCTGCTCCAGACCTGGGGCGATGCTGGCAAAGACTAGTACTGGATATCAGCAAAGCACCTGAAGAAGACCGAATTGCAGAAGTATTACCTGGAGAAGCATCTGGGGACAAGAAACAGGCAACAAGCTCGCTGTTTTCACATGAAGCTCTCCGAAGACATACCGTTATCAAGGCCCCTCAACCGCCTAATATCAAGTATCTTGAATATAGAACGCCAACAATGTGGCTCCCACAAGATGACAGCAAGCTATTGAAATTAGTCAAGGATTTCCAGTACAATTGGAATATTGTGTCGATGCACATGCTTCCAGTGACTACGTATGGATACACATCTAATATTGAGCGCCGTACTCCTTGGCAATGCTTTGAGAGATGGCATCAACTCAACCCCTCGTTCCCGTTATCTGAGCTCAAAGGTGCATATTCTCAGCAAGCTCAGATTTGGATGGATGCCTCAATCAAGGCACAGGCTATGACTAAGCGACGAATTTCACCGCTTGGGGTAGGTCTGGAGTCAATTCAGCGAGGCCACAAACGACTGCGCTGGGCGAGTATGTTTGACGGAATTCGAAAAAGCATGCGCAAGCGTGAAAATGCTCCAAAGCCGAATAACACCGTGCAACGGAAATCTCAGCTTAGTGATGGCAATGGTAAAATGAATGTCCCGACTCCAATTGAGTTGACCAAGATGAAGCATGAGCGAGACAAGTCTATTGCTGAGGCCTATGCCCAGCAGCAGCGGTCCGCACAGCTTGCTCTAGCGCAGAACCGCGCCGGCAGCACACCAACGTCAGCAACATCAGTATCAGCATCAGTAGCTGCGGCAGCAGCAGCTTCGGTGGCCAACAATAGTGGTGGAGGTGGAAGTGGTGCAAATAGTGAGGTGCATACACCATCCTCGGGGGGTAGTGCAGGACCGCCTCCACCACGACCGGCATCATCAGCAGGCATCCCTATAATGTCTGAAAATGCCATTTCAAGTCCAGGAGCGGCAGCAGCAGTGGCTGGTGCAGTTGGAACCGGTACTCCGACAAGACTACCACCTGAGCAGATCCAGCGACTAGTGCAACAGAGACAGGCTTTACAGCGTCAGCAATCATCAGCTGGGAAGCAGTCCTCATCTGCAGCAGCAGCAGCAGCCGCCGCGGCAGCAGCAGCTGCGGCCTCTGTATCAGGGGTGCCGGGAACTTCTTCATCACCTGCACCGAATCCGACCGCATTATTAGCTCAGATCCAGGCAATTCCAAGTCAGCATATAACCAATATCATGAATCAGATTTCGGCACAGAATCCGAGCCTGTCATCAGAGCAAGTGACGAAATTGGCCCATGCACATTTCCAACGGTACGTAGCACAGATTCAACAGAAACAACTCCAGCAGCAACAGCAGCAAGGGATTCCTGTGAATGCAGTGCCTGCTAATACACCATCTCCAGCAGCGATATTGCAACAGCAGTATCGTCAGCAGCAGCAACAACAGCAACAACAGCAACAGCAGCAACAGTAACAACCTTAGTTTTTGTTGGAAGATAAGCTAAATTTTTTTTAATATTTATTTTGTTAATGTTATGTTAATATATATGTTTATGTTTACTTTAAACTTGAGGCATATTATCAATGATACCATCTTTCTCTACCTTGGAACCGCCCACGGTGTATGAGACTTTCCATCTTAACCTGAGACTATGGCCGGGCGAAGTGGTGGTCACATGCATTGACTGACTGACACCGTTTTTCACGCCTGGAGGGATCTGGCTGCCGGACTGGGTATCCATCTTGAGTGTGAAGGATTTCGGCACAGCCAAGAAAAAGTTAAGCTCAGAAACTATCTGGGCCAGAGAATTGTTGGAATAGAATGCTCTAATGAGCACTGTAGATGAAGATTCTCGACTCACCTCGAATCGGACTCCCAGACCTTGCACGTCATCAAACACTGTCAAGTCCTTGTGGGACTGTTGAGCTGTTTGTGAAAGTGGAGCTGCTGATGAGAATGCCCAGTCTTCAGGACCAGGCGACGGTGCAGGAGATACACCCGAACTAATTGGATGATTGGTACCGAGACTCTCGAGTAACTGAGAGGTAGCCGGTGAGCCCAGAGCAATACTGCCCTGGCCAAGTTCAGGAGTAGAAGGAGATATAGTAGTGCTTTCAAATAGACTTAGCAAATCTTCAGTATTACTTGTAGCCCCTCCGGCAGCAGTACCAGCCGGCGCGGCAGGTGAGCCCTCATCATCATCTATGTCAATCAACGAGTCCATAATGGCCTTCTTTGAGGAGACATCAGCCTTGCGACGATTAACCCCATCTGTACCTGGAACTGCAGTGACAGTGACTTGAGCTGCTTCGGCAAAGTTGCCCTTCTTGAGATGATCGTACTTTTCAATTAGAGAACTAATGTAGTCATTCAGGGCTAGGAGCTTCACCATGGCTTCCTCGTCATGCTGTCCCTCCTCATCAATCATACGAGTGATTTTCGGGCGAGCGTTTTTCAGAGATGTGACGATTTCAAAAAATACATCATCGTCAGAAAGACCCTCGCCTTCATTGACATTATTGAGCATTTCCTCCAACAGCTCAGCCTTGCGGCGGATCTTGTCTAGTTCTTTAGCAGCCTTGGCTCGATAATCCACCTTGGTCTCCTTGAAGCCAGCCATAATCGACATTAAGTGATTGGCCTCTTGCAAGTCGGCTGGAGTACCCCGACGGATAAGCTCTTGCAGCTTCGCTGACTGTGCGTCTCGTTCCTCTTGCTCCATCTCCTGTGCCGACTTCAGCGTCTCGGAAGGATTCAGAACAGCGGCATCATCTCGATTCACTTCAGGAAACAAGTACCCCTTGTAGCTCAATAGACGGTGCATGTCTCGAACGTAGCCCAAATCGTCCTTGTATCGGCTAGTCTTACATATGGTCTGTCTCCACTCCTCGATCGCTTGCAAAATCAGGTACTGAGTCCGAGTATAATCCAGCGGCGGCTTCTCCGGGAATCTTCGCACCAGCTCGTTCAGAAACTCCTTTCTTGAGATCTGCAGGTGAAACGCATATCCACAATTCTTGACACAAATATCCAATACCTATCATATCGTTAGAACAATCAACCTCAGCAAACTCCCCTGAAATGAGAAACATACCGCCATGGCTAGAATTGAAACGTGGGAGTTTCTACTATTGACCAAACGAACAATTGCTGTTGCTGCATCCCGAGGCCTTGGTGTGAGATGTTAGATAATGATGTACTACAACCCCTCCTTCTTCTTCCACATTACAACACATACGCACTAGCCTTCTTTTGGTTGATGATATCGGCAATCTCCAGGTTCAGTGCCAAGTCAGGTTCCAGCAGAGAAGGTCGGCATGCTCTTTCTAGTCCATTGTTAGTGTGGCTGTCCCTTGAATTGTATCTGTACTATCGTGAGAGCATACCAATCATAGCCACCATTCTGGTAGAGCTCGTAGGCGCCGATGAACTGGTAGACGCCGAAGTCGCTATTGGCTCATGTCTCGCATCGACTCTGAACCGATCAGTATAAGACCCGCCCGCAGAAGATTGTGCGCTCTGCCGTTCAGATGAGTCGAAATACCTATTCGTCGACATTGAAACAATTCGCTAATGGATTTAGAGTTGTTGACTACAGTTATCTTTGAGGGATTGGAAAATGGCGGGACACATCTCCACACAGCTTGTGCACCACCACCACGCACATACACCCAGCAGCAGTCAATATGACCTCCTCAGTCAACGCAGCATTACTCAAGCTATCAGCGACTTATGTCGACGGTGAAGCTGCTGCCAATGGAAATGATAATGAGGATAATGTATCGTCGTTTTCAGAAATGATAAACGAGTCTGATGAAGAGCACGATCCGCTCAATATTGACGAGCTAACCGACAGCTTCAACAATTTGGTCCAGGGCATAACCAACCGAGTGCAAGAGCTATCAGAAACTGCACACCGAAACGCAATAGGCACAAACCGTCAGATGGAAAGAAACGAATTGGCCGCTGCAGATGCTCAAATCAAAGAACTCAGGTCAATCATGCGCCAGTGCGACGAACTACATCTAGAGTTTATGAAGATCTCTCAAATAAGCGAAATCACTCGGGATTTCAGAGAACGGATACAATTACTCGAGAAGCAAATCGCATGATAATACCTTATTTTATTATTTGAAGGGTGTGGGTTCGTGATGGTACATACTTTGATTGTGTCATTAATACTGCTTCTGCTTCTGCTTCTGCTGCTGCCGTTTATACGAAGCGATAAGTGCCCTTTTCTCCTGCTTGTGGGAATGCAGCTTCTTCAGTCTCGCCTGGAATCGAACTGTCGCTAGTACTGCGATTGCCACTGCCTGAAACTTTGGTCGTCGTTTCTTGGCTTGACCCAATTGACGGTAGTCTGGATATATGCCTATATCTTGGAGCATTGCCAGGTCGGCTTTATTGCATGCCTGATAGCTTCGGATTTGCATCATAAAGAATTGTTTCATAAACGTCAAGTCGTATCGATATGCCGTTTCTCTTGTAACACGGCCTTTCATGTACCTGAAGTGAACATCTGACTGGCTGCTATCGCTAGAGGACCGTTTCGCATTGTCCAGCTCCTTGAGGAGGTTGGCATATGCAGTTTTCCTTTCTTCAAGCCTTGCCTGCAGCTTAGCCATATACTCTTTGTCCTGCTTAGAGCTCTTGATTAATGAGTTCCTCTCGGCCAGGAGCTGCTGCGTCTTTGTCGACAAGTTCTTATACTTAGTCTCCAGCTCGGTATCTGTCAGTCTGATGTCACTGCTTCTGAGCTGATCACTAGGGAAACCATTTGTTTGTAGAGTTTTAATACTTTTGTTGAGGGTTTCAATCTCGGCCTTATATTGTTCACATTTACTCTCCAGCACCGATATTGTCGATTCCGCTTCAATTAATTTAATTTCTCCTTGAGTTAAACCGGTGCGCATTTCGCCCAGAGAGCTCTGCTTAGAATATAGTTCATCCTCCAGCTGTCCGACCTTGATTTCAAGCCTTTTGATTTCCTCCTCAAGCGCAATCACTTGCTCTTGAGAAACTACCACATCATCAAGGCGGTCCTCGAGCTCAGTCGTCACTGAACGAATCTTGGCTTCCTGCTCCTTTGACTCTTCAGCAAGTCTTTCCGCTTGCGCCTTATACTGAGCGGATTGCTTCTTAATTTGCTCGAGTTCGAGCTCAAGACTCTTTTTCTGCTCAGAGAATTTTTTCTTCTCAGTCTCAACGACACTGTGCACATCTGACGCTTTCTCCTTCAGAAGATTTGTCTGCTGCTCTTCGTAGTTGGAAATAAGGCGACCTTGACTGGCTACCTTGTCCTGTAGAATCCTCCACTCTGAAGTCTTCAATCTTAGTTCATCCTCCTTTGCAGCTAGTTCTGAGCGTAACCTTTCAACCTCAGCATCGTTTGCACGTTCCATGATTGATTCGTTAGCCAGTCTCGCCAGTCGATCAGACTTGGCACGGGCTTCTGTCAATTCCTGCTTAAGATTGTCTCGCTCTCTCTGCAGGCTCTCAGTATCACCACGAAATCGCTGTGCCAATGATCGAACAGTGTCCAAGTCGCTTCGACAGCTTTCCAGATCCCGTTTGAGTACATTTTGCTGCGACTCAAGCACGTCTCTGCTCTCGAGAGCCATTTTGAGCTCTTTAGTCTTTGCTGAAAGGGTTGATTCAAGTGCATTGACATCAGATGTATGCTCAGCAGTCCGATTCGCAGCAGATGTGGCGGTTTCTGATTCTCGCCGGTCAGCCTCGTACTCGAGTCGCTTGATCTTGGAGCGCAATTCATCTGCTTCGTTTTGATACTCGGATTCCTTACGTGATGCATCCTGCAACTTCTGTCGGACCTCCTCTAACTCTTCCCGATAGTCATGACTAATACTATGATTTCTGGCTTCCGAATTCTGATCTTCAAGATCCTCTTTCTCCCTTTCAACTGTCCTCAATTGATATTCCAAGTCAGTAATCTGGTCTCGTAGTTCCTGCTCTTTGTCAGATATAAGCGACTTATCTTGGCGACTGTGATCATGATGCTCTTCAGCGACTTTCTCCAGCTCCCTTATCCGCTTATTCTTGAGCTGCAGTTCGCTCTCAAAGTCTGATATCTTATTATACAGATCATTTTTTGACTCTATGCTATTGGCCTTGTTCTGAGCTGCCTGCTCCTTAAGCTTAGCAACTTCCTCTGTTAGCTGCAAGTTCTGCCTGGCAACCTCATTAAATGCACCAGGCTTGTTGGATAGCAGACCCTTTTGTAGCTGAAGTAGCGTGTGTATTCTTAGCCTCAATTTCATAATTTCGCTCTGCTGGTCCGTGAGCATCTGCTCCTGGTCCTTGAGCGGCATCGACACACCATCTACCAGCTTTTTACGTGATATGCTGGTATTTGTCGCTGGTGCTGCTGGTGAAGATTTGTAGCCGCTGTTGATTGTTGTTGAAGCGATGTGTGAGTAGTTACCCATACTCTCAAAGCTATCTGGCTCTTTTTCATACTCGAGCAGAGGCCCAGGCCGCTTTGATCTGATGCTAGTCGGTCTGCTTGCCGCACTAGAGCCCTTGGACCGTGGAAGCTCCTTATGGATGGTATGCAGCATTGGAGTGAATTCCAGTTCTCGTTTCCCAGGACGGTCCATGGGAGTCCGTAGCAGCTGTCCTTTCAAAGGCCGGTGGAATTCAGTTTCTCGAGCCCCCGGGTAGGGCGACCCTACTGAGCTGGGCATGGTATTATTTGAAAGCACTTGTCGCTAGCCAGTATTGTTGATTTTTACTATTTACTGTTTTCTGTTAGAACACGAAACTTCGTGATGTTGTCGTTCTCCACAAACACACAGATCACCGTTGCCACAGTAACCCGATTTTTGGATTTTAACAACAATACAATATGAACATATCTACAACGGTATCTAGTTGTCCTTTTCTGAATCGTACTCTGGGTTGTTTGTGGCCTTGACAAAACTTCTAAGTGCATGTTTGGCCTTGCCCGATGTAATGCTTTCCCGTGCTAGTTGGACTCCATGTTTCCAGTCGTTGGCCGCTCCGTCCACCACTGCTAGAGCAGCGGCATTCATAAGTACATAGTCTAGAATAGGATCGTTTGGAGGGAGCTCGCCGTGGAGCAGCCCGGTGACGATCTCTGCGTTTTCTATAGGAGTTCCGGAGGCAACGGTCTCTAGAGCATGCACTGGTAAGCCAAAATCAGATGGTTCAATATAATATGTCGTAATTTCGTCATTTTTAAGATGCCAGACTTTTGTCCTCACCTCAGGCGAGATCTCATCAAGGCCCTCCGTGCCCCATACTATCAGTGCTGTAGCATCTGTCAGGCCATCTTGCCGGTTAAGGCTTCGCACTGCCTCTGCGAAGACCTGACCAAGAGACTCTGAATATACGCCAATGATACGCGATCTCAGAGGCACTGGGTTCAGGAGGGGACCCATGATGTTCAAGATAGTGGGGATACCCATTGACCGCCTGAGAGGTGCAAGCGAAGCCATCAGAGGGTGAAACACTGGGGCATATAAGAAACAGTATTCCGAGCCGTCCAGGATTTCCGGGGTGGTTTTCTGGGTGACATTGTACAGGTTGACCCCCAACGACGCCAACAAGTCGGCTGATCCAGACGTAGATGTCGAAGCCTTGCCTCCATGCTTACAGACTCGAAGTCCCATGCCAGCTGCGACTATTGAAGCGGTGGTAGACACATTAAAGGTGTTCTTGCCGTCACCGCCCGTGCCGACGATATCAACGTATCCCCCAGCATCAAGCCGAGCCTGATCTATCTTATGAGACTCATTGAAAATCCTTCGAGAAGCGGCAGCGATAAAGTCAGCCGAATGGTCAAGCTCAGTGATTCGCAGCGCGGTGAGAAACGCTGTAGTTTGAATATCTGAAACCTTCCCGGCAATCATAAGGTCCAGACACTCCACCATCTCCTCCGCAGTCAGGGCTGGAGGCTTGACTAGCAGCTTCTTCAGATACGGAGTCAAGTTTAGAATCATTGATAGATGATGATCTTGAGGTGAGTTTCTTCTGACTCAATCGAATAACCTTTGGTGGTGGCCGCCTAAATTCGGCAGGATAACCTAACCCTCGAGCAGCAGCCCCACCGATGTCCGCATTGGGATATCAGTTTAGAGTGATTAGCCTGAAGCGCCAGAAGAACCTCCAGAGGAACAACCTCCAGTTTTAGAGCCATACAATAAGCTTTTTTTATGGCCAGAGCTAACGAGTATATAATACATTTCGAAAAGAGCAAATAGAGAAAACAGGGTGGAAGATTACCGACCCTTTCACCGAAATATACACTTGGCTCTCACGATCTATAGTCCCCCCTTGATCTAAGGACTTTAGAAGACAAACTGAGGGGAGCGCGGGTTGCAGCGATGGACAAAAGCGATGGTGGTAACCTAGTTGTGCCTCTTCCAATCCCGGGATATGAGAATAAGGAACGTGCTGATAATAGTAATCTGCCGATGGTGACTCTAATGCCGCCTCCTCAGTCTCCAGCGTCCAAGCTGACAAGTTCGTCGTCGCTGGACTCAAATATGGCCCCACCAGGATCAATAAGACGATCTCCGACGCCTACAGGAGCATTTCCGAGTCAGAGATCAAGCTTATACATGGGAGGAGTAAATGGGGGGCAGCTGCCCTCTTTTGACGAGACGAGTCATGCTATGCTTGCTCCTCCCTCACCGAGCATGAAACCGGTGCAGAATCAGGCAGGAACAAAGATGTCACCACCAAAACAAACAAGCCCTTTCAATTTCAAGAGTACGACGCTAGCACCTGCCTCACCGGCAAAGGCTGCCAATCAGAGAAGAGGCCATCGCTATAAGCATTCGTCGGTGTCGATGAACTTCTTTCAGGAACCTCCAGTGCGCGCCCCGCTCGCAATTCCTGCTTCTCTACCTATCCCCAATTTTAAAGAATGCTATCAAAGCATGTCAAGAGAGCAACGAATACGACTGTCGTGGTGTGTGTGTCATTTTTTGTCAGCTTTCTTGGTGTATAATAGTGAGCTTCCGTTCACCGCTCTTTCTGCGCTGGCGCATTTACTTTTCTACGATGCTATGGGGGCCACCCTCTGCGCAGCTGTGGATGTACTTGGGAATTTCGATGTTTGGAAGCAAAGCAGTATCCATCATCCGTTTGGACTGGAAAGAATTGAAATTCTGGCAGGTTTTGCATTGTCTATATCTCTTCTATTTATGGGAGGCGATATCATGTCTCATACGATACAGGATATGGTTCAAACGGTTTACGGGGGCCACCACGGGCATGATCATGGAAGACCTGTACACACGCATATGAGCGGTGTTGAGGATGTGGAGCATGATGCGATAAGTTGGACATCAATGGTGTTTCGAGTCTCGTGTGGGATTGTGGCCACTGTTGTGTCTGCTGTGGGTCTTGGAAATCACTCAAGAATTGCCAAAGCGATGCGTTATAAAACTGACGACTCGGCTATCTCGTCTCTGCCGTCGATACTTTCAAATCCATCTCACTTTGTTACTGTTTCCTTTTCTATTGCCTTGTTGATATTTCCGTTACTTGGCCCATCAGGCTACAATTTTGTAGATAGTATGCTGACGCCATTAATTGCCGGGTCCATGTGCTTTGTGGGCTGGAATCTCGCAAAGACTCTTGGAGGAATGCTGGTCATGAGTTATCCAGGAGAAGATCGGATAGATGATATTGAGCGAGAGATCAGAAAGGATCCCTTGGTGAGCTCAGTTTCTAATATTAGTCTCTGGCAAGTCCATTACGAACTTTGGCTCGCCAGTATGAAGATTGTAATGTCTGGCACGAACGAAGATGAAAAAAACCTCCGTGAGCGCGCTGCTCGATTGGTGAAGGATATCATGGGACAAGAGGAAGGCCCGTCAGGCTTAAGTGAAAGCATTCGGTGGGAGACTACAATTGATATCACTCGCTCTACACTAGATGACTGAAGTCTTTTTTTTTTAACTTATTATCAGCATTATTACACACAAAAAATGAGAACATAGATTTTGTTTTTTTACATATTTAATAATTTTTCTTCAAGCAAATGATGCACTCCGGCGTTCATATTCTTGCTGCTCCAGAATAGCCTTTTTGATTTCAGGACTGACGTGCTCGAATATGCTTGGATCCACATCCTTGATTCCTGTACGAGATATTAAGCCAGGCAGATGTACATGAGTACTGACCACAATCTTTGGGACACTATCTTTATTACCATCCGTCTCCTGTTTGATTGCGTGCTTGGTCCACCGCAGGGTTGACGGCTGAGTATGTTCGGGAAAAAAGTACACCCCTGTGTGAGGTTCAAAGTAACCATTGTAGCCGCGCTTTCTTCGATCCCTGATGACTTTATCATAGTCTCTTGCTGCCTTTGCATGTTCGTACATCCAGTTCTCGTCAGTTACAATCACCTTCTTACGTTTGACAAACGCCGATTCTTTGAATGCATCGCGAGTATTCAGCGGAATGTTGCTGTACTGATGATAAACAGCAGAAGCACCATGCCAAGCAACATATTGGTTCTTGTTGTATGGCTCGCCAGGAGCTGGCATCTTATCATCGGGATCAGCAATCTGACCAGGAATGAACCCAGCCTGACGAGCTTCTGTCTCGTAATAATCATCCGTCACACGCTTACCACCAATGATAATCTTGGCTCCAAATTCTCGGAATACAGAACGTGCAGTGACAATACCAATAGCTCGTCCTTTATACGAATGAGGGATAATATCTCGTTCAATCAAGTCGAACTTTTCCTGCTCATCGACAATGATCTTGTAGAGTTTCTTGTGCTTCTGGAATAATAAATATGAATCTCGGAATCCCATACATCGAGCTGGCTCTGTGGAAAGCATATAAAGCTTTCGCCCACGGCCCAGAACAGTAAAAGTACGAACTCGATAGTCCCTACCACCTTGTAAAATACCATCCTTGGTGACCTTCTTTTCACCTTCCTCGTCCTCTGGAAGGTTTATCTCATCATCGATGACCTCTAACGGGTTTCCAGAACTATCGACCGGCACTGAAGTCACATGGGAGGGCCCACCTCTGGCGCGACCCCGAGTAGCCCAGCGGCCAGGGCCTCTTCTGCCTCCACGTCTACCGGCAGTATTTGGGGACTCGACTCCCTCTGCTCCTTCAGCAATTTCATCTCCGCCCTCATCATCTTCGCCAATATCGTCTTCGTCATCTCCAACTTTTCGCTTCAATCTCGTCGTTAACTCGCGCGCTAGAGTAGCCTTATTCTTGCTACCAGGAGGCCGACCTCTTCCACGTCTAGGTGTGAGATCTTCTTCGTAATAATCAGCCTCGTCATCCTCATCTATATCTTCATCTTCAACGTTATTTCCTTCAGGTACTTCTCCCTCCTCCTCCTCCTCCTCCTGTTCTTCCTGGTAATCGTCATCCGCAGGTGGCTCTTCCATCGAAACGTCAGCAACAGCAACAAGAGGTTCTTCCTGAACAGCCGGTTTTCCGCGAGCTAGAAAAAATAATTAATCCATTAATAAAACAATTATTTGAATGCGTTCGATTTTCAAAACACAACTTACTTGACCGTCTAGCCATCGTTTTCGAGATGTATATGTGTGGAGGAGTGGTTTTTACGCGCTGCCCTAGTGGGAACAAAAAGTTTCATGGCGCTTCGATATGCCTGGCGATTTTAGCCCACAATTGTTGTACGTAAATTATATAACATTATCTAAAATGGCGGGAACGCCTCTTCTAAAGAAGAAATTAAACTGGGAAGCTTGGCGGCCTCAATTAATATTACATGGCCCAATGGCGAGATTCCATAGTCCTGAAATGCTCTCTTGGAATCCGATTGTTGTGTCGTAGAGGTAAATGGGAATGAGTGATGATACAGTGCATGCTTGTGGATAGTCTCGTCTTCAGGATGGAAGTAATAGACTTCCTTGGATTGCTGTTTCTTCTTTTTGCTTGGGCGAGTGTCCTCCTGGTCCACCTGCGACTCGAGTTCATGGAATGCCTTTGAAACAAGCAGGTAGTAGTCAAACTTGTAAGGAAACCCCTAGAGCAATAACTGTTAGATAGAGAAGCAAAATATATATTTACAGGCCGAATGAGACGCATACCTTTTCAATAGAGCTCTGAACCTCCTTCTCGAGCATTTTGTACATAGGAGGTATCACCTCAGTGGGCATGTTAATAAGCCTCTCGCCAAGCACAATTCCAACACTGGATTTCGAAGAAGCCTGGAAGATCTGGCGCAGTTTCCGGTTGAATTCTGGGTTGTCGACAGTTTTCGAAATGTAATAGGCCGGAAGCGCCTTGACACTTTTGTTCGTCTAAACATACCAAAAAAGAATTAGTACTAAAGACCCCCCCAATTAACGTGTGAATATGGCACGTACTTTGTAGCATTCCGAGTCAAGCACAGTCAAGAGCGCAAATGGATCACTCTCTGCGCCGTCTGTCTTGATAGTCGATCCAACAGTACTTTGTTTGACAATAACGTCAGCCAGCTCAGAGAGCTCAAATTCGGTATTATCAACATCAAACAATTGCCTGAGCAAATTCTTGACTGCGAGGAAGTCCAGCTCTTTCAAATCAAAGTAGTCAAAGTCCACATTCACAATCTCCTGGTCTTCCTCATCGTCTTCCATGCCTTCGTCATTGGACTCTGATATATTTATATTCTCACCAGTATCCTTTGACATGTCCCCCGAACTACCCTCATCATCCTGCTCCTGCTGCTTTTTCCTTTTGCCCAGTGATTCCCTAGTCTTGGTCGACATATTTGTATCTAATGGGAACTGTAGAGATTTTTTTTGTCGATCGGATCGATGCAAGGAACGTTTTCCCCTCGACAACACTTAACATCACCAACTTTGCCACATATTAATCGCATACATGAAGACAGCATGTCTTTAGTGGGCTACGGATCTAGCGACGAAGAGGACTCTCCAGTTATTGCTAATAGCAATAGTGTAGGGCCGAGTCTTTTAAATCCTGCACCCCAGTCCCGTCTCAATATGAGCCTTGCAGCAGCCATCAGAAATGGCAATCGTAGTAATGATTCAAAAGCCCTTGTGAGGAATCTGGCATCACAGGAGTTGAGTGGCCCCGCTCTTGGGCCGACTTCGCCGTACGAAACTTCTTCTCTGAAGCGAAAAAATATGCTCACGGGTCACGCAGAGGAGTTGGCATTCAGTGATGCAACTTTCAAGATACAGCACCGAACATTTCAGATGCTTGGCTACGCCAAAGATCCTTCACTGGAGGCGGATACGGTTAGTGGCGAGTTGGTAGGAAACAAAGAAACGGCCCAACTTTATGGAGGTAAAGATATTTCTGAAATAAGGTCCACAAAAGTCCATAGGACAGAAATGGCTGGCAAGAGGCTAAAGAAAGGAGATTCTTCAGTACTTGATGGGGCCGATGCGTACAAGGGCCCGTGGGCTGCATACGAAGAAGATAAATCTTCGTCATCTTCAGGCAGTAGTGACGAGGAACTGGGCGAAGAAACCCTGGAGCGACTGGAACAGCCAGAAGAAGTCTTGCCAAACTTACCAGTCGACAAGAAACAGCAGCAGACCGAGACCACAATATTCAACGGATCGCAGGAATTCGACTATCTGGGGAGGACATATATGCATGTACCACAGGACCTGGGAATCAACCTGCAGAAGGACCCCGGCGAGGAAGAGTGGTTTGTACCAAAGAAGAAGATCCATACATGGGAAGGCCATGTCGGCGGGGTCACAAGGCTTCGCTTTTTCCCCAAGTCTGGCCATTTACTCCTGTCCAGTGGTAATGACGGGAAGGTAAAGATCTGGGATGCCTATCATGGCCGAGAGCTACTGAGAACATATATGGGTCATAATCGATCTGTTAAGGATTTGGATTTTGGTTACAGCGGAACAAAATTCTTAAGCTGTTCGTATGACCAAATGATTAAACTATGGGATACCGAGACAGGAAAATGTATATCTAGATTCACGACGGGAAGAACTCCTAACTGTGTTCGATTCAATCCACAGCCTGACAAACAAGACCAGTTTTTGGTGGGCACTTCCGACAAGAAAATTGTACAGTTTGACACAAGAACAAAAGAAATTGTACAAGAATATGACCATCACTTAGGCGCCGTGAACACTATCACGTTTGTGGATAATGACCATCGATTTATGACCTCTTCTGATGACAAGTCTCTACGGGTATGGGAATGGCAGATTAATGTTCCGATCAAGTTCATTGCCGACCCCCACCAGCATTCCATGCCTTCAGTTCGACTACATCCTGGGGGAAAGTATGTAGCGGCTCAGAGCATGGATAACAGGATCCTTGTATTTGGTGCTACTGACAGGTTCAGGCAGAACAAGAAAAAGGAGTTTACAGGATACAATTGTGCTGGATATGCCTTACAAATAAGCTTTTCACCGGATGGCAAATACCTTATGAGCGGTGATACTAATGGCAATGCATGCTTCTGGAACTGGAAGACATGTGGCTTGCAGACTAAATTCAAGGCTCACGAGGGACCTGTATTGTGCATGGAAGCCCACCCCCAAGAAACAAGCAAAGTTGCCACAGCAGGGCTGGATTCTGTTATTCATTACTGGGATTGAAAACGTGTAACGAACAAGAAGAACAATAATTTATTATTTCTAGTTAAAAAAAGAAGTACGTCTGATAGTATTATGCATAGAACGAGACCGACTTGCTCTTTCTCGCTTGAACTTCGCCGATAGCTTCGACAAAATCCTCGTGTGTAATCTTGGATTTGCCAGTTCGCAAAGCAATCATACCAGCTTCTACGGCCACAGCTTTCAGCTGAGCTCCGTTGAATTCGTCAGTACTTCGCGCTAATTCCTGCCAGTTTATCGATTCATCCACAACCATCTGCCGCGAATGAATCTGTAAAATACCTCCTCTGGCCTCTTCAGTCGGCAGCGGGAACTCAATTTTCCTGTCAAGACGACCACTTCGTAAAAGCGCAGGATCTAGGACATCAACTCGATTTGTAGCAGCCAATACTTTAACTCTGTCGTCACTTCCGAATCCATCCAACTGATTCAGTAGTTCCAGCATTGTTCGCTGTACCTCACGGTCTCCTGATTTGTCCGAGTCGAATCGCTTTGTTCCTATGGCATCTAATTCGTCAATGAAAATGATTGTGGGGGCCTTTTCTTTGGCCAATGCAAATGCATCACGGACCAACTTGGCACCATCTCCAATAAACATTTGAACTAACTGTGGAGCGGCCAGCTTCAGGAAAGTGGCATTTGTCTGAGCAGCGCAAGCACGGGCCAAAAGAGTCTTACCCGTACCTGGAGGGCCATACATTAGAGCGCCCTTAGGAGGCTTGATTCCGATCGTCTTGAACTTCTCAGCCTGCGTCATGGGTGAAACAACCGCTTCGTCCAATTCTTCGATCTGCTTATCTAGACCACCAATATCAGAGTATGTCTCAGTGGGCTTTTCGTCTACTTCCATGGCCTTGACCCTACTATCGTATTCTGCTGGGAGAGTGTCGAGAATGAGATATGAATCCTTGTTAACACCAATTAGATCGCCAGGCTTAAGAGTCTCAGGATCAACCAATCCCACCAATGGTAAAAATACAGTCTGCCTGGTCGACGTCTTCACGACCGCCGACTTGCCTACCCGAGTAGCATCCAGATCGACATTGGCTCCTTCCTCTGTAGTTTCGCCTTCCATATCTAACAGTTCCACAACGTTCCCGACCAGGTATGGCAGCTGCCGATTGTTCTCTATCTTCTCCTGGTTATCCTTGATCTTGTCCGTCATTGTGTTCTTTTCATGCGACAGTCGCTGGAACTCGGACCTCATCACCTTTATGTCGTTCTCTAGCAATTTTCGTCGATTTATAATATTGGCTGTTGATCCGTTCAGCAATTCTCTGTCCAATTCGTCATCTTCGTCTTCATCGGCATCCTTCATCTTAGCATCATTACTAGAAGCTGCTGCCTCCTCGCCTCTAGCATTTTCCAATGCGTCCAAATCCTCAAGTGTGGACATCTCGCTTCTGCTTAGTTACACTTGTTAGGACCTTCTGTACAACTGTGTACTCTTACGAATGTGGTGGCGGAACGAGTTTAGCTGGTGGTGGAACGCTGGGATCACTTCAGGGCCACCCCCAACCTTGACTTAATAAGCGGCTCATCTCTCCATGGAACTTTCCGTGATCCAACAACTTCTATGTTCAAGAAAAGGGCGATATCACAGCAGCAGAAGTCTGCAGCAGTAAAGAGGAAGCCTATAGACACGACCAAAGATGAAGACTCCTCGGACTCGGAGAGTGAGAATGGTGTGGCCGTAGTGGCCAAGCGACCAAAAAAGATCACGGCCGACTCTGCGGCGCCCGTCAAAGCTGTAGATATTGGAGATGTGCAGTTTACGCAAGACTCCTCGGCTTCAGTGACGAATAGTACAGATGTAACAAGGCAGAATACGCTGCTGAAAGAAGATATAGAGTTGAGGCGGGTGGAAAAGGAGGAGGAGAATGGTAAGGCTGTAACGGCTACGGCCAATGAAGATGGCGTCTACAGAGGAAAATCGGGCTACACGCAGTATGTGAAACCAGTCGCTAAGTTTGGGCCTATAAGATCAACAAGTAGTGTTCGCAGTACGACTATGGTTGACTACCAGCCAGACGTATGCAAGGACTATAAGCAGACTGGGTTCTGTGGGTATGGCGATTCGTGCAAGTTTCTCCATAGTCGTGAGGATTACAAGGCCGGTTGGAGGCTGGAAAAGGACTGGGAACTGGCCCTTGCTGGAAATAAAGAAAAGGAGACTGCTTCAGAAGACACAAACAAGGAGGCAGAGCCTGATATTCCTTTCAAATGTGTTATTTGCAAGGAAGACTATAAATCACCTGTGGTGACACCTTGCACGCACTACTTCTGCGAATCGTGCTTTTTCAAGGAATACAGGAGGAAGCCCGGTTGCTTCGTTTGTGGCAAGAACACAGGTGGAGTTGCTCGTCCGGCCAAGGATCTTTCGAGACTGTTATCTTTGAGGAGCTGAAAAAAAAGTATGATAAGAGCTTTCCCACATGCTATATACTGCCATGTTAGGTAAATTTTGTACATAATTATTTATTTTTCATTTTTTTCTTTCTTTCTTTCTTTCTGAAGTACAAGATGATCATCATTGAGTGGCTTTCCACAGGGCCTTTCTCTTACCAACGGGTTTCCTAATGACTTCCACACCGCCCTTTCCACCACCGAATGCCAGTACGACATTTTCTTCATATGCGACAGTAGATCCAGAGCTATTGGCATTAGATCTTCTATTTTTTTCCCTAAGAGAGGTCATTTCCCGAGCAAAGCTGTGCCTTGCCATAGGACTCTTGACACTGAGCTTGTCACTCTCACAGACAGTCTTGTACAGATGGAAGGGCAAGGCCAACAAGACTGCTTTATAAGTAGAATCAATCGGCTGCTCCGAAGCATTGAAGTTCTTGAGAATAAAGTTCACCAAAATGGACAGCAGGCTGTTGGTGAATGGAGGATATGGGCCAGGATAAGTAACTTGAACATCATCAATTGTACTACTAGCGACAGCACCACCGACACCGGTCATTAAGAGATCGGGCGAAGGAGTGGAAGAGATAGGTGTAGAAGTGCTTGAGCTGGGATTGGGAGTGCCGTGGCCGTTGGTCGACGAAGTCTGATGAGGCACTGAGCTTAGGATAAAGTTCAAAATGTCCAGCACAGTATCCTTTGAGAGCGAATTGAGTATGACCTGATATCCAGCCGAAGCGACATTTTCCAGACCTAATAGAGAACCTGCAGCCAGGAGCCCTTTAGCAGTTTCCATGTCGCAATTCTGGAGATCCAATTGGTGGCCGTAGAGGGTTGCCAGGGCCATAGACAACGCCGCAGTGGTAATATTAGCATCATCACTCGGGATGCTGATATGGTATGGCGGGCCCTGCGAAACATAATTACTCAGGAATCGGTACAGAAGAGGAGACCTCGATGCAAAAAGGGCGTGCAGCCTTAAAGGAGGGTGCGGTGTGATATTGAGGAAAGTATCTGCCCAGGCCGCATGGATAAACCCGGCATTATAGACATAGGAAGTCAGGTCCTAAAACAGTCTAGTATTAGAGATCACCGCCATGTATTTTTGATTTTTCCTAGGAGTCCACACTTACAAATCCAGGCTGCTCATTTTGAGACTGTTGTTGTTGTTGATCGGCAGATCCATCTGGAAATGCACTAGGAGCTGGAGCTGGAGCTGGAGCTGGAGCTGGAGCTGGAGCTGGAGCTGCTCCTGCTATAGGAGAAATAACCGCTCCTGAGACCACCGGTACACTTGGTGGGGGAGGAGGTACGGCCACGCCTCGTGGAGGCATCCCAGGCTCAAAGCCTGGAGGAGGGATCTGAGATTGACTTGATGATGATGACATGCCCTCACCGTCTAGAACTGAAAAAAAAAGGCCGCCGCTTCAAACCTCTGAAACTAGGGCTTCTTCTTCTAACTGGGGAATATGACTACACTGGAATTTCACCCGAACTTCGGTTCTGGTCAAAAAAGGAGCGACTTTCACGTTTGAGGTTGCCCACCCGCCAGTAAAAAAGTTTCAATTACTGCAAAAAGCGGAGGAGAGAGTAGAGTGAGACGATATAGGAGGGCGGTTAGGGTGGGATTTTTCACCAACAACCATATACGAGAGTTCTTACAGCGTGCTGTTGTGCTCATACAGGTGATTTCAAAGGTGATTTCAACACAAGTGTAAACAGGAAAATATAGTTAAATATAATAGAGTTATAGTAGAGGAGAGGTAAGGCTAGCGACGCAATCAGTCCTTCATTGGCACATCTGTAGGAACAGCGGCAGCCACGTCTTTCTTGTTTGATTCAAGCTCTCGCCTGGAGGAAGTTAGAATAACGGCTCGACGAGCAGCCAATGTCGTAGAACTCGACTATGTACTTACTTTAGTCGTATAGAAAAATCATCGTCTGCATCATCATCATCCCATTCCTCTTCCCAGTAATGCTCTTCGCCACCAGCGGCCACTATATCCGTCTCGGCATCAGGCCAATCTAAGAAGAAACACGCAATTAGAGATCAAAGCATCAAATCAGATGAACACAGATGGCCTCCATTGTACAGTGCCAGGCCATCTGTTGTTGTTGCGGGATCCACTACTAACCTTCTACCGGGAAGTCTTCAAACTCGTCGTCCTCTTCTAGCTTGTATAATGGCCGGCTGCTTTTCTTCTGTTCTTCCGATCCAGTCGCCTCTGTTACGTTTTCTTTACTCTCGGACGCCATACTGATATTAGACTTGAACTCCCTCGATCGTTGTATCTGGCCTCTAACAGATGTCCTCTAGCTGATTCGTTGTGACGTTGGTTGTTATAGTTGTAAGTCAGACGCCGGGAGCACTAGAAGCGGACACCTTGCAAAACAACACTGCTACTGGCGTCTAAGGTTGGAGAGAAATCCCGGCGTCTAAACAGAAGAGCGTGATTGTGTACGGACCAAGTCTAGAAAATGGGCCGAATGAATATTGGGTATACGTATCTATGGGGTTTTAGGTTTATAAAAGCAGCCGGTGACGGCTGCGAGAAGACAGTGCTTATAATGCGCGTAGCGGGGCCATGGCTCGTTTTGCCTGTACCACCACGACATCTGCGTATCTGAATAGAATCATGTCTCTGTGAAATACTAAGCAGCTATACCAAGCAGCTATAATAAGAAGCAGCTATAGGCTTGCGAATCTAATTATTCATTCATTCATATTACTCCGTTAGTTAGCCCCCCGCGTCTGTAGTACTTAGCTCATGTTACTATGGTCTCCAACGACAACACAAATTTATTCACATCTAGAAGCGTTATGCATCAGCGTTTTTTTTCGTGATAATAATTATTTTTCAGATTTACAATCATCCCCAGTCGGACGACTACTATAATTCATAGACAAGAGAGGTAAGCCTTGGCCTGCAAGATCTGGGACAGGGAGTAGCGAATATTTTGACTGACTTAAGTGTGTCTTTGTAGCGGATAACCTTGTACCATGAAGGGCGTCGTGGTGGATGATCCTCCTCGATACATCAAGGGCTTAGAGTTCGGAGTCCTGAGCCCGCAAGAGATCATAAAGCAGGCAGAGGTGGAAATAGTTACTCGAGACCTTTATGATTTAGAGAAGGGCAGAATACCGAAGGAGCTCGGTGCTATTGACAAGCGCATGGGTGTCTCCAACAACTTCACGGAGTGTGCAACGTGCCATGGAACGTTGGCCACGTGCCAGGGCCATTTTGGGCATGTACGACTAGCATTACCGGTATTCCATGTCGGGTACTTTAAGGCGATTATATCTGTTTTGCAGAACATCTGCAAAGAGTGTGCCAGAGTTCTCCTTGATGAGGAAAGTAAACGGAAGTTTCTTAGTGAACTACGCAGACCGGGCCTCGACAATCTTCGACGCATGCAGATTTTAAAGCGAATCAACGAGCAGTGTAAGAAGCAGCGACGGTGCTTACGCTGTGGCTCGATCAATGGGGTTGTCAAGAAAGCAGGCGCGCTGAAGATCATCCATGACAAATTCAGGTGGATTGGCAAAAAGATCCCGGATGAGAAAGTCGACTTTGACAATTCGTTCGCCGAATCCAAAGCCAGTAACCCCGAGATTGAACGACTCATGAAGCGTGCAATGGATGACCTGAACCCACTCAAGGTGCTGAATCTTTTCAAAGAAATTATACCATCAGAGTGCGAACTGCTGGGTATGGACCCTACAAAGGGACGACCGGAAATGTACATATGGCAGGATGTTCCTGCGCCCCCGGTCTGTATCAGGCCCTCAGTGATGCAGGACACGGCGAGTAACGAGGATGATCTCACAGTGAAACTGACTGAAATTGTCTGGGTGAGCTCCTGCATTCGTGCCGGACTGGAAACTGGCATGTCGATAACGCATGTTATGGAACAATGGGACTATTTGCAACTATCTCTTGCATTATACATCAATGCAGATACTCCCTCTGGCCCTGGATTACAGACTGCAAAACCTATCCGAGGACTTTGTCAGCGATTAAAGGGTAAACAGGGTCGGTTTAGAGGTAACTTATCGGGCAAACGTGTAGACTTCTCAGGTCGTACGGTAATTTCACCTGATCCTAACCTGCGAGTGGATGAGGTTGCCGTCCCTGATCGAGTGGCCAAACTGCTAACTTATCCGGAACGTGTAACCCGATACAATAAAGAAAAGCTTAGAGTGCTGGTGGCAGCAGGTCCGACTTCGTACCCTGGTGCAAACTATGTGATCAAAAAGAATGAAGATGTGCGCAGAAATTTGCGATTCGGAAGGCGGCTGGATATTGCGGCAGATCTGAACATAGGAGATGTTGTCGAGAGACATCTAGAAGATGGGGATATTGTCCTCTTCAATCGTCAGCCGTCATTGCATCGACTTTCAATTCTGTCCCATTTCGCCAAAATTCGTCCCTGGAGAACGTTCAGGCTCAATGAGTGTGTTTGTACACCTTACAATGCTGATTTCGATGGTGATGAGATGAATCTGCATGTACCTCAGACTGAAGAGGCTCGCGCCGAAGCCATGAGCTTAATGGGAGTCAAGAATAACCTGGTGACGCCCAAGAGCGGTGAGCCAATCATTGCGGCTACTCAAGATTTCATTACTGGCTCCTACTTGATTTCGCGTAAGGATCAGTTTTTCGATCGTGCTGCATTCTGTGAGGTGCTGGCAATGATGTCTGATGGTGAATTGCAATTTGATTTACCTCCACCAGCAATACAAAAGCCTGTGAATCTGTGGACTGGCAAGCAGATCTTTAGTCTGCTTATAAAGCCCAATAAAAAGTCCAAAGTGGTTATAAACTTGGACGCCAAAAATAAGACATATCAAGCCCCACTGGATAAGCGACATCCGCCAGAAATGTCGCCAAACGATGGATATCTTCTGATTAGAGGCAGTCAAGTGCTATGCGGTGTGATGGATAAAAATACACTTGGTGACGGTAAGAAGAACTCTGTGTTTTATGCTATTCTGCGGGATTATGGGCCAGATGATGCAGCTACTGCTATGAACAGAATGGCCAAGATGTGTGCTAGGTGGCTCGGAAACAGGGGATTTTCTATCGGTATTAATGATGTTACACCTGGGAAGAAGCTTAGCTCGCAGAAAGATCATTTAGTCGAGCTTGCATACTCACGATGTGATGATTTAATTGATCAGCTGGCGCAGGGGAAGCTTGAGACTCAACCGGGTTGTAATGAAGAGCAGACCTTGGAAGCTAAAATTGGAGGGTTGCTCTCAAAGGTGCGAGAAGAGGTAGGTGATGTTTGCATTCAGGAGCTAGAAAAGTCTAATGCTCCTTTGATTATGGCGACATGTGGTTCAAAGGGCTCTACACTGAATGTGTCGCAGATGGTAGCGGTAGTAGGACAACAGATTATAAGCGGTAGCCGTGTCCCTGATGGATTCCAGGACAGATCTCTACCGCATTTCCCCAAGTTCTCTAAAACGCCTCCGTCTAAGGGATTTGTGAGGAACTCCTTCTATAGTGGCTTATCGCCACCAGAGTTCTTGTTCCATGCTATTTCGGGCCGTGAAGGTTTAGTTGACACTGCCGTCAAGACCGCCGAGACCGGATACATGTCACGACGACTTATGAAGTCACTCGAAGACTTGTCGAGCAGATATGACAACACAGTGAGAACCTCCAGCAATGGAATAGTCCAGTTCCACTATGGTGGGGATGGTCTGGATCCATTTGACATGGAAGGCGATGCAGTGCCAGTGGATTTCAAACGTACGTGGTCGCATGCGACAAATATTACATTTTCCAATACGGAGGCGAATCTTCTTCCTTACGAGATTGTGGATCTGTGTGACTCGATTCTGAAGCCTCTGGTGGCACAGCTGCTTCGAAAGGATAACCTTGGTAATGTGGTTGACATCGACGCAATAGAGGCCGGCATGGACGAGTATATTGATGAACTTGACCCTCAGCGAGATTTCTATCAGTCTGTGCGAGATTTCGTTCACGCAAGAGCAGCAGACCTGGCAGATGTTAGGGCTCGTAAGAATATGCTGCCATTGCTGGAGAAGCCTGAAGGTGAGGACTACGAAAACGTTGATTTCGATGAGTTGGTTTCGCCCGAGAGTCGCAATGCAGTCGATCAGGTATACAAAATAAGCCGCAACTTGGTTGAAGAGTTCTTGCGTATTTGCCTAGTTAAGTACGAGCGATCCAAGGTGGAGCCTGGAACTGCTGTGGGAGCTATTGGTGCTCAGTCGATTGGTGAGCCCGGTACCCAGATGACACTGAAGACTTTTCATTTTGCTGGTGTTGCATCGATGAACGTCACGTTAGGTGTTCCTCGTATTAAGGAGATCATTAACGCATCCAAGACTATTAGTACGCCTATTATCACTGCATGCCTTGCCAATGATGAAGATGAGAGGGCAGCTCGTATAGTAAAGGGAAGAGTGGAGACTACTCGCCTCAAGGATGTTGCGTTCCACATTGAGGATGTTTACAAAGAACATGAGGCATTTATCAGCATCAAGGTGGATCTCAAGACTATAGAGCGACTACAACTGGAGATTAGCGTGTATGACATTGCTCGTGCTATTAGAACGACACCCAAGTTGAAAATAACTGAGATGGATATCCGAATTGCTAGTAACAATAGCTTGAGCGTGGTTGTGAGACCAGTTGCTACAATCACCTCCAAAGCAGCAGCAGCAGCAGCATCTGAAGCAAGTGGAAGTGGACTGAGTATTCTTGATAGTGAACTCTTTTACCGTGCTCAGCACCTACGCCGTGTATTGCCTGAAGTTGTTGTGAAGGGCTTTTCTGATATCTCACGCGCGGTTATCAACATTAGAGAGGATAATGAAAAGAAAGAGTTGCTGGTGGAAGGTTATGGTCTCCAGAATGTCATGATTACGGATGGTGTGATTGGACACCAGACCACAACAAACCACATTCTAGAGATGAAAGCAGTGCTTGGAATCGAAGCCGCTCGAGCTAGTATCATCAATGAAATCAGCTACACTATGAAGAAGCACGGTATGTCTGTTGACCCTAGACATATCCAGCTTCTGGGAGATGTCATGACTTTCAAGGGTGAAGTATTGGGCATTACAAGATTTGGCCTTGCAAAGATGCGTGACAGCGTACTGCAGCTGGCGAGTTTCGAGAAGACGACTGATCACTTATTTGATGCTTCCTTCTACATGAAGACGGATCTCATTGAGGGTGTCAGCGAATGCATTATTTTAGGCCAGAGCATGTCGATAGGCACCGGTGCCTTTAAAGTTGTGAAGCCCCTTGAGAGAGTGCAGGAAGAGGACTCGGAGGGGGTCCAACAGCCGATCACATTGTTTGAAGATCTGCATGAGCAATGGGTCTGTTGATTTATTTATAAAACGGTTGTTCCCTTTAACAAAAATATTATTATTATTATTATTATTATATACATTACCCATGAACCAATAAAAAGAAGAATCTAACAGAATTATATATATATATATATGTTCCAGCAAAATAAAACACGGAAAACACAAAAAGTAACGACGGTCAAAAGAAGCCAAGAAAATTTAAACTTTAACATAAGGTTAACATCAAGTGAGACATGAGAAATAAAACGATTGCAAACATGAACGGGTCCAGCCTGATGCTCCTAGACGCAGCATTCTTCTTATGACTGGTACTAGCCGCCGCTGACTCGGCAGGAAGAGCCTTTGCAGAGCTATGGACGAAGTCTGCAGGACAATTCTCGCTGATAATTACCGCCGCCGAGTCGTACGTGTAGCTTATGGTATCTGTCCTGACCCCGGTATAGCCATAGAATATCGACATTAGTCGCTGCGTGCAGTCAGTACAGGTTGGAATTGATGCATTCGGGTACTCGACCCCGAGAGGTAATAAATATAGAAACGCATCTGACGAGTCGTTGAAATCGTACAGTGCATCGGTGTAGCAGTAAGTTGGCGTTGAATTAGACGAAGAGGCATACCCTGGCACTGGGTTCGACGAATTGCCCCTGGAATGCCGCTGGCCAGAGGTGGAATTGCTGGCCAATTGCAGACATGTGGCCTGGTAGACGGTCCGGTATGCCATAAAATCAGCGTAGGCTTCCGTCACCAACGGATTCGAAAGATTGTAATCTGCAAAACAGTTTGCTGATTCCAGCAGCCGGTTCCCCAGGTCGTCCATCAGTGGTCCACACCGGCCAACGTCCGCGCTGCACGACGCTGCCAGTACTGTCTCGACAGACCCAACCCCCTGCCGAACTGCTTTTACATACGACTGCGAATTCAGCAAGTAGAACGACATGGGGTAGCATGTTATAAATGAGCTATTCGACAGGAAATCATTGAAAAAGTCCGGGCACGAGCTGTCCGTGAAGTTATTCCCTAACGAAGTGTCGAATGCTTGAGGATATGCGAAAGAGCTGCTTGAACTTGACATTTGAGCAGCAGTAGATCATCCGCCTAAATAGGGAGAGTCGATGTGACAAAAAATTCCACAAGCTCTTCTTGCAAACGCGCCCTTCTCTCTATAGACACTCAAATTTGATGTTTGAATTAATGCCGCCTCGGTCGCAAGTCGCCTGGGGGGAGCGTGTAATGGTACAAAACGGTGTTGGAGGTCAAAAAACATCCCTTAAGGATATCATAGACTATCTATATATATAGCTCTTTCTCCCCGGGCTGCCTCCTATGGGCGGCACACAACTTTAAACTGAGGGAAAAATACCTAAAGAAGCAGCGAGCAGCAGATCGGCCATGCAGAGTAGCGCCGCACGGCCTTTGAAATTTTCCCAGTCGCATTTGTGATGCTAAAGGGGGGGGGGAAAGGATGGTTACTACTACTGGTTATGGAAATGGTGTAAATGCTCTATTTAAGACTGGCTACTAACAGGAGGTTACAGTGGTGTCTTCTTACTAGATGTGTGGTGAGATGGAGGATGAGGTGCGAGCGGGGGGAGGAGGAGTTTGTGATAACACGACAATTAGGTCCGAGAAGCCACAAGGAGCAGCCCTAATGCGGACTCGAGCAGACTAGTGGCATGTTGATGATGAACATGCCGTCGTTTTCGAACGAAACGGATAGAAATTAGTAGAGCTAGGGGAAATGATATAAATACAAATGGTTTTTGATTCTAGTTATACAGGGTCGCAGGAGGAGACGCGCGCGCGCGGTTCATACCAAGTGCACGAAGTCTCATGCAGCAGTAGTATCTAGGTGACGCTAACGATACCGAGTGCTTTCGCATATCCGACTATCACCTGCTGCACCTCGCGATACTTTCCCACCGCCAGTACGATCTTCTTTAGGAGATCGTGTTTCGAGACTCCACATACCATGGGCTGCCATTGAGACGCAGGGTCGGTATCGACGGGATTATTCGCGACAGCGACCACCACGGGCCCGAGCAATTCGCGGCATAGCTCGTCCAGGCGCTCTCTCATAGCTTCTTCTGCAATTCGCCGGACGTACATGATCAGGAATGTCTCGAGTTCTGTTGCGCTCTCAAGCATGATAGCAGCACCAATTCGATTTTCAAGGTGGGCAATAGATACGACTCCTTCGAAGCCCTCGTATCCTTCTTGCATCATTCTGTTTTTCGCCTGCCGTTGAAGGTGCCTGCCTCTCGACCCGGCTTTTAAGAGCACTTCTTCGTTGGTGCGTCGTTCCACCAGCCCCACAAGCCCTCCAGAGCGGGCTCCTTCAGTTCCCGACGTAGAAGATGTAATTGAAGAGGTGGATTTCAACACTGTAGAGTTCCCTCCATTGCGATCTCCTCCCGATGTGCTGCTGCTGCTGCCATTGATAATCTCGTGCGAGGCAGAGCCGGACGAGTCCCAGTATTGGGAGCCATATGTCCACCATCCTTCACTGATGCGGTGCCAACTCAGCATATCTTGATTATAAGTACAGCCGTGCCCGTTGCTCAGAGTGATAATAATTTTCCCGTCCAGCGTCACTCCACACTGGGTGACTGAGGCAGCCTTGGTAAGACCACTCTCAGTAAGACGTGTTCCATTATCGAGTATGGGCGCCAGTGAAACAGGGGACTGCACGGCTTTGCGTTTCTGAACGTCCCATACCTGAGCCACACCTGTCGATGTGATTGCCAATAAATATGGGCCCTGACTTTCCAGGAATGATATCGAACTGCCTAATACTATGCTGGGCATCATTCGTCGCCCCGAGGGGCTGTAAATATAAATAACTCCATCCTCAGTGGAGACAGCCCAGAAGATATCCCCCTGACCGGCAGCAAGGTGTCCATACCGGGGCAAGAAATCAACAAACACCACTTGGCCCTTTTTAGAAACTACAACCCGTGTGGGCTCCAGGTCATTTCCGCTACCGTTCCGAATCTCCAGCACTGCACGATTGCTATTATCACCATCTCCTCCACCGCGACCAAAAAAAGTCCGCACTTTCGGAACTGCCAGCCGGACCTGAGAGACTGTTGTTGCAGCAGATACAACTGCTGGAGCAATGAATTCTGGCACTTCTTCCTGCTTGAGCTTTTTTGCGGCAGGCTGCTGCTGAGGCTGCTGTTGTCCCTGTTGTTGAGGGTCCCCATCCTCACCATTTTCTTCCTCGACTTTACGTTTACTGCCAATAATTAACGATGCGACACCTCCTTTTGGCAAGGCGTATGACGGTTTTGAAAGCTCCATCACATGCAAGTTGCCCTCTGCCATTACAGCCCCTGGCCCTGTAGTTCTTGCTTGACCACCACTGCTCCGAGCAGGAGCTGACGAAGATGAGGACAGTAGCTGAGGAGCAATTCGCTTCTTGCCGTCTTTTGTTATTGTAACCTTTTGCTGAGCAGGCTTTAATGTAGTAGTCAATGGTGCCGCTGGCTGTAATGTAGCAGAAGTACTACCACCACCGCCCAAATCATTGACTGGAAGAGAGATATTACTAGGCTTGCTGAATCCATTGCTAGAAGTAACTTTGTTTGCAGCCATGCCAGTTTTGCCCATAATCTCATCCAGCCGATTTTCCCCAGGCGGAGCACTTATGGCAACAATAGGCTCACCATCTTTGGCAATAGCCTCCTCTAGTGCAATCTGTTCGACACTGGCAGGGATCTGCATTTCATCCTTACCACCTCCATATCGGGTCAATTGCATGTCGGTTTCGTCTTGAGAGATGGGCCAGCCTAATTCGCCAGTCTCAAATGATGCGACAAGTATAGAACCATCGAGCGAACTAGCAAATAATCGCAACCCATCCGGCGACCATGATATATCTGATATAGCCTTGTCTGCAACATTACGCGCAACCAGTAATGGTCGCGGATTCGAAGTGTTCCATATAGCTAGTGTTTTATCCTGTCCAGCTGTGGCAATCACAGTAACTAGATTCTGACCACTTTTGTCTCCAGCAGCAGTGGAGTGTGGCTGCGGCGCCGTGGTTGTGAAGATGCGAGGGCAGAATGAAGCGACTTCACATGGCGCCTCATGGCCCACGAGACTAATGTCACTATCCCACGTACCTCGGTTCACGATTGCCACCGTGGTTACTGGACCATTTGTGGCATTAGCAACAGCAATATGATTACCATCTGGGGACCACGAGCATCGTCTAAAATACGTAGACAGAGGAGATGCGTTAAGCGGCGCTGAAATTGTAGACTCAATTGAAAAAGTCATATCTGTGCCTGACGTTCGCTGATACTGCACGATTCTCATAGTTCTATCGTCAGAAGCAGTGGCAAAAAATTTGTTTGCAGGATCAAATGTAATACCCTTGACGTGAGACTGATGCGCATCCAGGCGCTTCAGCTTCTCGAACGTGGATCCACTCCAGATAAATATACTACTATCCAATCCCACTGTCACTAATATATTCGAGTCCGGAGACCAGGCCAGATCTTGAACATCATTGTCATGTCCAATGAGCCGTTTTCGGGCCACCCAGACCTCCGAGTCTGCCTCACCCTGCGCGCCAAACTCTTTACGAGGGATTCGAGTCTCATCACGTTCCCATATCAGCACCACTCGGTCGTCTGATCCGGAGGCGATGTAGCGCCCATTTGGCGAAAATCTTACGACGGTCACGGCGCCAGTATGTGTTGACATTGAGCACAGCTGCCTAGGCCCCGCATACTCGGAGTTTGGTGTTGTGATTTCGTGGTAAACAGCCTCTGTAGACCATATTCGCACCTTGCCGTCGAGCCCCCCAGAGACGATTCTCGATCCATCGGGCGATACATGGATCGAATAGATTTCGAAGTTTCGATGCTCGTCACGATGAACTAGCCACGAGGGCTTGAGGAGATACATTTTAATGCTAGGCACAATCTAGCAAGAATAAAACAGAAGCTTCTTATGGCCTTGTTTCTTTGCCACCTCCTGTATCCAATTGCTCTTATTACTACCAGTACCCTTTCAATACAAGACGAAGCGCCGAGTTCACACTAGTTTTCTGGTTCAGCGTTTAAGTGTTGGAAGAGCCCGTAGTAGTGTAAATTGCAGCACTAGTCGAGGGCAGTAGCAGAGAGCTTTAGACGGGGAAAATCATCAATTTTAAATAATCCACACGGGGGATATTTGCAAAGAGCGAGACCATCTAACAAGACGGTGTGTTTTTTTCTGGTGGTGTTTATATACATATATATTTGTTTGGAAAGGAGCTTCGCAGAAAAAAAATATAGATATATTTGGATTTATTGATAAAAGAGGGAAGATAGTCGAGCAAAGAACACATGTCTGAGGTATATCTCACAGGATCGGGCTCAGAGTTCTCGGGGTATTCGGGTAAGTCTGTTAGATGCTTGTACAGGGTCGCAATAGCTAATTCTGGGCTGCAGAGGAATATTGGATTGATTGGTTTTTGGGCAGCAAGGGCAATGAGTATTTCTGTGATGTGGATACAGAGTTCATCACAGATCGATTCAACTTGACGGGACTAAATGCAGAGGTGGACCAAATTCAACAGTCTATAGATGTTATAACTGATAATCTTGACCTTGACATACGCGAGGAGGATAGGGATAGAGTGGAGCGGCTGGCGTACCATTTGTATGGACTTGTGCATGCCAGATTTATACTGACAGTTCGAGGGTTACAGAAAATGCTGGAGAAATATAAAAATTGTGACTTTGGTCGATGTCCTAGAGTGCATTGTCATTTGCACCCTCTTTTGCCGATAGGACTACACGACCAGCCCCGACAATCGACAGTAAAACTGTACTGTCCGAAATGTGAAGACCTTTACAGCCCAAAGTCCAGTCGACATCAATCACTCGATGGGGCATATTTCGGTTCAAGCTTCCCAGGGATGCTTTTCCAGGTGTATCCGCATTTGATGCCTATGAGGTCGGCTGAACGATACATTCCAAAGATATTTGGATTCAGGGTTCATCAGAATGCAAAGCTGGTCCGTTGGCAAGATAAGCAACGAGAAGAACTACAGAAACGAATAACAGAAGGTCATTCAACCACTTCAACGAAGGAAACGACTGAAACGAAATGATAATTCTATATATATTGCAAACGCTCTCCTCCTCCATCCATATATAAAACCTTACCGATGCATGTAAACTATTAATTCTTATACATATTAATGTCACTTTTTTTTGTCATTCTTTACCTTCCTACAAGCTATTATCTAGAGTGAGAGTTATATAATTATATGCTTCTTTTTAAAGACCAAACTCGGCACGAATGTGCTCACCGAACAATTCAATGGCACGATTAAGCTTCTCCTCGGGGACGGAGCAGAACGTGCCTCGGAAGTAAATAGCATATTTGTCTTCATCACTCATAGGGAAATCCTTCTGAGGGGGTGTTGTCTTGTCGTCAACAACAAACCAGTGACCAGGGATCAAATGGACACCATGCTTGATTCCATTCTCATACATGTACTCCTCCAACTCGAGAGGATCAGCCATTTCCTTGTGCTTGGGGTGTTTACGCCCATCCATCTTGATCCAGAAAAACATGCCTGCCTCAGTAGGGATGTAAGTGCACACCTCCTTAGGAAGATACTTGTGCATAGCATCAACTGCGACATCTCGCTTGGCGGTGTATGCCTTTTGGATCCCGACTAACCAGTCCAAGTACCCAGCCTGGCCCCATCGGCTCAACAAACCGTAAATGATAGACTGAGAAAAACCACTTGTGACCTGAATAGAGACCTCATTAAGTCTCAAGAATCGCTCAATCAGATTCTCCTGGGCAATCAACCAGCCGCATCTGACACCGGGAGCAAGAACCTTGGAGAAAGTGTCGAGTCGGATAACTCGTCCATCAACATCAATATCCAAGTAAGACTTGACCAGCCGACTCAAAAACTCCTTGTGGTTGGGTGCAGCAGCAGCTTCCTCAGCTCTCTTTGCCTTATCAGTAGTATAGGGTGCCATTTGGAGGAAGTAGTAGGGTTCATCCTCCACAATGATAAAGTCGTGCTTCTGGGCCAGCTCATAAATCTTTTGACGCCTCTCTAGAGACAGAGTACTTCCAGTGGGGTTCTGGCCAGTGGGGATAGTGTACATAAGTTTAGGCTTGGGCCCAACCCAGTTGTCCAGCTGCTGTTCCAATGCCTCGGGGATAATTCCATCCAAATCCACACGCGCAGGAACAATATTCACTCCACAACCATGGGCAGTCTCTGCAGCAGAAGAGAAGGTGAATTCTTCGGCGAGGATAGTATCGCCACGGTTAGTGAAAGTACGCAGACACGAGTCCCATCCGTTAGTATTTCCGGCAGTCAAGCAGATGTCCCAGTCCTTGTATGCAACATTATGGACAATGTTTGTATGATCTCTGATAAACTCTCTCAATTCTGGGGCACCCATCGAAGTACCATACTGAAGAGACACGTTCATGGGCAAATCGCCAGACTCATTAGGGCTCTTGGTAACCTGGATCCCGACCTTGTCCTCTGCTGTATGGATAGGAGCATCGATTCCATTAGCAAACGGAGGCTTGGGAGCATCGATCCTCAGGTTCTCGAATGGGAAATAGTCTGATAACGGTAAACCACCACCTAGAGAGATAATCCCCGGAACATTGAAGTACTTGAATGCCACCTTCAGCTTTGAAGCGTTTCTACCCTTTGATTCCTCGGACAACAAGTGCCTCATGTCCTTGGCAGCCAAAGGCTTATCGGCGGTCTTGATAGTAGCAGCGTCTGGAGCCATTTTCTAATTCCTTTGGTCGTCTGACAACTCGATTGTATATTGGTCAGCTGAAAAATTCACACCTTCTTTTCTTCAAAAATTACAAAATACCACCGACACAACACTTACATTATTATAATGAGTACAAAAACACTTAAAACCCCCCCGTTACAACTATAACCTTGTTTCTAGCAAATGCCTAACGTGTTATTGTGGTTGGACAAGTGTAGAGAGTATAAGAATCACAGTTCTGGATTATGAGTGAGACGTTAAATAGTTTATTTAGACTCATCGGACACTCCGTTTCTTGGCCGGCCTGCGGAGTTTCGTGCACCTATCGGCAAGAGTTGGCGCTATCTATGGACTCACAAAACTATTATCGTTAAACATTAGCCATCAATAACATTGAATAAGTAAAACTAACAAGAAAAAAAAAATCAAAATTGTCAAGAATATTCAATATATAAATATATATGTTTATATAGGACCCATCCAGAGATCATTATGAGGGACCGTGAGTTTTTCCGGATTGAAAAAAAACGCCGTCAAGAGGCCCAAAGGCCCAGTCCATGTGGTCTCGGCTCTCATTGCCTTACACTGATGCACGACTTACAACCCCTGACACGAGGTTAACGACACGAAGTCAACGAAGCTGTTGTAACGCATCCAGCAGAGATGGGCCGTTATGATTAAGTGGTCTGGTCTCCTCGAAAATATTCCAAAAACGAAGAGTCTCGTCGCCAGCACCAGTTACAATTGTCTTCCCGTCAGGACTCAGTGTCAAGTAAAGTACGCGATGAGTATGACCTGTGAGGGACGCTACCTGCTGCATGGACGGATATTTCCATATTGCAATGTGATTCTGCACGTAGCCATGCGTAGATACTAGCTCGTTGGAGTTAATACTCCACGCAAGATTGCAGACCTGACTGCCAGTATCAATCCCTTGAAGAGCGGAACCAGTCGTAGTATTCCAGAATCTGATACTCTTATCTGCGGTACCCCCACCACTGGCCAAAAGCCCTCTCTGATGAGGGCTCCAAGCAATTGCCTTCACGGCCGCCTTGTGGCCATTGAACTTATATAGAGGCATATCATTTAGACCGTCCCAGACAATTAGCCGATTGTCATTGCCACCGCTCGCTAGCTGATTCAAGTCAGAGTTCCACCGCAGGCCACACACCTCTTGTCGGTGACCCGTTAGCCGTTTTATGTAATGCTCTGGTATTCGGACATCGCGGTGCAATATCGATTCGTCTCGGGACCCAGAACTGAGAATATGATCATTCCACGCCAGTGAGCCAGCTCTCTTGTCATGGCCAGTCATTGACCGCAGTTTCTTGGACTGCTCAATGTCCCATATCTGCACCAGACCCGAGTTTGTGCCCAGAGCCAGGTGAGTGCCTCTATTGAGCCACGATACGGAGGTTACAGTATCATCAGTCAGCTCGCATAACTTTGCAACTTGACCGCTCCATCCGCTCCACAGGTATGCACAGTTTCCGAGTCCAACCACAAGCATATTGGAGGCCCCCCAATCCACAAGATTTAAATAATAGTCATCGGCCAAATTAGGTGCGTCAAGAACCTTATAAGGTACCGAGGCCACGGCACGGGGCTTTTTTTTTGGAGAAAGCAATAGCCGTTGAGAGTCCATTCGTACTGGTGACAGTGAGTATATTTCATGTTGGCTATCAGTGATGTCCCGTCCCTGCTGCAGCCATGAACGACTACTGTCACCCAACGACGAGGCAGGTCCAGAGCCTGGCATACCTGAAGCTCCCGAGGGAGACGTTTTCAGCTTGACAGGGGACTTGTATCGGAACAGATTCTTCTGCGGGGTTACGGGCGCGGACCGGGCGGTTCGAGGGGGAGTCCGTGAGCCGTCAAACGGAGTTGAACTATTGCTCGACCGAGATGTACTTGAAGCGTCAACATTTGAGGTCGACGAAGAGTTTCCAACCGCGGAGGAGGTCGTGGCTACATACGGTACTGCTGACGGGACATCGTTTCCAAACAGTTCAGCTTTTAGTAGAGTGGAAAACGTTCGATTTGCTTCCTCGATTCTTTGATATTCCAAAACATTTGCCTGGCCCGCTGCGCTGTTCTTGTCTGAGGAGGACGTCGACACCACATCGTCTCTGGCTATACTGAAAGCAGCCTGCAAATTGATTCCATCTCTATTGGGTATGTATCTGTCGCCATAAACACTTCGAGGTCGTTTACTGGGTGACCGTGTCGGAGATGCACTAATCCCCCGTCGCTGTTGCTGCTGGCCCAGCGAATCGGTATGTATATTTCTGTTATTTATCCTCACTGGAGTTGGGGTCCCCGGAGCCACTAGGCGCATAGGATCCTCATCTTGTGCGTACTTTCGGAAGTTTGGCGAACTCATATTCCTATCCAGAAGATAGGAATATATACATATAAAACCCCACACGAGAGCGCCAAGACTCTATATCCCTTCGCAGGCAGACGACTAAGACAGCCCAAATGAAGCGAAGCGCTCAATCTTCTCTTTTCTCCAATTGATGATACAACTATCTGAGACGGGCTGTAGGCCCATGAAACGCAAAGCACCTCAAATAATATACAGAGTGCTTATAGTAGCGATTCTTCTTTCCCTGCGTTTATTATCCCTCACCTTGAAGACGATTCCGTGGGCCACAGGAGCTTTTTAATCCTCCACCAACTAAGCAGATTAGATATATCGTCGTTCACACACCCAAAATGTGTTTTGTTTCCGGGGCAAAGAGAATTATTAAATGCCGGGCGGGACGAAAGTGTGCTCTTCTTCTCCACAGCACGACCAGCTGCCATCTTCTTCATGCTGGGATTTACACGTTTGTTTATAAACGCGAAATAATAACGTTCCAACTTTAGACGCCGCTGCCATAAACTAATTTCGCTAAGGATTATTATAGCTGGGAATTATTATTATTATTGCTGAGCGAGACATTCTGATAGACCAAAATGAGTCCTTTAAGTGTTGCTACTTCTAAGGAGTATACCTCTACGACGTATAGTATGATGGTAAGTTTACTGCTTGAGGCTATCGGAAGAGTACTTGGTGGGCGTCTAACATTCAGGATACTGCCGACCAAATGAGACGCAAAAAGATCACCAAAAAGGGATTCCAGCTGTGTCTTATGGTCACGGGCCGGAGCGGCACTGGAAAGTCTACGTTTATCAATACTCTCTGTGATGGGAGAGTGTATAAGCGCGACAAGGAGCTGAAGCCCACGACGGATATGGAGATTCACAAGCATACATTGGGTAAAACGACGATGGCCTCAAAGGCAATTGGAGATTGAATACTAATGGGTGATAGAATTGAAGGAACCTGATGGAACGACCATCAATCTAACCGTTGTTGATACGCCAGGATTCGGCGATAGCATCAATAACAACAATTGGTATGGCTTAGAACGCACTATGATGCTGATGACGATGGACACAGCGGCGGCTAATGGCTTCTAGCTGCGGAAAGATTGTTAGTTACCTGGAAGCTCGATTTGACGAAATACTTGACCAGGAGAATAGAGTCAAGAGAAACCCCCGATTTGAAGATAATCGGGTACATGTTGCATTATATTTTATCCCCCCGACTGGCCATGGGTAAATACATATATCAGAAAAAGCCCAATAAGATTTATTATCCAGGTTGATGAACTAACAAACAATGAAATAGATTAAGGGAGCTTGATGTCGATCTCATGACTTCACTTTCAGCCAGAGTCAACGTTATACCAGTTATCGCCAAAGCTGATACCCTGACCTCAGAGGAGCTTGTTAAGAACAAGGCATACATTATGCGCGATATCAACTATTTCAATATACCCATTTATTACTTTCCGTGCGAATCAGATGATTCCGATGCCGTGGAGGAATGTGCAGGTCTTCGAGAACTTGTTCCATTTTCAATTGTGGGGAGCAATGACTTGTACAAGGTTGAAGGAGACTATTGCCTCGGGCGTGAATACCCATGGGGCTTTGTTCGAGTCGAAGATCCTGAGCATTCGGACTTTGTTGCGTTGCGATCAGTGTTATTTGGGTCTCATCTGCAAGAGCTGCGGGATCTGACGCACGAGGTGCTGTACGAACAATACCGAGCTGAGAAATTGGAGCCTGGCGTTAAGGCTAACGATGAAGAGGATGAAAATCGTCGTCGTCGTCGCAATCACGACAAGTGGACAGGACTTGATCGAAACAAGGCCACGACGTACCAGGAACAGAAGGATCTCCGGCAGATGGAAGAAGTGTTTCAAAAGGAGATTGAAGAAAAGAAGAAGGAGCTTTCAAAGCGCGAGGCTGAGCTTCATGAAATGGAAGTCAAGCTTCAGAATGCAAAGTTGTCGAGTACTACATTAGAGCTAGGTGTTAATCGGGCTAGCACCGGCACTGTCAACAGCACGACAGGGTTTGCCAAACATGACACACCCTCATCTCCGACAGTATCTACACTTAGTGATGGAACCCCACCCCCTGCGCGAGTGGCCGAGATAGGCTACAAACGGTTGTTTTAATTTGCCCCTCCTCCGCTATTATTGTTTTTAACCAGAGCTTGCTTTTTTAAAAGTGGTTTTCTTTTTCACATATATACACTAGTAGATCAAATATAAATACATTTTTTTAAGTAAAACCCATTGCCGAATTGACTTGATCAAGGGTCTTTGCGGCGGATTCTCTAGCACGACGAGTTCCCTCTTTGGCAATGCTTTCGAGATAGGGTCTATCATTACACAGTTTATCATGCAGGGTCCGGATAGGAGTCAATTCTTGAATGAGTATATCTGCCACAGTGTCCTTAAATTGCCTATGATCCTTGACATGAGATAAGTGCGTTGCCGTAAAGTCTAAAGGGTCCATTTTAACCATACCTGAAGCCATAAGTATAGTGTTTGATATCCCAGGTCTATTCACAGGGTCATAACTGATCGGTCCCTGGACCGAATCTGTGACTGACTTTGCGATTTTTTTCCGAATTGTGGTTGGGTCATCTGTTATATACAGACATGCATTCTTGTCGGGGTCTGATTTGGACATTTTCTTTGAGGGGTCTCTTAACGAGGCAATTTTTTTGTATGGAGCAAACAATGTTGAAGGTACAGGGAAGATATCTCCGTACCGGTAATTGAATGTAGACGTCACATAACGAGTCAATTCCAAATGCTGTGCCTGATCCTCACCCACAGGTACTAACGTAGCCTTATGAAGCAGAATATCTGCAGTTTGAAGACTGGGATACGCAAACAACCCTAGCTGCAGCTTCGAAAGTGCCTCTTCACCCATTGAGTCAATCGAGGCCGATTCGTCCACATGAGACTTTGATTTCCATTGCACCATCCGGGATAGATAGCCCATACCAGTCATAGTAGACAACAGCCAATATAGCTGCGAATGCTCTGGCACCGACGACTGGTGATAAACCACGCATCGCTCTGGATCAATACCAGAGGCAACAATACTGGCCAGAGCGTCCCATCGCCATTTCCGTAATTGCTCTGGTTCCTTTTGAACAGTGATTGAATGCAAGTCTGCGACCGCAAACACCAATCGCGCCTCTTCAGGGGCATTCAGTGCCACATCAGCCCAAGAACGCACGGCACCCAAATAATTGCCAAGGTGAAAGACCCCGGTAGGCTGGATAGCACTGAACACAGTACTCGCGCCGGGAATCGACCAACCTCCCCGTAGATCTAAGTCCACAAGAGAAGAAGAAGAGGAGGACGAGGAGACGCCATTTCTACTTTGATTTCTACTAATAGTACTTGCATAATTTATTCTTTGTTTGTTTAATACAAGGCCCGCCTTGGCAGTAGTTGGTCTGTATATCAACCTCATGAGAGTTGGCAAATCCACTAAATTTTTGGGGCCATGTTGGCATGTACTCCCAAATGCCCCCCAGTGAGCACTTCCCAGCGAGTACTACCCAGCGAGTAGTGCCCCCCAGTGAGCAGAGCACCGGCTATGTAACAAGACTTCGCGGGTCACCCCAGTTACTGCTGCGCATGGGCCTAATAGCAGTCTGCCGGCAATGCACATTGTCGATTAAAGCAGTAGGTTTCCTTCCTTTTCTGATAGCCATTGAGCGAGCGAATAGCCGAGCCCGCTCATCCCCCCAAAGAAGAAGGTGCTCTTATCTCATCACACACCAGTCATTCTCCCAGTAGTGTCACACCAACGAAAATTTCTTCCTGGGCCCAACATGAAAGTTTATTTTTTCTTCTTTGCTCGTACAATGATCATGCAGGGGCTAGTTCCATACTGACGGTCTTACTACCGTTCCGCGTGTATCACGGAATATTCCGGTGCTCTGTTTGGCTCGACTGATGGAAAACGCTTTGTAAAATGGAGTAACAGAAACAGATCAAGCCATAGTAAGTCATCCGATTGCTGGCATTTTTTAATTTAAAGAAAAAACAACAAAACTTGGCAACTGCCAGTTGACTCTATTTGAACCTACTTGTGGGGAAGAGAACAGCAGCCTCACTAAAAGATATCAGAAGAGCCTCTTTACCTCCTGTAATCATGCCCCCCTTTGTGATAGGTGGTTCCAATGGGTTCGTCTGGCGGGGCCCTGCCCCTCACCCAGAACCACCCTTTTTTTGGGGGGTGTGGGTCCACCAATGCTTGGTGTGAGGATTGTATAATCATTGACTAACACGAAATACAAACTCCTTCTTCAATCCCGGCTTATGAGATAGCTGACTGTTAACAAAACAAACCCCAAAAAAATAAAGAAAGAAAAAAAGTGTCGCTTCCTTGTCAAAAAGCAAAATTTGGAGGTATAAAACCCACATGAAGGAAGCATCAGTTTTCTCCCCATTTTTATTTGCCCATATTAGAGAAATCTAAGTGGTGTGTGTTGTGTGCTGTGAGTCGGGGGCCAGTCGTATAGCTCTATACTCGACCTCTTAAGAAAAACTATAAAAGCTTCATTGACCAATTATTTTTTGGTCGAAACAAAGGCCCTTTGATCTGGTCTTTATTGGTGGTTTTGATAGTTGCAACATTGTATCTTTCGTTGGAAGTACCCTGCAAGTCCAATATAAATTTTGCGGCTAACGTTTTGGTATACCTCCAAACACACACACTATACATACATTATACATATATATGTGTATATATATGCATGAGAACCACCACTTTGTCCCCATGAATTATATATTGAAAACCAATTCTTATCTTAAGTTCAAGATAAAAACAACTGCTCAACATATCCCTCTATAATCGAGAAAGAGAAGTCTGTATATACATACACCACACAAAACACAGGTGAACAAAACGACTACTAATAAGAGATCCAAGTTCATGGAACCATTCTCGTCGACTGGCGCTGGTAATCTTCTTGGAGGATTTAACGGCCTCGAAGCCAACTTCCAGTATGAATTGGAAGTGGCTCAACATCCTATAAGAGCTCGAATGTGTGGATTCTCTGATAAAGATAGAAGACTAATCTCGCCTCCTCCTTGTATTCGCCTTCGGCTCTACGACAAACATAGCGGCAGAGAACTGACTAACATAAGCGATATCGATATCTCATGCTTTGCTTTGACTGTGGAGTTGTGGTCAATTGACGAATCTCAGAACCTAACTCTTTCAAACCCGTCAAGCTCAAGTGTCGACAGTAGCAGTACTAGTAGCAGTAATGGCAACAACAACTATAACATCAGCAATAGCAACCACTATAACAGCAGTAGCAGTAGTGGTAATAGCGTCAACAGTGTACCTCAGCAACAACAACAACACCATCATCATTATAATAGCAGCATTGATATCAACAACATCAGTACTAGTAGTTCTAGCATCTCCAGAGAACCACAAAGGTACGACTCTACAGCAAATTATCCTCTCATGAGAAATGTGATTGGGAATCTAGTGGCTACTGCATTCAAGCTTCATGATCTCAACAATGACTTAGGCGTCTGGTTCACTTTCCAGGACCTTTCTGTTCGTATGGAAGGTGACTACAAGCTGCGCTTCTCGTTTGTAAATTTAATGGACAGAATCGACGGAGGAGATGACTCTAGTCCCATACTATGTACAGCATTTTCAAACGCCTTTCGATGTTACTCTGCAAAGAAGTTCCCTGGAGTTATCGACACTACAGACCTTAGTCGCTGTTTTGCCGAGCAAGGCATCAAAATACCTATTCGACGGGACTCCAAAGTGAAAAACGACCGAGAAGAAAGTTGATACAATTTTTTTTGTCTACAGAACAGTTTATAAATAAAATAAAGCATTCGTATAGTATCGTGTTCTTCTTTTTATAAAGGTCTTATGAATGAACCACCCACTTGGTTATTAATCCTCTCGTAGATGCTGATGTACATTCTTAGTAAAGGTTTCCCCTTTCAAAAGCTTCATCACCGAGTTCCAAAGCATTCCATTAACTAAACTATTACGTTAGAGAGAGTCAGAGACCCCAAAAAAAAATTCAAAATAGAAAATGAAATTAATAACAAAGAAACGCAAATGAATCTTTTTTGGGCATTATTCTAATTGCGTTCTTATATATTAACTCGGCATTTACAAATGAAGTTTTTTAACATTCTCACGACTCCAACCTAACGGTGTTATCTAATGTCCAACGCCGATTTCCAAGAAGACCTCCAATAGCATTGTTGTTTTTCGGTCCTCGAGGTCCTGAGATATATTCAATGTATCCCTCTGGACCACAGACAACTGCAATCGCTGGTGGTATGCCCTTTTGACCTGAACGCCTAAGGTCGGCTACTTGCTCTAGAATAGACCGATATTTTAATCTTGGATTTTCCTTCTTAACTCCTTCTTCTCTATCAACAATAGTCTCTGACGACGACGGTGCTTTTTCAGTTAATTCTGGAGGACCTACAGAAATAGCCTTGTCGTCTCCACTTGCAATCTTGTTCTTACCAGTATCCTGGTTGTCATTAAGTCTATTATTGTTTGCTGGTTTTGCTGGCTCGAGCAGCTCTCGCTCTTTTCTTAGTTTATCCATCATCTGTTGGATTTTTGTCTCCTGTGCAATTTCCTTTTCAAGCTCTTCATCTCGGTCTCGCACAAATTGCCGTGGAATTGCTTCTGGAATATCTTTTTCAGTAATAAATTTGTTTTCTTCGTCAACAAAGTAATGGAATTTCGCTCGGTTGGCCTTCTCTAGAAATAACAAAAACCGCTTGAAGGGAATCTCCTCCCGAGTCCTAACTGAATAGTAGACATCAACTTTACCTCGAGGTGGGTTCACTGAAAATAGCGTCTGAAGCACTGGTGCGATTCCTGTTCCACCTGCAAAAAAGGCGATATTATCTGGTTTGGGCAACTCTTCTGGAAATGAATACTCTGGCCTCATGCGGCTAGGAAGGTCCTCCATGGGGTCACGATACTCGGTAGCATCGATAGGAGAGTACGGAAATCGGTAGCCTATAAATGGACCCCGTATTTCAACGTCACTACCTAGGGGAAGCTTGTGCAGATATCTTGAAACTTCGCCGTCCTCATATTTCTTAACCAATAGCACCATCCGGCCCTCGTCGTCGTCATTCCCCAGCAGCCTCAGAAGGGACTTTGTTTCTTGGTCATCCTTATACTGCATAAAATACATCGGTAGAGGCGTGTATCTTCGCACAACCTGGATTTCTGGCTGCTTGACTTCCACACTCCATAGTTTCTTGCCATTCCATAGCTCGCTTTTAGTCCGCAATAAGTCCTGATGAACCCCGAACTTGGGAGACAACTCTAGCAAGGCAGTATCATTAGATACATCTTGTTTGTAGGTCAACTTGTATGTCATAAACTCCTCGGGGCTAAGATGTGATTTCTCAGCGTCTCCATGACCCGGAGTCATGAAATGAAAGTACGCATACGCAATCCATATCGCTCCCCCCAACCCCGCTATTATTGGGATATGCCGCTTCCAAGCTGTGGACTCTATTGGCTTGAATGGCTCAGGATCTGGCGGAGGAGGATACTCATATGTCACTCGCCGGTACGAAGTCTGCGGGACATATCCTGGCTTCTCTGCCAATCTGCCTTCCACGGGGTATTTCTTCACAGGAACTTCTTTGTTATCCTTCTCCTCGGCCGAAGAGTACCAACGTATGAATCCAGCCCGTCTGGTCCTGCCCACCAAATGCTGCCGAAGCACATGTCGTACGACAGGTGATCCACAGGCAGGCATTTGTTTTCACCCCGAATCAAATAGTACAGATGTCAGCAATACAACAGACCTCTGCCTCCCCCTTTTTGGACAACCACTGGTATGAATAAGTAAATAAAAAAGCCGTGGTTTGTAGGATGCCGCTCTATTTGAACTTTATTTCGTCGGCTCCTTCGATCTGTTTTGGTGTTGGGCTTCTTGGGAAAAGATCTACACACATCCAAAGTTCCTCCAAGCACCACTAGACGCTGCGAAATACCTGTGGCATTAAGAAAAATGGCCTTTGCTAAGGGCTCCATATTGGCAGGACACAGCGATCGTGTATGGAGTCTAAGTGTGCATCCGAAACTGCCATTGCTGGTTACATGTTCGAGTGACAAAACAGCCCGGATCTACTCAATAAAGAATTCCGATTACTCATTAGTAACTGTGCTGGAAGACGGCCACAAACGAAGCATAAGGACTGCTGCCTGGAAGCCTACGGGTGATCTGCCATCTCTGGCGCTGGGAAGCTTTGATTCAACTGTTAGCATATGGAGCAAGGAGTCTGACGACAATGATTGGTCGTTTCTGGCTACTATCGAAGGACATGAAAATGAAGTCAAGCGAGTGGCTTGGTCTTTTGACGGGATATTCCTTGCGACTTGCTCACGAGACAAGAGCATATGGGTCTGGGAAGGTATGAAGTTGTTTTTGACTGTGTCTATGGCAGACCTTGACTAATGGTTTTAGCTGATGATTCGAACGAGGAATTTGAATGCCTGAGTGTTCTGCAAGATCATACTCAGGATGTAAAGCATCTGACATGGCATCCAAGCGACCTGGTCTTTGCATCAGCATCTTATGACGATACTGTAAGAATATGGAGAGAAGATGACGATGACTGGTGCTGCGTGGCAGATCTGCAGGGACACAAGAGTACTGCCTGGGGGTGTGATTTTGAGAATAGTGAAGATCGAATGCGACTTGTGTCATGCTCCGATGATCTAACTTGTATAATATGGAAGCGGGTGGGATCTACAGGTGGCACTGACCATAATGCGATTCCATCAACATTCAGAGCTGACCAATTGACTGAAGAATGGATCATTGAGAGTGTACTCCCTAAAGCCCACAATAGAACTATATACTCGGTTGCATGGAGCAAGGCTTCCGGCAGGATAGCCTCAGTCGGAGCAGATGGAAAACTGGTCATTTATAGCTTCGATCCAAATGGGTCCCCTCAAATTGATCAAGTTATTGAAAACAGTCATGGCATTTACGAAACAAATTATGTTATCTGGGCACCAGACTACACACAGGAAGGTACTGGTAAAGAGATTCTCATTACTGCCGGTGATGACAGTATGGCAAACATATGGCGGGAATAAATAATTTTTAATTATTAGCACTAATAATAAGTTATGTACATTTAGTCATCACTGTCAGAAGACCGTGGCTGCTCTTCCTCAGTCTCAAGCGAGATTGGTATCACAAACGAATCTTCCACATACTCGCCCCGGATTCGTTCAATAGTAACCACATCAACTGCCTCTTCTTCGCCATCTAACTGACGCTTGTTCTGCTCTTCTTCATCAACCAAGTCGAACTCATCTTCTCGTTCCTGGTATTCGATATTCTCTTCAAGCTCCACAAAGTCTGGCGCCAGCGCACTCCATTTCTGTGGCATGCTAGAAGTCCATAGATAGATCGTACCAGTATCAAGCCCCGTGGCTGCTATAGCAGGTTTATTCGGATGAAATACTATATCCACCACTTCTTCCTTAGGACCCTCGTAAATCTTGACCAATGACCCAAGAGAAGTTTCCCACATGTAAATATCATGAGCTGATTCATAAGTAGTGGCAACAATATACTCTCCACTTGAACTGATATCCACAGCATTCCACTGCAGTCTGTTTACCACGTCCTGAAACTTGTGCTCAGTTTCAAATACCCACTCCTCCTTTGGTGTGCGATTGAAATCCGGGATGCTTATTAGTCGGATGATTCGATCGGACGCGTTGATCACCAAGCTACGGCCTGATGCGCTCAGACATATCTGCTTGATATTCGAGGTGGTAAGCTTCTCTGAATGCACAACCTCGAATGTTTTGGCGTTAATGATATTAAGGAGGCCCTTACTAGTTCCAGAGATTATGTAGTCACCCGAACGATTAAACACCGTAACCAGTGTAAGTTGCTTATCCTGCTTCTGCTTTTTGGTAGGCTCAGTGCCCTCTGGTAGCGGTGGACTTGATGGTAGTATGTTCACGACTGGGTCACCATCCCCACTGATATCCACGTATCGAGGCTGATCCTCGTACAGCGACGCTACGAATATGTGATGATTATCTGGATGCAGATTAGCTCCCCAGACCGGCGCCTCGAATCTAACCACCTTGGACTCTTTCCCGGTTTTCAGATCCCATAGGATGCACTTCCAATCCCGTGAGGCCGACAATAGATATCGTCCATCTCGCGACCAGCTTAACGACTGAATTGCTCTCGTGTGCCCCTTCAGAGTCAGAATCGCACCATAAGTATCGAAATCAAAGATCACTATCGTGCCATTCAAGAACCCCGACGCAAGATAGTCCCCCTTGCGATTGAATCTGATGCAAGCTGAGTGTCCCCACACTGATATACTCATTAGTCAATCTTTTTTCCTTTCCTACAAACATCCCACTCACCCAGCGTCTGCATCGACGATTCGGGATACTCCTGCGCGAGCGCAAACGGATCCAAAAGCGACAGGTTCATCTTTCAGTTTTGGTGATGCCCTACGCGTTAGTCCGCTTTATTTTTTCTATTGATGTTGCACAGCGCTAGCAGCAGGAGAAATCCACCCACCCACCACCCCTTGGGCGAGGGCTGTCTCCCCCACCGATTGACGCTAACCAGAGGATATATCTCGCGTGGGGCATGAGGCGTGCAGTTGGATGCGACATATAGGCAACCAAACCCACAGCACTGGGTTCAGTTGGTAAGTGTCTGGATTGATTGAAGGGTGAAAACTCTATATTTGCCGATACCGGAGATGGAGTAGTGAATGTCGTATACGTTTTGAGTCTTTGTTCGCCGAATACCCGTGCCATGATGCCGTGTATCAGGGAAGTGAACCCCGAATGAGCCAAATCATTAGCGGATATAAGCGCCAGCCTTAACTCAGTATGAGATCTCATGCATGACCATGCAGCCACTCGAGCTATGGCACACGTCGGGAGTCGAAACAGGGCTTAATCGCGGATGAATACCTCGAGGACTGAACATGCACTGCATCTCAGACTGCGGCCGAGACCTGTATGTCAGAATCAGATCATGCTGGAGTCGAAATTTGATTGGTCTCGATTCCGAAATGCAAGGCAGATGCAGGATAAATAGGCTAATTGAGAGTATAGTATAGCTGCACTAATAGACTGGCTGGCATAGTAACCAGATCGTTGAGAGTAGGTAATTGTGAAAGTCGAACGTTTCTCTGCTTGCATTTTTGCAAAGAGGTTAGTGAGCTGTACTAAATGACGAATTTATTGAATTTATTCTGCTGAATTTCTAAGGCGCAATGCGTCTAAATTTAATAACAGCTCATGAACTTCTTCCGGTCAATTATTTCTATCACATTCCAGCATTGGTTTAGATCCTGTTAGGCCTTTTTTAATAATACTCTAAGTAATCACTGAAGTATCAGAATACTACGCATTAATGCTTATTGTACATCATATTTTGATATCACGCTGAATTGTGACTTTAAATCCATTTCCAGACTTTTACAGCCCTATATCGTCATACGCCATGACTCATATTTCATGAAATCCTTTCAAATTCTAAATATAAAGCGAGTTAGCGTTAGTTCAATTGCTCGACAATATCCTCTTTGCAATACAGATGAGAGCAGCTGGCTTCAAGAGCTCTTTCTAACCACTTGTTGTTTCCACGAAAGAACCGTTCTACATATGCTCGGTTTCATAGTTACAAGCGCCTAAATTGAGACCAGTTGACACGTCGAATAGATTTTAACCATTTGCCTAAAACTGTTTTTTGAAAATGATGATCTAAGCCCTAGATAATCATTACAAGTTCCTCCTCTACCACAAAACTTTAGAGACGGACTGCAACTGATAAAAATATTTAGGCAGATCTCCATCAGTTATGATGGGCTCCTTGCTTCAGGATAAAAGTTTGGAGGCATTTAGTTGTGAGAGTTAGCCAAGTGCGCCGCGCGCATAGATCGGCGGATTTACATTGAGCAGGGTCCAAGTTCGCCAGTTTTGTCGAACAGAAAACCCCGAGGGTGGGAGAGTTCTTTATTATAAGTCTTAATACTAGCGGAAAATCTAGATGTAATGCCAGAGTATGGAGAATTGTGATCCCTATGCCTGAATGCTATTCGTAACATGTGAAAGATAGATCAATCTGATTACGCTTAACCGTAGGAGGTTCGAATAAGAGCGTAACTATTTATTGCAGCAACTTCCAGTGCTTTTGCCAGCCACAGATAAAAGAATATTCTGGGAGTTTGAGCTATGCAAAAAGCCATCTCACTCAGAAACTTGGTTTACACCAGCATATATCAACAAGATTAGGAAATCAATTGAGGGTATAACTCAGAATCTTGAGCCCCTTTTCGGACGGAATAATCGGAACCTCTTGAAGCTTCTTAGGTGTTTGATTCTGCCCCTGGGGCTTCAACCATTAAAACTCAATTGAAATCTTTTCTGGCGGTTAAAGCCAATTAATTTACTGAGAGTTCAACCCTAGTGTTCCTTCCCCATTTGAGGGATTCGGAAAAATTCGAGAGCCTACTATGAGAGCAATAAATACAGCAAGAGACAAGTCTGAGTTGTGTTAGCTATGTACATTGTGATTGAGGGGTTTCATTTTCATGCCTAGTCTAATGTGATCCGTTTGATGTGAGCCCGGGCACCCCTAGCCAATTTCAGTTCGCAGGACAGGATACCCTGTGACTCTATCAAGATATCAAGCAGTAGAGTTTCTGAATGAACGAGTCAAGTCTGAGGATTCCAGGTCATAGTCTAGATATATACTGAGGAGTGGATAAGCAAGTAATCACAACACGAGTGTTCCGCCGCGCAATGAAGCCGACACAACGATAGCTTAGCCGCCAATTAAAGAAAGACATATCAGAGGACCAAATTGTCAAACTGATCTGGAATGCCAGCTTTAGAGTCGCTTCAAAAGCCCGTTTCAGGTTAGCTGCCTGACCTTTACCGTGATATCTAAGACTTCTTAAGATTCAGCACGCCTATGTAGTTACAACGCCAAACAATCGAGCTTACCTGGCTGAATGATATCTGCAAATAATTAATCGAGCACAGGCTATAGCAAGAAAGCTCGAATTCCCGCCAGTAGAACCATTATATGTTTGTAGAATCAAAAGATCGGCAACAGGCATCCCCGCTGCAGACCCCGCTGCAGAAAAAAAATTGGGACTTCGGGATCAAAATTTATCAAGCACTGAAGGACGACATAAACCAAAATAACGATGGCCAAGAAGGGCTCTAAGGATAATCACTCTAAGGGTGACAAGAATAACAAAGAAGCTAGAAAGGCATCCTCGAGTGATCCGAGGTTTGCTCGAGTTCATAATGATCCCCGGTTTAATATTCCGTCCAAGAGACAAATCAGGGAAAACCTTGACGAGCGATTCAAGGCAGCTATTTCCAACGATGAGCGGTTCAAGGAGGAGGTCTCTATTGACAAGTATGGAAGGACCATCACTAAAGATTCACATAAGAAAGAACTCAACAAGTACTACAACCTGAATGATAGTGAGCAAGAGGAAGAGGAAGAGGAGGATGAAGAAGTGGAGTCCTCTGATGAGGACGAACCAGCTGCCATTGCTGTTGATCGAGCAAGAGGTGAGGGCGTTTCAGAGAGTTCGAGCGAAGAAGAGGAGGAGGATGGTTATGACAGCGAAACTGGAGACGAAGACGATCAAGTCCTAGAAGAAGGAGAGCTTCTGGTTCAGGATTCCACTGAAGTTCCGCGAGGTGACGAATCGGCTCGGATAGCAGTGGTAAACTTGGACTGGGATAACGTAAGGGCCGTAGATCTCATGGCAGCATTTTCAAGCTTTGTGCCTCAGAGGAAGCGTATTGTCTCTGTGGCCATCTATCCCAGTGAATACGGAAAGATGCGCATGGCACAAGAGGAATTAGAAGGACCACCCAAAGAGCTCTTTAACGACAGCAAAAAGAAGAGCAAGAAACACACCAGCAAGGAAGAAGATTCGGGTGACGAGAATGAAATCAATGAAAAAACAATAATTGAAGAAGACAGTGGCGAGGAAGTTGATTCATCCACATTGCGGAAATACCAGCTCCAACGGCTCCAGTATTTCTATGCAGTAGTAACCTGTGACAGTATAGCCACTGCCAGAAACATATATGACAAGTGCGATGGTACCGAGTATGAATCTACTGCAAATTTTTTTGATCTGCGTTATATTCCTGATGATATGGATTTTGATGACAGGCCACGAGATATCTGTGAAAAGGTTCCTAACAACTTCAAACCCGCTAACTTCGTTACTGATGCACTGCAACATTCTAAGGTCAAGCTGACATGGGACGAAACTCCAAATGAGAGAATCCAGGCTGCATCTCGAGCTTTTAGTCAGCGTGAAATTGACGATATGGATTATAAAGCATACTTGGCTAGTGACAGCGAAGAGTCCGAAGACGAGGACACTGCGAAAGAAAAGTACCGATCACTCTTGGGATCATATGCGGATAAGTTCAACGGGAAGGCCAAGGCGACTGGTCAGAATGACGATGACGTCGATGTTGAGATCACATTCACTCCTGGACTTGATACAGAGCAGGGCAAACTAGACGAGGAAAAGCAGAAGGAAGAGTCGACTATCGAAACGTATAAGAGGAAGGAGAAAGACCGACGGAAAAAGAGAATGGAAAAGTTCAAGAACTCAAAGGCTGAAGAAGGGGCTACAAAGATTGATGATAAGAAATCAGCTGAGCTGGAAGGTAGAAAGAAGGAGGCCGAGCTTGAGCTACTAATGATGGACGATGATCTCGAGAATATCAAGCTGTCCAAGAAAGAATCTGAGTCAACTGAAAAGAAAAAGGGCCACAAGAAAGTCACGAAAAGTAAAGCGCGGAAACAGGCCCTTGAAGAAGCCGAGGCTGAGTTTGATATCAAGGATCCCCGATTTCAGGAGCTATTTGAGAACCCTGAGTTTGCAATTGATACAACACTTCCTCAATTCAAAAAGACCAAAGCTATGGAGCAAGTTATGGAAGAGCGACGGAAGCGCGGACACTCGAGGCTTGACGGCGATGAGCCCAACAGGCCTGCGAAAAAGAAGTCCAAGGCTGCGTCTAAAGATACCAGTGTTAATTCCTTGGTAGAAAAACTAAAACGAAGAGTAGCTAAACCATCTACGTGATTGCATATCTAAATAAACTGTTAATATAAAAGTTATCCAGATTAAGGTTTTTTCCGAGACTAGCGTTTTGCCGCATGTCTGAGTGATCGTCGGATTTTCGCGTCCTTTAGATCCAAAAAAAAAAGAGTACAAGTGTCCAGTAACCCACACGCACGCATCGCCAACAATCCAGGCAGAAAAGGAAGAGAGACAACCACCATGAATAGATTCTCACTCTTGACGCTACTATGCTTTGCTCTTGTTAGCAATTACGCCCAGGCACTGCATTTTTATCTTGGTGGAGATGAGAATCAAAAGTGCTTCTACCAGGAATTACCGCAATCCACGATTCTAGCAGGTAAGCAGGTTGTAGAAAAAACCGAATCCATACTGTCTAACGCGATCTCATTAGCAAAACACAGTGCGTGGGAATTAGAGGAACAGACAGGAAACTGGATCAGACCAGATTCACTGGCGATCCAGATCACGATCGAGGTATGTTCGTGGTTCAATCGCGCAAGATTCTCATAGTCCTCTAACTGATGAAAAACAGGAAACATTCGATAACAATCACCGTGTTCTGTTCCAGAAACTGAACGCCCAAGGAGACTTTATTTTTACTGCAGCAGATAGTGGAGAGCACAAGATATGCTACCGTGCACTGAGCGGTGGATGGTTCCACAGCAAAAGAGTCAAGATGGATATTGACTTTGCAGTGGGTGATACTGATACTGTTGACAGCCGAAATGAAAAGAAAATCAGCTCGTTGGCAGACCGAGTTCGCGATGTCAACGCGAAACTGACTCTGATCCGCCGAGAACAGCTTCTGATGAGAGAGCGTGAAGCACAATTCAGAGACCAGAGCGAGTCTACTAATGCTCGGGTCGTACGATGGACGTTTATCCAGTTGTTCGTGCTTGGGGCTACGTGTGCCTGGCAATTGAACCATCTTCGGGGATTCTTCTTGAAGCAAAAGCTTGTTTAAATAGCACTTGATTTGTACCTGTTACCGCCGCGCTTATAATTATATAAATTCATGCCATTGCTGAGGGATCTTCTTCTTTATTCTATCGCGATGCTTTATCGCGTATCCACCAAAATACCAAGCGTTCAGTGCTCGAGATGCGATGTGATAGAAAGATGCCAGGATCACTAATGCACAGGGATCAAACCTGCTAATTAGATTCAAATATTCAGAAGGAAGTCGAATAATCCACTCCACGGCATGATGAAGAATGTTTCGTGTCGGATAACTTGCGATCTGCTCCTCGATACGGGATAATCCAACCAAGAGCGGTTGGTATATCTCATGCCGGTCTTTCTGAAGCTCGTACACCCTTTCCAAGTGAGGCAAGAATGCTTTACCATTCGGGAGTAGATCAAGTTCAACCGTATCAAGGAACACACTAAATCTGCTTCCATTGCGCCAAATCGTCACCTGTTCCATTATCTGGAGCATACCCTTGAACAACAGAAGTGATCCATCTGATAATCCTGTAAATTCCGAATCAGTATTACAAGTCAGGGAATGCACGGCCAGTAGAGCACTAGTACCCCTTAGAGCGAGACAATTCTCCGGCTTCACCCCCTTGGAAATCTCTAATCTGAACTTTCGCGCACATTCGCTATTGTAATGAGCCATAGCTGCTTCAAGCTTAAGAGAAGGCTCATCATGGTTCAAATGCGACGCAGAAAGCAAAAACAGTGCATCCAACAGGAATGGAAACTTGAATGCCAGTAATGGCAGTTTTTCCTCTACAGCTTGAGCCTTGTATTCGTACGGACATAATGATCTACCAGTGGAGGTGGTCCACCGATGCATGAGGATCAGCTCGAGATCATTTCTGTCATTCGAGAAACCCCACGGCTCAACCAACCTGGCCGCATTTCTCTCAAATGCCGGTGGCTTGTATACACATCTCACCCGCCGTTTAGCACAATGGCTACACGTTGGCTTGGCCTCATCGCACTTTATCTTGCGGGCCTTACAGTATATACAGCCAAAATGTGATTTAGTTTTCCCTCGCCTGTTCATTGGATGTCCAAGACTGTTATTTTGGCTTTTAACTAGCCCAGCTCCTAAATAAGGGCTTTGCGAATCGTGCGACCACGCGAAGCCCACCAATTTAAACTTGGCTTTTAATACTCAATGATGGGGCTGTGTGTCCGCGACGTGCAGACAGCTCTTCCGCACGGCCAAACCAACTCAGCCGATGATCGCTTGAAGATCCGAGTTTTGCGCTCACGCGAACAATGCGAGATTGGTTTCTAAATATTGCATTCAGTGCAACCAAATGTATATATAGCACTGGACATGCCCGATTTTTGTTTATTTTCACATTCAATATAAGAAAGGGCTCCTTCTTCTGTACGTAAAATAATTGGCCCGTTTCGCTGCTAAATGACAGCCCACGAATTTCTTAAATATATTCCGTCCCTGGCAGCAGCAGTAGTCTTTGTAGTCTTGTTCGGGCTCTTGACTGCAACGCACACATATCTATGTGTAAAGGGCAAAACATGGATATTCATCCCCTTCGTGGTTGGTGTGGCTTTTGAAGTTATTGGATATGCAGTGAGAATTGTCTATCGCTCAGATATCGAATCAGTTGCACTATTCGCTGTTCAGACCTTATTCATTCTCCTACCTCCTGTATTGTTTTCAGCATCCATCTATATGACTCTGGGAAGTCTTCTGACATATCTCAAGGCCGAGAAAGTATCACTGATCAAGGCGACCAGAATGACGAGAATATTTGTATTCGGAGATGTAGTCTCATTCCTCCTGCAGTGCATTGGAGGAGCAGCATTGAGTAGCAAAAAATCAGGAGTCCACACTCTGGCTCAGAACCTTATTATTGGTGGTCTGGCTATTCAATTAGTCTTCTTTGGTGGCTTTGTCCTGGTATCAATTGTGGCCCATATTCGCCTAAACAGGCTTCCAATTCCTCATACACCTGGAAAATACCAATGGAAGGCTCTCATGACTACATTGTATGGAGCGTCTGCACTGATTTTGATTCGTTCCATCTTCAGGTTGATTGAGTTTGCTCTAGGTTCCAATGGGTACTTGTATACCCACGAGGTGTTCATGTATGTGTTTGATTCAGTACTCATGTTTTTCGTCTGCATTTTATTTATGGTTGTATACCCCTCGCAGGTTATGGTACCTTACTCAGACAATGGTATCAGCTTGACAGGGTATGAAGAAGATACAGACCCTGGCGTGGTGAGTTTCGCAAATCATACGAAATAAGTCATGTTCCTCGATATTTTGGCGTGCCCAATAGATTTTAACTAAGTAGCATATAAGACAACATAACTTAAATGATTTCAAGCATGTATGGGACGTGTTCTCTGGTTACGCTACGTGTAGATTTGTCATGTTAATGTTGATGAGTTTCTGAGTTTTGTAATCGCCTGGGCTTGTGGATCGTCAGTTCCTGCGGCGCCCACAAAACTTTAGACTTCCATCTAAATGGAGCAGTTGAAAGAGGAAAACGCTCGGCTGAGGGAAGAGCTCGAGGCACTCAAGAATACTAAGCAGTCATATGAGCCAGTCGAGGTTAATGGACTTTCGCTGGAGGAGTACCAGCGGTATGGTCGTCAGTTGATCACGCCCCAAGTAGGGCTTCAGGGCCAAAGACTTCTGAGGGCATCGAAGGTTCTTGTGGTTGGAGCAGGTGGTCTTGGGTGCCCTGTGATTTCATACCTAGCAGGGGCCGGAGTGGGTAAGAGCCCTTGTCATTTTTTTGGTTTGTTTCGTAAGCCTGTATTTCCTAACTGTGATTTCAGGAATCTTAGGAATAGTGGATGACGATACAGTGGATATATCTAACCTGCATCGTCAGATCCTGCACAATTCACATACGGTAGGCCAGTTTAAGTGTGACTCGGCTCGAGATTATGTCCACAAGCTGAACCCAAATGTTCAAGTGGTTACTCACAAGGTTCGGCTACTGCCTGAGAATGCATTTGGAATCTTGGAACAGTATGATATTATTCTGGATTGTACTGATACACCAGTGACCCGATACCTGATTAACGACACAGCCGTGCTACTGGGGAAACCACTTGTCTCTGCGTCGGCACTGAAGACCGAGGGCCAGCTGTCGATATACAACCTGCGTGACGGCCCATGCTATAGATGTATGTTTCCTATCCCACCACCTCCAGACACAGTTACTACGTGTGGTGATGGCGGAATAATAGGTCCGGTAGTAGGAATCATGGGAGTCTATCAGAGTATTGAGGCTATCAAGGTCATTACTAAATTCTACGACCGGGCTGAAACTGTTCGGCCTACTTTTACAATATTCAGTGCCTATTCGTCTCCACAATTCCGACATATTAATATGAGGAGACGAAAGACGGGCTGCTCAGTCTGTGGCGACAATCCGACAATATCCAAGAGCTCGATCGAGAGAGGAGAAACAAACTATGTTGAATTCTGTGGCAGCCTATCGCCATCATCTTTGGTGGATTCTTCAAGCAGAGTTTCCGCGACGGTAAGATTATGGTCATCCCAAATGAATAGCTTATATGCTAACTAACGAACATAGGAGCTCGAAGTGCTGCTTAAACAAAACCATACCCTGATAGACGTTCGTCCTCCTGAGCATTTTGAAGTTTGTTCTTTACCTGGATCATTAAGTATGACACATCCTACACTTTTGGCTTAATGCAGCACGCTAATTGGAATCAAGACATGCCGTATAGTGAACTCAAACTCGGTAAAAAGATGAATGCTCAAATAAAGGAGCCTGTGTATGTGGTGTGCAGGTATGGTAACGATTCCCAGCCTAGCGTCCAGCATATCAAAGACATATTTGAGGTAGAGCAGGTCTTCGACTTGATAGGAGGTCTTGACTCCTGGAGCATCAGAGTGGACCACAGTTTCCCGCGGTACTAGGTCTTGACGAGATATTCAATGCGAACAAGACCACAGCTTATTCCTGCGACATACCAGTTACCAGATGATACATTCGGATTCCAATCCACACGTGTGACATTGGAGCTGTTGGGATAAATCACCAGGCTTTCGGATGACTGGTGCTTGGCAACATCTTCGGCCTTGAAAACGTCAATAAATCGGAAAGTGCGTTCCTTTTCGCTGGCTTCAAACCTCCATAATGTGGCTTGCCGGTATACGGCGTTGGTCTGCCGCTTGCTAACGGTCGCCCGTCGGATCGCATTCCCGACTCGAAGGGTACCGTCTGAACCACCCGATAGCACAATTGGGTGTAAATGCGATGCCGACACAGATGTGATTGTACCGCTGTGTTTAGTTAGATTTGTGCCTCCCTGAATCACATTGACTTTGCGTATCGGAACAAACTTTGATGTGGCAACGTCTTCCAATGATACAAACGAAGCCAGAAAATGGCAATACGCAGAACAGGTGCAGTACATCCTGACCCTGTTTGAAATGCTTCTGCTGCGCCGTATATCTCTCACGTCAAGTAATCTTGTGTATCCATCAGTAGAGGTTGTAAAAATAAAGTCGCTATTATCGGGGAACCCCGTAGCAATTGCGTTGATGAAAGATAAATGCACTGGTATCGAATAAGAGGGGTATATACTCTCACCTGTCTCATCTGAAACGTCAAATTCTGCTACTAGACCGTCAGCTGTGCCGACGACAAGGCAATCTGGCGTTCTCCAACTAACGCACGTGATTTTTGACTCCAGTGCGAATTGTCTGAGGGGGACCTCGATCTGATAGAATACAGGGCCATCATGCTCAGGCAATTGGATATCAAACAGCCTGAGTTTTCCATCCTGGAATACACTGGCGAGCTGCCCGATTCGTCCGTTGGATAAGTCATGGTTCGGTCTCCAAGCCATTTCAATGACATCTCCATAATATGAGCATAAAGTGCACACAAGTCGGCTCTTTGGCTGGTCCGGCAGATTGGGAGACTTTGTGTTTATTTCGTGTATTTGTATAGATGACGGGTATATTGAGTTTGCGAATCCAGAGATCGGTGGCCTGGTGGCTGGAGCAGAAACCGGGTCCCAGCTAGGGTCGACTAGGACCCCAACAGCTATATAATCGAACCGAGACTCGTCATGTCCCGGTGCCCATTTTATGGAGCTCACTAAGCCCCCGACGTTCAATATGAGACCTTGCGGGAGTTGGATCTCTCCAAATAGATTCAGCTGCTGAGCCACTGCGTCCAGTCTGGGCTGTACATTCACTGCAGCAGAAGTGGAAGGAGGAACAAATTTTCCAGCCGTTGATCTGTCAATTTGAAGAAGTGACTGTCCAGTTGTTGAAATCGAAGTTGCAGAAGGACCTCTCGCTTCTGGATAAGAGAGTAGTTCCGGATCAGGTAAAAATATAGCCATACCCCATTTCTTACGTTCATTTATGGCAAAAATTAGTCTTGAGTCATTGTTACCGTAGAATAGTTGAAATCGCTCCTTTAGACTTTCATTGCGCGTTCGATTAGGTGTAGATGGAGCTTTGGCTGTCTTGGCCAGAGATCCTGGTATGCTCTCTTTACCATTGCCATTGTGTCGATTGGCCTTCCGACGAATAGGAGTTTCTTTATCTAATGAGGTATACTCAGTAATTGAATCATTTTCTGGTTCCTCCTCTTCTGACATTTCAGCGTCGCTGTTCTGGTCGGGCTCGACTTCATCATCCTCTTGCAGCTCTTCGGCCATATATTCATCTGAACCGCTATCGTCGGGTTCTGCTGGCAATGGAACGTCATCATCTGAAAGGCCATCAACAGATTCCAGCTTTGAGTAATCAACAGGAGCTTTTGCTCTGGCTGAACGTCGCCTGGACATAGCGATGGATGAAATATCGCCAAAGGAAAATGCGCGGGCAACAGAGACTCCTCCAACATCCAACCCACCTCACCACCAACGAATAAAATCTCGGGCCCGATCAACGCCCATGAATACCTGAGCAGGCCACGTTTAATTTACCGGTAGTATAAAGGACAAAGACAGGCATGGCTTCGGAGGGCGAGGAGCCCTCTAATCATGTACCGGCTTTGGATTTCGATGAGGAGTCATTGATTACCACTGTGGGGTCAGCCAACACACGACCTGGAACCGACTCTCCCGACGAGGTAGAACAGCCAGCTTCTCATGAGGTTCTGACAACAGTAGACAGGCCTGAGGAAAAGGAGCTATACGACGATGATTATAGCAACACTGTATCTTCTGGGATTAAAGATGACGGATACAAGAACTCACAGATTAATATGGTTAATAGGGACCATAGACAGCTACTGGGCAGAGAGCTAAGGGCAGTTGATCCCGACGATTCGTCTAATCTCGACACCGGAAGTGAAGATGAACTAATTTCTTCACGCTTACATTCGCGGAATGCTTCTGTGCATTCCACTGCAGAGCATAGCACACCTGCAGGCTCCGAGGTGTCCAACATGCCAGAAACGCCAGATTCCACTCGACGAGGACTCTCCGCATTGCATTACATAGACCAACGATTCAAGACGCGCCTTAGCTCTATTTCACAATTTGGAATCAGTGCTGCTCGGTCCTTGAGTCATCTCCGAAGTGCGTCTCAGGCATCGGATATCGACACCTTAATAGATACGCAGGGACAGTCTTCACCATGGGAGGCTGTACGGTGGACGAAATTGCGAAAAATATCTAGTCAAATGTACTCAGAGGGAGCTACAAATATATATGGCCAGCCTACAGTAGTACTTCCGGCATCTATCATAGCGATTGGAACTTCAAGGGGCCTAGTATTATTGTTTGATTACCATCAAAACCTGAGACAAGTTCTAGGTCTTAAGTCAAAAATAAGCGAACGAGGCGAAGTGACCTCATTGGCCATTTCTGCTGACCAGACTTTTGTTGGTGTTGGATACAGCCAGGGCGATATTGTGACTTGGGAACTCGCAAAGCCCTCGTATCCTAATATTCATGTACCGCCTATTTTGATAGAGGATGCTTCAACTTTCAAAAAGACGGGCCACCTACAGAATTCTCGAGTCGTGCACTTGAGCTTCACTGGGAAACGGCATAGTGCATTGATATCCGGAGATGTCAGAGGGATGGTATTTTCTCACGACACGACTAGAAGTATTGTGGGAAGAGTTGTCAAAAGTGAGCGAATATTGGGAAAATATCCGGCTGTGGGCATCCTTGATAGGAAGCGAAAATCCACTTCAATTCTAGCATGCGCGCCTAGGCCTCTTGGCACTGCCGTTCAGGCTATTGACGAAATGTGTCTCGTAGCTGTCATGACGCCTTATTTATTAGCTGTGGTATCGGCTCTCCCTCACGCCCAGACACAGTTGAAGCTTAGTAGAAGTCGAAATGTCAATCTGTCTATGGGAATAAGTGCCTGCATTGCGTGGTTTCCAGCCATAAGGTCAGCTACCACCGGGAAAGTCAATTCTCGCCTTGCGTATAGCTGGGCAAATGTATTAAAGATCCTGGAAATAGAATCAGATGCGGAGGGGAAACTAAAGTTTTATCACCGAAGCGAGTATATCTGTGATGAATCAGTCGTGGCCATCCAATGGATTAATGGACAGGTAAGAGAGAGAAACTACGCAAGATCAAAGTATATTTGTACACTAACTATTATTAGATTATTGGATTAGTGACTATTACGCAAAGACTGCTTATTGTCAATGAAAATACAATGACTTTGTCATCGTCCATTGACCTGCTTAGCAAACATGTTATGCATCATGACTATTTCTCGATACCATTGCATGATCTGTCGCTTCCCTCAAGCTCTGAAGGAGAGCAACCAGTGGCTATTGCAGATGCATATTTTAACTGTATAAGAACCTATAAAGGTCGTATTTTCCTGATGGGTAAATACGAGTTTGTGGTGGGTGCGCTTTCCAACTGGGCCGATCGGCTGCTTGATGTCATGGAAAGTGGAGACCACGTGAAAGCAATAGAACTTGCAACCAGATTTTACCTGGGTGAAGAGGATATGGTAGCTGTTGGGCTGCCGACAGATGACAAAGAGCGACAGCAACTAGTAATGAAGAGTCTTCCTGATCTAGTGTTTGCCTCTCTCAAGTATTCTCTTTCGTCCCGTAATACTGATATTGATTCAGATGAGGTCAGGCGTCTTGCTGTGGCATGTCTGAATACAGTAATTGCCATTGGAGCTGAAGGTTCTATGCTCAACGAAATGTTTGATTATTTCGAGGCTGAGAAGTCACGAACTATATTTTTTGAGGAGCTGATACCATTGATATACTCTGGGCAAATAAAATCTCTACCGCCAAATCTTTTTAAGGCTGTAGTGTTGTTTTACGCGAATTCATCTGAAACTCTCGAAGATATAGTGTGCCGCCTAGATACTAAAACGTTGGACTTGGATTTGACATTTCAACTCTGTCGAGAGTATCATCTAATGGAGACACAAATATACGTTTGGAATCATGCTTTAAATGACTTTATTACTCCTTTGGTTGAGTTTCATGAGATGATCTGCAGGATTAAAGACGAAGGCAATGCATCTGATCAGCTGCGAATCGATGCGGAAAAGGTGTATCCTTATCTTTCGTACATCCTAACCGGACGAGTTTATCCGACGGGATTTTTGTTTCCTGCGGAAGCCGAGGCATATAGCGCCAGATGCCATATTTATTACTATCTTTTTTTTGGGAAGGCTCAGAATTGGATCTCATCCAACCAGTCTTCGAATCGCAACAGGTCGTTTGCAAATATAATTCTGCTTATGCAATATGACTGTGCCGGATTTTTCGCTGCACTCAATGAAGCATTTGAAGATTCTTTCTTGAATGATGGTGAGATTGACCCGATATCTTTTACGCTGCCACAGTCAGAGGAAGTAAGCTTTGGTAGAATGATTAACAGACAGTTAATTATCAACATTTTACTCGATCTCTACGCAGAGGGTAATTTCTCAACCGAAGATAGGATCTGCTTTGACATTTTCTTAGCGCGGAATTATCCAAAATATTCCCAGTTCATCATCCTGTCAGGAAAGATTCTTTCAAATGTCCTCTATGAACTGTGCCATAACCCACCAGATTCGGATGATGCAAAGGAGGAGTTTGAGCTGGCGCTACACTCGCTGCTCTCTAAATATAAGCCACCGGACTTGGACGTGTTACTTATTTCTTCATTATATGAGTCACGGTTTTACACTGTATTGCAGTATTTGTTTCGATCAGAGAAAAAGTACTCAAAACTCTTGGAAGTTTCTTTCAAGCTTTATGAGGAAAAGCAAGAAGGCGGATTATTATCGGTATTAGCAGAATGCTATGGGGCGACGGTGAACTTCACTAAAGAGAGAATATCCCTCGATAAGTTATTACAAGAAAATTTCATTCTACTTACTGAGGTAGACTGCGAGCAGCTTGTCGACGTCATATCAAGATTTTGCCCTCATATGCATGAAAGAATCTTTACCCTGAACGACCGACCCGACATTCAGTACATGTATCTCAAGCGTATGTTCGAACTTGCTAGTCTTAAGGGTACTCAAAAGACACCAAACCTTAGAGCAAGGCATTTGTATATCTCACTATTGGCAAAGAGACACGAAACGTCCCAGATCCATTGGCTTTTGAATAATCTGTTGACAGCCCCAGGTGATGTCGACCTACCGGTACTTGTAGACGATTTGATATCCACTGGTTCCATTGATGTGTTGGTCGAACTGCTGAGTCGGCAGGGACGAAACTCCGAAGCTATGATTTATCTGGTTGATCATCTCCTGTTCTTGAATGATGAATACAACGGTGCTTCCAGCTCCATTACTATTTCAGAACTTGAAAATGAAGTCTCCAAATACCTTTATCTCGGCTTGGAACTTTGTGGTAGGACAGAAGAATCTGTGACCTCAATTACGACTAATGGAGAAGTGCAAAGTGCTGGCGAAGCGATATGGATAAAGCTTATCGATACTTTGGTTGATATATCACGGAATGTGGACGATGAAACAACTCAAGAAACTGATGAAGAGATCAAGGCTACTTCTGAGAGGAAAGTTCATTTTAAGCGACAGTTGCTGCAGTATGCTATGTCAGTACTGCTGGACTCGTCTGGAAAAAGTGCTTCTTCGATACAGCATAATGCTACGCTGGTACGGATATTCAGATCAGTGATATCCCCACAGTCTCCAAAACTACGGAAAATGGGCACAGTACGACCGGTTCTAGACGATTTGTTTGCGGCGTATCGGTACCAAAGCACAATGATACTGGTTGCGAAGGACATATTGGACTCTGAGACTTATCTCAGTCTGCTTGACCTCGTTGCCGAGAGATTGAAAGGTTGGAAAGTCGCAAAATCAGGGGAATGCGAAGGCTGCGGACGAAAAGTACTTGGAGTAGGAATTGACGCAGAATGCTTGTATGGTGAATGGGAAAAGCGAAAGAAAAAGCAATTGTCCAACGAGGGCGTGGCTAAGAGGCGCTCCAGGTTGAAAGGGAAGAGTAAGCCAATGCACGGCATCAATGGATTTGAGGACGACGACGACGTGGCCAAACCTGACGAGAATATGCTGGTAGTATTCCGATGTGGGCACACGTATCATTTTGGATGCATGAAACGTCTTGGACTTAGTGACAACGACCAGATTAAATGCATTGTATGCAAGTAGAGTTGTAGTCTTTATTCTAGACAGATCTAATTGTAAAACCGTGATAGCCGTTTTAGCGATGATTGAACTCCACCCTCATTGCATGTGAAAGAAAATTACGCGGAGTCCGGATAGCGGAGAATCTAGAGATCTTAGGGCATCATCGCATTAAGAAATTGGCACAAATTTTCCTCAGCTATCTCAGCAAAACTCGTGCCTTCTGACTACACGCAATTGTTGATATCGAAATGAGTGGAAAACAGTATGCTAACGGTACGTATGCGCAGCTTATTATTATCTTGCTTGGAATTGGATATTTATTGACTTCTGGGAACAGAGCTTTTGTCATACATCAATTCTTCGCCTTCCCCGTATCATGCCGTTCAGACCACGAAAAAGTTGCTGATAGCGGCGGGATTCAAGGAGGTTTCAGAGCGTGATTCTTGGGCAACAAAGATTGAACGTGGTGGCAAGTATTACTTGACGAGAAATGGTTCCTCTATCGTTGCCTTCGGCGTTGGCTCGAAATGGCAACCTGGTAACGGTATTGCTATAGTTGGAGCCCACACGGACAGCCCAACACTTAGAGTGAAGCCCAATTCCAAGAAGATAAACTCGGGATACCGTCAAGTTGGTGTTGAGACTTATGGTGGCGGTCTGTGGCACACATGGTTTGATCGGGATCTGTCTGTGGCCGGTCGAGTATTTGTTCAAGATGAATCTACTGGAAACTCGATCCCTAAGTTGGTCAAGATAGAGAAGCCCATCTTAAGGATCCCTACATTGGCAATCCATCTGAATCGAGAGTCTGGCAATAATTTTGAGTTCAACAAGGAGACCCAATTGCTTCCTATCTCGGGACTTGTCGAAGCAGAGCTCAACAGGCCTGCTGCACCAGAGACCAAGCCACCGTTGTCCAGGGATTTCCAGTCGATAGAGAAAATCAACGAACGCCATGATAATGCGCTTATCTCTTTGATTGCCTCTGAGCTTAATGTTCCGGTTAATGCTATTGAGGACTTTGAATTAGTTCTTTATGATACTCAACCTTCCGTTCTTGGCGGACTAGACGATGAGTTTGTCTTTTCACCACGGTTAGATAATTTGTGCTCTTCTTATTCATCTACCCGGGGACTTATCGAGAGTTTGGAAGCCCCTGATGCGCTGGAAGGTGAAGAGAGTATTCGATTAATTTCATTGTTTGATCACGAAGAAATTGGATCAGCTTCGGCACAGGGTGCCTTCTCAAACCTACTGGACGCTGTCATTACTCGCCTTACTTCAGTGAAAATTGGTGATGCTGAGCCGTCCTCTGCCACAGCTTTTGAAACTTATTCTAAGTCATTCCTTGTATCAGCCGACATGGCACATGGAGTGCACCCGAATTACGAAAGTAAGCACGAATCAGGCCATCGCCCAAGTCTGAACCTGGGACCAACTGTCAAGATAAATGCCAACCAGAGATACGCTACCAACAGCCCTGGTATTATTCTGGTAAAGAAAGCGGCAGATATTGCAAAGGTACCCTTGCAGCTTTTTGTCGTCCGAAACGATTCAAGCTGCGGATCAACAATTGGACCTATTCTTGCGTCTAAGCTGGGTATTAGGACGCTGGACATCGGCAATCCCCAGCTTTCAATGCATTCTATCAGAGAGACTGGCGGCTCGCTGGACGTCGAATATGCCGTCAAATTATTTAAGGAGTTTTTCTCTCACTATACCGAGCTGGATAAGAAGATTCTGGTGGATAATGTTGAGGAATAATCTGAGATATAATTAGAAATTTCGTTTATATAATGCCTTTTATACACATCTATTCTGTTCCTCTAAAGTGTTATCAAATGCTTGCCTGATGACATCAGGGATTGGTGCCTTCACACCACCCTTCTTGTAGTCAACAGTAACAATTGTCTCTTTTATACGTGCAGCTACCTTCTGGGCATTGTGGCTTATGATTATTCCTTGCAGGTAGAATCTATCATGATCGGTAATAGGTAACAGCCTGTGAATGACTGTAATCTTGTCAGGAAACACAATGGGGTGCCTCCATGCCAGTTCAACTGACCTGATGATTGGTCCAACACCAGCCAGTGTCATAAATGTATCGAACCCGCTAGAAGGAAACGTCCTGTGATAGTTGGTGAACATATTTACCCGTGCTAATGGGTCATGGTTAATATTACACTGTCTTGGTCCACCACCAAGAACTTACCTGTCTCAAACCACTTTAGATACTTCACATTATTCACATGACAAAATGCATCCTGATGAATTAGGAACCCTTTAGATCTGGATCGTGAAGAAAAGTAGATAGCTTACCATATCACCCCAGGCCACATCATGGGCCACCAAGCCTGCATTTCTCGGAATATATTTGCCGCCTTCAGAAACCAAGAGCCTGTTCATCCATTCCTGCGAAAACAAATCGCCTTCGGGTTCGACAGGGGAATTCTACAAGATTGTTAGGTATATCCAGCCAATCAAGTGCCTGTTTGGAGCCCTAAGCGCGTACGTTTGCAGACGAGCTGAATCGTCTAGAGTATGCTAACGGTAATTGAACTCTGTGAGCAGAACTGCGAGCAGAACTGGCAGTGGTCAATGAACATTTCCGCAACATGGTAGCTGCTCTCTAAGCTCTTTGAAACTGCGATGGCCAGTTATAAACTTAAGCGCTGACCTCGGGCCGAGCTCCTGTCATATCCGCTCAAAACCGCGCATCAAGCAAAGCTGCCCTGCTCCACACAGAGATTATGCGCGGTGTTCCAACTTAATTTATCGATTATGTTTATCTCAGACGCTGACAACATAAGATTCATACAATAAAAACTCCTGATTGATACCTTTACACTTAACCCCTTTGTATTCTTGACACGACAACCAAGAAGATTACAGACAAACTAGTTTCTGATCCATGATTAATAATATGTTAATCACCTGGTTAATCCTTATAGGAGTGCAAATAAGCGCCTATGCGCAGCAACATGTGAATTCTCGTTGTGTGCGTCCCAAAAGTGCATTAGAGAATTTTCTGTCATGTTTTCATGGCAGAGCTAATGCTGAGTGGTCATTGTTTCTATTTTCAAATGCTAATATTCCTCTTGTGATTTAGGAAGTCAATCAACTGCGTGCCTGTTTCGCTCAGGTAGAGCAGCATCACAGTCTTTGTGCAGAAGCAGATCTGGCTTGTAAATGCTCAACTTTCCGTGATTTGAGTAAGCTTTGCTTTGAGACTTGTCCTGATGATGTGAGTTCTCCTTTTCCTAGTGGTAGTATTGTTTTACGTGCATTTGAATTCTAACATATCCAAGGCTATTACGAATTACCTTGAAAAGTTGGCCGATAACGAATGCGTCATTCTGAATAGCAACTCGTTTGACAACGTCAGATTTGAAGGCGACAGTGAGTTCCAGCATCGAGATGACTCAATGGGCCTCCCAGTCGTGCCAGGTCTTAATGGTGCTGATCGAGAAGTTCCAGGGCCGGCTAGAGAGCGCATCCCCATTGTTATTGATCCCGAGGAGACGGAATCTCGTCGGAGCATGGGAAACTATGCAGCTGGTGATGAAGGTAGTGACAGTGGAATTACAGATACTCTCAAGAAGGCAAACAAGCGTCCAACACAGTCTACATCTGGATCCCGTAGACTCTACCGCGAACTGGACAGCGAGAAGGGCGATGAAGAATCCCCTGGATCGCGCTTTCGTTCTGATCGTGCTGAGAAGAGTGATGACGGCTACAGACCCAAGTCTCGTCCTCGTCGAGGCTCGAGTTCGGCCCCCCCTGATGATGAGGATAAGGAGTACAAGGATCCTGAAACTCTTTACGACAATGAGCCTAAATACGATGATTATGACTATGGCGATGAAAATGATCTCTATGAAGAGCACCCGGCTAGGTCGGGTGACCGCGATTATCCAAATGGTCGTGGAGAGGACCGCGGAGGACGTCGACGCTCTGCTGTAAGGCTGGACTCGGAGACCCGCGCGTCGCTTGATAAAAATCGAGACGAAACGTCTGAAAGTCATTCTGTATTGACTGAAGACGACGAAGAAGACTGCCCAGAGGGCAGTCTTGGAGAAGAGGTTCGTGATCATTCTGAGGAAAATCACGCGGAAGAAGAAGAAGAAGCCGAAGAAAGACGAGAGAAGCAGAGACGGCGACGAATAGCTAGCGAGAAGCAACGTGAGAGAGAAAGAGAAACAGAAAGAGAAAGAGACAGGGAACGGGAAAGAGAACGAGAACAGAATTCTGAGCCTCGAGATGATCATGAGGGCGGTGAGGATCATGAAGAGTCTGCCCGACACTCTGAAGAGGAGGATGATTCAGTAGTAGAGATCGCTCCCATAAAAGACTCCACCAAATATCAAATAGAAGAACCGCAAGAAGGTTCTGAAGAAGAGGAGATGAGTGACGGCAACCCTGAAAGCATTGAAGAGCCAAAGTCGGAATTGAAGGAGAAAATCGACTTTAGTTTTGGCTTTGGATCAGGAAATGATGGCAATGAAGGTGAAAGTAGCGACGACGATGAAGATGACGACAGGGATGATGAAGAGTATGACGATGAGGGTGATGAAAGAGACGAAGAAGATGATGGTTATGACGAATATCCCAGGAGACCCAGCCGAGCGAGGGAATCAGGATTGCGGTTTCGATCCCGTCCACACACTCGTCCCATGAGAGGTCGTCAGTATGGTGGTCCCGATGGCGCGCCACACGTGGGTGGGGGATATATGACACCTCCGGCTCTCGCTACTGAGCCGCTGGACCGAAAGCCAGCCTTTTATCGTGATCGGTCTGTGCAGAGACCAAGATACAAGCAAATGAGACAACGTCAGAGAGTGGCAGAACACGATGATGATGACGAAGAAGAAGAAGAAGAAGAGCGCCAACGAGGTAGATTAGGGTTTGGCCTCATGGACAAGATTCGCGAGAACCTCGGATGGGTGAGTTCTGCAGATCAGATTGCTTCTCAGAGATTCTACTTGCAACAGGATACTCCTAGGGCCGATGGAATTGAAACCAGCAGTGCAGAAACCTTATCCGAAGTTATTGGAAATGAAAATACCATGGATCCGATTCCTAATGCAGAGGCCAATAATGATCTACTCACCACTGAAGGTATTATTACACAGGAGCCTGAGAACCAAGCTGTACACGCCGAACAGGAGCCTACGCCGCAAGTTCCAGTGGAGCCCGAAATGGACGAAGCCTCTCGAATTGCACTGGAACAAGAAGAAGAGCAGATCAAGGCCGATAAAGCCCGACTGAAGGAAATTCGACGCCAGAGGGCCGAACAAGCCGAGCTGCTTGCTGCTCAGCGGACTGAATCTGATGCAGAAGCAGAAAAACATGCCGAAGAAAGTCAGTCTATGAATGAACGGCTTAGTGTCTACAAGGGAGAAGTCAAGAATCACAACTCTGAAGAAGGAAACAAGCTTAGGGATCGCTTAGGCGTTCAGGAACTGAACTCTGGTGCTTCGAATACCTTAGAACACCTCAAATCTATCTCTGTTGTTGCGATCGCTGTATTTGTATCTATGATATATCTTGACCTCGACTCGGCGATGGAGGCGTTATTAGTTGCTGTCATTGGCATCAGTCTAGTAACGGTAGTACTTCGCTCAGTCCCTCCTGTGCTTTGAGCCTGGAGAATATCTCAATAACCACTTTGCCTTATGCGATCAAAATATATCTGATTGTCAGCATATATTTGCGCGATTGGATCTCTACAATAAAACCAATAAAATGAACAAAAATAGAGATACGTTTTTATTAGTTAATATACAAAAGTAACATGTTTTCCTGAATTGGCTTATTTTTCTTCGTCTTCAATTGCCTTCAGAGATATCAAAATAGCATCTTCAATATCGACTATAGGCTTATAGCCGAGAAGGGTCTTGGCCTTATCTATATTATGATACCTGTTCACTGTGGTCATTCTAACACGAAACGGTGTGAACAAGGCTTCTTTTCTCATCAAGAAGGCCACAAATGAAGCCATATATCCCGCGAACAGAGCAACTGGTCGAGGTAGAACGATGCTCTTGTCTGCAATGTAACCATCAGCCTTCCACACCGCTCGACCAAATGACCAGAAGTAGATGGGGGAGTCGTTTGATATCAGGAAAGTCTCACCACCAACATCCTCAAAGCCCTTATCATCGAATAGTTTGATGGCAGCCAAAAGGTGTGCATAAGTCACGTTGCGAACGTAGGTGAAGTCAAACAGATTCAAGTTATTACCGATCTGGTACTTGTGTTGGTTTCTTCTTGAAATTTGACGTAGATTAGGGATCAACTGTCTATCACCTGGCCCAAAGATCCCAGCAGGCCGAATGGCACTAGTACGGAATCCTGGGCAGTTTGCCTCTAGGATCATAGTCTCGGCAAGCTGCTTGGTGCGATTGTACGCATCCATCTCAACCTCCGGGAAGGGATATGTTTCGTCCGCATTTACCAGATCCGCGCCATTGAATATAACTCCTGCAGAGGAGGTGTAGAGAAGAGCTTTGACATTCGACGCTCGAGCACACTCCATCAAATTTCGAGTCCCGTCCACGTTCACCTTGTAGTATATGTCCTGGTTCTGACCGTGGACAGGGGAAGCCGAGTGAATGATCAGGTCGGGTGTGCTAAGCTTGATTGCCTTTGTAACATCATCTGCAGATGTCAAATCGCCAACATGAACAGTGATCTGAGCAGAATCAAAGGAATAAAACTCTTGCTGATAAAGTGGCAGTGGTCTTATATCGAACACATGGATCTGGGGACGGGGCTCTGCACACCAGAACTCTTCAATCATGTGCAGACCCAAGAACCCACATCCACCGATAATTAGAATAGATTTGATTTCATTTGACATCGTGGAATCGTATTTGAGTTGATACCTCTGCGGAACTCGTGGTGGTGGTACGTGAAGGTAGTTATATCCCCGAAGAGTTGGATCGGCAACACGAACGTGAAATTTACTTTTGATCAGCAGATAGCCTCAAAAACGCAGCTGAAAACCTTAAGAATCGGATTACTCAAACAAACAATAATTATGGAATAAAAATAAATAATAACTATGAATAATTCTTCAAACTTTCTGGAAAGTGAAGATTTGTTCTTTTAGGTCGGACAAATACTTCAAATCTGAGGGTGAAAGTGCAGAATCCTCAAAGCTGACAACTTCAACAGTGGGGAATGCAAATGGGGCAGCAATCTTGTCGTTAACAGAAATCTTATTCTCCTTCAAACCAGCCAGGCCGGGCCCCACAGGCTTAGCATTAATACCAAATTTAAAGGGGTTGTCTCTTGTTGAAACGGGGGAGTCGCCAAACGATAATGACGACGGCTTAGGAGGCAGCAGAGATGGAGCCCCAGGACCGTTAGCATTCACAGGAAACAACGGTTTTGCCGGGGAGGTGGTAACCATCGGTGAAAACACGGGGATTCGAGAAGGACTCTTAGGACGCTCCAGTTGATTTTTTCGTCCATCTGCGCTCGGAGTTGTGGTACTTTTCTCTGGGCTTGGAACAGACGATTCCCTTAGGCTGGAAGAACGCGCAGGCTTATACTTCAAAATCGTGCTGGAAACAGGAATATCAAGGGGTTTCTCATTTCGAATAGCCTCCGGCATAGTCCTTTCAATAAGCTCCAAAGCGTTACTCTTTTTCAAGGGAGCTGGGGTAGTAGCCGAAGACTTTTCAGTGTCCTTCTTAGAAGCATTAGAGGAACCGACAGCTGCAACTGCGGCACGACTCATACGAGGAATATTGCTCTTACTTTGTCTTGCTGGCATGACAGGAGACAGAGAATATGGGCTAACAAACCTCTTCATATCACTAGGAATAGCTTGTTCAGCCTTATGTTTCGCATCGTACTTCCTTTGCAGGTCTTCTTCAGATTCACCCAGTACGGCAAGAACAAGTTTCGCATTCTCACTTATAGTTGAAGGATCCCTCTCGCTAACCGGAACATATTTCTCTTGTTCCATTCTATTCTGGTCTTGTACTTGAGCAGCAGCAGCAGCGCTACTTCTCTCTGGCGATGAGGCAGATGTGATTCCTCGTTCATTAGCATCAATATCAGTGTTGTGACTGCGCCCAGGCGTAGCTGTTTCGGAATCAACAAACTCAAGCCTCATAGCAGGGCCCCGTGTTTGATCAATGTTGATCCCCCCTGGTCTGTAGGGCGTAGGAATATTTTTGTATCTCAAAGTTCTTCCTCTTCTTCTTTGTATAGTAGAGTTTGCTTTCCCAATAGGGGAACGGTTTTCCCTAGGCGGGGTATATAAGGGTGTATATCTCGGAAGGCTTGTCGGCGAGAGTCTCCTACTGCTTAATGGCCTACCAGGTGTCAAGTATGAATGTGGCGCGGGATTGGTCATGAGCGATGATTGAGTCGATGTCGCAACCGATGGAAGGCGGCCAGACGCGAGGCTTGGTTGCCTAAGGTGCTCAAACTGACCTGTTTCATTTTGGTGACCAATAACAGGCGAAGCAATAACGCTATTCAGATCGACCAATGATTCATTATTCGATGCGGCTTGCTTTATCAACGACATAACACCCTCCATTTCAACATCAGATAGCTTTTCGTCACCTTTTGCTCTGAAGAATTCTAGTAACCTTTGATTCGGGCTCGAATTTGCTGAATACGATCCAGCCAATGACGAGAAACTAGCATTCGGCGTAGCAGTCTCAGGCCGTAGTAAGTCTGCCGCTTCTGAGAGCTTAGCCAAATTCGGTCGCGGAGCAGGCAGGTAAGGTGCCGAAAAGTTGAAGCTTGAAGGCCCTTGGAGATCGCCTCCTCGCCCAGTTGGCGAATCGCGGTCGCCACCATCGACAGACGGCGTATCACCATTTGAGAATAGCCGCGCAGGCGAAAACATGCTCCTTACTCTTGAAAATATGCTACCAGGCGTCTGAAAAAACAATATTAGCTTACTTGTCATGTTCTGATACCGGATCCAAAAGAATGTCATACCGATGGTGCAGGCGATTCACTCGCCAATCGTGAAGAAGCCGATGGGGTTGGCTTATCATAGGGAGTACGAGACCGTCTCGATGACAGCTTCGTTGTCAGCGTACGCCTGTGATCCATCACTTTATTATGCGACTGGTTATCTCCAAGGAAAGGGAAGGTTGTGATGAATAAGTTTTCGAGTTGTTTGGCCGCCGATGTTGGGAAGCTTGGGTCCACCATCTCTGTATGCTCTCTATAAACCATCAGATATATAGAGCCCACTTTTGAAGGACTGCAATACAAGCTATGACTTTTCTTGGTGGGTACTGCTGCGCCCTATTGTCACGACAGCACACCAGTAACTTTACTTTGTGGTGCTCGCGGTTCTCACAGTTCACTATTGAGTTTTATTTACTATGTACACGTTATTAAACCTTCCCCACACTACTTCTGCGCGTTAGGCTTCTGGTCGATTGTTCCAAAGAGAGTGCTCTTCATGAAAGAATTGGCCACTGCTAAAGCCTTGAACGCCAGGTATACGACCAGAATAAGTGCATTGGTAAAGACTATTGTCAGGACCAGCTCATTCGTAAGAACCCCAGAATACTCCGCGTTGGCTGTAACCTTCTTCTCAAGGTTTCTTCTGAACTCAGCCAATGGAGGTAGTCGAGGAGGAAGAGTGCCGTGCTGCTGCGTGGCTTTCGTCTCATGCTGCTTCCAGTTCCTTCTGTTTCGTGGATCCCGCTTGCTTCTGACCAGATCCGCAAAGATATCCCAGTGCTTCTGGTGCTTGTGCACTTCAAATTGGTCGTAAGGCTCGCCATGCATGGAAGTATATATAATAGTGAAAAACGGTGACGGGGTCCTGCGAAGGATATCCAGAATCCGCTCGTCGTTGGCCTGCAGAGCCTCCAGACGTTCGATACCACCCTCAGGGAGTTCCTCAAACTGAACACGTATTATTCGCGGCGTTGTATCGTGGTATTCTTCAAACAGATCGTCTCCTGTGTGTAAATGAGTTAGTTTCTCTCTTTCAGAGCCGCGCATATGTTCGAATCAAAAGGTGCTTTGCTTACCAACTAGTATAGTCTTGGTCTTGCAGTTCTTGGATATTATATTTTCGACTCTTGCAAGGTCAATTTTGCCATCAACTCGAGGAAATGACCCAATAGTCGCTGCACGATTCACAAATTGCCTCAGCTCTCTCCATAGCGCGATGTCAGTATGTGTAGTTATAGTTTGGAGATCCTCCACCTTCAGGCCCGGTTGATCTATCAGAAGATAGGTATCCGCAGGACAGCCAGCAAGCCATTTCGACATAACCTCCTTCACAGACTCAAGAGGTGTGAGACCACCGTCTCTGTCCTTCCGAAGCTCATCAATGGGGCCATGAATATACGGAACTCTAATACGGGAGAAGTTCCGAAGTTAGCAATACGAACAGCCAAAAAAACTATCTCGGACTTGAAGCTTACTCTCTATATGAAGCGAATAATAACGGATAGCTCGTTATTGCCACAGCATTTAGCGCTGACAATACTACTGAAAGTAACAGGAGATATAACTTCATGCTTTAAAGCCGGAAGCTGGTAGGCATGAAGGAGAAGATGTTGAAGTTTGGGACGCTGGTTCTGGGCCAAGCGGGACGATCTTTCTACCATCTCGTATTCGAGCGGTGAGCAAACCCCACTGGGCGAGATTGATCAAATAAATAAATTATTGTTATAGTAATACACTTAATATCAGCTTAATCTGACATGAACGTCAATCGTAAAATCGCTTTCTAGTTCTGTGTCGCCCACAAGATCATCGACATTCAGCGGTTCTGTCTCGAACTCAAGTGTGATCTTTGCAGTCTCGGGGAGCCTTTTCTCTCGGCGATAGTAGTCGACCAGCTTTGCTATTGGGGTATCACAATTGACTTGGACGTCGACGGGCTTGTTGTCTTGTCCGTTCATGGATATCTTAAAATATGAGTCTTCCACCACCACCAGAGGGGCCGGAGGAAAGACTTGCTCATCTTTGGCACCGACCTCCTCTTGCTCAACCAGAGCATTTTGAATTTCGGCCTCTTTAAGTTCTTGGAACTGCTCCATGCTCATTAAATCGATGGAAACGGAGACCTCAGAGCGCTTGGTAGTCAAGGAGGCGATCATAGAATAGTCACTAACCACCCGCCCGTTTGATACGAAAACCGCAGAAGCCGCCGTAACATATGGCGGAGCACCTTCCAATATATTTAATGTTTTCAAAGTCCTTAGAAAGCCTCGCCTTAACTTGTACAATGTCTCATTGCTCTTGATATTCACCACTGCTGAAGGAGGACAGCCCGCGATCCGGCAACAAAGAGTAACCCCGACAACAAACGACTCTGCCTTCAGCCTTTCCCTACGCTTTCGTATCATTTCCTCCATTGTTTGGTCCACTAGTAATGAAGAGTCTTGGCTGGCAGCCGCTGGGCTCTCAGCGACTTTTTTCGCAATGTCGGCATTGGTATTCTGAGCAGAGGTTGAGGAACCACGGTCAGTCGCTGTAGAATCACTGAAAACAAGTTAGTGTTACAAACATGCCAATAAGTAGAAAACAATGAAATCGTCAATACTGACATTATTTCGATGTCACTGGACCCAGTCGCAGTGTCGTGGTCATCAAGTTCCACAACATCGAGCACAGCCAAACCGGCTTGCGACGCAGGAGTACTAGCAGGTACGGGCTTCACATTCACAGTTGGAATAATCTCCTGGGGTGAAAGACCTGCTGGACTGTGACCTCTGGTCCTCATTCTGGGAGGGACCACCGGCCTATCGCTCCAGGCGCTCGAAGGTTCCGGCTCTAGCTTCACATCATGAGCAGGAGGTGGCTGCTTAATTTCACTAATGATGTTAGAGTCTATGCTGGCAGAAAGGCAGAACCACTAAGAGATGCGTAGCTTTTCATACCTTTCCCCAGATTCTACTGGGACAGCCTCAAATTTTGCCTCGACGACTGATGTGGGCGTTGCCTTACGCTTGAGAATAAAAAACGATTCAGCCTCATTGTATCCAGGTTGTAAGCTGGAGTTCGCCACCGGCTTCAGCTTTTTCCTGCTCTTCCAAGACGATGAGCGTCTCGTAGTCTGCTCCGAGTCACCGACAGTCTCGACTGGCGAGGAAGATCCACCCCCGTCGAGTTCTTTTTGATCGCTCGCCCTATCCATATGCCTGGCACTCTACATCAACGAACTAACTTCTAGGAGTGCAGGGATGTTATCGTCCTTTGATGCCAGAAAGACTTGCAGTCCAGAGCCTTTATAATGATGTTTTGGGTGTATTGGGGGGTCTCGCGAGAAGTCTCAATGTTTCTCCGCTTGACACTGAGAAGACTTGAAATAGGCGGAACATGATTCTACACCTACCTACACACTAATCTAATAAGTATAATAATCAATTTAAAGTCTCACGTCACCGAATTGAATAAAACAAGCTATGTGTCTAAGCAGTATATTTTCCAGATGGCTCGTAAGGTAGCATTAGCGATACAATGGCCATTCCACCAAACATGGAAGCACATATGAATAATGGGGCAGTTGTCTCCACATTAGCATAACCAGCTATGATGTTGGCCATAATGTTACAAACTCGGTTGATGGCGACAGATAACCCATATCCTGTGGCCCGGGACCCTGTAGGTAGTAGCTCGGGCGTCACTCCATACAGCGCACCAAAAAATATGTTTTCCACAGCGGAAATGACATAAGAGATCGCTTCGTTCTGAGTCGGGGTTCTGACTTGAGTATATCCAAAGAGAAATACCATGGTAAGCAGAGCCCCAATAGCTAGTGTCCCTCGCCGGCGAATGTAGCGAGTGTTTATCAGCGGCCAAGCCAGAAACGGCCCCACAAGACCGCAGATGTTTCCAATGGCGTAGTTTCTCCACACTATAAAATTAGATGGTGAGCTAGTATCTTGGTATCCTCGTGTCTTGAGATAGTAAGGTCGGAAGACACTATATAGTGGGTCGGCTAACCCTATCAGGACCCACAGCAGAATCAGCAGTCCTGTTGTGTAACCTAGTTTTCGAGTAGCGAAGAGTCCTTCAATATGTTTGCCGACCCTCTTTAGAGAGAACCTGGCCCCGTCGTGATTCTTGTTCACAGTACCAACTGATGTTAGATGATCTACTGTTAAGGAGATCGGCCGGTCATACTGAATCGAGAGCTTCTGCAAGAATCCAACCGCTTCCGCATCTTTGCCCTGTGTGATAAGCCATTTTGGAGTCTGGGGCATCCTTAGAACGGTAATTCGCAGAATTGCAGCAATTAGCACTAATGCACCCGAGGTGTAATGAAGATATCTCCAACCAGCATTGTTTCTGTAGGTACAGCTATCCACAGTCTCGCACGAAAAGTTTGACATGAAAGCCCACGCTAATAGACCTGTGACTGTATAACCGACACCCCACCAGAATGCCAGAATTGTAGTAAGATGTGCCTTGTTGCGCGGCAGGAACTCGAAGAAATTAGTGGCATCCAGGATGTAATTGCCGCCAGACCCAGCACTATAGATTGCCACCATAGCACAAAAGGACAGAAAACTAGGCATTGCTCCAGCTATAATCACAAATACTGCGGAAATAAATAGACTGGAATTGAACGCTAGCTTTCTCCCTATTGCGTCTGCGCCCAAGCCCCACACGATTGCCCCGACTAGCAACCCCACTGCTGAAGCGGTACTAACACCTGGGATTCGATCATTGACACGATTGAACTCCAAGTCCACCTGTGGTTGTGCAATACTCTGGCAAACAACCAGCAGCTATTTAAGTTGTTAGTAGGCATAAAGCGATAAAAGATAAAGTGGGGGGTACTTACAGAGTCCGCCGCATAGCCAAAGCCGTTTAGTACAAATAGCTTCCAATGAAACTTTGTCATCCCGATCTCGTCTAGCGCTTGCTGAACCAGAATCTGCTTCTTATACAGAACTGGATCAGTGGCGATTATCCCCAGGAGATTCTCAGTGCTATCAATACTAGACGCTGAGTCTGTTTCGACAACCACCTCCTCCTCATCTACACGCTTGAAGGTTTCGTCTGGGGAAAGTTCACTCGACATCCCTAAATCAAACTTTTACAATTTTTTTCTATCTCACAACAAGACAGATACCTGCCTATCTATATACATTTTGCAGGATGGGGTGGTAGTGTACTATCACATATGTCCACTAACCAGTATTGCCGGCCGGGATTTCACCAAATGAGCACCAGATCTGTCGAATTCTCGCTTGTTGCATCTAAGCCGCAGCATTTTGCATCATTCCAAATAGCCCTTTGCCCTGTCCTCCAAGAACGTGAAGTCGAAATCTGACTTGATTCAGACTCTGATATTTGCATTTATAAAAAGATCTGTCATAAATATTACCCTCGTGCTTAGCTACCCTTGGACGGTGTTTTTGAAGCACTATTTGGCGACAAATCCTTAGAAAGAGATATTCACCAGCCTCCCTAGCAAGCAATATGTATCACCCAATCAGACGATGATTGTAGCCCAATTATGCAGACTTCGTCATTGGTACTTGATCTTTGATTCACCAGAGGTCACCTAGTGTAAGAACGTTATAAACCACATCATGCAGACCTAACCCTCCGCTGTTTGCTTTAACAAGGAAAGGTCCCCCTAGCAATATCACCAGAATTAAGATAAAAAAGCAAAATAATGATTACATCGTATTTAGAGATATGGCTATGGATCGAGTCTGGCATATCGCTTTTTGGTCTTAAAAGTCATATTGAAAGTCCGAGGTCCTCTCCACAGCCTCATATCGATGGGAGTTGGTGCGGCCCAATAGACCTAGGTCGCGCCCCCCATTATGCATCAGTATGCCTTCGTATGACGGCAGTTCAGGGATGCCCTGTTTTGGTCGGGCTTTGATCGACAACTGATAACTCGGGGATTCGGTCCTCACCATGCTGACGAATGACTCACATGGAAGTCGATGTAAATACTACCGCATTGAGTTAAGACAAGGTCCTAATCTCAGACCATCAAGAAGGAGTAGCAAATCATCGGCGGGGTTTAGCGCAGGTAATTACAAATCCTACATGACAGGATTGAATGTTTGGTCCTGCATATGTATATATATATATATTTATATGTTGCCCACTACCACGTCTATAAGGACAGTTGAACTGAGTAATTAGCCAAACAATGCCTTTTGTTTCACAGAGAGTAGTCGAGTACAATCCCCCGGAGGAGGCTCTGAAGGAATTTGAGCCTCCATCTGATAGAGGGCTCTTTGCAGATCCTTCCAAGAGTAACCTCTTTTCCGCGGCTTCAGCTGTAAAGGATCTAACGCCTTTAATTGGGACTCAACTGGAAGGAATTCAGCTGAGTCAATTGACGGATACTCAGAAAGATGAATTGGCTCTGTTAGTAGAGGAAAGAGGTGTGGTGTTTCTGAGAGACCAGGATATAACACTGGACCAGCAGCACGAATTGGCGGCATATTATGGAATTGTATGTTGAGTTTGTCTGATATGAACGGTTTCTATTTTAATAATTACTAACATGTTGTTATTAGCAAGATGTGGATCCTAATCAGCAAGATCCTAAGCATGTAACGATTTTGGGTCGTGATAAGCCCGAGCGTGAGCATGCTGGGTTCTATACCAAGGATCGTAATGTTTTTCATGCTGACCATTCCTTTGAGATTAATTCTCCTAGTCTGACTTTGCTGAGAATGGTCAAGGTTCCCCCAACTGGTGGGGATACCCTTTATGTCAGTAATTACGGCTTATATGCCACACTAAGTGACACCTATAAGGAACTGCTTCCCAGGCTAAGTGCTATCCATTCCTCCAGAAGACAGTACATTGCTGCATTGGAAGGAGGTGCTTCTCCTAGGAGACACGCAATTGACACAGAACATCCTTTGGTTCAAACGCACCCCGTTACAAAATTGCGTGCGTTGAATTATAATCCTCAGTTTGTCGAGAAGATACCACAGTTGCACAGACAGGAGTCGGATCACTTACTGAGATTCTTAGACCACCATATTCAAACGGCTGATGATATTCAGGTCCGCTGGAGGTGGGAGCCAAACTCGGTTGCATTCTGGGATGGCAGAACTGTCTTGCATAAGATTATCCCTGGCTATTATGATAAGGATCAGCGCGAAGGAAAGCGTACCGCTATTTATGGTCCTCGACCAGTCTTTGATCCTAACAGTGAGGATATCCTCCAAAGAAGAGAGAGAAAGGCTCAAGACATCAAGAAGACGGATGAGTCCGAAGTCAAAATTAACCCAGCTGAGAAGTTAGTACAAGGAGCTGCCGCACTCTCCCTGCAGAAAGTTGGTGCTTGAATGGAAGTAATTATATAGTTCAACTTCTGATTAAATATATTAGATCTGTCTTTATATCCAAGCACTAGAATACCAACGTGGTTCTATCCAATACCCTTCGCAATCGCCCTTTCTCAGGCAGTTGCGTTCGCACAGCCATTCAAGTACTGACTTCACCTCTGAATAAGTGATTGCCCACTGAAGCTTACCCTTCCAAAGGGCATGTGCAGTGGCACCTGGTCGAAATGCTGCTAGCATTAAAATACTGGAGACTATATTTCTCCATACAACAGTATTCAGCTCTCCCGACGGTGTTGTCCACATATTTTCCCCAGGCTTGCCCAATGGGTAGACCGACCTCTCCTTATCAAGTTTTTTGAGTCCACCCTCTGGTAAATTCTTCAATACAATATCACAGTCAAGCTTATCGCGGTCAATGGTCCTAGACTTGTATCCCTCCAATAGATTTCCAGTTGTAAGGTTCACTCGGACCAGATCAATACTGCGATGACAGATCAAGTCCAAGATGCAAACGAGAGAGCTATCAGGTGCAGTTCTTGACATAGCAAGTCCTTTCGAATCGGAAATAGCGTTTACCAAGCCATTTTCAAACTGAGTAGCTTCCTGCAGCACATTCTGACCAATTTTTATATGAAAATTGGACATATACTTCTCGGAAAATATAAAGTTTCGACCGGGCATGACTTTTCCTCGGTCCCGAGGTAAATATGCAATTGATCGCTGCCTCTCAAGTTCTTCAATTGCTTTTGTGCACGTTGCTTCTCCTAATCCTTCGAGTAATGATTGCGCTTTATCTTGATCATAAGCATCTTCATTAGTGGCTATGATTGACTTAATTACAGTCATTGCTCGGGTGATAACTTCCGAGATCTTCGTACTAGTAGGCTCAGTAATCGGGTAGCTAAAAGAAAAAGAGGCCATTAGTTCATCTGTCTTAACCATTGAAACAGACGAAAAAACACCTTCCAGAACATCAGAAGTCTCAGCAGGAACAAATTCATATTCTTGTAAAGTATCAGATTTACTTTCATAGAGCCAATCACCTGCAGCAGACTCGCGCAGATCCCTGTCATGCGATTTCCAATAGTCGGCATAAAATCCAATGTCATAGTCATCCTCACTATTGATAATAGGAAGATCACCATTCTCGTAGCCTTTCAGGAATAGTGACTCCCAGCGTTGGGTCGCCTTGGCGAGCCGCTTCGAACCGCCGCAGAGATCTCGAATGCGGGGCCATTTAGCTCTAGCTGAATCAGCCGTATACTCGGTAAGTACTTTCACAACCTTGTCCCAGCTAATGGCACCCTGCGGATTATTATACAGAGACCTAGCAATGACAACAACCCTATAAAATCTGTCTGGAGACCTAACTTCAGTGGAACGTGCGCTTCTCTGCCTCCGGATTTTGCCGGTGACAGGATCTCTAGCACTTTCCTTGCGTACCTTCTTCACAGCGACACCTTGTTCATCAACTCTAGCTCTTTTCACTGCAGCAGGAGTATCTTTGGAAATACCAGACTTTGCAGTTTTTCGCTTTCGCTGAGGGGGAAATTCACCGGCAGATATATCAATACCAGCCTCTTCATTAGCATTACCAGGCTCAGTTTTAATCTTGGTACTGGTGCGTCTCACTCGAGGCTTCACTGGATCTCTCGCCTTTCGCTCCAGACGGCGCTTTTCCATATTCTCCTTATCCATAGCAGCAAGGCGACTTGACGCACCCGACCTCCTAGATCGATCGCGAACCGCGCTGAAAAGGATCTCAAAGTCACCCTCAACACGGTCCACAGGGGCAGTGATACCGGAGTTCTTCTTCTTAACTCCTTCAATCATTGCCTTTTTCAATTCCTTGACTTCAGTAGAGTTGACATCTATTACGTCATTCAACAATAATGGCTTTGTGATGTTGATTCCTCTTACACCGGGGACTGTTACAAGAATTTTTCTCATTTGTTTAGAGTTGCACAGATTTGTGACGCACCTTTCGACTGTTTTGCGATCGATCGCGCTACCCTGAGTCTCAGAAAACTTCTCGTTAAATTTCCTTACTAGCTGGATACCACCTTCCATTAGCCCACCGCTTTCTTTTAGCAGATCCATAATCTGAGACTGCCTCTTAATCTCGGCGAAGGATAGAGACGCAGTTCGCGCATTCTTTGGTTCTGGCGGTGGCTTGTCCTGAGATTTAGAAACCACCTTTGATTCCACAAAAGCTGGTTTAGGAGGCCTGGGAACGGAGGGAGGCGCTGTCTCTCGCTTCTCAATAGGAGTTGATATGCTTTGCCTTTCGATTTCTGGATCAACCTCTATAGACAAGGGCACTGATGCGTCTAGCTTAGCAGATCCGATGCTATCAGAATTAGTTAACTGATCATCAATGAATGATGGATCTAAATCTCGCAGTTCATGAGGGGTCTTGACATCAATTATCTCAGCAGCAACTTTAGCAGCTTCAGAATCAGCATTAGCCACAATACTATCAGAAGACACATCAGTAGCAGCAGGGATAGCAGCGGACGCCTTTGATTTTTGCTTCTGTGTTGATTTCTTGGATGGCTTTTTCGCTTTCGCAGGAGCCTCCGCCTCATCGTCAGTGAGAGGGCGCTTTCGAGGTCTGCCTCGTTTTCTTGCCCCAGGTACAGCATATGCACCGGTAGAATTCGAACCTGATGACATGACTGCTACGGAATCGCTAGGCAATTTTCCTTTCTCTCCATGGAATAGGGGAGTCAGAACTCCAGATTTTTCAGCATGCACTTCCACTAGACCAGGAAGAAGCAGCATATTTTTCTGCTGCAGAGCACCAAGAGACTTCATACATCCTTTCATATCAGGGGCCTTGAATGTACCCCAGGAATCACTGGGTTCCTTGTCTGTATAAGCGCAGTACGAGACTTGGGTAAAGTATCGATAGAACTTCATTCGAGCAGAGAAATCAATACCACGAACGATCCCAAGATAACCTAAGTGAAGCGGCTGGTTCGAGCTGTTTTTCTTGGCGCCACTTTTTGTAGGTCTGTCTATCATAGTGTCCAGAACTCGAGAGAAATTCCTGTTATAGTTACCGCCAACTAGCTTACCACATAAGTCCATAGCAGGAATGCCAAACTTGCCATGAGAGTTGATCATATCGTAGATCTGATTCTCAAATGGATAAAACTGATTAAAAAGAACTGGGCTCGATACCGGGCTAATGCCATCGTCTTCTACTTTAATGATATCGTTCGAATCAAATTCCTCAGGTTGGCGTCGAGCGGCTTCAGCTTTTGACTTTGCAGATTCTTTTGGAGCCTTTGCAGTGGATACAGAAGTGTCATTTTCATTTTCCATTCCTTCATTTATCTCGTCAAACAGATCTTCGTCATCCGATTCATCACTCCTAGTTCTTTCATCTTCTTTCTCTGGGAGGTCCTTCACAAACTTGATACACCGGAACTTCTCACTTGATCTATCCTTTCTGAAAACCACCAGCCTTCGAACATAGCCCTGTGCTTCAAGTCTACGAATTGTTTTCGAAAAAAGGATGCCAGCTCGTCCTTGCTTCTCGAACCCAAGCTCTATTTTCAAATCGTCATGCTGTCGTAAACCATTTTTGGCATTTTTAACAGCATTGACTATCGCAGAACGGAGCTGGCTTAGGTCTATTCCTACTTCCTTCGTCGGATTCATGTCCCCGCGATTGTTTTCTATAAAATTCTTGAACACTGTCAGATGCGTACTCATTCCACCATGAACTATAGGGAATCGTTGAACAAGACCGTGATCCATGAGTAATGACACGCGTCCGTGAATAGAGCGAGGGTCTTGTGAGGTTTCCTTCGCAATTTCAACACTCGTCATTCCCCGGGCTCTAGAATGCGACACCGCTGAAAGCACCCGAAATGGAAAAGCACCAATGGGGTTCCCTTCCTTAGGTCGACCAGTCAATTTCAGCCACTGGTTCTCTTCTGACGCATATATTTTTAATTGATCTCCAAACTGTTCCAGTAGCGCGTTTGGGCCAGCTATCAGTTGTTCGCGACTCAACGGATTTGAGTCTACTGTAATAACAACTTGACCCTCTTCATCCAACAGCCATTTCCAGATGGCCATCTTCATAAATTCGTCTAGGCCTGGAACCCTCTCTTCTGCAAAACCATAAAGCTCTTGAATTGTCGCGCCTAGTTTGACTCGGTGTTAGTACTTCTCTGAACAATGACACTTAGAGGCGACACTTGAGTCAGACATACCTTCATTTCCGTTGAAAGCAAGACTTTCAACTAGATAATCCACAATCTCATCAGGAGCCAGAGCCATGACTGTTCGTTTTGAGCCAAATGTCCACTTTCTCTTCAGTAAGCTGAACAAAAAAAAATGTCTAATAGTGCGCTACTGGGACTTCGAAATGAGGAAAGCAAAACTCGGCCTCAGCAATAATTAATTTCAGAAATACTCTTGATTAGAACTATGCCAATATTGAAAAGCTTATATAGTTCCTAATTGCAGAAATTCAGATAATACAATTATATACAATTTAGTATGCCTGCCTAATCTCGCCATGTTTGAAACGAACGAACTCCGTAGATAGAGCAGGCTTGTGACTCCGCATTCTGCGGTACTTAAACGCTCTTTTGCCATCACAAGATAAACGGGGGTACTATTTCCAGAAGCCTAAGCCGAAACACTTGCCAACCTAAAATGTCATTCACTGATGATGTCGATTTAGAGGCACAAGTACCATACTCAGACTCGCCTGAGTTTGACAGGCTGAGCGAGTCTATTGCCACCGGATTGTTTGACATAAACTCTGAGATAGTGAACATACAGGCACTGATAAAATCACTTGGACGCAAGAACAATGATCATGCAACAGAAGAAAGAGCAGTAGAACTAGCTGACTCGACTAGAGAGAAGTTCAAGGGTCTTAGTGGATCAATTAAGAGCTTGCAGACATGGCAGGACTCGCTACCTGCTCAGCGGTTCACGCAGCAGAAGCTATCACGAGAGTTCAGCAACGCTCTAGCCGAGTTTCAGGAGATACAGAGAACTTTGGCAGAGGTTCAGAGAACGTCCATTATAAAGGCCAAGAGTGACATTGCATTGCACGAAGAGGAGGAGAGCCACCGGCATTCTGAGCAGACAGAGGATTCAGAGGACAGGAGCACGCTATTGCAAGAGGACCAGCTGGACCAGGAGGAGGTATCTTATCAGCAAGCGCTTATTGCAGAGCGCGAACTAGAAATCCAAGGTATTGAGCAGGGTATCGAGGAGTTGAATGAAATTTTCACAGATCTGGGGACAATAGTCACCGAACAGGGTACAATAATCGGTAAGACAGTACTTATGCGCCACAGCATCATGAGGTTCAAGCTAACAAGAGCTTTTTAGACAATATTGAGGCCAACATCTACAATGTTGCACAGTCAACTAGTGAGGCCGCTAGGGAACTCACCAAGGCTGCTCGGTACCAGCGAAACTCGCGGGGCCGAGCATTCTGTCTGCTAATAATCTTGGTAATAATATTGGCTGCAATACTCCTCGGCGTAAGTTTTCTACAGCGAAATATGCACGGCAAGGCGACTCACTAACTCTTTCTTTTTTAGATCTTTGTTGGATGAAAGCTTGTTACTGTACAATGATGCTATACTATTATGATTATTCTATTCTATTCTATCCTATCACGATTCCATAGCGAGTTTGTAAGCGTATTCCCCCCGATCGAGAGCCCTTTGGGATGGCCAGCTCACGGCCAGTATGAGTCGAGAGTCACTCGACCGCGGAGCGTTTTCATGGGCGAAACGAGGCCACTTTTCTGTGAACAATTTCAAATTATCGACGCATCATCCGCGGCAGCACATGCACACGACGGCTGCATTGGTTATTCCGGCGGACAAACAGAGAACGAACTACAAAGATATTGTACGACCAACTAGAATCTCAATCACTCAGTAACCAAACATAATCAGCCGCGGCTTTCTTGGTGGCTCCGTATAAACAGAACGATATTTGTATGATCCACGATGTTGTCAGTATCACAAATATTGCCACGAGGCCGAGCTAGACTAAAGTGTGGCGAGCCAAGTGAACCTAGGGCTAGATCTTTATCGGCAGATATTGATCGTGCCGACGCTTCGATTGGAACGCATAGTATCTTTTCTTTCTTGACGGCGTCTGCGAAGGTCAAGGGGGATAGGTTCGACGACTTTGACGGTGATATGGATGAGGAATATCCAGAAGACGACAGTGATGGCGATAGCAATTTGGATATCGCGGATGATGATGCGATAGCCACGGAAACGCCGAACAAAGAATCAAGGGAAGAACCCAGTAGCAGCGGTAGTAGTAGTGGCGGCAGAGGGCCAGTCGAACCAACAATTGAAGAGGAGCAGGAGCCTGAAGATGAGGTTGCGAAAGCGTTGTCGTCGATAGGCAGTTCTAGCGAGGGGGGCGTTGATGACGAAAGCGGACCGGCACGAAGAACTCAATTGGCAACTAGCGTCCATTCTATCATGAACAAGGACTCGATCCCGGAATTACCGATGGATGCTATACGAAAGATGGACTCTCATCAGAGTGTCACAACCAGTACTTCGTCGAAGAAGCGCTCGCGCGCGAATGAAATGAGAGCCAGTGCTCTCACTGATAAGCTCCGCGGTCTTCTCGGAATCGACGAAAATGAGGCCCTGGTGGGCGATTATCCTTGCTGGCTGCTTAAGAACATCTTGCTGCAGGGCCACCTTTATTTAACCGATAAACATGCCTGTTTCTTTGCTTATCTGCCTAGGTCACATACGAATACTATCAAATCAGGCTCGCTTCGGAAGCGGTCAAGAGCAACTCCAACCTATTCCCGTTACTGGTTTGTTCTGAGGGATGATGCATTTTCTTATTTCACAAATACTAAGGATCTATATTTTCCTTCCGGTACTATCGATCTGAGATATGCTCTGCGTGCTGAGCTAATACCACTGGACGGAGAGAAATCTTCGATATTTTCTCTATTGACAGAGCAGCGAACATATATCTTCAGAGCTGACTCACATGAATCTGCGCATGAATGGGTTAAGGCTCTGCAAAAAGAGATCTTTAGGAGTAGAAATGAAGGCGATTATGTAAAGGTGGTAATTCCAAACGCAAATGTGATTGACTTGGAAGACAGTTCGATATTGGACCTGGCTGTTACTCTTAAAGTACGTGCGATTGATAGCGATGAGACATACTCTATTGATGAGTATGTTTTTGCTTTTTTCCACCGCGCTGAAGAGCTTGTTAAGTCTATAAAACAGAATCTGAAGGACATGGGTGTGCCTCCTGTAGCATTGTCTAAAGAAAAAGGTACAGATGATGAGCGTGATTTGGCTGCATCAATTGGCCCAGGACTTTCGGAGGGTATTGTGGACTCTAGTGAGCTAATTTCCTCTGACATCTCTTATAGGCTGCTCGAAGGTCGTGATATGGAGGAGCGACCTTCAATGCGTGCCAGGTCTTCCACTACGTTATCTGCCAGACTCAAAACTTCACTCACTGGTGACTTTTCAATTAGTCCGTCTGCGATCCAGAGTATTCCAGCTGGGCTTGCAAAGAGAGCTAGTTCCCCTGTCCGAACTTTGCGGCGAATACCAAGTAAAGTAAGATCTCGGTTTGGTGACGAAAGGATGTCATTTTCGGACCTAGAATCTAACCCAAGCTCTCTGCCCTCATCTCCAAGTCGGCCGTCTTCGCCAACAACTGCAGACGCTAGGAGGGCCGCATCTGCAGCATTGAAGAATGCAGACAGTCGACAACAAAAGACTGAAAGTGATGATAGCAGCAACAGCTACGATTTGATGAGCTCAAGTGAGGTTGGTTCCAATGTTGGCGCTTATGAGTCGTACAGGCGGTCGAAGAAGGCGTCTTACCCAATCTCAGTGGTTAATAAGGTTACCGAAATGTGGGGTGGTGGCAGAAAGCATTTTAAGGGTACTAGTGATGAAACCGGTACGAGAGATGACCGTCATCTTGTGTCATCAGAAGAACAGCAGGAAAGTAATGAGAGATACCGATCACACTTTTCTTTGGGTGATGGAGACAACCTTGTGGCAACATATTACTGCCATATTCAGAAATCATTTCCAATATATGGGAAGCTGTACTTAGGCAATAATTTCCTTTGTTTCCGCAGCTTGCTGCCTGGTACCAGTACAAAGATGGTTTTGCCACTCAGCGATATTGAAAACGTGACCAAGGAGAAAGGATTCAGGTTTGGATACTCTGGCTTGGTCGTTGTCATTCATGGCCATGAGGAGATTTTCTTTGAGTACGGTAATGCATCGAATAGAGATGACTGCGAGGTAATGATACTTCGCGAGACTGATAGAGCTAAAAAGCGTGATATAGCGTTGGGGTCTTCCATGGATCAGACCTATGCTATTCGATCTGCTCGACTATGCACTTATGAAGATGCTCTTAAGAGCAATACTAATCTAGATATGCCGCCGATGATCCCGTCGTCCTGTCCGGACAAAGATTCGGAAGATTATTTCCTGAAGGGGCCTAAAAAGAGCTATCGATTCACGCTTTTGACGATTGGTTCAAGGGGTGATGTTCAGCCGTACATAGCGTTAGGAAAGGGTCTGATGAAGGAAGGACATACAGTGAAGATTGCAACTCATATTGAGTTCAAGGGTTGGATTGAGAGTCATGGGCTTGGCTTTGCCGAGGTGGCTGGGGATCCCACTGCATTGATGCAAATAATGATTGAGCATGGCAAGTTTTCAGTTGCATTCTTGCGCGAAGCGGCGGCAAGATTTAGGGTCTGGATCGAGGAGCTGCTATCTTCTGCATGGGAGGCTTGTCAGGAAACTGACATTCTGATTGAGAGTCCAAGTGCCATGGCTGGTATACACATTGCTGAAGCAATGCGAATTCCGTATTTCCGTGCATTCACTATGCCCTGGACCAGAACCAGGGCTTATCCACATGCGTTCATTGTCCCAGACCAGAAAATGGGTGGCTCTTACAACTATCTAACGTATGTTATGTTTGATAATGTGTTTTGGAAGGGAATTTCGGGTCAGGTGAACAGATGGCGAAAGAAGGATCTCAATTTGCCTAGAACAAGCTTAGATCAGCTACAGCAAACTGCAGTTCCGTTCTTGTATAATGTGAGTCCAAATGTTCTTGTCCCTCCAAAGGATTTCAGCGATTGGATTCGCGTTACTGGATACTGGTTTCTGGATGAGGGTGTCGGTTACAAGCCCCCTGCAGATTTGGTTGCTTTTATTGAAAAGGCAAAAGCAGATAACGATAAGATTGTGTATATTGGATTTGGGTCTATTGTTGTGTCTGATCCTAAGGAACTTACAAAGGCTGTTGTGGCATCTGTTAAGAAAGCAGGCGTTCGTTGTATTCTCTCCAAGGGCTGGTCTGATCGACTTGGCAAGAAAGATAACAAGGTACCTGAAGTTTCATTACCCCCAGAGATATTTGCTATTGATGCTGCACCACATGACTGGCTATTCCCACAAATGGATGCTGCGGTTCATCATGGCGGTTCGGGCACCACCGGTGCGAGTCTAAGGGCCGGGCTCCCAACTATTATCAAGCCTTTCTTTGGTGATCAGTTTTTTTATGCTGGGCGTGTTGAGGATCTTGGTGTAGGTATCTACTTGAAGAAGTTAACTGAAGCACAGTTCTCGAAAGCTCTGTGGGAAGTCACTCATAACGAAAGGATTATCTCTAAAGCACAGGACATCGGGAAAAAGATTCGGGCAGAAAATGGAGTTGACGATGCCATTCAAGATATCTACCGCAACCTCAGATATGCTCGAGGCTTGATCAAGGGCGGCCCGGCTAGCAAATCTTCGCCATTGGTGTCTCCTTCACTTGAGGACGACGAAGCTCACAAATCAGATGAATCGTGGACTATTGTTGAATGATTATATTTATTATTATTATACTTATTTATCTCTCCCTATAACTACGCGTTATGTTTTTTATTAAGTTCTTTTTATTATTGCAACATTAGCTTTTCTATTATGAATCCCCAATTCTCTATTATGTATTTTATTTATTAAGCGAAATATATACCAACTTTGTGAAATGCATACAGCAATCTGAGAAAGTCAGTCTCATCGCATTTCCCACTACGCTTATCGCCCATCTCAGTCTGCTCCAAAACGGCTTCTACCTTTTCCCGTACCGTAACAGATATGTCCTTACTATCAACGTCCATAGCATTCTCGTCCGAGGTCGCCTTCTGAGACAAGAAGATTTTATAATTCTTCTCAAGAATTGACATCACCTGAGATGACTTGAAACCGGCAGAGATTGTTCTATTTTTTCGTACGAAACAAATTCGTAATAACCCATCCCATTCATTGAAGTCCACCGTCGGACGGGGCTGCTTGATCTCTATGCGCACCACGGACGATTCAACCTGTGGTGGAGGCCTGAAGTTGTTTCGCCCTACTTTCATTATGTGAGTCACTTTAGCCCACATCTGTACATTGACCGATAGACGGCAGTATAATGCCTCTCCCGGTCTTGCTAGTAATCGTAATGCAAATTCCCGTTGAAACATGAGAATGGACACTCTTGGCGGTCTTGGTTGATTCAGGAGCTTAAACACCAGGGGCGAAGAGATCTGATATGGGGTATTGGATATGCAAATGTCAAAATATGGAAGCTCGGTCTTGATACAGTCTCCAAGCATGATCTCTAGTCGCTTTTGTTCTGGCTTGCCCTGCACACGCTTCGTCAGCTCTGCAGCCATACGGGGATCCATCTCCACAGCTATTACTTTGCGAGCCTTCTCGAGGATTCTCACTGTTAAGTTTCCTGTACCTGGACCTACTTCAAGGACTGTATCTGAGGGCTTGATATCAGCCTTGTCCACAATACCTTGTGCAACTAGTGGATTCTTTAAAATATGCTGGCCGATTCCTGTATTCATTTTAAAGACAGACGTCTTCTTGGCAGAAGTGCTTGTCTCATCCCCTGCCATCATGGCACCTGTTCTTCCGTTTCCTTCCCTAGTAGAGAATCTTTTCGCGGTAGCTATCTTGCCCATTTGTAGGTTAAGTATATGTGTGTTGATGTTTGGTTCGATTTTTTTTTTATGCGGAGCATAGATAGAAAACGCTGTTTATCTGATCTCTCTCTACTCTGGAGGAGGTTTGCATGCCACACCGTCTCCGATCATGGATCGAATTCCAAACCCAAGGACTCAGCGAAGGTATATTATCTACAGTCGAAGCAATAGATAGACAGTACTGTTCTGACTTCTAAATAGTATCAGGCTTATTTTTATAGGAGTACCTTTGCTACTGGTTTCATCTGTTGGACTGTACAAACGACGTATGATGATTATCATAGGAGTAGACTGAAGAAGCCGCTAATTATATATACAGTTGTAATGGGTCAGGAGAGGAGAACGCAGTTGGGCGAACTAACTCAGGATGGTGAGTTGAGGTTATTCGACGAGCAGGAGAAGGTCCGACGCGAGCGAAATTCATATTCAAGCTGGTTATTTGGGCGCGAGAAATAATACGAAAAAGATCATCAAATATGTAATGAAGAGAATAATACTGGAGAGACCAGTATATGTAAATAGTTAATAAATAAGGAATGTGTCATTATGTAAAATGCAAACGAAATGTAATATGGCTTCGTCATCGCCATTGAGGAGTCTCAGGTCGACGACGGCTCACAGCCAGAAAAGACGAACTTGTCCTCCGTGATTGGAGGTCATGAGCACCAATGCTGAGACGAGGTATACCTATGCTTGAGGGTGGACGAGCGAAAGGTTTTGGAAGGCTCGCCTTTCGAGGAGTCGCAAAGGCAGACGAATTTCGTTTTATAGGTGAAGGCGCAGGTAGACGAGTTTTTGGAACAGTGGCATTAAGCGAGCCCCCTACAGAAGATAGAGAAGATCTCCGAGACATGGCCGAAGAAGGTCTTGGGATGCTGCTTCTTGACGGGGGCCGAAGTGTAGGTGAGATGGGCGCAGTAGGACTCGTAATTATTTGACTACCGCTCACCGTTCGTCTCGCCGAAGGAGGCACAAGGCTGAATCTCGAGCGCTTGGCAGGAGAAAGAATTGGTATCTGGGATGCTCTGAGGGTTTGTCCTTTATTCTGCGGTTGTTGCTCTTGCTTAGTGACCAATAAGGACTGTCGGGGCTTCGGTTTAGGAGTGGTGGGATCCTCTACTGCCGCCATTGTCTTTCTTCGCTGCTCGCCAGATACTCCCCTGATAGGCTCTATACCAGAGTAAGTGAATTCATCTGATTGCTGCCTGAAGCTCAACGCAAAGGAATGCTTCATATTGAGAAACCTACTAGAGCTCCGCATAACCGGAGATGTCTCCACAGAAGACGCTGGTGATTCGTCTTCCTCAGCCAAAAGATCCGAGTTTCTATTCGATGAACTTGATGAGAACGAAGCATCAGATCTCATCAATGGGCTGTCATAAGCCATTGGAGGGTGGTCCTCAGTGAACTTGGCTGAAGCGCGGGAGAGTTCACTCCATCGCTGATGCAGATCAAGCTTCGTAGCTTGCATTTCTCCGTTCACAGTCAGTCGATCTCTAATTGCGCGGTCGAGCAGTGCAATTATTCTAGCTGATGATTGTAGGAGGTGGGAATTTTTTGTTGAATATCTGTCCATGCGCAACCGGTCTATATCAGAGTCACGACGTATCCCGCGCCTTGCCTCTCTCAGAAGTATATCCAGATTGTCTCCTAAAGACTCCAGCATATCAAATGCTTGTCTACTGGTAGTTCTAAAAATATCTGTCCATCTATCTTCACCCAATTCCTTCTCTAGACACTTGACGTCAGTAGCGAGCTTCTCCCATTGCGACTCCAGCTCCTCAGTTTTGCTATCAAGAATTCCAATAGATGAAGGAAACAAACTCTGAGCTTTTGCTGCATATTGTGCTCTTCTCATTGGCACAAAATCCAGACTAGCTCGTAATGGCTTCATACGCGCATGTACTTCTATAAAACGCATATTCAGGCTGCGATCAGATTGGGAGAGATTTGGCAACTTTGGTTGTCCCATAAATGGGCTCTCATCCATCACAGACGAAAGAGCAGCGATATCGATGCCGTTTTTTGATGTTGCACTCTGGGGTCGGGCATTATGCCTGACTTCTTGAATCTCAAACACTATTGAAAAGCATTCCTCGATCTCCTGCTCCACCTCCGTCAAAATCTGTTCATACAAGTCCATCCACTCAGTTGCAATATCTACCTGCGCTCTCAGGCCCCGAACTAAGCCCACTATATCATGCCATAATCCAATTGCTAATTCTATTTTCTCCACAATCGAAAGCAAGGATTTTTCACTCTCTGTTCGCTTCAAACTACTCGATGATGATGACTCTCTTACAGTTTCCAATATGTTCATAAGCTGGGTCATAACATCGCCTGTCTTGACAATAGTGGATCCAACATTAGAGATCGCGTCGCGACCCTCATAGACCCATTCAACATCATCTTCCGATTCAAGACCAGTCAAAACTCGGCCACTCGTTTTGAAATAAGCTAGAACATCATCGATAGCATTGGTTACAGTCTCCAGCTGAGTGTCTGTGAGGTTCTCCGAGGAACAGGCCCTTAGTTCATCAATAGTTGGCAGCTTGAAGCTGGACAGTTTTTCAAGTTGCTCAGTGAACGGCCTCCTCGCGAAAGACGCGGCACTCCTGGTCCTGTCCTCTTTCTGGAGCAGCGTTTCTTCCATATCATGCAAAGAGAAGGAATAAAAATACAAAGTAGACAAAATCCAAAGCGCCTGGTGCTTAACTTTCTTCGATTCCAAGTGTGTGTCCGGTTGTCTCAAAAGCAGTAGAACCAAAACCGGATTTCTGTTGATGTCGCGAAATACACAAACTCTAAATCAGAATTGAGTTTTACAGCTGCTTCAAATGAAAAGAGGTCTAAAACTAATCTAGATTTGTTGTTCCACTGTTTATTAACGAAATCGAAGAAGCTCCAATATCGGTATTTATTGAAATTTGTCGACAGAAGAATGTTTGTTGACGAGAGACACTTTCTGATGGGCCGGGGCTTATTCCGAGGAATGTGAGCGGCAGCGTGAATCGGAACAAGTAAGTAATCAACAAACCACGCCGCCGATCATCCGCGTACGAAGCAGACATGTTGCAGAACCAATAAAAGGTTCGAGCACTGTTTTACATCTCATAGAACGGGGTTGAGTCCCATTATTTCGAATGCAATTTTATTCGGATTATTACCAACTGGTAACGTCTACGTCCAGATCTACAGATTCTGCCTCGCCGAAAAGACTGCTCTTAGTAAGAGTGCCCACCGACTCTTCCTGCCAGGGAACCTCGCCGTGACTGTAGATGTCAGGGAGTTTTTCTCTTAGAAAATCAACAATCAATTTGTTAATTTCAACAAACTCCAATAAAAATGCATCATGGCCCTCTGGAGACCTGATTTCTTCGAGTCGCGAGTCCGGTATGCTCTCTGCTAGACGCTCTTGCTCAGTGAAAGTAAAAAGCCCATCTGATGATACACCAATGACCAGCGTGGGTTGGTGAATTAACCTTAGCGCAGCAGAAATATCATTTCCTCTTCCTCTTGAGACATCATGAGTGTCTAGCTTTCGAGTGATGGATATGTAGCAGTTCGAATCAAAGCGTTTGACAAACTTTGACCCCTGGTATCTCAAATAGCTCTGTGCTGTGAAATACGTCTGGGGCCGCCTGATCTCCTGCTGGCTTGAAATACTTGTCTCTGAAAGAGAGGGACTTAACGATGCTGGCGATGAGACTTCTGAATTTGTCTGCTGCGCGTTGCCATTCCCGTTAGCAACGAGCTTTTTCCCATGCCGATGGCCGTGATTGTGAACAGCCCACCTTTCTTCTGAAGGGCTTTGAGGTAATCTCTCTTCCGCAGGTTGATCTGCAATCTTGTGCTTGACGGGGTCAGGCAGCCCTCTTCCGAACTTGTTCTCGAAACTGTTGCGAGATCGATATGTAAGCAAGGCAGACATGCGTGCGGCACCGAGACCTACGATAGGCGGATCATCGAACTTATAATACCCATCCTGATACTTGGGGTCTGAGTATATCGACTGCCGCTGTGCTTCGCCCCAGGAGATGGCCCAAGCGCTATGACAGGCACAGGTGGCTAATGGCACTATAGTACGCACATAATCAGGGCCAAAATATGCATATTCCAGTACCAACATACCACCCATGGACCCCCCGATTACAGCAGCGATCTGCTTTATTCCCAGATCATCTAGAATTAGCCGCTGAAGACGGGCATCATCTTTTACAGTCGTTAGAGGAAACTCCGGCCCGTAGTAAGTCTTTGTATCAGGATTTATAGTACACGGCGAGGCAGAACCATATGGCGATCCTAGAGCATTAATGCATATAATAAAGAACCTCGTTGGATCAAATGCTCGCCCAGGGCCGATTAATGGACCCCACCAGTCGCTCACATCAGACGAGCCCGTCAAAGCATGACATATGACCATAACATTACTCTTAGTTTCATTCAATACCCCCCAGGTCTTGTATGCCACGGGGACTTCGTATAAATATTCGCCAGACTCCAGCTGGAACTCAGGCACGATTGCAATTTCTTGATCCTGCACTAACTGCGCGAACGGATTCTCGGGCTGCTCTTTAACTCGTTCTTGGAAAACACATTCCGTTAGCACACTTGCAGTGAATATGGAATCTACGAACTTACTGTATTTTAGAGACATCTCAGAATGCGTGCTGTTGTGAAGTAGTAATTATTCTCATAAAGCTAGAGTCATTTACCCGATGCGGCAGCCGGCTAGTGTGTGAAAAATCTGGCCCTACTCCGCGGAGCTAATATCTGATAGGAGCAGATAGAAGCTTTTCACGTGATAAATTGTTTATTTCTTATCGACAGTCCACAGTGATCTGTAGACTTAAACGCTGACATGAGCACAGCCAAACGACTGCCACAGTCCAAATGCTTTGTAACAGTTTATGAGAAGTCTGATCCGGCAATTGAGACGCTAATATCCAAGAGTTGCTTTGCAAGAAAAGTAAGCAAGGAATTTTCCATGTTTACTTAAGAGACTTTTGACTGACACCGGGGGGATCCAGTTGGAAGTCATAGTACCAAGCCAGTTCTTTGATACGATCCTAGAGCCTGAGCTGAATCTGGCGGCGGAGAAGTTCTACACGTACCATGTAGAGAGCGAACTGATTTCATTCCTTTCTGGAGTGTTTATGGCTCGCTATATCAAAAAGAGTACGATCGCGCTTTGGGCTTAATTTTTTCTGGAGGTTTATTTATTAACTTTATTCTTTGACAGACAACTGTGCCATACTGTCTGCTGGCAAAATTGACCATGAAGATGTATTTGCTGTATGCGATGGCCGCCTGTATTTATCAGTGACGAAAGAAACATACTTGAGAGCTGGGCTCACGGGATCAGCGTCAAAGCTCTCCACGGACAAATTCAGTACGTATTTTCAGATGCTGCAAATCTAATTTGAGAGAAGTATCGCTAACTTGTTGCGTTCCATTAGACATTGAATATGATCTACGACATGCATCAAGCGTCCAGGGCAACAAGGGTTTCGATAGACTGTTGAACAGCTGTCGAACGGTATTGAACAAAAGGCAGAAGTTCACGGTGGTACTACAGGATGGCCGGCAATTGGATAGAAATACGCAGGGAGAGACAGACGGCGACTTCGAAGAAGTACCTCTTGATCGACAAGACTTCCGTCATTTTGGTGTGGTTATACCTACTTTTCTAACACCAGAGAGCATGAAATCTGATCAATGGGCTCATAAAGAGGAGAGCCAGGAATGGTCGCAAGGCTGCTATGAGTGGCTATCGATGGTCAGTCTCAAGTCCCCACGCTTATCCGCTGTTGACAAAATCGACCCATACTTGTCCCGCTACGAAGTTTTAGACCCTGATCCTAATGGATCCCAAGAAATTGTTAGCTTGACGTGGGAACAAGGCTTAATCCCAAAACAATTAATACAAAATGCATGGAAGTGGATCGGAACTTCTGAAAATGCTAGTTGGGCCGCGATAAACGTTTACGGTGCCGAAGATGCGCCACTGGCTTGGGGAAAAGAGCATTCATATTTAGGGACTGGCGAGCACAATTTTTCAATGGTCAAGCTTAGAGACGGTAATATTCTCTCGCTTAAAGTCATGAATGGAAAAGACCTCCAAAGATGAAATCTTGCATCCATTTATTTCTGGTTAATATTAACGAGTTATAAATCTATATTACATGGCATTAAGTCTCATTGCTTTTTCGCTTGCTTTACTGAGCTGATGTAGTTGACAAAATCAATAAACATTGCCGGTGTGAGCTTTGACCGTGGGTTCTGCATCCAAGAGGACATTGAGTCCGCATAGATGCTCGTGATCTTGCTGGCATATTCTTCACTGTTGTACGCAAGAAGCATTTTGGAAAGGAAAACACTGGCCTGGTTAGATGCTAGCGAGTGTGCTTTTTTCGTGCTTCTGAAAGCCTTGCTATGAACTTCCGTAAGCGTCTCCAATACAAAAGTTGCAGTCTCGTCATCTTCTGGACTGGGCAATACTTTTACCTTGCAGAGTTTACTTCTCAGAAGAAGATGTGCCTTTTCTCCTACAGCTAGATCTTTTGTAGTCTGGATCACATCAAGTAGCGGGATGATAGCATGGACTAGCAGTATGTTAGAAGGCTGCTCGCGGATATATATATCAAGCAAGTCCAGGACACGGGACTTGAACTGAACCATATTTTGTTTAGCTTCTCGAGCATCCATTTTCTTGCCCTGAGACGACTTGTGCTCACTAAGGGCCTTCTGTCGCTCTCGGAAAATCGTTGACAATTGTTCATCTAGTTCCATCATTTGTTTGTCATCCATTGATTCTTCATCATCATCTGAAGCAGATTGTTCATCCTCAATCTGAAGAGCTTCTGCAAGAGCTGCATTTGCTTTCTGGTTAACTTCGTCCTCATCAGGATCTTCGTCCTCATCAGCTTCCTCTTCGTCATCTTCATCTTCATCTTCATCCTCTTCTTCTTCTTCCTCATTTCCATTTTCACCCTCCTCTCCAAATTCATCATCATTATCAAATAAACCGCTCTGACCTTCTTCACTTTCTTTACTCTTCAGAATATCAAATAAAAGGCCAAGACTTTCTGCAGTGACTTGAGAAGCAAAAGAACCCCATACCGTTTCGGAAAGCTTTCGCAACAGAGCAGATTTCCGCGATAGAAAACTAAGCAATACCTCAGTGAGAATTTGACTTGCATCAATATCTTCTGTATCTCCCTCCTCATTTCGGGTCTTTCCCTGGATGGTATTATAACAGAGCTGTAATTCTTCAAGAATCATAGCAGCCTCAGTATCACTGGAATAAACTTGCAACATAACCAATGAAAATAAAAGCTCGAATGCTTCCAACTGGCCATTATCAGCATGTGGAGATGTTCGCTTTTTGTAAATCTTTTTCAGGGTCTTGATTGCCCTATCTCGGGCAGCTAGCAAATCTCCTTCAAATGGATTAATAAGAATAGCAGTTTCTTCCAACTTGACAATATAGTCCATAGCACGGTATGGCCAGGTTTTATTATTCTGCTTCTCCCTGCTGATTGTCAAAGCCATAATAGACGCTAGTCGAGTCTGACATACATTAACGACATTTTCCGTAAGGGGAGACTCCTGCTTAAAATATCCAGCCCGGATCAGAAACCTGACAATTTGCTCTAAAGAGACATCGCAATATTTCTTCTTCACTATATTTAGCAGAGAATCAATTGCCCATATCCGCCGTCCGTCCGCAGCTTTCTGGTCAGTCTCCCCTGGATGTTGAAAAACATCAATTAACAATCCTACGACTTCTCCTGAAAGCTCTACGGGTAGGATGGCCATTAGATGCTCAATTGTCCGTGTTTTCGTAAGTCGGTCAAAGTTTGGGATTTTGAGAAGTGCCGGCAAAAACTGCAAGCACTTCTCTGGCTTACTCGTAGCAACTTCTAGCATCTTTGCAAGGACTTTGCTCGCTTCTTTAGACAGAAGTCTCTCTTTTTGGGAGATTTGATTAATAAAACACCGTAACAGATTTGGACTCATTAGCACACTAGAGTCTGAGACGTCCGGCATGAACATGCTGAAAACTTCGAAGCCGGTATATTTGCGCTCTGCAGACGAAGAAGAAGAGAAGAGTGATTCATCTATTACGGCCTTCCAGAACTCAGCTAACGAGAGCCGACCATTAGCTTCAGTACTAAAGTCTAGATCATCACTATGCTTCTTCTTCTTCTGACGCTTGGATGGCCGTGAATCAATCACAGGAGATTTCAGCTCGATCAGTATCTTTTGCCAAACCGGGCTCAGCGATGGTTTCCAGTTTGACTGCTTGGTATCTTGGCTGGGCACTTCTTTCAAAGCCTTTATGAGTGCTGGCATGTTGCCCCTTGCCAAGGGATCATTATTTTTCCACCCGCCAGTTCTTGTGGGCAGCTCAGATCTCAGCTCGGCGGGTATAGAAAGGTACAGAGCAATACCCTCCGAAGTAAGCGTTAGATGGTGTTCGTGCACCTTCTTCAGAGTCAGGTTGATAGATTCTAGAGTATCCAACTCTGCTTCTTTCAATTGGGCTACAACAGCGACCAAAGTATAAAAGCACGAATCTCTTAACCAGACCTTACGGATCGCCAGTTCAAGCAAAATGTCCAGAAATCTGTCATATTCCCCAATAGTAGTTGACTTTTTCTTTAGGATCGGAGAGTTGCATAATGCCTGTATCGCAAAGAGCGTGCCAAAATTCAGGCCGCGTTCTTCATGCCCGGATGCACTTCCTGGTACCTTGAAGTACTCAATTACCAGATCAAGGAACCGCGACACGGATATAAAGCTAGACCGAGAATTAAGAAGCTCAGCGAGCGCCAAAGAGAAGCCCTGCCGACTCGATGCTCTAGAACTTGATAGTCCCTTCACCAGGCGCTTAAGCGCATAATCCCAGTCGTCTGCAGAATCAGCCTCTTGCAATCCTTCCAAAAGCCCGACAGCAGATCTGAGGCGCTCAGAATCGTTTTCACTAGCCAATCCCCAGTAGAAGTCAAGCAGGTTCTTCTTGGTCATAGTGTTGGTTGCTGAGTCGTCGTCAAGTAACTTGGCATGCCAAAATATTTTTCTGAGTAGCGACGAGATCATCTAAGCCGCACAGAAGGCGTCACCCGGACTTCATGACTTTCCCGCGCGCACCACACGCTCATCTTTTGATTGGACGTCCTCAGTATTTTTTCACCCACAACCTCCTCAAGCAACCCTTTTCATATATATATATATACACACAATGCCTAAGCCAGCTGGTATCTCGTATGTGAATGATCGCGATTGGCATGTCTGGCTTGAAAGCATACTAATACTGCATACTAGGTTTAACCGATACGCTGCTATTGCAGCCCGTACTCTCCGACGAGCACTGAAGGAGGATAAGAGAATTGCAGTCGAACGTATTGACATTATCGAGACAAAGGCAGCCAAGTGGGAAAATGGAAAGCGTATGCCCGATTCACCCTATCAATGACTTACGAGATTTGGATGCTAATTGTTGGATTCTTAGAGCACGAGCCTCAGCTTCTGTCGTTAGACGCCAAGCCATAGGCGACGAGCAGAGCAGCTGTCTGTTTTGAACTGGTACCAGCATTATCTATGTATCTATAATAAAAACGCCATGCAATAGTATCTTCAATAGAGCATTTTCATGCTACGTAAATGACGCACTCTTGCCTCGCCTGCAATTTCCAGGAAGGCCTCCGATTTCGGATCAAGGGTAGTGTCCGTAACTCGGCCTTCCCAACCCAACTTCTAGAAGGCTCATAGATTTTTGGCGAATAGATCCCGAACCTTAACGCCCGTGTCTAACAGTTGTTGTAGCTGGGATAATGGCTCATCGATTGACACAGGGCATGATGGGTCTTGGTATATCCACTGGCTTGCGGCCGCTGGTTACGAGGTCGTTGAACTATAGCGTCGTGTCACCCCTGCGACGATTCGCCTCTTCTTCAATACTGACCACCAGGACCCAACTGCCACATAGCGGATCGTGCGCCATTGGCATCTGTAACACAAGAAGTATTTATCCCTTGGCAAAAGTTTGGGGTAAAAGGCATGCTTCGACAAAAGCACCCGAAGCGAAAAAGGACGAAGCTGCGGATGAGGGTCCGGCAGACTTCGAAAAGAGCGAACGTGCTCACCAAGCGGCACAAGTAAACCTTTCAGCGCGACTTTCAAAGAGAAATCCCGATCAGACTGGGAAAAAGGGTGAATTAAGAAGGTTGTTTGGCTTAGCACGAGGCGAACGCAAGTCCATGGCTCTAGCCATGCTCTTCTTGCTCACTAGTTCCCTGGTAACATTAAGTCTGCCTATGAGCATTGGGAAAATCATGGACGCTGCAAACAGTAAGGATGAACTTGTAACAATATACGGCTTTGAACCGGAGAAATTTCTTATGCTGGTGACGTCCTTATTTATCGTTGGGGCAGGTGCCAACTTCGGAAGAGTTATTCTACTTCGAATCATAGGAGAGCGGCTGGTGGCCAAACTGCGTGCTAATCTCTTCAAACGGACCATCTCTCAGGATGCTGAATTCTTCGACGCTAATCGTGTTGGAGACCTGATATCCCGTCTTTCTGTTGATGCAAACATAGTTGCTAGATCACTAACTCAGAATGTGTCGGATGGACTACGGTCGATTATATCAGGTACACTAGGTCTGGGTGCCATGATATATGTCGCTCCTACTTTAACCCAGATGCTGGGCATACTAGTACCTGTGCTGGCCACTGGTTCGCTGTACTATGGACGGAGACTCAAGAAACTTTCACGTTCCTTGCAGGACGCCATTGGATCACTAACTAAGGTCTCTGAGGAGCGGCTTAGTAATGTCAGGACTGCACAGTCGTTTGCTGGAGAGGCTCAGGAGATTCGTAGATACAGCGATCGAGTAAGGCATGTGTTTAGCATCGGCAAGCAGGAGGCTATAGCATCTGCCTTCTACTATTCTGGAAATGGCCTGGCAGGTAACCTTACCATAGTTGGTCTGCTCGCACTTGGCAGTGGAATGATTGCGAGAGGAGAGATGACCGTTGGAGAGTTAAGCTCCTATATAATGTACGCTGGGTTCACAGGATCTGCAGCCTATGGCGTCACTGGATTTTATAGTGAGTTGATGAAAGGCAGTGGTGCAGCTTCAAGATTGTTTGAACTTATGGATAAAAAGCCGTCGATTCACTCTACTATTGGTGACAAGGTTATTAATGCCAGGGAGACAATCACATTTGATAACGTGCGGTTCGCGTACCCAACTAGGCCGGCATTACCTATTTTCAATGGAATATCTTTCTCTATTAAGCCTGGTAGCAATGTCTGCATTGTTGGTCAGTCAGGTGGCGGCAAATCTACAATTGCATCACTCATTTTAAGATTCTACGATCCTACCGGGGGGTCAATTAGACTAGCGGATCGAGATATTCGCGAGCTTAATCTTAAATCTTTGAGACGTAAGATTGGAGTGGTATCACAAGAGCCTGTACTGTTCAGTGGCACAATTGCTGAAAATATTAGCTACGCTATGCCGCATACTACTAGACAGGAAATTGTCGATGCCGCTCGCCGTGCGAACTGCTCGTTTTTGAGTGACTTCCCGGAGGGTCTAGATACCAGGGTCGGGCCACGGGGTGCCCAGCTGAGTGGTGGACAGAAGCAGCGAATTGCAATTGCTCGAGCATTGATAAAAAAGCCCTCAATTGTAGTTTTAGACGAAGCAACATCGGCTCTTGATGCGGAATCTGAATCACTTGTAAATGAGACGTTGGTGAGATTGATGCAGGAGAATACAACTACCATTTCTATTGCTCATCGACTCTCTACTATCCAAAGAAGCGACCAAGTAATTGTGCTTGGCCAGGGTGGGGTGGTGGCAGAAACTGGTAGATTTGTTGAGCTGTATGCAGACCCCAACAGTGCGCTTTCCAAGCTGCTAAAATCGCAACAAGATATTTTGCCACAGCGAGTCTCGCGGTCTAGAAAAGATGACGAGCCTCAGGAGCTAGAGCCAGAGACGGTCAACGAACGAGAAGAAGATTTGCAAGAGATTGAGATGGCAATTGAGCAAGATTACGAAGACGGAAAGAATAAAGTACTTTAATATATTGCCAGGTTCCCTGACTACCCCACCAAACTGTATTTGTATATATGAAATGAAAAGATTGTTGATTCCCTTAGAATGTATGCTATTTTATAGATTATAAACGTCAATTTATCGACGCCAGAATTTCATTTTACACCTAGATATATATCTTCAAGCTTTGGCGGGGTGATTAATGTTCAGACCCGACTCATTACGCTGTTTTTCAGTTGCTATTCGACTGTGAATCAAGTATATTGCAAGTTGGTTTGCATCCGGCTGTCCTGTTAAAGTTATCAACCGCTGCTCGGTCCCAGAATCTGATTGGCTGCTGACATTTATCGTGCTACCAGAGACACGTCTAATATCCTTGATTTTGATGCCCTTCTTGCCAATAATGGAGCCTACAAATGAGTCTGGAATCATAATTTCCTGTGTTAGCTCCTGGCCCCGAGGCGCATTTCTAGCATACTGCTGTGCTTCGAAAAGACTATCGTCCTTTGGGATGCTAGGGACAGAAGGGCTGGCGCCATTTTCAAATGGCCCTGGGGGCTGCTCATAAAGGCCTTGACTGTTACCGCTCCCCAGGCGACGCGAAAGAGGAAGCCCACCATAGGAGTTGGCCGGTCGCATATTCTGCTGATGCAGTAGCGGCAGTGGTTGCTGTTGTTCATGGATCTTTGAGTTCTGTGCTGATAGAGCGACAGCAGGGTCGTACGGCATGAGATTGGTATTGAGAAGACTGTTTTGGTGCTCTAGAAAAGTCGTGCAGATATAGTAGACAGCAATATGTATCGCATCTGCAACCCCATACACCATCAAGACCCGGTCGTTTGAAAGAGGGAGCATGGAATCCTGGGCCTTAAGCTTGGCCGCAGAAGACTCTTCAATCTCCCTAAACCTGGATCCCTTACGGCCAATCAAGGCACCCATTATGGCGTGGGGCATTAATATCCTCATGTTGAACGAAGGAGCGTCTGGTGGAGAAGGATTGTCCAGTGGCTCTCTCAAAAGTGTTCTGACAACGACACCAGTAGCCTTTGCCACGTTCTCTGCCGTACCTCGCAGGTACAGTATCCGTTCCTGAGCGCCAGGATGGTTCTCGCTGACATTCATGCGTATATTTGAAGCCGTCCGTATTTTGGCAATGGTAGCACCTTTTCGTCCAATGAGCTCGACAGCCTCATGCGCACCGACGAGGATTCGCAGGTGGATCTCCGCGTGTTCGCTAGTTGCATTATTTTTCAGTTTGTGGCTTGATATCATTTGAGGTCGACTGTGACCATTGGATCCGTTTCGGTAGTTTTTGGGATCTTGCTGAACGACTGCTGCTGATTCCATACTTACTACAGAGCCGTCCAGCTGTATCTCGTCCCTTGCTGAATTTGCATCGTATCCAGACAGTACAGACAGGGGGCTTGAATCCCTGTTTTCCACTGCTACTCGCTTAGGCGCCACCACCTCATCGTCCACAGATGCGGACGAGCCTCTTCGCTTGGACATGGATACACACGCTCAATTCCAGCAGCAGGACTCAAAATAACTTTTGCAAAAATATGTTTGTGTTTCGTATCAAGGGTTCTGAGAAGAGATGAGCAACGTGTGATAACTTGAAGAACGAAAAACATTAGAGAAGCTGGCAACGCAAACATGGAACAGGAATCGTACGCTTTTGTTCTGTTATCAATGGAGTCAGTAGAGAGGTCTTCTAATGATGATGAGTTATTAGATACAGGGTTTCTTTTCACTTCATAACAAAAAGCCATCCTTTGGTCGATTTTGAGGCTCAATCATTTCCCCCGCAACCTGAAAACTGATAGTGGCCAGTGTACAACACATATTAGAGTGAGAATAGAGTGTGTGAGATATAGAGGGGGGAAGAGCAGGCAGCAAAGGGAAGCTAATAAGAATGACAAACTCACATAGTTAATGATGATGCTCTGATCAGAAAAAACGACAAAAGGCAAGTAGAGAAATCAATAGATGGCGTCTAAATGAAGAGAATAAGGGTCGGAAGTGCAAGTTAAGGCGATGAGGGAAAAAGTTGATCCAATTTCGGAAGCTTGTCAAATGCCCCACCTGACTTTAAGCATGAAACGAAATGGATTCCAGGCGTAGTTATATAACTCATAGCAGAGATTATTTTGATTTTTACATGCACTAAGTTCGATGCTTTATTATCCTGTATCACAGGCTTTTACTATGGACTCCACGATTATCACCAGTGAGTTATGCTCGCAATGCACGCAACGCACAGACAGAAATGATTGAGTCGCGCAGTCCTTCAGGGACTATCTGGTATCAAAATGGGGATATTCATTAGCGCGCTATGATACCGGAGAGCGATATGAAGAGCCCAAAATTAATTCGTGTAGGATGAACACTGCTTTGAACCTGCTAGTTTCACTAACGTAAAAGCATAAAAACACACTCCGGCGTCTAACTTCCCAAGCGTATAGCCAACATCAAATATGTCTGACAAGCCAGAAGATGCAGCCGTAAAGGAAGATGATTATAGAGAAAGTGAGGACGAGGATTTCAATCCCAATGAAGGTAGGTGGAACTGTGAGGTCTTGATGAATCGAGAACTAAGTGGGGTTGTGTAGTTCAAGATGATAATTTAGACGACTCAAGCGATAATGAGGAAGATGCGACGGCTAGAAAGGAGCACAGAGAATTAGATGCAAAGTATAGGAACATGGAAGGGGTTGGTCTAATAAAGACCCGATCTCAGCGTCAGGTTGACGATGCCAAAGAGAAGGAATTCAAAGCTGCCAGTGAAAGCAGCAGCGCTGATGTAGACTCTTTATGGGCCGCTATGAACAGCACGACAACGAAAAAGCAGAGCTCGGCTGAGGCAGCAGCAAAACCCATTGAAGAAGACTATATAACCATCAAGCGTACGTACACGTTTGCTGGCAAGGTTACAACTGAAGAGAAGCGGGTTCTGCGTTCGTCAGCAGAGGGCCAGGCATATCTTAAAGGAGAGTCGATTGAGCCGCCAGCTAAGGAGTCTCCTACTGCCCCCGCCGTGAAGCACGATTTGGAAGGGAAAAAGAAACCGCTGGTGAAAAAGAAGAAGAGAACCAGCTTACTGGACCAGCTAGAGGCTGGGAAATCGAAAAAAGTCAACACTTTGGAGAAAAGCCGACTGGACTGGGCAGGGTTTGTAGACCAAGAAGGAATTAAAGATGACTTACACCGGTACAATAAGGGAGGGTATCTGCATAAACAGGATTTCTTGAATCGTGTGGAGCATCGGATCGATCAGGATATGAAAGAGGCCAAGAAAAAGGCATCAAAGTAATTATGTTTAATTAAGTGATATTTATTTATTTTCATCTCTATAAATGAGGGACACCCAAGCTGGTCATTAAAAGTGAAACAATGCTGAAGACTCCCTCTCCAAGAACCAAGCCTGAAGAGAGGATAATGATGAATACAGTCGAGTCATGATCTGAATGCTTGGCATACCAGTATGCAGAAATACAACCACCGAAGAACCTTGCCAGGGTGAAAGAAGGGCTGTTGTAGATACCAATTCCAACTGCCACCCCCGAAGGTATATACTTCACCCACCAAGCATGTTTGTCATCGGTTGTTAGTGCTTTCAGCGCGGAGAAGCAGCCAAAAATAATTGCAAAAATAAGAGCAAAGATGCCACAATGAGGAGGAAGGCCCTCGCCGGTGACTAATCTCGAACAGTCAATCCAAATAACTGCGGTTGGAATTCGGAAAAGACTTCCTGGAATGTCGTAAACCGAATCGTAAAGTCTGTATACCCAAGAAGACAGAATGACAGACCAGATGGAGCCTATTACCTGCGCCACAAACTGAGCTTTAGGTGATGCACCTATTAAATGTCCAGTTTTAAGGTCCTGCATTAAATCGCCCGCCTGCTGAGCACCCGCTTCGGTAATGCCACCTGCCACTAAGTTGATTAGTACAGCTGCAGGGTGGTCTCTAGGAATTATCAAGGCAAACAGAACTTGTGAGATCTTACCAATCCCAGACACGGGGTTCAGATCTGTTTCTCCAAGTGCCCTCACTCCCAGAACACTAAGGAATAACGCCAGAATCACTGCTGCGACAGTACTGTAAATAGGTATAACAGGTCCGAATACTAGCCTAGTAGTGATTACACATAAAACCAGCGATCCGACAACACCCCCAATGGCCACTTTGTGGGACACTAGATGGTGTGGCAAGGCATCGTGATCTTCGCTTCGAGAAGATCTTTTAATTGCAGACGAATTGCCATTAGTACTCCCATCATCTGCAATCGACTCATACTGGTGGTCATCACTTGGGTCACCGTACTGTTTCTCATCCCTCACAGAAAGATAAAACGAGTACAGGGTTTTGAGTGAAAATACTATAAATGATACTACAGTGTCAGAAACCATAATGGCCAAACTGATCCACAGAATCCATCCCTGTCCACCGGTTTTCCAGTCATCTATTGGACCAGTAGCCCACCCCAGATGCTGTGCCAACGGGGCTAGGATAGCCCAACCTAAAAATGCACCAAATAACATGGAAGTTACTGTGGGCAGTCCCATGATTATACCCTGACCGACATATGCAGGAGAAGGCTGTAATGTCCATAGATAGTTCTTTGCCAGGTAATTTCCAAATACAGGTAAATTCCTTAGAATCGGTAGGAAATAGGCAACTAGCGTATAAATTCCAGAGAGGCCGAATGAAATAAGCAAAACTCTAATGTTTCTATAGTAAGTCACAGCAGAATGTTCTACTTCTTCTTCTTGAGTGTGGGCATTAGGATCCCTGTCGCCAGTATCGCCCAGCTCATTGGACTCACTCAAGAGGCCCTCGCTTGCCTCTCCATCCAGATTATCACTATCTTGAGCGATATCGTTCTCATCGACCGGCACGTCGTCCAATGAAGACTTGTGGAGTACAGCAATCAAAGTTGCAGTAGCACTTCCGGACGGAAACCTTAACTTTTCCTTAACAATGATCTGAGTCCGCAGCAAAACGGCAAAAAACACTCCAAAGAAGGCCAGCCCTGTTGACCACAACATTAGCTGGCCCGAAGAAAGCTTAATCTCGCCTGAGTCTTCTGGGCGCCCCGCCTCGTCAGGGCGAAGGAACTTTTCAATTGCCGGAACCACCCCGACTAGGCCAAAGGCTAGTGGGCCCGTACCAACTGCCACCGCCAGACTCTGTACAAAGACATTTTCCACATCTGTGAACGGAGTACTGAGGTGCTTTTGAACTGATTTGAAAGCTGCGAAAGCTAGAAGAGCAGAAGGGAGGCACATCATGGAAACCCATCCCGTCTGTAGACCAAACTGAAAGTTGGAAAACAGCACGATGGATCCAATTGCTAGACCAGCAGCTACAGCTCTGGGCGTCACTTGCTGCGAATCTGCCTTCTGCTGCCAGTACCGCACATGGTTTGGCGGCATGGTTTAAGATAGGTTTGTGTGTATTAGCAGTTTGTAAGCGAAATGTTGCTAGAAGCTCCGGGAGGTACCATTGCAGTTCTGCGGGCACAACGACTACCCCCACCAGCACAGCTGCAGGGCAAACCAATCACATAATTTGCTACATTTAAGAGAATAGAGTCGAATGGATATTTTATCGATATTTTTTGACCCGCGACTGAATTGAATTCGATTACAGCTGAATTCTATATTCAATGAGTATTCACCCAGGGCTTAATGCCAACTTAAGCAGGTAAGCTGCAAGCCTGATATCGATCATTCGCAGTCACGGAATAGACTGGGCACTGAAGTAACTTCAAGAAGAACGTTCATCGCGCTCGCCTTCATATTCAAGCACTTTTGACACACAGACTAAGTAGCATGGACTGGAGCGTTTTGATGCTGCCTAGCTCTAAAAATCATGATACTCATTCCTAGGACGCAATGACCTCAAGAATGGAGGCATGAAATAGATGCCATGAAGCACCATCGCAAATCCAGTACCCAGATCAAAGATTTTCCCTCTCCGAAAGAAGCAAGCATATGCAGCGGAATACTGGGAGACAAATGCATTAATTCTTGACGACAAAATGACCACTCCTTCTATGAGCGTTCAATTTGAGATAGGTATTCCAGGGCCGATTTCAAAAATGTCTCATTTACCTTTGATCATACCACCCGGAAAACTATAATATAAATAGAATCTCATTAAGCCCGGAAATTTCTCTAAAGTGGAGAGCCCGAAGTTTAATAAATTCTGTCTTCATACCGTAACTTCCAGACCGGTTGACATGTAAGGACGGAAGTCATCCAGCGAGAAAGTTGTGGAAGATTGAGTATATTCCTGGAAATTATACTAGCTATCAAATCACCTGCCATTTATAATAATATTGAACTACAAATTACAGATCCGAATACTAAGGAGGAAGTGTGAAGCGATGTCTGGTTGTAGAATCTGTTGACTAATCTCTCCAGTGCGTCAATGCGTTAGGTAGAGCTGTGCAGTATGAGTGACGATAAAATTCCTATTATGGCTGCCTGGAACAGTAACTTCATGAATATGCCATACCAGACGGTATGGTTGTGTCTCGATGCTCCGTTTACAGGTACACTAGCGCGTCTATTCGTCGTATACTAGCCCATACTGCAGGAAATACATTGACTAAGTTGCAATTCAAGAGGCTCTTCTTCTCATGCTAGCGATTGTTTCTGAACTGCAGAGCCCTCAAGTATATCTGGCGGCTGCTGTCTAGATGCGGAACTGCAGTCTCGAATACAAGAGAGTGAGCATAACATTGCCAGTAGAGCAAAATTTTGAAGAGAAAGATCAGAAATAGCGACAGAAGAGAAGTCCAAAATTGGAGTAACATACAGAAGCATGAGTTGCCAAAGATCCAATTGGAGACTGGGGAGCGAATAAGGTGAAAGGCGAAGGTAGATGGGTAACCAGATGCTTCTATTCTTCTCCACCCTTAAAATTGTGCAGTCTAAATATTTAAAAAATTGTTAATTACTACTAAATTTAAGCCTCTATGCAGAAGTGCCCGTAAACTACAAACGCAAATTGCATGTCAATTATAAACACAGCTGGTGGACCGTACTAATCTCAATTTGTTAATCATATCCAATATAAGGTACATCCTGAATTATAGTGATATCAGGCCTTATCAAGAGGAATGACTACATTGTCGATAGCGGTTACCTGCCGACGTTGCGTAGAGAACTTGCGAGGATTGGGTGCATCAAAGACTCTATCCAATTCCTCGAGAGTGTATCCCTTGGTTTCCACCATAGTGAAATAGGAAACTGTGAGCTCCAAGAAGTTCCAGATAGTATATATGACATATGTCTTCCATCCTATGCGTTGCATGGCAACTGGAGTTCCAAACTGGTTAATAAGCCCGACTGCACTGGTCCAGAATGAAGTGAAGGCAGTAGCTTTGGCACGCATCTCATATGACAGAACTTCGACAACGTATACACCCTGTAAAGGAGTGACTCCAAGAGAGAAAACACAATTGAAAATGAAATAGAAAGCAATCCCTGCCCTAGCAGAACCAGGAGTTCCTCCGGTGGTATAGGTGGCAGTTGCAACAGTAATACCAACCCACGAACAGACAACCATAGACATCGCACCTAGAAAAAGAGTTCTACGACCCACTAAATCACAAAGAGAGGCACCAATATATGCACATACAGCAGACACAATTCTCTGAATCAGATTAATGTTCAGAACAGAAGTAGGGTTTGTAATGCCAGCTGATTGCAAGAAAGCACCAAAATAAGATCCAATACTGCCACTTGAAATTTGTCCCCATATTGCGAGAATCATAGAGCACATTAGGCGATATCTAGTAGCCCTGGTCTTGAACAGAGACATGTAATCCCACCATTTCTTGTCCGAGCCATCCAGCTCAAGCTGAACTTCAAACTCTTGAAGTTGAAGTTGCACAAATGCGTTATTTTCGTCCCCCTCTCCATGATATTTAGTAAGAACATTAATTGCCTCTTCACGGTGGCCATGGGTGAAGAGCCATCTAGGCGACTCCGGGATAAAATATACGAAAATACAAACAATAGCGCAAAAGACCATTTGAAGCCATAAAGGTATCAACCATGAGTTGTCAGTAGTGATATCGGCCGTTCCGCGAGTGACACCGGCTGCTAGAATACTACCAATGTCGTACGTACAGGAGTAGGCACCAGCCATAACTCCCCGATAAGCGGGGTGTACAATTTCGACAACGTAAGTAGGTGCTGCAGATGCAGCAATACTGACACCAAATCCCAAAAAGAATCTCCCTGCGAGAAATTGACTTAAAGATCCATTCACACTGGAGGTCCCTTGGATAATAGTAGCAGCCACCACCAAGAAACAGCCCAAGAACATACCAAATCTTCTGCCAAATCGATCCATTGACTCTGCAATGAATGGAATTGCGCAAACACTTCCTATCTGAAAGAGTGAGTTGATATACGCTGCCTGGATCCCATCAACTTCGGAGCCAAACTTCTTCTGGAACGGTTTCAAGACCAACAAGGACCCCATAAGACTTCCATCATAACCATTCATGGTGGAGCATAAGAAACCGACTATACAAATGCCATACAGCTGAATCATTGACTTACCCAAGGGCTTAGGTGGATCCTTAAGACGAGCCTCCATGAGCTCGCTGGAGCCCTCAAGTTTAGTAATCTTTATGTTCTCATCAAAAACTTCTGCATGATCAAGATCGACAGTGACCTTCTCCTCAGTGGCTGCCATCTTCTGTAATTAATATCAGTATCCCAGTATAATATCAAAGATATAGCTATCTTAAAAGACAAACAAAATGAAGTTGAGGTTGACCTTGTTTTATATCTGAAAAATATATCTAAAAAGCGGGGGTGATCGGTCACTCATGAATGCCCAAAACCCCGCGTTTACAATATTATTAATTTGCTTTTGTCATCCGTTTCATCAAACTCTCATGCCATTATTCGTCATAAATATGGAGTAGCCGTACTTCGGCGACTGGTGTGTCTACAGAGGCTGTTATTTTGCTGCATATGCATGAACTGTAGAACTATATGCGCGGCGTCATGTACTTAGCGGCCCTCCTCGTTTGGGGGATTGTCTGAATTGGTCTCCGATAGTGATCTCCTTGCGTGGGATTCGCAACATTTTTCACACTTTAGCCAATGATATATGCCTATACCAGTCGATCATATCCGGTAGCGTTCCCGATGATTATATACGCTCTTGGACCCCCTTGAAGTTTCTTAATTGCCGCCGAGACATTTGGGCGATCTGGAGAAGTGTCTCTGAAAAAGCTATATTCAACCTATATAGTTTACAGCCTGCTGAGCATTTACCAACCAACAAGAGCAAATCTCCTGGTTTTTTATTAAACATGGTGGCCGTTTTTGATATTGAGGATGTGCTCTCTAAGCTCACGATTGAGCAGAAGTCCTCTCTATTGAGTGGTAGGTTTTTGCTACAATTCTGATAAGCCCTGTCCTACTAACTTTCAATCTATTCAGGATATGATTCGTGGCATACTACTCCTATCAATGAATTTGGAATTCCTTCGTTGTGTCTCTCGGATGGGCCAAATGGGGTTCGGGGTACTCATACTTTCAAGCCTACTCCTTCGGGATGTCTCCCGTGTGGGACTGCATTGGGGGCTACTTTCGATGTGGATTTACTGAATCGAGCAGGTGCCCTGATGGGTGCTGAAGCTAGAGCTAAAGGAGTTCACATTTTGTTGTGCCCCACAGTGAACTTACAGAGGTCCCCGCTCGGTGGGCGTGGTTTTGAGTCTTTTGCAGAAGATCCAGTCCTAAATGGATACTGTGCTGCAGCTGTTATCAACGGAATTCAAGAAAAAGGTATTCAGGCCACTATAAAGCATTTCGTTTGTAATGATCAGGAGCATGAAAGAAGGGCTGTGAATGCTGTGGTCAGCGAAAGAGCCCTGCGTGAGATTTATCTTGCTCCATTTCAGATCGCTATTAGAGAATCAAATCCTACCTGTGTGATGACTGCTTACAATCGAGTGAATGGAACCCATATGAGTCAAAGTCCCCTTTTGGAAACTGTCCTACGAGGCGAGTGGAACTGGAAGGGAATAATCATGTCTGACTGGTTTGGACTCTACACCTGTGCAGAAAGTTTGAATGCTGGAGTAGATATTGAAATGCCTGGCAGGTCTCTCTGGAGAGGGTACTTGATCTCCAGTGCGATTTCAGCGGGTCAGATTTCAGAAGACCAAGTTGACGAGTCAGTCAGAAGGGTCTTGTCTCTAATCAAGAAAGCGGTTATAGAGTCTGGTATTTCTGAGAATGCCGAAGAAAATACAGTTGACACCCCAGAAACTGCAAAGCTTTTACGAGAAATTGCCGGAGATTGTATAGTTCTACTAAAAAACGAAGATAATGTTTTGCCGTTTTCAAGCAAAAAGACCACTGCCGTGATTGGTCCAAATGGCAAGATTGCAAACTTTTGCGGTGGCGGTTCCGCTTCTTTATTTCCATACTATTCTGTCCCGGCCTATGATGGCATTTCTGCGAAATGCGAGAATCCCGTCCAGTCTGTGTATGGTGTTAATACGTACAAGATGATTAATCCTCTTAACAATCTGAAGACGAAGAACGGGAAACGAGGATTCACCCTCAGGTGCTTTGACCTTCCCGTTACAGATAATGACCGCAAACTGGTTGACGAGGTCGAGCTAGTGAGGCCCTTCGTGATCATGTCTGACTATTTTCCAGATGTCCAGACTGATACCTACTACTGCGACGTTACTGGGTATTTTGTTCCCGAGGAAGATGGGTTGTATGAGTTTTCATTAACAGTCATTGGTACAGGGAACCTGTATGTTGATGACGAGCTCATAGTTGAAAATACTACCGACCAAAAAATTGGCACATTCTTTTTCAATCTAGCAACAGTCGAAGAGAAGGGCAGAATTACTCTAAAGGCAGGACAGAAATACAAAATCTTGGTAACATATGGAAATGTCTATACATCAAAAGTTACCACTCACGAAGAAGCTTTGGCCCTGAAAGGTCTATTAAGAATGGCTGCTTCTAAGGTTCGAAATAATGACGAAGAATTGGAGCGAGCCATCAAAGTCGCAAAGGAGGTTGACCAAGTTGCAATCGTAGTTGGATTAAACGCAGACTGGGAGAGCGAGGGTTTCGACAGAGAAACCATGGATTTGCCTCCTGGTGTTGATAAGTTGATTGAGGCAGTCGTCTCTGTTAACCCAAATACTGCTGTGGTCCTCCAATCTGGGACCCCTGTTACCATGCCATGGATTAAACAATCACGCTGTGTGGTTCAAGGATGGTACGGGGGTAACGAAGCTGGTAATGCTATCGCAGATGTGTTATTCGGGGACCTTAGTCCAAGTGGAAAGCTCTCACTTTCTATTCCTGAGCGAATTGAAGATAATCCTTCCTACTTGAACTTCAGATGTGAAAAGGGCAATACCCAATATGCTGAAGGTATCTACGCTGGCTACAGGTACTACGAGGCTGTCAAGAGACCTCCATTGTTTCCTTTCGGTTATGGACTTTCCTACACTTTATTTAAATACTCTAATTTGAAAGTAAGCTTGGAGGGAGAGAATTTGCAGGTTAGCCTGGATGTTGAAAACACCGGATCCGTCAAGGGCAAAGAAGCAGTTCAAATATACATAAGCCAGCGAAACCCTTCTGTAGGAAGACCTCCAAAGGAGCTGAAAGGATTTGAGAAGGTATCTCTGACTCCAGGCGAAGTGACTCAGGTTTCTATGAAAATTGCAGTGAAGTATGCCACGTCTTTTTGGGATGAATCCAAACATTCGTGGCTTTCTGAGCCAGATACATACTTTGTCTATGCAGCCAGTAGCAGCGTTGATATTCGTCTGAAATCTGAATTCAAAACTACAAAGGCTCTTTATTGGGTCGGCTTATAGGATACAAGAAAATAGATTGCATTTGCAAAGATAATTCCTCCCCTATTTGACACTGATATTTCCCCGTGCTCTGAAAGCGTAAAACAAGTATAGATCCGAAATGAAGTCGACTCACTTACGTTCCCAGCCGGCTTAGAGCGATTCCCAAGCTGCTAAGCGCTGCTAAGCCGATCGGACATAAAGCGACTAAGTTTCCCACTTGCTCTTCCCCCTGACTATGTCGATACATAGTACAATTCTCTATATTCGAATATATATTAGCGAACGCTCCTGAAGCAATCATCGTAGTTAACCGATATCGTTGGGTATTAAGGACATACAGCGCACACTGTTCCCCGCTACCCCTCCGGGCTTCCTTTTTTCTGGCTACGATACTCATTGGGTTGTTGATCAGATCAGTTCTAAATCACGGTACTGTTCCCTTTCATCTATACTCTGCATTAGTGAATCTCTGAGTCAAGCTGGCCGTTGATCCCTCAATCTAACCCCCAAAGCACCAGGTGCTTTTCTTTTTAAATCTGCGGCGTAAATGTTTTTTTCAATATCTTAGCTGACAATCTTCCGCGACATACTTGCTATTGAAACAGCTCAACATAGATATAACAGGTCGTAGAACTTGGCTCATTGGTTAAAAGCAGCGTTGATATCTGATTTTTCTGATTTTTTACACGTACGGGATATGCGTGCTCTGGCATTTTCTGCGAGCTGGGTACAGGAAGCCAGGGCACTCTGTATTTGCTAAAACGGACGAAAATATCGAATACTAAGGTAAAGCAAAAAAATACACCAAAGCGAATGAAGATCGACAAATGAGAGCATCAGAATTCGGGAACAGGACCGTGAGATTTAAGCAATGCAGTGATTTAACTAACCCTTACTATGTCCCCGATGAATCAGAAAAAGTCGATGCTGCAGTATTCTAGAATATCAAAGTATTGCATAATATTGTACTTGGTACTGTCACTGAATTGAGCTGTTATGATGCTATACTGGTTCCACTCAAATCAATAGCTGCGAGTGCCAGCATCTTGCGTTTATTCTTGCCAGTGATTCAACGGCAGTTCTCGAATGGAGTCTCCCAAGGTCATTATAATACCTGCAGATGTCGTTTGTAGCTGGATAGTCTTTTGAGAGTGCTCTTCCAAATCCATCCACGGAGCGTCGTGCCTCTCTGACAAAGCTCCCAAAAGTTTGAATACATCGAGTGAGCATATTCGACTCGTCAAGTTACCCTCGCACTGATAGCCAGCAAGCTTGGAGGGCTTCCCCGTCCTGGATAATATTTCTCAGATTAAACCGCTGTGAACAAAAATGACAATTCTGAAGTCGTTACATCATATACACAACAAACATGCCTCCTTCAAAGAGCCCATACTCAAGCAAAAGAGCGAGAATCAAACCGTTACAAAGCTCAGAGCTTGAGTTGTCAGAGATAAAGCTAGCAGTACGATGTGCCTTATCAATTTCATTCTAACCATCTATTTGTTCGTTTTCTCTTGGCTCTCTTGTGGCTCCCGATGACACTGGTTAGAGTGACAGGAGTGAGGACGTAAACGCATGCCGACCTCATTGAACCCCCGCAATAACAATTTGGGCTATGTTATCTATCCTCTATCTTTGCCTTTCGATCTGTTCGACAGGTGATCGATATCTCACGACATGTTCAAGGTTTACTTTGGTTTTCGGATCTAGACGCAAAGTATGCCCTCCATCATGACGAAGTCTGAGATGCACCCATTGGTCCATATACGATAACAGCGCTTTCATCAGTGACTGACCCCATCCTCCGTTGGCAAGATCATGCAACGATTCTCTGGATATCTCGGAATCGATCTCTACGCCCGATATCCTGGGCTCAAGCCTCCGCATCAAGCAAAACAGCATTTTATCGGTACGGCTCACGTGACTCCCATCGAGCGGGTTTCCCCGTTAATGTACCAGCCATTGGCTTAAACTCAATTCTGCATATGTTGAACCCATGAAGAGTGTGTCCAAGATTCTTAATTTTGGCTCGATCTGCCACCAAATTAAGAATGACGACATAGTTTGGTGCCGCGCACTACGGGGCGCGCTAATTTAGATGCATGAAGTCGTTCATTTCCTAATATAGATACTTGTGGCAGGCCCCATCGCCTGTTGACATCAATCGAAAAACAGTGTCTGGGAGAGCCTCTGTGAGATATACCAAAGCACCCGACGAAAGATAATATTCTTCAGTGTATTTAATAGACTTCTGGCTTCATATTATATCAGCACCGCATGGTTTCATCTGTTCAATGCAATGTGGTGTAGCAGCAACTCCTGCGTCACCGCCCGCCAAAGGGTGGTACTGGTGGTGCTGGTGGGAATGTATTGCTTGAAATTCCCAAGCACGCTAAAAAAAGGTCCTTGGAACACTAACTCTCGACTCTATATAAAGGAGCAGTTGACCCACACCTCCTTTCTTCAGTGCTCCGTGAGTGAGAACCCCCTTTTTTCGCCTCTAATTCTTCATACTACCACCGTGGTTTTGTTTGAGAGCTCGTCAGAAGACTTTGGTTTGAATTGTTATTGCCAATGTCAAGTTACGTTGTTGGGCGCAGTGTCGTCAAGCAGCATATGCTGCTGGACAACGAAGGGGCTTCCAGTGTAGCACCGTCGAGTTCAGTGATTGGTCCTCTGGTTCAACACCTTGCATTTCTAGTCGTTTGCGTGCTAGTGTTTTATTATTCCGTCAAGGGTGAGTGATCTTGAGATGTGTTTTTTTGTTTGGATTTTATTTTGGGCTTTATTGCGTTGTTTGGCCTTGTTGGAAGATTCCTTATCTAACTAATGTCGCATAGGATTGATTGCATTTTTCAAAGCCATGTCGCACCCGCGAGATCTTCGAAGTCGGTTCAGACGGAGACGGTCTGAACCCCTGGATGTCGAGAAGCAGGCTGGTAATCTGAGTGATTCTGTCCCGGACCTGTCTCATCGCTACAGCAGTCATCGACGCAACTCTTCAGCCTCGTCGTCCTCGGCTCCAACAACACCTCCTTCGTTGTACTCGGATAGCTTCGACCCGATTATGTCTTCTCAGGATATGGTGGCTGCTAAGCATTTTGTGTTCCCTCTAAAGCAGCCGCTGAGTATGATGGGGGCTCATTGAAAAGGGCCTCTCTGGATTGCTATTTCTGGAGAAATGTCTCTCTACTGCTGCTGCTGCTGCTGCTGATCGTTATTCGGGTTATTAAATTATTGTATCATGATGTTGTTATGTATTCTATTTTATTATTATTGTTATTGTTATTGTTATTGTTCTATTCTTAATTCTAATATTTTGGCATGGACTTAAAACCGCATATTAAGCTTTGTTTGCCCTGCCAAATGGACATGTGGGCAAGCAGTAGCTAATTAAAGGGCAGCCCCCACCAACAGAAAAAGAGATTGCGTATATTTAGGGCTGGGAGAAATGGATTCCACGAGACAAAAAACATCACTCCAGAAAGTGGGCTGCTGCTGCTGCCAGCAACTTGGAGCAGAAACAAACACGACGTTAGATATAGCCTCTGCGAAGTGGACAAGTTAGGTCTGGCTCTATGTTTGCGTTTGCAAAACAACTGGTGCGTTCTGCGGAGGGAATCATCAATCCTGATGATTCAGCACAGGGTCATCGATCAGAAAAGCCTAGTGGCGCGCCAACCCATGGGTTTCGTGTTATCCATGTGGATCAGAACTCGGCGGCTAGTGAAGCCGGCATCGAATCGCTATTTGATTTCATTGTCGGTCTGAATGGCCATGAGCTGCTTTCTTCCGATTACAGTCATGGGGACAGTAGTAGTACTGGTGGTGGTAGTGGTGCGGGAGAGGACGGCGGCCTGAGCTCTGCTGTCTCTGTATCGGCAGAACTGCCTCCAATTGGCGTGTTTGCACAGGAGATTGCCAATTGTGCAGGCAGATCCGTCTCTTTCCAGGTATGGAGTGCAAAGGGCAGAGTGCAGCGCCCTGTGATGCTTCCCGTTGCCGAAGCTGAAAAGCCGGCAACACCACTTGTTGTCGAAGACGAGTCTCCTCAGAGTGAAACTAGCTATACAACTACTATTGCAGACTTTGGTATGGGCCTGACTCTTCAATGGACACCATTGGAAGTCGCCGACCATGTGTGGCATGTGTTGAATGTGTCACCAAATAGTCCTGCTGAACAGGCAGGACTGATCTCGCATGCTGACTACATTGTGGGTGCGGAAAACGGTCTATTGGCGTCAGGCGGCGAGAGCCTCCTTGCCAGAGCTGTCACTAGAGTTGTTTCCAACTACTATAATGGCGGTGGGCAAGATGGCATTGGTGAAGACGACAACGACAGCAACGACGGCCCGCCTCCGGAAATCGAGCTCTATGTTTATAATCACGACTACGATACTTTGCGGCCAGTTCGCATACAGCCAAATCCAAACTGGGGTGGAACTGGTCTTCTTGGGTGTGGTGTTGGGTATGGTCTCTTGCACAGGCTTCCAGTAGTGGTTGGCAAGTTTTCCCCTACTCCTCACCAGCCCCACCAGCACAGGCATAGAGTTTCTTCTGTCTATAGTCGCTCGAGCTTAATGCCACCAGGTGATACTCTGTTCGAAGCCAGCGGTGAAGAATACGAAACAACCACTCAGATTGCAGAATTTGATGCAAATCTAATAACCCCTGCATCCTTGGCCCAAGCCGCTCCTCATGCTCCATCACCAGCATCGTCTGCACAGTTCTCACCGCCCCATCTGTCGAGACAGAAACGTCGACACCACAGCGGTAGTATAGGCAGTAACCAGGGCTCTGACCTAACAGCGTACTTCGAAGAAGAAGAAAAGAAATCAAAAGAAGCAGAGATAAGACGGGATAGCCCTGTCAATGCCGATTTACCTCCTCCTCCAAAGGCACACTAAGAAAAACTCCTCTGTGCGTATGTTTTTTTCTTACATATTATATATTTTCATGTATGTGGACTCCGCCAACTAATTCTTATTTTAAGACAACAATATATTTATTCAGATCTGTCTCTCGTCCTTTTTATAACCGGTTTACAAGTCCTCGTGTGCAATAGAAGCAGTCTCCTCTGCCTCTGTAGCAGAAGCGGAAGCAGTCTCTTTTACAGTTTCTTCCTCGTCGTCTTCAACTTCCCCCTCTTTAAGATCTACCTCGACAATATTTTCTTCTTCTTCTACTTCTTCTTCTTCTTCTTCAGCAGCCGGTCTGCGGTTGACAAGCCCATCAACACCATGGGTACCTTCATTTTTAATAAATTCAGCCAATCCCTCCAAGGTTCTAGCACCGGAGTAGGTGATGGGGCTGTCTTTCTTGCCAGCAGGGTAGAGCAAAATGGTTGGATAGCCACGAATTTCTTCAGGGACCTCATTGGTGGTATGGTCCAGCTTAGCAACAATGACCTTGTCTTCGTCTGCGTACAGCGAAGCAAGCTCATCATAAGCAGGTGCCAAGTTCTTACAGTGTCCACACCAAGGAGCGTAGTACTCAACAAGAACATCCTTAGAATCATCCAAAGCAATGTTCTCGTACTCAGTTCCAACTAGAATGTAAACAGGTCCTTCTTGAGTCTCAGGAACAGGATCAGACTTCACTGAAGGTACCAACTCGCCGCCAATATATTTGGCAACAAACTCAGAGAATGATTCTTCGGTTATTTCAGACTCCTGAGAATGAGGGAACTTGTGGTTGTTGACGAAATCTTGAATAACAATGGCAGGCCAGCTCTCTTTAAGATTAACATTGCCGGCATGAGCACCAAACTGAGTAGCATCCAAAACACCAATATTGGCCTTACCCTTGAGCAAGGGTGAAAGAGTCTTGGCCATACGGCTAAGCTCAGCACGGTCTTCGTCATTATCAACAAAAATGTACAAGAGAGGGATGTTCGACGACGCGTAGTCGCTAAAAGTAGCAGGTCCGATCTCACCAATCACTGGGAACGATTCAACCGAAATGAATTGGGTCAGATTCTCCTCAGTAAACTTGAAGTTCTTTCCAAGAGTGGCCTTGTCGAATTTAACGGTGGCCTCTTCCTCGTCCTTGAAATTCTTGAATACAACGACAGCGGGGAACTCAGTAACTCCGTACTCCTCTGCCAACTTGGCATCATTAGATGCAGCAAAAAGGTACTTGTCTCGCAGGGTCTCGGCCAATCCAGTGAATGTTTCATTGTCCTTCTTGGACTTGAAAAAACCAACGGCAACAAAAGGCGATGAAGACTTAAGCTTCTCGATAGTGCTCTCAGTGGCCGACGAGACAGCTGGTAATGACTGTCTGATCATATAAGAAACAATGCTGTCTGCTTTTCGGGCTCCCTGATAAGGAGTAGACTTGTCCAGTCCATGGAACACCTTGATCGTAGGGTACCCTTGAATCTTTTGCTCAGAGCACAATACCTCTTCTTCTGTACAGTCGATCTTGGCGATTGAGAGACCCTTGTCCTTCAGGGTCGTGGCGGCCACTTCGTATTCGGGGGCAAGAGCTTGACAATGGCCACACCAAGGCGCATAGAACTCGGCCATAACGACACTATTGTCAGTTATGAACTTATCGAAAGTCTCGCCAGTGAGCTGGACCACGTCTGTCGCCAAACCAGTGGCAACCAGACTACTGGCCACCGCAATGAGCACATTTCCGTACTTCATGTTTTATGTCTGTCTCTCTGTTGTGTTGAAATGAAGAAGTTTATTATAAATCAAAGGCTGCCGCTGTATGAACGCGCGTTTTCTTTCTTTTAGACTGGAGCGGCAGGAATACTAGGTACAGATGAAATACAAGACCCGAGTAGCTAGAGTGGCTTGGTCAATACTTAATCTGAAACTCGAAAAATTAATAGACCTTTTCTTCCCACTATTATTGTTCAGATGATATGGTTTGATGCTGAAGCCTACGTTGGGATCTCAAATTAAAATAGCCTGTGTGTGTGGTGGTAGTCGCCCCGGTGGCCCCTGCCTGCTCGGTTAACTGACGTGGCCAATTGGGAAATTTCAGCCATCGAACTCCTCAGTCCGCGGAGATAGACTCTCTATGTGGCGAGTCGCTTAGCTGTTCTAACAGTGAGATAGAATGAGATAGAATGAGGTAGAATGAGAGCTATAGAGCCACTTTCTTATCTACAAAGTATAGTGCGTCCAATGAGGCTTCTGGAAATGTGCTCATTGGCCGAGTTAAAATCTTAAATGCTGTCTAATGAGCAGATCAACGAGGAGGAGCGCACCGCTTATTCCGAGCGATTGAGGGCGCTTTCGACTCGGGTAAAGACATTCTTATCATAGTTTCTTCTCCGTTGATATTGGTCACAGATTGTTAAATATTCTCGTGAGTTGGCTCTATCTTAGGGGCTTTGCATATGTAGTTTGAAGCTTTCCAGGATCCACGCAAAGCTCATCCAACGTAGACTGTACCAAGTTCTGGATGTCAATTCATTCCTCTAAACAAGCGATTGGACCTCCTGCTCGCGTAACTCTCCACCTGCGCAGTGAGACTTGCTCTGCTCTACAAAAGTCTCGGTATTTCATCATCGGTCTCGTGCGAATGAGTTCAATTCATAGGCGTTTCCCTGGCAACGCCCTCTAAAGCTTGGGCGTCTGAGAATCTCAACGCTCCGTGCCCACACCAGAACAACTTACACACAAACCCCCATTTTACAAGCTTGCGAGCCCATTAACAAAGGAATCATGACTGACACGCAGTCGATTCCTGTGCCATCCATGATACCTCCTCGTAAGGATGATGAGGTATCCACGAATCAAAGGGATGCAGTGGTGAGTCTATTTTTTCTTTTTGATTTTGATTGTAGAGAGTGTATTCTGACGGCGGGCGGGGGAATTTAGAAGGCAATACGGTTATTCTTGAAATCAAAGACTTCATACGATGTACTGCCCGTCAGTTTCCGGCTGATAGTCCTTGATACCGCGCTTCTTGTTAAGAAGTCACTCACTATACTACTTCAGAATGGCATTGTCTCGGCCCCACTGTGGAATTCCAAGACTTCAAGATTCGCAGGGTTATTAACAGCCTCCGATTACATCAACGTTATTCAATACTATTTCCAAAACCCGGATAAAATGGATAAGATCGAACATTTCACCTTGGATGGTCTCCGAGACGTTGAGAAGGATATTGGTGCGGTGCCGATTGAAACTGTTGCCGTGCACCCGTTCAAGTCTCTATATGAATCTTGCAAGATGATGATCCAGAGCAAAGCAAGGCGAATACCGCTAATTGACGTTGATGAAGACACTGGTCGAGAGATCGTCGTTAGTGTGTTGACCCAGTATCGAATCCTCAAGTTCGTTTCTTTGAATTGTAAAGAAACTCGCATGTTGATGAAGCCATTGCAAGAGCTCAACATTGGTGTATATCAAAACCTTGCCACCGCGTCAATGACTACACCCGTCATTGACGTTATTCATCTGCTTGTTAATAAGGGTGTGTCATCAGTACCTATTGTGGATGAGCAAGGAAAGCTCGTTAATGTGTACGAAGCAATTGACGTTCTGTCCTTGATTAAAGGTGGAATTTATACGGACTTGACGCTATCAGTAGGGGAAGCATTAATGAGGAGGCCAGAAGATTTCGAGGGCGTGCATACATGCACTGATCAGGACCGACTTGATACCTTGATGGATACGATCAGACGATCGAGGGTTCATAGATTATTTGTTGTTGATGATCAGGGCAGACTACAGGGAGTGGTGACATTAAGTGATATCTTGAAGTATATATTATTAGGTGAAGCTGATGAGGGCGAAGAGGAATGATTTCCGCTAGATTTATAATTTGTAGCTTTATTGATATTTATTTATTTCCCTTCCCTATTGCCATTGTCTATCAAAAATAAGAAGTAAAGTAACCTGCTAAAAGACCCAAATAAAATAATCCCTCCGTCATGATAATAAAAAAAGATATAAAAAAAATAATAATAGTGTGATGATGTTTCATGAAAACCAGTTTATTCATCTTCGATAGCGTCCGAGTCGTTGCTGTCGTTGAAAGTTACTGGATGCGCTACCCTCTTAACACCATATCTGTATCGGCCCGCGACAACAGTTGCATCAGGTCGTTGGGGGTTGAAATACGTATTACTGTCATTCATTAACGTAAGATTTTGAAAGGAATATTCGATATTTTCTTGATCGTGCACAGTCGTGGAATGTTCTGGCGACGGGGGCCTTCTCCTTAGAGGATTGCTGTAATTAGTAACTGCCTTATAACTGTCTACACGGCAAGTTCTTAGGTTGTCATAAGTCATGACGCCCTTAATTATATTTGGAGACGTTATCGCAATTGGTGTTAATGGAGGTGATGATGGCGGCGCTGCTGTAATCGCGCCAATAGGTTGAGTAATCTTCAACGGCTGAGCATTTGTGGCTGTAGACATTGCTTTAATACTAGATTGGGTTGGTAACGCTGCCGAACCATCACCTTTCAACCGTATTACCATACATGTAATGTTATCCTGTGATCCTTGTTTCAGAGCATGCCGTACTAGTGCTTTGGATGCCTGCTTAGGGTCCTGTATCTCTCGCACTAGATCCACTGCCTCTTGATCAGTAGACACATCCCAGAGACCATCACATGCAATAATAATGAATTCATCAGTTTCATCATCCAAAAGGGTCTCTGTGGTGTAAGGATCAGCGCAAACTCCTCGTATGCTTCTGTCACCGAAGGCCCTAGTCACTGATAAGACCCCATTGACTCTATCTTCGTAAATAAAGCCACCATACCGAGCAATTCGATCGCATTCCACTTTGTCATCGCATCTGTGATCTTTCGATAGTCTTTCTGCAATGCCTGCATTACAAATTACTATCCGAGTGTCCCCGACATTGCCGGTGTATAAATATCTTTCTCGAGCGAATCCAGTTTCTGTAGGCTTGAAGCTGGATTGAAGATATGCAACAGCTGCTGTACAGCCTGATTCGTCATAATTATGTAATCGAGGCAGGCAATCATCCATCTGCTGAAAGGTCTGAGCCAATATCCAAGGAATCTGGTATCTGCTCCCGAGATTCTTGATATTGGCCTTTAGAAACTTGTCGAGCATCGATGCGCTGCTCTTAGCGGCTATCGCTCCGGCATGGCCATCAAACACTGCAAAGTATCCATCACCCTGCTGTCCAAGAAAATCTAGGACATGGTGGTGAGCATCCTCCATGGTGGGTCGATACCTTCGATTGACATCAATCGAGGTACCTACCGATAAGTAATAATAGCCAAGTCCCTCTTCTTCAGCCGTCTCCATATCAGGTCCCAGTAACGGATATTTAGCTTAGCCAAGTGTGGGCTTTTGGCTGTCTTGTACTGTGGTGTTAACTATCAATGTTCTGATTATGAATGTTTCTTTGGTTGATAAATAATAGTGGAAATTAACGCCAGCGCTACTTTGACGTGCAGTTGAGTTGCCCCACAAAACAGACTAAGTTTATGCACTCGTCCCAAGTAGCGCTTTTACGCCCGATATCAATCCATCCATGTCAGCAAAGATGGAATCCATCCAGAGTGTATCCAGAGTTGGCTTGGCAAATCTACCAATGTTTTGCTAGTGAACTTGGTTGACCAAGTGTTTCATGTGTGTTTCTGGACTCGACCACGCACATAAGAATTGCATGCATTCTACCAAGATATTCGGCCATCTGCCGAAATACGGGTCCTATATTGTATCATTTTGCATGCGACGTGGTCGAGATTGTCGCTGTTTCTGTGCGACAGAACTCGATTGGTTTCAGCCTAGACAATAGCTTGATATAGCCGGTGTATGGGCCCACCATGGGCCGACCCACCTAGAGTCCATGACTCCGGGAACCTGGAGGGGAATTTCCCATCTAAGGATGCATTCTCCCTAAGTGTTGGGCGCTGTGGCTCTGAATTGTTGAGAATACTGTCGTCTAGAACGGCTGATTTCTATCATGAAGGGCCAGTGCTTCCAAACATAGGTATACACTCGCGCAGCAGGACTAGACTCCCGAGATCGACATTATATGATCGTTCCTGCGAGTCGAGATTCCATGACCCGTTGCTTAGGGTCTCTGGAGAATGAAGAACTTGGCACTATTATACACTATTATATATGTGGCAAGGAGAGGTTATCTATAACGAAGCTTAAAGGACTCTGCGGCATATGACCTTGTGAATTAGGTTCCAGAAACTTACTGACGGCCAGAGTTTGTTTGTAGAAAACAATAACCATAAGCTGTTATATATGTCTCAGCTATGAGACATATCACTGCAAGGAATTCAGGGGCGCCGCTTTACCCGACAAAAGTCTCTATCACGGATCTAACAAAAGATTTCAATCCAATATTTGAGCTTACATTCTGGCATTCTATAGCTCTCGATCACTTTATCTGATGCGCTTGACCTCAAGCACATCAGCCAAAGAAATGAAGAGCTGCGTCAGTTGCCGGTAGTGCAATAGCAACGACACTGTGCAACAAGTCATAGGCAAGCCCAGCGGACCCATCGCGAGGTTACAAAAATAAGAGTAACAAATTTAAATGACATCAATGATGTCGTTTCAGTTGTTACACTGAAAAGAACAGATACTACACTTGATCTAAGCCAAAAGGCAAAGAGATTTGAGGAAAAAAAAAAAGAGAAATTGTCAAAGGGGTGTCGGGGCCTTATATACTGGGAGCAAATTTTCCAGGGTTAGGGAAATACATCTCTGAAGTGTGCGGACCTCAATATACGCGTACCAGTGTCAGCCGCTTCAATATGCAGCAACGAAAAACCCGCCTGAGGTCTATAATTATCCCTGCAAGACTGAGGAATAGCAGCAATTGCTCTAACTAGAAATGCGACTGACCAAACAGACGATAATATGGCTTGACTATCAGCGAACTCCGAGTGGAATGCGTACACGTTTTGGCTTGGCAGCGCGGAAGATCGAAATTGAAACAACAAGCATGACTGGTTTCATAGCACGTTTCTGTGCTTAGCGTGGTCTTTGACAAGCTTTTGATTGGAGAGCACGCCATGCAAGACAATGTCGATCTTAATCTGAGCAGTGTCGGGCCGGCCTATAAACTAACAACACGACAAAAGTCCACTTCCTTTTCTTGTCAGAGACGTGAAGATCTTCTAGTATTGGCTGTTTATAAAGAGTCTCTGTCCTGTCACTGGGTCTTGTCGCTTTCACCTTTTCTCTCTTGTTTCGCGACACAACATTTTCGGAATGCGGTTACTGTCTACGTCCGCTGCGTTTTTGTGGGGCGTGTGGTTAGTACTCGTAGTCATTGTAGATGCTAGGCCAGTTTCGAAAGAGGCTCTTACGCAGCATAGGTTGGCGTTTGCAGGTGAAGGGGAGATGGTCGTGAGCTGGAGCTCTAAACGTGACGTGCGAACCCCGACTGTTTACTACGGTGAGGAGCCTCATGGACTGAAGATGGTTGCTCAAGGCTGGACTGACTCTGTCAGTGACGTGAAGATCAACAATCACGTCAAACTGAAGGACCTGAAGCCCGATACTAAGTACTACTACAAGGTATCGAAGCGTCACGACAAAGTGCATCACTTTAAAACACCTCCTGCTTTGGGGTCGGATGAGGAATTTAGTTTTGCAGCGTTTGCGGATATGGGTCCCATGAAGCCTTTCGCAGACGTACTTGACCAACATGAGCGCTCAATGGCACCAGATATGGTCGACGATTATAATAGCGACTGCGGATCTAGCCATCGCTTTTTCAGATACCCTAAAAAGTTGTTTTCTGGCCTTTTTCGCAACAAGGATAAGAATCATGAGCAGGTGATTTTAAAGAAAAAGAATAGAAACACTATCGAGACTCTGCTGGAATATCAAGATGAGCTCGATTTTTTGTGGCACATCGGCGATATCAGCTATGCAGACGGATGGCTCAAGCATGAACTACGACAGAAGAAACCAAAAGTTTCCCGTAAGCACGGGTCAAAGCTGTATAATATTATGCTTAACGAGTATCTTACCGCTCTTCATCCGCTGAGCTCGACCAAACCTTATATGGTAGGCCCTGGTAATCACGACTCTAACTGCGCGAATGGGGGAACCCAGGGATACGAGGTTGATGAGGTTTGCCTTGGCTACCAGAAGAACTTTTCTGAGTACATGAGCTTCTTCAGGATGCCCGGCGACGAGTCAGACGGATACAAGAATATGTGGTACTCGTTCAACTATGGTCAAGTGCACTTTGTACAAATTAATACTGAGACTGATCTTGGTCGCGGTCTTGATGGCCCAGATGAGTCCAACGGAAGGTTCAAGCTGGAGCATTCTGGCCCCTTTGGTAGCTATCCTGACCAGCAGGTCGACTGGCTGAGAAGAGATCTAGCTGGTGTAAATAGAACAGTCACTCCTTGGATTATCGTTGGTGGTCACCGACCTTGGTATGTCGCTGCCGATGATACATGTCTGGAATGCCAGAGTGCTTTTGAGGACATTTTCCTCGAATTTGGGGTCGATGTGGCGCTATTTGGCCATGTGCATAATTATCAGAGGAATGATGCCGTCCAGAAGGGAGGAATTCCTGATCCGAATGGTCTTAATAATCCCTCTTCCCCTTGGTATATCGTGAACGGTGCTGCTGGGTTCTATGAGGGCCTTGATGAACTAAACCATGAAGGTGTCAAGGATTATCATGCAAATGGGTTCGATGACAAGTTTGGCTGGGGCAAACTCACTGTTCATAATGCCACACATTTGACATACCAGTTTGTTCATTCAGATGATGGAGAAATTGTCGACAGTGCTACTCTGGTCAAGGACAGAACTAATAAGCATAAGAGAGATATTTCCAAGTCAGCTATCCCCTCTACTGCCCGGTACAGTACCTCTAGTGCGACTGTACCTGAAGACCGACCAGTCAGCACATTTGCCTTGCGTGAGCTGGATCTAATTAGATTGGGCCTCAGTAGTAGCAAGGAAATGCTTGAAATATTCGATAACAACGATGAAGGATTTGAGCCTGTCTACGAAGAATTACCAATAATGACCCAGGTTAAGCAAGAAATTGCACGGCTTCATGAGGAATACGGAGAGATCCTGGTTCCTTCTCAGACTGCATCCGTGGAGGGGCCCGTCGCTACAGAGGCCTTAGAAGCCTTGGAAATGGTCCGAGCTGGTCTTCTGAATTCGATTGATGTTGATATTTACGACCTTGAACTTTACGACAAACTACCTGCTGAGATTCTCGACAAGCAGGATTAATGTATCAGTTATTTTCGCACATTTAATTATTTAGCATTGTATTAATATGACCTTTTTTGACTTAACTGTTAGTCCCACAGTTCGGTGTTGTCTTATAGTATCCTAAGAATATGACCTTGGAAATAGTCCTAATATTCTGCAGTCCTGAAACGTCCTGGAAAATTATTCTAGAAATATGGCCAATCTCATGGAAAATAGGCTTAAAATCTGCCCAAAATCGCTCCAACATTCTGTCCTAAAAATATGTCTTAAAACATACGGGAAGAGAGCAAACATAGAGAATTGCCTTAAAATCTACCCAAAAAGTTATGTCCCAACATTACGTCCTAAACTCTGTCCTAAATATTTCGAATACAATGCTGTTTGAAATCATTAAACAGGTCCTTGTTGAAAATATCCATAGTGATAGTTAATAGAATCCAAGTAATAAAGTGTTTAAAAGATTTGAGATAGTAGTCTTGTCTATGAGATTATAATATACTGACTTGTTAAAGAATGTAAAAATAGAAGGGCCGACTTCCCTTTATGTAATAGTTATAATATGTCCTAGATCCCTCGATTGATCAGAAATCAACCATGGTCATAAGATTTAAAAGAATGTTAGAAATGTTCTTCAAGTTTCTATCTCGCTTCGGAATGTTCTACATGGTGCTACTGATTTCCAACAATCAAAGCCATGTTTATTAACTAAGCCAAAGGAACGCTATTTTCTAGGCAAGTCCAGTCCGATAGGGGGGCGAGGAGCGTACGGTTCTTCCAGAAATGCTAGTTCTTCGGGAGTGAATGTGATCTTTAGAGCTGCGACAGCTTCGTCAATTCTCTCAGGTTTGTTGAAACCAACCATTGGAGCAGTGCCCTTTGCAATTGTCCAGGCAATGGCAATCATGGCCATCGAGACATTCTTCTTCGCGGCAATCTCGGCTACACGACGAAGAATTTCTTGATCTTCGGTCCATTCTCCAAGCTCAATGCTCCGCACAAACGTGTCAGTTCTATATCTCAGAGAACCAGCGCGGTAAGGTCTAGCAAGAACGCCTCTTGCAATTGGACTCCATGGAATCAACCCTACACCTGTATCTTCGCAAAGGGTATCATCTCACGTTCTTCTTCTCTATAGAGGAGATTATAGAAGTTTTGCATAGAAATAAACTTTGTCCAGCCGTTCTTCTCGGCTATAAACTGGAGCTGAGCAAACGCAGTTGCAAGCGTAGTAGAAGCACCAATATATCTCACATTTCCGCTTTTCACTATATCGTGTAACGCTTCCATGATCTCTTCCTTGCTAGTCTCGCGATCAAATCTGTGGACTTGCAGCACATCAATATATGTTCCAAGATGTTTGACAGATGCTTCCACAGCATCGAAAAGGTGTTTTCGAGAAAGTCCCCTTCGATTTACAAGATTGATCTCAGTGTCTTCTATCTCAGAGTCTTTGACATGACCGTAGCACTTTGTGAGAATCACCACAGTGGATCGGGGAATTTGTACTTTTTCAAGAACTTGCCGACCAGAACCTCAGAAGTTCCATCAGAATACACATCAGCAGTGTCAAATGTGCGAATTCCCACATCATAGGCCTTTTTGAGAAGTGAAAATACTAGTTCCTCATCCTCAATGACCCATTCACGCCATGCCTTTGTGCCATAACTCATGGCACCAAGAATAATCTTGGATACTTTCAAGCCTGAATTGCCCAGTCTATTTGATTAGTTTAGTTAATGATGTACACTAGGCTGGCAGAAAGTTTATACCTTTGATATTCCATGCTTATTCTCTTTATGCGGCTTGATGCGAGTTAGGGCTTAATATGATTTAATCCGAGTTGTGTAATCCGATGTATCATGTATTACCAAATCATTAACGCCTTTTTATATTGACGCCTCTTTAGGCGCCACCGGGGATTGAGTCAGTCATCAGTACATAATCTCCATATCTCCGTCAATGGAGAAATGGTTTCTACCGCTCATGTGTTTGGCAGCTGTTCAGTAATCGGTTTTTTTGGAGGAAGTGTTTCTATACTGCCTCGGAAGCTTCTCCGCGGAATCTCTCCCCACAAGAAAACGGGGCTTAACTGGTCAATGAAAAAACCCAAAAGATCCCCATGAACATCGTCAATACCAATGCAAGAGTGAGAAGATGATGATCTAAAGTCTGTCTGTTGTGTGTCGGCTGCATTTTCGATAGCTTGATATATGAGAGGGTAGCCCCTCTTTATATGCAGTCTGGCGGCCAGATTCTCTAGGCTCGGTGGCTTCACAATCTAGACTCTCTGCGTCTGATGCCGAACGCTGAAACGCACGCAATCCTGCAGTGCAGAGGGCCAGATTTCGTAGAAAGCCAAAAGCTAGTCTATGAGCCCGAGCAGTGAAGGGCACCTTCTGCGGCACCACTGCGGGATCGGAAGATCCTAGCGGGTTAGCATCTTAGGGCGGGGCAGTGGGGCAGGATATCGAAAGTTGATATACGTTGTTGAAGTTCGGCAACCCTTACATGATTATACAATCAGCTCCAGGCAACACTCCAGGCAGGTATTCACAGCAGCATGTCTGAACTATAAAAATTTATAGCAGGCCGCCGGGCACGCGTCACCCACACAATTCGACTCTACAGGCATCAAATGATCTGAAGATTGATCCTAGATAAAAGCCCGAAGGCAGAGTTCATGAGTTCTGTAACAATGGCAATAATTTTCAAAGCTAAACCTATCAAAGTACATATCGGAAATCCTTATTCTGCTTATCTGTAAGATCCTCCTCGATTGAATGTATGCCGAGAGGTCCACCAGTTTCCTTGTCACGTCTCTTATTTTCCAATCTCAGATAGAAAAGAGTCGCTAGAGCAACTACTACCACAGCGCACAAGCAGATGAAACTTCCGAGAAACCCGGCGTGGTATCTAGGTCCTGGAGAAGCACCAAAAATAACTGGGCCAATGATATTACCAACGCAATAGCCAACAAAAGTCGCAGCAGATACGGTTGATTTCTTGGTATGACCTGAAATGTTTGAAGATGCCAACGAGACAGCAAGTCCGCCTGAAGCTACTTGTACTGCGATCAAAAATACTCCAAAGAACTGGATACCACGGTTATCCTTGGGACCGACCCAGCATATAAGAGTTCCAACTATCGAAATCAATGCACAAATAATTATAAGCACGTACCGGAGGTTCTTCCATTTCCGTGTGATGTAGGAAGAAATAAGAATCGATAGTGCAGTAATCGCACCGATAGGACAGGTCAGGGCTAGTGAGTCAAAGTGATCAAAGCCAAACCCATTAATGACGATTGTGCCAAAGGTTCCCAGTGCACCAGATGGAACACCAGTACATAGAACAATAAGAAAACCGCTGTATAATTTAACATCCCTGAGTGCCTCGAAAAATTGGTCCTTTTCAAATTTAGGATGAACCGTACCAGCATTATTCCGCTCGAGTCTAGCAATAGCAATCTTTCTTTCGTCTTCTGTGAGACGTTTACTTGTCAAAGGGTTGTCCGGCAAGAAAAAGAAGATAACAAATGACCAGCAAAATGTGACAGCACCTAGAATCAAGAACATTGGCTTCCAAGGAGCGAGGCTTCCGTGGATTTGACCCAATCCATAGTTAATCAGCGGTGAAATTGTAGTGGCAACACCAACGCAGCAATACCAGAACCCATTTCTCAACGCCTGTTCTTCTCGAGTCCACCAGAACGTCACAAATACTGTGAACGACGGGGCAACAGCAGACTCGAAAAAACCTAACACCAGTCGGTTTAACATGATACCAGGATAATTGAAACAGCCTGCTGTGGACATCAGAACGATTGACCAGATGCAAATAGAGATGCCAAGAACCTTGGATGTTGCATAGTGCTGCGAAAGATACATCATGGGGTAAGTACCTACTAGGTATCCCACATAAAAGATCATAGAGGCATTTGAGTATCTCTTATTATTAGTTATAGGCTGTCCGTTCGCCTCATGTCCGATGGTAATCGTCAGTCCCAGGTCCTGATTGAAGCCAAACTGAGAAGCGGCACTCATAACACCTTTATCATAGCTCTGCAAAACATAAGTTACCATCATGAGAGGGATAATCTGCCAGTCCAATTTCCGAATCAGGCGTTTCTCCTGTTCAGGTGTGAAATCATAAACAGGCTTTGCTAGATCATCTTCACCCATTCCTTGGACAGCTTCGATTGTTTCGCTTGTTATTTTCCCCGGATTGGCCTCCATGGTTATATTTCAATGCAGAATGATAGACTGAAAAAATCGGCAGTCAAAGTACATTAAATATATAGACAGATTCTCAGTAGGCCGGTAATCCTCTCCGCATTTTCTCGTAAGCCTTCTAATGTAAGGTCTTTTTTCTACGGTACAATGGTCGGGTGCACCCGAAGGAGGATTGTTAAAGCGGGGTGGGGCAAAAAGTTGTGTTTTACAGCAACCGGCAAGGCTCCGATAGTACGTAGAGCCCTTCATCGGGACACACCGACGGAGTGATAAATGCGGCCGCCGTCTGAATTACTCGAGAATATGAAACATATGAGGAGAAATATTTTATAATCCGTTAATTTATCTCTATATGCATATGTAATTATACCGCTAACAGCTGTGAGAGCCATGAGGCAATGTTATGGACCATTTCCTTCGTACAGGAATGTCCCGTATTCTCCTGCACGAAAAACTCTACATTCTTGGGATGCTTTTGAACCCAGCTTTCCGTAAACTTATAGGGCACCAGAGGATCGTACTTTCCATTCTGAAGCAGTAGAGGGAGTCCTTCAGGAAAGGACTCGGCTACCTTTCGATCGGTTGCAGCGACAATCTCGCTCAACTGGCGAGGCCATCTTCGCCGCTGCGTTTCATTCATGACTTCATATAAGTCCTCATAACTCAAGCTATATAGCTGATCCTCGGGAACTGACAGCTTATCTGTGGCTATTCCCAGACGGTTAAGCATCAGGGCAGTGAGATTTGGGCATCCAACCACGCTTTCCATAGCATAGACTTCTGAATTGGTAGCTGCGATTCTCCATGAAACATGCCCTCCTAAAGATACTCCTCCCATGATATTGTAACATTTCTTAAATTGGCTCAGATATGCTGGCAAGTATGATATAGCCATCTCGAAATCCTGAGCTGATCCATCAATGAGAGACAATAGGTCCAGTCTGGCGATTAGCAGGAGTTTTAAAGCAGCACCATCTCAGAGCAAACTTACGCATGATGTTCATTTCCATCCTTCCAAGTCTTGTTCGCAGGCTCGTAGATCTATATGTCATTGATTAGCTATCAATTCCCGACGCATAAAGACCCAAGCATAAGTACCTCTCGTTCCCCATGATTGCGCATATTGAATGTCACCGCTATAAGTTCTACCTTCTTTTCCCGAAGGTTTCTGCGGTACTTATCGAGCACTTCGTGCGCAATGCCTTCAGTCACCTCATAGGTTCTTGTTCGATTATGAGCCAAATAAAGAATAGCGATATCCACATCTGCCTTATTCTTCAGGTCCTCTAATCCATACACGTAGAGCTTCAGGCCCCCAATCACAAGTTCAGTTTTGCTGGATCTGGGAGTTTCAGCAGGTAGACTGAATCGAGGTTCTAGTCCAGTCATATTATGGGTATTTTGATCGTCTCGAAAACCCTTCCGAGCGTGTCTAGAGTCAGCTGCTCACGGAACAGCAGCATTTCTCATCTTTATAGGAGGGGTCCAACTTGTGCAAAGACATATTTCAAAAGTTTCCCGGAGGACACCCGAAAGAATGAATGTCCGTGTGGACAGCGGAGAAGAAAGCTTTCGGTAAGCTCCGATAAAATGGCTACTTTTCCTTTCCGTTACCTTCCCCGCAATAGACCCAGATTTCTCAAGAAAACTGTTGACGGCGGCTCATGACGTTAATAATGCGGGGCAGCAGTTCGGGTATTCTGGTAATTTAGACAGTTATTTAAGGCACAGCTGACTTCAGGGATGCCCTCCTGTATCTGACAAACAGAAATGAAGCTATCTGGGAAATTTGAGAGATTGGCTGTTTCACTAATGCTGGCAGTCAGCGGCGGTCAAGCAGCATCTATCAGTAGATGTTGGCATCAATTACCTGAAGGACTGCAAGTAGGATCTACTGCCAATCAGACAATTGAAAGCTCAGGTATGGAAAGGAGTTATCTAATAAACATCCCTCCAAAGTTTTGCTCTGAAATACTAGTTCCTGTCATTTTCTCGTATCATGGTGGAGGACAGAATGCCACTCAGCAGCTAGAGCTGGATCTGCTCACTGATTCATTCTTCAATGACTTTGCAGTTGTTGTATACCCCCAGGGCCTTGGAGATAAGTGGCAGGGAGTGGCTGGAGCGGATCCTAATGCTAATGATCTTCAATTGACACATGATATTATTCAGCATTTGCGCCAGACACTTCCAATTGACCCTCTGAGAATATGGGCGACCGGAAAATCCGATGGTGGTGGTTTCTGCAATACTTTGGCTTGTGATCCTCAGCTCTCCAGAGAAATTGCTGCATTTGCACCAGTCTCGGGTGCTTATTACATAGATGAGCCCACATGCAACCCAAGTACGGTTACAATCCCATGTAACCCAGGGAGAAAGCTTATTCCTCTGCTGGAGTTTCACGGAGAGTCTGATACTGTGATCAGCTATAATGGCGGAATTAGAAAGGACGAATGTCTTCCTGCCGTTCCAAATTGGATCCAGCAATGGGCACAGCGAGAAGGGTTTTCAGAAACCAATAAATCTGTCGAGCTTGTTCCTGGAACTACAAAGTATGAGTATGGCTGGGGCCCATTTCTGGGATTGGTGACTGAGATCAGCACTTTGGGAAATGGTCATACCTGGCCTGCTACTGTGCCAAACGAGGACAATATGAAATCCGGTCAGCACGTTGCGTTATTTAACGCCAGTTCAATTATTATGAGCTTCTTTGAAAAGCATCCACTTATTTAGATAATAGGCTAACAAGAATTTTCTGTTATAAATTTGTAGTTGGCCGAAATGTAGCGCATGAGAACCTCGCTGTCACGTTCTGGAGCTCTTCAGCTTTACCTCTGTTGCCTTCAGCCGCTTCCAATGCTGTAGTAACAGAATACACCAAAAAAGCCCTCTGTTAGTAGAAACGATTGGGCCTCCGGTCAGCTGTTGTTAGATCTATGTGGCTGGTGTGAGTCGGAGTGCCACTGTGCTAGATGGGCCGGGGACACTCCGCAACCTTCGGGCCTTACCGTAGTGCTCGCACACTATATTTCAACTTCATGGCCGAATCTCCACGACGACCCGCCAAAAAGGCGCGGTTCGCTTGTGAACGGTGTCGGACTCGTAAACAGAAGTGTAATAGTGACGGTACTGGTTCGTCGTGCAGTCATTGTCTGCGAGCTAATGTCGAGTGTGTGATTGCTGATATTCACGACCACGGGTATACAAAGGTACTAGAAGACCAAGTTGCCTCTTTAAAGGCACAGCTACAAAAGGCTCAAGACCTGCTTCAGGTCAATGCTTCAACAGCAGAAGAGAGTGAACGGGATCCAGACCAGCCCGGCTCACTCACAAGCTATGCTACACGGATCTCGTTGGGATTCGGCGATAAAGATCCATATTACTTGGGCTCTTCCTCGGGTATAAATCTAGCATCAATTGTGCAAAAAGCATTCTGGAATCGTGGCCTTACTATTCCGTCACTCTCTGAGAACTCGGTAGACCAGTCCGATGGGCGAAACCCAACAGATAGTTCTGCTCTAGTTGTCCCCGATGACTTGGGAGCCAAGCTGGTAGCAGCATATATCGACCTAGTGCATTACAGGTTCCCAGTTCTGGATAAGGATCTGGTGATAAAGTTTCATGAAACGAGGTCCAGTTTCCTCTTGCCAAGGTCGCCTCAAAGTAGCAGTGACGGGGAGAGCAAACTCGACAGGGAATCATCCCTCTGCAAGTTTATGCTGATGATGGTCTATGCCATTGGTTTACGTCATGCGCAGATAATCGATAAGGATTTTTCCAAGACTTTGATTCCGGAGGTTTTTTATGATGCGGCTATGAAAGAAATGGAATCGGCCATAAACTACGTAGATGACCGAAGCGTTCAGTGTATCGTGTTGGTTATCCTCTACTTACTCAGAGGCATGGCTGGCCCTGCCATCTGGCATGTAACTGGTCTTGCTATGAGAATGTGTGTTGAAATGGGCCTTCATAGGAAAGAGGGATATCCATTGACGCCGCAGAATGTCTACAAAGTCTGCATGAGGCGTCGAATATTTTGGTGTTCTTATTCACTTGAACGCTTGATTTGCCAAAGTTTTGGAAGGCCCATCTCTCTCAGTGAACGGGACATTGATGTTGGGCTTCCAATCGACGTGGATGAAGATATCAAAGACGAGCAAGAGCTTTATCGAGCAGTTATAAATAGTCCTGGTGCTCCATCCCAAACTAAGCTCTCGGTCGCATTCCATTTTTTCAAACTGAGGCGTATCGATAGCCAGGTGCAGGAGCTACTCTACAGAGTGGACCGCGAATCTTTGCCCCCTATTGATAGTATGACAGGGTACCTTAATGTTATCAACGATTGGAAAACCTCTGCTCCAACGGGCTCAGCAAGTCAGCAGTATCATGTTGACCTTATGTACAATAAATCCATTCGCCATGTACTCGCACCATTTCTACCTCACTTGAGAAAGGGTGACGCATACTGTTCCATGTGCTTAAAGTCATCGGGGGCGATATGTCGACTAAGCAAAAAGCTTCATCAGGAGGGCTCTTATGCTCATTCTTTTGTAGCTCTTCAGACTGTTTTTATGTGTGGTCTGACAATTATTTATGGCTTGCTTACTGGCAAGCAGAGTTGGGAATATCGAGTGTATGAAGACTTGCAGGCCTGTTCCACTGTCATGTTTGTAGTAGCAGAAAGAAGTCCGAATGTCAGACGTTACAGAGATATCTTTGAAGCGCTACTTTCAAAAGTTACCGAACATCTGCACAATGGTGATCCTGAGCCCAACATGGTTGAACGTGTAATGCTAGTACAGAATGCAAATAATTCTTCCAATGAGAGTTGGGAGGATATGTCTATTAGCGAACTGTGGAGAGCGGTCTATGATTCAAATTGGCCTGATGGGACGGGGATTGCCGAATTCGACATGAGTTTTTGGGCAAAGCCTGATAGTGTAGATTTAGTGGATTTCTCAAGTTTGTAACACTAAATATAAGTAAAACCATTATTTAAAGAACCAATCTAAATGTGGCTATCTCAAAGGCTCTCAGATCGATTGGGATTTTGGTAACATTGCCTTCGATATTGAATGGAATTTCCTCGAGATCGTCTTCCAAGATATTAGATCGGAGTACTTTCCGAATCTTGAGTTTGGTGACGAGATCACCGACAGAACGTCCACCAAGACTTTCATAGATTCTAACAACGACCGACTTCCTAGAACCAGAGAGTAATCTGATAACCCTGCTGTCATTTGACAGATCTGAGTCATCCTCACCTCTCTTGATAGCACTGATGATAACGTTTTTGGGACCTTCAAAGTTCACCACATCGAAGTCCAAGGTTGTTGGGATTCCCTTTATCACCTTTAGAGGATGGTTGAAATTATATGCGGCACGCACAACATCTCCATTGAGGCCACCGCTGTGACCAAGAACTGCGTATCGGATAACATGACGGCCCATGTCACAATTGCCATCAGGAGCCTTAGGAGCCCTTAGAAGACTCAATCTCATCACATTCCCATGAGTAGCAAATCCGTACTTGCAATCGTTCAAGACTGTGACACCGTAAGTGTGATCTGAAAGATCCGCGTACTTATGGCAGCACACCTCAAATTTGGCTACATCCCAAGAAGTATTGTAGTGAGTAGGCCGTCTTACAACCCCATACATCGAATCATAGGAAGCGTACTCGCATTGTATATCAACAGGGAATTCCACTTTGAGGAACTTACATGCCTCGCGCCATTCCACCTCGACCGTGAACTCCAGCAGCGAAACATCAGCAGCACTCGAATCAGATGGCTTGATATAAGCATCCAAAGATATGACTGTCTTGATCCAGCTGTGTTCACTGATCTTTTGTTCAACCAGGAGTGCCGCTCGAAGAGGTCCAGACTCGATAATTGACACCTTTCCGTCGGCAATATTCTTCCTTTTCTTGAGAGAGAAAACTTCAGTGGCCCAGGCCTGCTGCGCAAGAGGCTGGTCATCGAAAATAACAAGCTGATTGCCTTTTAATCCCTTTCGAATTAACTCACGCTTCAGTTTCAAGTCGATCAAGCTAGTCACAGTTCCACCAACAATTGTTGCTTTAAGTCTCTCATTCTGTAAGACAAAGACGCCCTTCTCTATCTCTTTCGCACTAGCTCCTACAAAGGAGTTAGATTCAATATCCAGAGGAGCAAGCACTCCCGGGCCACCTGAAACAATTGCAAAAGAACCACCGTCACTTGACACCTGGATAGCTGATTCGCCCTTTTCAGCTTTGATCACATCAGTCCTACTCCATGGCAGGGCATTGATAGCAACAGACGAGGTCCCAGAAGCAATTCCAGCGGCAGTCAATGTCGAACAAAGTACAGATTCAGCAGTCTTGAACATGGCCTCATAAATCTCCCTGGCATCATCATAAACGAGTTCTATACTGGAGCCAGGTAAGACGTCGTGGAACTGGTTCAAGAGAAGTGCATGCCACATCTCGTCAATTTGTTCCTTAGGATAATGAAACTTCGATACCGCTAAGGAAACAGCTGTTGCAATGAGTTCGAGATCATGTAACTCACTTTCGCCTGCCCTATTACCCTTCTTAGTAGCAGCTTGAGAGGTATAGGTTCCTCTGTGAAACTCAAAGTATAGTTCTCCAACCCAAGAAACAAGACTTTCTCCTCCATTGGTATTCTTTTCAATAAGATCAAACACTTGGTCAACAGAATTGCCCATATGTACTCGGGGCAAATGTCCAACAGTGTCTGCCATTCCACGAGATCGTCTCAATCTTTCGAGCATCTCATGAGTTGGACCACCGCCACCATCACCATACCCAAAGAGGAGAAGACCAGTCTGTTCCAGCCCAACATTCTGATGATTGGATATGGTCCTCGTTATCTCCTCCACCGAGCAACAAGAGTTATACGTATCACCAGGAGGCATATGGCACAGGACTTGAGTACCATCTAGGGCAACCCAATTGAAAGTAGTGTTCGGGAACTTGTTGATATTGTTCCAACTAAGCTTCTGGGTTAAAAAACGTTCCATACCGGCCTGACGACATATCTGGGGTATTTGGGCACTGTACCCAAATGTATCTGGCAACCAGAAAGTCTTATTACGAATGCCAAAGTGATGCTCAAAAAATCGTTGACCGTACAGAAATTGTCTTGCAATTGCCTCACCACTGGGCATATTCGTATCACTCTCGACCCAAGAACCACCAATGGGAATGAAGTTACCTTTCTTTACAGCGGCTTTTACTCTCTCAAACAACTCTGGATAGTCTTCTAGAAGCCACTGGTACTGAACTGCTTGCGAGCAAACGAACTTGTATTCTGGATATCGATCCAGCAAGTCAAGTTGACTAGCCCATGATCTGCCAATCTTTCGTCTAGTCTCTGAATAGGGCCACAACCAAGCAGTATCAATGTGACAATGGCCAATCCCAAATACGAGGCTTCTGTCGTTGGATGCATAAACTTCCGCGGAATTGAGCTTTTCGCCAAGAAACTTAGCTGCGATCTTCCGACAAGTAGCAACGGAATCAAGATCAGACTCATCATAAGTATCCATGATAGAGTTTGCAGTCTCAATGGCAAAGTGCTTTTGCCAAGACTCATTTGGAAACTGTTTAGCAGCATCAGTAATGGCCAGAAAGTCCATCTGCAATGCGCGAGCCTCTATGTTGGGTAACACGAGATCTGCATTCTCAAGCTCGAAGTAAACTTCATTGTCAGGCGGTTGTAGTCTGCCATATCCAGTAGAATGATCACCATTTCCAAACATACGGTTGCAGCAGCTTTCAATATAAAAGGTGTGCCACTTGCCATCGCTCCATGCTGATGGGAGTCCCCATTCACGGCGCTCTCTTCCAGACAACCCCACGACAGGGCTTCCCTTCTCAGTGTAGATCAGTCCTTCATTATCCATGTTCCAATGGAAAATAGCTGGTGCCTGTCCCCAATTCTGAGGGATTTTGACCTGGATCCTGAACCAATGAGTACTCTATAAGCAATTGAGTTAGAAGCGACCAATCGACTGCCAAGAAAGACTGAAGACATACCCAAGATGGGCCAAATTTCTGTCCGACACTAGTCGTTTGGAACTGGCCCTTCGCGGCTTCCGCAAACGAGGGCCTTTGCAGATTCGGAACTGAAAACACCTCTAGCTTCACATTACCCTCGTGAACTCTGTCAGAATCGAGGATACTGATTGAAGGTTAGCCATTGCGCCTTTGGTCCATATTAGATACGAAGACTTACGCAGGAATATTGTGTAGTTTGTACTCGCCAGTGGCTGTAAAGAGATCCAATCGCCTCTGGTAGATTGTTTCGACCTTCTTCGCCACCGGAGCAAAATTATGTTGTGGATACGACATCACTGAACTAGTATTTCACAGTCTCAATTGATTGTCAGCGTTCCACATAGTAGTAAGTTGAAAGGTATATATACGCGAGATGAGCGGTTAAACATTTTTAGTCCAGACACAATAATCCCCCACGGCTCTACCCACGATCGCCCATCGCAGTCCGAGCAGAAAATCTTGAAAGGTTGGAGACAGATTGTCACCCAGGAAATGTCGTAGAACTCGTGGGGTTTAGGGATAGCCTTGTTGTTTACTCACTCAGGCTGCATTCAGCTGTATGTGTGTATTTGAGGACCGCAGCTCGGCGAGATACTCGCTGGATATTTCATTTCAGTCTGCGGGGCCCCCCGATAAAGCATAGTTGCTGGACGACTGGGAGTCGACGCAGCAGCTCGTGCGGGGTATACCCCTGCCCTGCATTAACGTCACCAAACGCTTGAGCTCAGGCACCAATTTAGTTAACTTTCGCACACGGCTGAGCGGGCTTTTCTTATGCCGAAGACCGGGATAAAAGGGCCTATAGGAATAGAGAGAATTGTGATTGTCAGAGCACGTTGAAGATTACTTCTGTTCTTGACATTTGGTAGTATGAGGGTCGGAGTTTCCATAGGTAACGGGAGCAGTTTGACGTACAGACCAGCCTTTCACGGCTAACTCAGGGTTTCATCTCTCAAAAGTTAATGTCTATTTGCACGAAAGACACCCACGCACAAATGAGTGGGGTGCCCGCCTGGCTGCTCATTTAATTCTTTGTTGAGTATCATATTCGTTATCGTTTGAGGGCCTATGAGGAGGGCCTATGAGGAGGCCTATGAGGAGGACCTATGTAAAGTGGAGGCTGCATATGACCATATGGCCTGGGTTTACTCAGGACGTAGTTATTGCTCTGGAATGGCATGACAATTTGCCTTGTATTGACTGTGAGAGAGACTGATATGAGTGGGATCCTTGCAACTGATGTCATAGACCCCACAGATTTCTTGTCACCAGTACGAACCAGAGTGTGGGGAAAGCGAACAAAGACCATCACCTCTATATACAGAGCATACTAATTAGACATGGGGTTATTACTCGGTGGGGAGAATTCGTGGGGAGGCTCAGTCAAGCGGTCATGGCAATCGTAAACGAGTCACACGTTACTTGAAAGAGCTATATCCGGGGTAGATTAGGGAAGTGGGTCTGCAGGCAGCTTCCCCGCAGTTGAATACGTCCCTCGTAGCCTCGAAAAAATATAAAAATGGCAAGCGGGACAAAACTATTGCCTGGGTAATAACTGGTTCCTATTCAGTTTTCTTAAACACAATGACTTCTAATAAACCAGAGGCAGAAATGGTGGAGACCGTGGAAACGATCACCTCCACACCGCACTATGAAGCTGAGGCCACCGACAAGGCCCTTCAAATTTTGAAGACTGTCGATGGGCCCGTGGCCATGACTGCTGAAGAGAATAAAAAGGTTCTTCGCAGAATTGATCTTCATATTTTACCAGTGATGCTTTTTGCCTACTGTCTTCAGCAGCTGGATAAGTCCTCACTCTCGTATACCAGCCTTTTTGGAATTCAAAAAGATGCCCATTTAACTGGTAACGAATACTCTCAGCTTGGTTCAGCTATTTTTTGGCTACAATTGGCTGCTCAGCCTTTGACTGCCTATGCGCTTGTTCGTCTTCCGGCTGCAAAGTATTTGGCACTTAATATATTCTGCTGGGGCATCGTGCTCTGTTGCTCAGCTGCTGCGACCAGTTTCGGTGGTCTCTTAGCCGGTAGAATCCTTATGGGTCTATTTGAGGCCACAATTGCACCTACATTTGTTGCTATCACACAGATGTGGTGGAGAAGGGCTGAGCAGGCCAACAGAACTGCCGCATGGTATGCTATGAACGGTATTGCTGGAATGTTTGGATCTCTGATTGCTTGGGGACTCGGACATATCCAGGGTTCTATTCATAGTTATCAGATTATATTCTTGTTTGTTGGACTGCTGACCGTTGTATACTCGGTTCTAGTTCTAATATTCCTTCCAGACTCTCCAATTACTGCACGGTTCTTGTCAGACAGAGAGCGAGTGGTAGTACTCGAAAGACTTCGACACAATCAGATGGGTGTCGAAACAAAGGTCTGGAAGTGGAACCAAGTTTTAGAGTGTGCTATGGATATAAAGACCTACGTTTGGTTCTTGCTTTTATTCAGTATCTCTATTGTTTCGGGAGGATTGTCGTCATTTGGCCCTCTGATAATCCAAGAGTTTGGGTTCGACAGTTTTCAAACAACTCTGTTAAATATTCCGAGTGGGTTTGTGCAGCTGGTGGTAGTTCTTGCAAGTGGGTTTGCTGTGACAAGATTAAAGCTTAAATCGCCTGTTTTACTATTTCTTATTATTGTATCACTGGTAGGATGCATTATGATAAGATTCATAGACAGAACTGTGTCACACCGTGGCGTTCTTCTAGCTGCCTACTACCTAGTTCAGTTCTGCACCGGTATAACTCCAATGCTCTATGCATGGGCCGCTCAGAACACTGCTGGTGACACAAAGAAGAAATGCACAACTGCTGTTGTATTTTTAGGGCAAAACTCTGGAAATATTGTTGGCCCTCTGCTTTACACTGCAGACCAGGCCCCTCTCTATCGAAATGGACTGACTGCAAACATGTCTATGTTTGGGGCTCTTGTGGGCCTCATGGCTATTGCTCTGGCCTTCTTATACTACTTGAATAAGAAACATGCAGCTACGCGTGTAAGTATGGGAAAGGCAGCATATGGTACAGATTTGTCCATGCTTGTAGGAAACTATATCAATAATGTCGACGACTTGCCCGAGGACTACGTGTTGGATAATGCCTTCCGTGACATGACTGATAAAAAGAACGAAGATTTCATCTACGTTTATTAGCATTAATAGCCAAGTCCCTCTTTTCTTGTATTTCTTTGAATATTTAGTTGATTATACGTAAGTTTAAACAGGTTTCTTTATTTCTAAATTGTAACAGGCGTCTACAACACTTAGATAACAGTATATACTATGTAGCAACTAAAGCAGGATTTTTATCCTTAATGAGCGAGCTTTTGAGAGATATGCCCAGCTTTGTCTTTTCTACTAGAGGGAAGTTTGAAGGATTTAGAGGAACGATGTCATCCAGAGCAACCAAAGGAAGGCAAATATGTGACGGAGTTTTTTCAGAATCACAGTGAATGGTATTCAGAGCGCGCTTAAAAGACCGGCTATTCGCTGGTGACTCTCCTGTATTTGGGTTCACGTCGTAATGGGGAAAGTTACTGCTAGAAATATCCAACCTTATTATGTGCCCCGGCATGAACACATTGGCAGTTGCACCCAAATCAATTGAAATGGAATAGACTTTCCCAGGTTCTAAAAGCTCGGGCTCAGACCAGGACTTATGAAATCGACATCGAAAAATTCCATCCACGATATTCATAGCATATCCATTTGGATAGTCTTGGTTCACAGGATGCACATCGACAAGTTTAGCTGTAAAGTCTGTGTCTAGACAATCAGACGATATCCACAATTTTACTATCACCGGTCCAATCACAGCTGTTGGCCGATCTAGTTTTTCGGACTCAAAAACAACAACATCATTTCTAGAAGACAAAGGCAAACCAGGGAACGATACTCCAAATGTCTCTGGTGTTTCTCTCTGATCGAAAGCACCTCCTTTAAATATTGGCTCCCCGGAGGTTACTGAACCTCCAATAGTAGGAACCGGCCTCTTTGGATCAAACTGATAGGTAATAGAGCTACCATCGCCCTGCCTCAGCAGCTCCTTTGATAAGCTACCATCTCCATGCATGTAATATGGAATATACTTAGTATTAGGTAATGGATATTTGGGTGAAGTGATCCATACTCCACCGTGCTCCATCCGGCCTTTGTTGTCCTTCCTTTCAGAACCACCTCCCATGAGAAAGAGATGGCATAGTCTATGAGGAACTTCCAAGCCATGTTCCACGCCCTTGAGATATTTTTCAAACCAGGATGCCCTTAGTTCCAACCATGTCTCGGCAAGCTGCCCTTCTATCGTGGCTGAGCTTCCAAATGTGACTTCTCCGCTATGAGAAACTACTCTGTCCCCATGGAGCCAGGGGCCCATTATCAAATAAACAGGGACTTCAGAAGATCCAGAAAAGGCAGTATAATTGTCCATGGTAGTAGATACATAGTTATCATACCAGCTGGACATAAATATAGTAGGCAGTTTCCGCATGGTGTGATAGTATCCTTTCGCGTAAATACCAAGCTGCTTCCAGAAATCATCGAACTGCTCATGCCTCCAAAGTTCTAGCATGTATGACTCGTACTCGGGTACGGCACTCAAGGGCGAATGACCTTCCTTCCAAGGCATATTAGCAAACCAGGCATGAAGGTCTTGGCTTTTGAGAGCTGCAACAGCTATTCGGTCGTCGAGCGAAACCGCCTGGGCTAGTGCTTGACGAAAGGCCCACGTTGCTTGTTTAAGTTCATATGCACCGCCTTGTCTGATTCCACCTTGAAAACTATTTGAGAACCCTCCTGAGTCGATGACCATACATGTCAATGCCGACGGGTTCAAACACGCGGCGGCCATCTGAACGTGGGCAGCGTAAGACAACCCCATTGTACCAACTTTTCCATTGCACCACGACTGTTCTCCAATCCATTGAATTGTTTCGTACCCGTCTTGGCCTTCAGAAAGATACTTTGTAAAGACGCCCTCGGAGTTATATCTGCCTCTACAATCTTGGTACACAACAGCATAACCTAGCCGAACAAAATAAACCGCTACTTGGGCTCTTGACCATGCTACTCCACCGTGAACTTCTGATCGAGATGGAATACTTTTACCATATGGCGTTCTCTCAAGAATGGCCGGCAAGGGTTCGTCTTCTCCAATTCTGAACCCAGAGGGAAGATACACGTCAGCGGCCAACGAAGCGTCGCCGACTTGTAGTCTCTGGTCTCTAAGCTGAAGATAAGACATCTTGATAAGTCTAATCTATCTACGCGGTCTCACCAGCGAGCGACATAGGTATTTATCAATTTCATTGCAGCCAGAAAATTGGTACTTGCGGCGCGCGTTTTCGCTCGAATTGCCTAATGCGGTAATGCCAGCGCTCGCGATAAGCGCGTGAATTACGCTACCCCGCGCGGCGCCGCATTTGCAGTGGCCCAGCCTACTAGGAGTTCGATTACGAGGTCTCGCTCCACTGAGACCAGGCGAGCAAATTTAGATATCGATAGCCGACGCGAAGGGCATGAAGGACATATCTTGGCACCGCTGGAAGGAGGGGATATCTCCCGATCATGAGCACCTATAGTGTCAAAATGAAGGGACGAAATTCAGAATATGGAGACCAGCAATGGAGGCACCATCCTGCTCCTCACGAAAGTCTATTGTCTCTCATTTCCATTAAAACTATTAGATTTCTGGAGCTTGCTGGAAATCAGGAAATATGCCTATCAAATCTTATCGATGTCTTGCTTAGATGTTGCACAATAAGTGCGGCTTAGAGATCCAGGCTGAACTATTATCGAGACAACCAGCAAACGACACCGAGTGCGTATTCTGCCAATGAAGTTCTCGAGTGATATCACTTACTGCGGTAATCGTATCTTCTGAAATTAAGTGGTAAACTTCTCAATCCCCCACGATCTACTAATCATCAAAGGTTGTATCTGAAACGGCTGAGATTAGGCACGCGGGGATTCCCTAAATGGGACGAAAATGCGAGAAAAAACATCTGGCGTCTTGGCTCACTATCAAGCCAAACCTGCTTCACACGACTAACAAATGGCACCCCCGCAAACTTGAGCCTATCTCCCCTCTTTCTCTGTATATAAATACACATGATAACTGTCCTCCATAAAAGATAGCTACTTTCGGAGTCAGGAATAATGAAATCTGCTACTGAACAGGGTGTTTCTATCCAAGCTGAGGAATTCGAAGAGCATACTATTGGAGATGCCAAAGATATCCAAGCTCCAAACGTTCTTTGGGATACTAGAACATATTCTCCAGAAGAGATTAGGCTTCTCCGAAAGATAGATATGTTTCTGGTTCCTATAATGATGATTGCTTATGGTATACAGTTCTTGGACAAGGTTGTGTTAGGATACTCAGCAGTTTATGGATTGATCACAGATCTGGTATGAGAAGATTCCTGAGATAATTCCACCGCAGCAGTGTGTGACATGCGACACTAACCTCGCTTTTTAGAATTTGGTCGGTCAGCAATACTCATGGACAAGTAGTATTTTCTATTTTGGATACTTGGCATGGGAATATCCGGCAATCTACTTGCTGAGATATTTCCCTGCTCCTAAATATCTCGGGGTGGTAATGATTCTGTGGTCGATCGTCACCATGCTTACCAGTGTTACTACGAACTTTGCGGGTCTTGCTGCCAATAGATTCATTCTTGGAATGCTTGAGGCTGTTGCAGCGCCTGCTTTCCTTCTTATCACTGCAGGTTGGTACAAACGTTCGGAACAACCTATTAGACAGGTGCTCTGGTTCCTTGGTACTCCTGTATTTGGATTTATTGGTTCTTTAATCTCATATGGTTTGGGGCATACCCACACAGGTGTTTCTCCTTGGAAGCTGCTTTTTGTGGTTTTAGGCTCTCTCGGAGTGGTAATGGGAGCCATTCTTTTCTTCTTCCTGCCTAGTTCACCTGATTCTGCTTGGTTCTTGAACGAAGAAGAAAAAAAGTTAGCCAATAGCAGATTAGCAGGTGATTCTATTACTGTGGCCCATGAATGGAAATGGTATCAGGTCAGAGAGGCCTTCAGGGATCCAAAGACCTACTTTTTTTTCCTAATCGCAATGATTGGAGCCATGCCTGCCGGAGGTATTTCCACATTCCAGACTATTTTGCTCCAGAGCTTGGATAAGAACTCCAGTGCGGTACATGCTACTCTAATGACTCTTCCAGGGTTCTCTATTGAGATTGTTTCTATGGTAATTAGTGGTGTTATTGCCACTAAGATCGAGAACTCTGCGCTCATTGTTATGGCTGCGAGTTGTGTTCCCGCAATTATTGGAGCTTCACTGATTCATAGCTTACCTGCTTCTAATACATGGGGACGTACAGCTGGTTTGTGGATATGTTTCGCGCAGGCTTCTACATTGTCTGTCTCATTTGGCGTTATCGGAAAGAATGTTTGTGGCTACTCTAAAAAGTCTACTGTTGCAGCTGTAACGTTTGTGGGATATTGTGTGGGATCCATCGCTGCACCTCAGTTCTTCAAGGCCTCCCAGGCAAAGGAAGGGTATCCATCAGGAATAGTCGAGATGTTGACGACCTTCTCAATTACATTGGTGCTTTCCCTTCTCTTGCGTTTCTACCTCATGTGGGAGAACAGGCGTCGAGACAAGCTGAATCTTCCTGGTGAAGTGGTTGACCATGTTTTGGTTCTAGAAGATGAGACTGACTTTGAGATCGCCAGTTTCAGATATAAGCTCTAAGCCAGAACCTGGAGTTGAATTTAGTCTACAGTTTATAGTGTTTTTTAAAATCAACGCTTTTTTGTTCTACAAATTTTGGTTCAGTGGTAGTCACTTACGGTATTCATAGACGGCTCCTTGGGGTGCCCCTTTGTTGCTTTACAAATTCTTTCAACTTACGCCTCAATATCTTGCCCGAAGGAGATTTAGGAATGGAATCCACGAAATATATCCCTCCTCTAAGCTTCTTGTAGTTTGCCATTGAATTCTTGATCAGATCTTCAATTTTCTGTAAAGCAAACTTTCGACCTTGAGACCTACCCTCTCTGGACAAAACTATACATGCGGCTGGTAGCTCTGTACACTGAAGCTCGTCGTAGTACGGCACTACTCCAACATCATTCACGTAAGGGTGGGAAATCAGCACGCCTTCGATCTCAGCTGGAGCAACTTGGAATCCTTTGTATTTTATGAGTTCCTTTAGCCTATCCCTGATAAAAAAGTACCCATGGATATTCACAGAGGCTATATCTCCTGTCTTGAAGAAGCCATCCCCAGTGATAGAGTTTTTAGTTGCTAAGGGATTCTTCCAGTATCCCTTAAAGACGTTAGGTCCCCTCAACCAGAGCTCACCTTGAGTGCTGTCTTCTCCAGTTTCAGCGTCTACGATTCTGGCCTCGATATTAGGGGCCAATTCTCCGATTGAGTCATACGCATTCCAATACGCCCAATGGCAACTATGCGTGAACGGCGATGTTTCTGTAAGACCATAGCCCTGTTTAATTTTGATCCCAAACTTTTTGTATGCTTGCATTGCGATACTTTTACTTAAAGGTGCTGCGCCAGACATAAGCATTCTAACTGAAGAAAGATCATATTTCTGAGTAATATGACTTTGGTTCACCAGTGTTAGAGCAACCGGAGGAACAATATGAAGATATGTAAGCTTATGGCGCTCAATTGCAAGAAGGAACTCTTCGAAATCATAACGAGACATCACAACACATGTGATACCCATGAATATCGAAAACAGAAGCATGTCTGTCATTCCATAGATATGTGTAAACGGAAGAAAGCCTACTATTCGATCAACCCCAGGTGTGAGAAAAGAGCCATCCAGAACACCTAACTGAAGTAGATTACTGATAATGTTGAAATGCGTGAGAGGCACTCCTTTGGGAAGCCCTGTGGTTCCTGATGAAAAGCACAATAATGCAACATCATCACTATTGCATATTTCAATGCACTCGTGAGTTTCATAATCACCAATGCAAAAATTCCTAATAGTCACGGTTCCTTTGGCACTGGGTGCGCCAAAAAGAAGGATATGCTCCAGATTTGCTCGTTTAGCTACGGCATGAGCCAGCTCTAGTCTGGCGCGATCTGTCACGATAGCTCGAGCGCCGGACAACTTAACCTGATGGAACAACTCTTCTTCTCCGTATGCAGAGTTAGCTGGTGATACAATCCCGCCAGCTCGAAGAGTTCCCAGTAATGGCACCGCAAAATCAACCTGATTTGGGGCAAATATCAAAAGAACATCACCTCTCTGCCAGCCCCATTTATGCATCAGGGCGCTACTAAATGCCTCCGTTAAGCGTTTCAATTCTCCGAGAGTCAGACTGTTTTCATTTTCAGAATGGTGCCGAAATAAAACATGTGTATCCGGCGTTTTTGTTGCCCGTGAGCGGTCTTCAAGCAGATAGCTAACAATGCTGGTCTTTGGAATTTCAACATCAGGATATCTCGACCTGTAAATTACCATTTCATATGGATTCACCTCAGAGTAGCTGAAATTCAGGTAAGTCCATTTCCTTTTGAGAACGTGACTTTATCAACTTACGGAAAAGGGTTTCCGCGAACAGTTTGGTTCTCCACATTCATTTTCTCAATCTGTGTAAATTTATACGAAAAACCACGGTAACTAAAGACAAAATGACGATAAAGGGATGGCTTCCTATGACTAGGATCAATTGTTATTCTTTGTTCTCATGCTTCGTTTTCGGTTGCAGCTATCAGTCATTTTGGGTGGTTCAGTGCCAACTTCGGCCGGATAGAGTTCTGGTAGGATTTACTACTGGTCAGATAAAATCCCAGCCGCCGCTTTTTACCCCACACTTGCATTTCTCCACAAAAATAAATCTTTGATCAATACACTCTTTATCTATAAAATGTCTTCAAGTCCGTCCGCGAAGTAAGCAACTCGGTAGAGAGCTATTTGTAATGTTTCATATTCAAAGTACTCTCCGATTATTCACTATTATCCACATTTGTGGGGTATGCTGGGGTTCTGCAGCCTATGGTTATGCATCCGGTATTATTGGTAACACTCTTGGCCAGCCTTCATTCCAGAGCTATATGGGACTTGACACTGCTAGCAATGCAACTCAGCTTATCGGAGCAATAAATGCTCTGTTCTGTGTCGGCGGCGTTTTTGGACCCATTATTGGTGGATATGTAGCTGACAGATGGGGACGAAAGGCGACTATCGCTCTCGCATGCTTGATCAATTTGGTTGGAAATGCATTGCAAGCTGGATCGGTAAACGTAGCTATGTTTATCGTATTCAGATTTTGTAGTGGAGTTGGGTATGTATATCTAATTGTGCTTATATGCTTTTGTACTGATGATATAATAGCTCGTTCATGGCACTCGCAGCAGTTCCTCTTTGGATCACCGAAGTAGTTCCTCCAAAAGGAAGAGGTATACTGGCTGATATCAATGGTATCTTTGTAATGATTGGTTATGTGACTGCTGCTTATGTTGGTGTTGGCTTTTTTTTCGTCAGCGGAAATGGTGCTTGGCGGGGACCACTAGCCCTGGCATGTGTGCCTTGCATCATATGCATGGTATGGGTATACTTTGTCCCAGAGAGTCCCAGGTATTATATTCTGAAGGAACAGCCAGATAAAGCCTGGGAGATCGTTAGAACTCTACACTCGCGAGGAGGCGATGAGACATACGCCAAGGCAGAATTTCGCGAGATGCTGGCTCAAATCCAATTCGAAAGTCGGCTGAATGCCAGTTACTGGGAAATGTTTCGCCGTCGCTCATATCGCAGGCGTGTGTTTATAGCCTGTGGCCTGTGGTTTGTTGCGCAGAGCTCTGGGATCCTTGTAATCTCGAACTATGGAACAACAATCTATAAAAGCTTGGGATACAGTCCAATCGATCAACTTCTTCTGCAGGCAGGATACCTTGCAGTAGATTTTGTTGGCAATTGCTTGGGCCCTCTTATTGTCGATCGCATGCCCCGTAACGTGCTTTTCTCTCTTGGGTTCGGCTGCGTTTCTGCTATTGTCCTCATTGCCGCTGTATTGCAGGCCGTTTTTGTGGGAACTGATAATCTGTCAGGGTTGCGCGCCTGCGTCGCATTCATATTCCTCTTTCCTGTGTTTTATGGAGCAATTGTTGACGGTGCAACCTTTTTCTATGTTGGGGAAATCTTCCCGAGTCATCTCAGAGCAAAAGGTATGACGCTGTCTATAATCACTCTCAATCTAACAGATATCGTCTGGCTTCAAGCTGGTTCGACTGCATTTGCCAATATAGGATGGAAGTATTATCTGTTCTTTATTTGCATCTGCGCAGCAGGATCTGTGGTTTCCTATTTCACATTCCCAGACACTCTGAATAAGTCTCTAGAAGAGATCGCTCTATTATTTGGCGATGACGATCTGGCAGTCCTTGAGGTGAGAGAAGGACTTGATATCGATGAAAAAGAAAAAGAAGCGACATTTGTCGAAACGCACGATCCGAACCATGATGACTTAGATCACAATGAAGCGTAGAAATTCAATTATGGCAACCAGAATAAGTTTCATCTTTGCTTCTGTCATATTACCAGTAATATTATAGTTAATAAATCTGTGAGTTTATTAGGTGGTCAATAAATTTAGACTGACAGACTGTGATCAACATTGAACAACCCCGCAACGACAGTAAGATCCTTTGCATGCCATATCCCAGGTGGCACATGACAACTGAAAGTAGCCGAGGTAGCGATAGTGAATTTCTATTGCACCCGGTCGTATGGAACTCGACATGTTCGCCCTAGTAGCCGAATGTCCTGAGAGGAGAGCGGAAAATGTTTCCGTTCTCCACCTGGATTGACGTGGTCGATCCCTGAATGGAGAGTTTAAGAGCAATTTTTCCAACTGACTTCTTTGTATATTGAAGGTGTTTATTCTGCGTTGTTTAGATAATGGCGGAACTAACAAACGGGTTTGTACACGAGAATGTGCTTGAGTATGATGCGATCATAGTTGGCGCAGGTATGGGAGGGCTGTTTGTTCTCCGTCAGCTGCTTAAAGAAGGGTTTACAGCTCGCATTTTTGAAGCTGGAAGTGATCTGGGCGGTGTATGGTACTGGAATCGATATCCAGGAGCCAGAGTTGATACTCATGTACCACTTTACGAATACTCTGACCCAGAGATCTGGTCTGACTGGGAATGGTCAGAACTTTATCCGGGCTGGGATGAGATAAGATCTTACTACAGATACATCGCCAAGAAATTTGATTTATTGAAGCAGATTCAGTTTGACTCTTTTGTAACTGCAGCAAGATATGATGATTCGAGAGATCAGTGGCTCGTAACTACGCGAGATGGCAGCCATGCTAGATCTAGGTTTTTCATACCATGTCTTGGGTTTGCATCGAAAAGTTATATTCCGTCCATCGACGGGTTAAATAATTTCAGTGGTGAGAAATATCATACGTCAGAATGGCCTCAGAAGGGTCTCGATTTGACTGGTAAGCGGGTCGCCGTGATTGGAACAGGCTCTACCGGTGTGCAAATTATACAGGCCGCTAGTAAGGTGGCGTCTGAATTGACTGTTTTCCAGCGAACTCCAAATTATGCTATTCCGATGAGGAATAGACCCCTTACGTCTGAATCTCATCCTGGACGAAGTACAAAGTTTTTTGACTCCCTTCTTTATACTGTAGGTGGTACTAATTACTTTCCTTCTGAAAAGCTGGTATTTGAAGATTCGGAAGAGAAGAGGGAGAAGTTTTTTGAAAGCCTATTTGCAGAAGGAGGATTTGCATACTGGCTGGCAAACTACAAGGATGCATTGAGTGATATCAAATCGAACAGGGTCGTGTACGACTTTTGGCGTAAAAAGGTTCTGGCTAGAGTGAATGACCACGAAAAGGCTGATATTCTGGCGCCTGAGATTCCTCCTCACCCATTTGGAATGAAGAGAATTTCTCTCGAAGAGGATTATTTTGAGGTATACAATAAGACCAACGTGGATCTCGTGGACCTGTCAAAATCTTCGACAGTTAAGTTTACTTCTTCCAGTATTATTACCTCTGATGGAAAAGAGCGAGAAACTGATATCATTATCTTTGCTACTGGTTTTGACTCCGTCACAGGAGGCATTCTGCAGATTGACATACAAGGTCTGGATGGTAATAAGCTGCAACAGAAATGGTCAAATGGGACATGGACCTACTTGGGTCTTGCAGTCTCGGGATTCCCTAATTTCTACTTTCTTTATGGACCGCAGTCTCCTATATCATTTGCAAATGGGCCAACTGTAAGCGAGTTTCAGGGAAATTGGGTTGTTTCTCTTATTAAGGATGCAAAACTGAAGAATATAAAACGAATAGATGTTGACCTGGATGCAGAAGCAGCATGGCGAGACCTGGTAAATGAGCTTCCAAATAAGACATTGCTCAGGAAAGCTAAGTCCTGGTATTTCGGAGTTAATATTCCTGGAAAACCGTACGAAAGCTTGACATTTGTTGGACCTTTTGTTGACTACGTCAACCGAGTAAACGAATCAGTTAAGCAGGGTTATAACGGATTTATATTTTCGTGATTAAATGAACACACTTAAGACGATAGATCGGCAAATCATAGAAATGTGACTTTTACATGTAAGAATCTGGGAAACGGCTGGATAATAACCATTCAGCTGATTTGTGTTAAATCTAGTTATTTAGGCTCGTACCTATGAGGCTATTCAAGATCGAAGGTACTATATCTAGACTCCGCAACCTTTGAACATCTCTCCATATAGTCAGGAACACCACCCAAATAGTTTAAGCACTCCCTAGGCTTCCCTGGAACGTTGTCTCCCATGTACCAAGACTTGGCCTCATGATGTAAGGTAATCACGCCTTTTTCGTTGTTAAGCTTCTTCCAAGTCATTTCTGACTCCCTCTTAGCGTCAATGGTACTAATGTCTTGGTCCCTCAGGTAAGTCAATGTTTCGATAATCCAATCCCCTTGAACTTCTGCCATAGTCGGACCATTGGCAAATGCTGTTGGTGCCTGAGGCCCGTAAATGAAAAACATATTAGGGAAGCCACTAACACTCATGCCGAGGTAAGTCCATGTTCCATTTGCCCATTTGGTCTTCAATTGTGTTCCTCGAGTTCCACGAATATCAATTTGCAAAAGACCCCCTGTGACGGAATCGAACCCAGTTGCTAGTACAAGAAGGTCCACATTCACATCTTTTCCGTTGCCTAGCTTGATTCCGGTCGGTGTGATTTCACTAATTCCGATCTGCTTCATGTCAAAGATATCTACATTATCCTGGTTGCAAATCTCATAAAAATCACTCTCTAGTGAGATTCGGTTTGTTCCAAACGGATGGGGAGGGATTGCTGGAGCAAGTATTTCACAGTTTTCAGGTTTGCTAATACGACTTAGAGCCTGTTCGCGCCAGAAGTTGTAAGCTGTGTCGTTAGCTTCGTGGTTAAGAAGAATATCGTTATAACTAGACTGCCAAAATTCAAAACCGCCCTGATCAAAAAGCTCTTTATAAAAACGCCTTCTTTCTTCTTCACTAACTTCCAATGCCGATTTATCAATTGACTTGTACACTGAACCAGCATAAGTCGTAAGCCTGTCTTGGTAATACTCTTTGGTTCGAATAGGATGAGATTTTGCATCCAACTTCTGTTGGCACATGGGAAGAGTCATATTAGGTGTTCTCTGGAAAATAGTAAGATGGGATGCAACTTTACCTGCTTCTTGGATCAGCTGTATACCTGACGCTCCAGTTCCAATAACTGCAATACGCCTGTCCTTCATTTCAACTCCACTCTGGGGCCACTCTCCTGTATGATGCATCTCGCCCTTAAAAGAATCTAGACCTTTGATAGGGGGTACATACTTTTTGGCCGCAAACCCAGTACAAGGCAAAAAGAACTGCGCACGAAATCGTCGTCCATCTCTCGCCTGTATCAACCATCTCTTAGAGGCATCGTCAAAAGCTGCCTCTGATACAAAAGTATTGAAATGAACATCCTTGCTAAGATTCAGGACTTTATCCACATGTTTGAAATAAGCTCTCAGCTCCTTCCAATCCGGATAAAGCTCCTTCCACGTCCAATCCTTCCATACCGCCTTGTTGGAGTACTCGTACATGGGTACAGGCGTGTCAACTCTAGCTCCCGGGTAGCAGTTCCAATACCACACACCACCTATTCCTCCGCCGGCTTCCAGAACCTTCACATTGAACCCCCTTGCTCGAAGACCGTTGAGCAGGTATAATCCGCCAAAGCCAGCGCCCACAATAATTGCATCATATTCTTCAACTTTCGTGGGGCCATTGCCCTCAGTGCTGCCGTTCGAACCCCCGTTATCTGCTGCCATGATGTAGTTCTCACTTCAGGTCTTGAAGAAGAAGAAAGAACCAATACCATGATCGTTCCCCATTCTTATGCCCTGCTCTTAAAGCATCTCCATGCATGCCCAGCCGTGTGATGCGCAAAAGTTCCGCTGACGGAAAAAGACTTCCGCAACCTTTAAACCCGATGCCAGGACGGAAAATCACACATCATGGCAACGAAATCCATGCGGGGAACACGCAAAAAGTTCCGGGGGATCAGTTTATCGAAGGAATTTATTGATCTATTTATGCTAATCATACGAGAAGTGGGTTTCCGTCAGCAACACGTTTTTCTCCTTCCTCCAAGTAATTCGCCAGCTCTTTGCTTAACCAGACCGACCTACTCGTTCTTATATTGTTCTCTATATCGAACAGTTTCCCGGCAGCCACTACTATAGTACAACCATTGATGTGTCTCAGTACAGGTAACAAGAGCGCACGTGCTACATCAATCGGTTTATTCACTGGTAAATTGCCCCACGTCTTTAGAATTCCAACAGTCATTCCTGTATCAGTTACCCAAGGACAAATAATATTTGTCCTTATGTTGCTCTTGACCAATTCTGAGTGAATTGATCTAAAGAAAGCTATAGATCCACCCTTTGAGGCTCCATAAACATGGAGTGGTGGAGAGTCCATGAAACTATAAAAGTTAGTAGCTCCGAATATAACTGAACGAGTGAACGTTTACCTGGCAACAGAACCCGTCAAAGTTAAAGATCCACCGGGAACTGACTTGGAAATGAAATAATATCTTGCAAGTTTGGCGGTGTACAGCTGTCCTCGAAGATTTACATCGAGAACTTTTAACTGCGGCTCTATAAGTTGTCCCTCATCATCAAGCGTATCTCGGAATAAGGGCTCCTGCTCAAAGACGCCAGCATTTGCAATCACACTGTCTATCTCACCAAATCTTTCTACTGACCGTTGAAATAACTTCAGCTGGTCGTTCCAGCTGGTCACATCAACCCGAACAAACTCAACGGCACCACTATAATTCCTCGCATCTACCTCTCCAAGTAATGTTTCTCCGTCGCGCGCGTTTATATCACCTAAGGTAACATTCGCGCCGTTTTCTTACAATTAGCTATATGCTGTTAATGGAAACAGAAGAGTGCATACCAAGTGCGAGCAAGACTAGGCTTCTTCCGATGCCGGTGGAACCACCAGTTACGACTATGTGCTTCCCTTTAAGATTTTCAAATTCGAGTTCTGCGACCGTTAGTGATGACATTATGCAGAATTGTTTAACAACTTCGATGAATGGCTGTTTGCCAACATTTTAACTTCCCCACAAAGACGCCCGGATTACGGAGAAAGTCTTCCGCAAAACGCCAGCCATTGCTACAGGCCGCTCACCATTTAATTGGTATTCTTCACTAAAGATTTCTAATAGAAGTAATCAGTAATATGTTATGATACCTATTTACTAAGTCACTGTAGCTTGAAGTAATTCTGTTCAGTTTGTATCACGTAGGTGCGCTAAGCCGCAAATTTATTCTATATTGAGTATAAACAGATGCACAGAATAGCTGGTAAATAATTGGCAAGATAGAAGGCAGAGAAGTTGAATATAAGAATGTTCTTTATGTAATTGGCCAAGTTAAATATTTATTTCGAATGAAATATAAATGAAGGCAGAGAACTCCCTCAGCGGAAACCATTTCCGGTGGCATATTTCTCGGCGAGTAGAACCATATAAGCCTACGCACTCCCTACATCCCACTTTACAAATGAGTTTGAAAATACATCTGGACAGTATTTTAGAAGCCGCCGTTAAGGGCCCAAATAGCATTCCGGGCGTCGCTGCGGCTATCACCGACGAGAATGGGAATCTCTATCAAGGTGCATTCGGATATAAATCAGTAGAAGAGGGCACAAAGATGGATGAAAAGACTGTCTTTGCAATTTATTCAATAACCAAAGCCGTGACAGCTGTAGCAGTCCTCCAATTGGTTGAGCAACACAAGCTTGATTTGACGACACCTGCTAAAGTGTACTTACCAGAAATTGGAAAACTTCAGGTTCTGCAGGGATACGACGAAAACATGAATCCAATCCTCACTCCTCAGGTCGTAGAAATTACTACTGAAATGCTTCTTTTGCATACGTCAGGACTTGGCTATGCATTCTACAACGAAGAATACAAAAAGCTGCTCGAAACAACAGGACAACCAAACATACTGACATGCGAGAGCTCTCTACTGCGTACCCCTCTACTGTTCCAGCCAGGTACGAAATGGAACTACGGAACCAGCATGGACTGGGCTGGCTTAGTAGTGGAAGCTGTTAGCGGAATGAGATTGGGTGAGTACTTCAGGCAGTTTATATTTGAACCATTAGGCATGGTTGATACCACCTTCAGGCGATCTGAGAGTCTCATCGCTCGCCAGGCATCTATGTATCGCAGAAACGAGAATGGATCTCTGCAAAGAATTCAAGATTTAATGCCTAGGGACCCTGAGATTCATATGGGAGGCAGTGGATTGTACTCTACAGTCTTAGACTTAGCAAAATTTCTACGGATGTGGCTGAATAATGGAAAATCTGACTCAGGATATCCAGTTTTAATGCCAGGTACTATCCAGTTGGCATCGAATGACCACTTGAATGGCGTGGAAATTGCCAGCCCTGTAAGTGTGGATAACTTTCTCATTAAAAAGGTGAATTCTTCATTTCCTGATGTGCCCATCGGATGGGCATACTCCTTCATGGTGAATAAGAAGGATCTCCCTACAGGCAGGTCATCAGGATCACTTTCTTGGGCTGGCCTGCCAAATCTAATGTACTGGATTGATCAAACCAAGAGAATCGCTGGGATTTGGGCTGTACAAATACTCCCGTCTCTCGATGATACCGCAAAGAGCGTATTTACCAAGTTTGAAAGTACTGTATATGATCAGATAAATAGCACTAGCACTCAAATCGCGACCTACTAGAAATAATGTTTTAAGAAACTCTGAAATAAAATTTTTTGCGGGGTAATAAAAGATCTCTATGCACGTTCTCTGCAGGTGGAAATAGTTTTCCGCATCTCCAATGATCCACCGGCTATAAGTTGAACTTTAACAGCATAGCAGGGAGGTAGAGCTCAATTGAACCATGTCATATTACTCCATTCCAGCTAATATATTCAGAGGACTCAAGAACAAGACCCTTATTATTACCGGCGGAGCTTCTGGCATTGGTCTCAGTGCTGTGAAAATTGCAGCAGGCAAGCAGTTCAACTCCGCCAGATAGAGAAACGTCATACTAATTCATGTCAGCTAATGGAGCTAATGTTGTAGTTGCTGATATCAACGAGAGCGGTGCATTTGATGTGTTGAAAGCGGTTAAACAAGAAGAAGGGTGAGTTAGGATACAGCCAAAGAACGGCAAACTAATTCGCAGATCTAACGATCTAGGACCGTTATCCCTTTCAAAGCCAATACAACATCCTGGGACGATCAATTAGCTTTATTCGATTCGACATTTGGAAAATTTGGCCGAATAGATGGAGTTATAGCTAATGCGGGTGTTTCTGAAGGTCAGTCATTGCTGGATCAAAATTTTGACTCATCTGGAAAACTTCAGAAACCGAATCTAAAGCTAATTGACATCAACCTCTGTGGACATCTCTACGCTGCTAAGCTAGCACACTACTACTTCTTAAAGAATAGTACTCCGGGTGGTGCATTGGTATTTACCGGATCAGTATCAGGTTTGTTTGATACCCCGCCTATGTATATTTACAGCGCTTCAAAAGCTGGCAGCATAGGACTTATGAGGGCACTTCGATCAGATCTTACTAATGAGAACATCACCGTGAATATAGTATGTCCCTGGGCCACCGATACTCCAATGACTGCAAATTTGGATTCTGATTTCATGGTATTCCCGAAAAATAAGCCAGAAGAGGTAGCTAAAGCGCTCCTTTTACCTCTTGTGCAGAATTTTAATGGAAAATCATTGGTAGTCGCAGCAGGTAAAATTTTTGATATAGAAGACAAACTCAGGGAGACTAGACACATTTGGCTTACCGAAGAGTTCTCGCAGAACTATGAAGAGGGACAGAGAGAGATCTCAGAAGGCACCAGACGGCTGCAGGCGGCATTGAAGACTACTGGCATTCCTCTCCAGACTGACAGTACATGAAAACAAGTAAAATTGAGTTTAGAGCACTAGGCTAGTTATTCGCAATCGTGGTTTCTTAAAATTGGTGGATGTTGCAGGCCATTTCCACCGGAACATGATTTCTATAGAGGCCTATAAAATCCCTCCGTTGGTCCGAAGCTTCTGACAGGAGTAATTGCTATTATCGAAGCCATACAGAGAAATCTGGGTGTTTCGTCGCCAGTTTTGTTACCTGTGCTGCTTGGATTTCCCAGGAGTAAAATATGAAGTCATGTGTGCTGTATCTCCGTGCACGACTGCGGCATGGCCCGTGCTTTCAGTATAAGCTAACCCCGCATTAAGGATTGTCGAAGCCACCCCAGCCCTTTTTCTATCAAGACAACAAGTACAGCTCAAAATTCTCATTTGGTGATAATTCAGAGTCTCTATGAAGGGTGCCAGGAACAAGCCTCGCTCTTCTGTAGCTTGCCTGAGATGTCGCACGCGGAAAATACGAGTATGTTGTTCACTAACTGCGGCGGCCAGCCCTAACTAACGGAACCTCCAGTGCGATATCAAGGATTCCAATTATTTAGATTGTACGCCATGCCGGAACTCGAAATCAAGATGCGTTGTACATCATGATGACGACAGAAAAAGGTATTTAGATCTTGTTATATTGCGAAAACTTAAGCTAATTCAATGCAGGCAATCATCAAAGGAACATATCGCTTCGCTTGAGGATCGAATAAGGTCGCTGGAGTCCGTTATAAAACTAGGTAGTCAATATTTGACACAGGAATCACGTGGTTCACATGTGAAGCCTGATATTTATTCTTCGCTGAGTCCCCTGGAAATGGCTGATGACATACCGAAAGTTGAGCTCGTTTCTGGGCCCTCAGTTGTCACTGGCGTGGATATCGGGTCCCCGCTCACTGCCAGCGATAACAGGTCCATTAACTGGAATAGCCCATTCATGTCCGATTTATTCGAAGATAGGGCTGGCGGTGTTTCCCAAATCTGGAATATCGAACCTATAATCTCGCCGTTTGCGACCGGAGTTGATGCCACAGGAGTCTTAGCAGAGGCCGGATCTGTCTCACAGACCTCAGAGAGACCTGAGTTGCGCTCTGAAGCAGCGATGGTATGGAATCAAATTGAAAGCGTCAGACGAATTAGTTTTGGGTTCTCTCCTCAATCTCCTCCTAGCGGGCCATATGATGAAAGCTCCCCTGATGAGCAACCTGATGATATCCGTTTTGTGGATGATCTTCCCAGTTGTTACATTAGTGGTGGAATGGGCACTCCTAAGGTCGAACATGATCTTTTGGACATGTTTTGGGAATGGCACAGTTTGACTATTGCCATAGTTGACAAAGATATGTTTCTAGAGCATATGAAAAGAGGCAGAAGAAGTCAATTTTATTCTAGATTTCTCTTGAATTGTATTTTCTGCTGTGCTGCTCGATTAAGCGGGAATAGCAACATTCGAAAGCTCGGATGGAACTATGCAAAGCTTGCTAAAGCTGATATAGTTGGTGAGCTTGAAGATCCTGCTATATCGTCAATACAAGGCTTCTGCATTCTAAGTGAATTCGAATCTGAAAGTGGCAGAAATCATACTGGCTGGGTTTATGCAGGTATAGCAAGTCGATTGTTGTTTGAATTAGGGCTGCATCACGACTGTACCGACATGGTAAGAAGCAGTGTAATGTCAGAATCCGAGGCCAGGATCAGGCGAAATGTATTCTTCGGTTGTTTTGTTTACGATAAGCTGTGGGCACTCTATCTTGGGAGGGCACATTCTATAAAGTCGTCTGACTTCGACATAGAGAAGCCTGCAATGACAGATCCAAACTTCAATGACCGTTTACTGGGTGCTTGGGTTGATTTGTGTATCCCACTGTCGGAAGTAGCAGAAATTCTGAATGCAAAGTCGTTGATAAACGATAATGCGATCATGCGCCTGGGCGATCTTAGCCGGCGCTTGACCTCATGGTTCGAATCTTTGCCTCCGGACCTCAAATGGAGAGATTCAGTAGATAAAGACATTCATCACTCTATATTCAGTCTGCGGATGCAATATTGTTGTACACTGATACTTCTGCATGGGTTTTCGGTAACGGGTACCCTTTGTCAACCCGCAATAAGTCAGGAATCTTTCAGCAATCTTCTTGGTTACAGCCTTGAGGAGTCTAGACAGCTTGCTCATGATAATGCCGTTAGTATTGCTTGTCAGTTTAGAGCATTTCAAGCAAAGTATGAGAGAAGAGGCGTTGCAATCCTGATGGTTGACAACCTGTACGTGGCTGCGGCAATGTTAATATTTTATCTATCAAATACTTCTACCGCATATCAGAGTATGGGAAATGACAAAGATTCTCTAGTAGAGATGCTTGACACTATAGCTTCGTTACAAGTCCATTTCCCAGTGGTGGTGAGAATGAACTGTATTCTTTTGAAGGCACTTCAGTTAAGCAGCTTGCAGCACCTGCTAAATATGCACATGCCCACCAAGAACTCTCCTGAAAAGCAGCACACCTGTCATGAGTTAAATGGTACTCATGCACCTCTGGAGTGCACATATAGCACTCTCAATTCTCTACAGGAGGAAGGTAGCTGCTCCGATTTTTTATTTTTCTCTGACAGTGATGATCAATTCAAATTGGAGCCTTCATACCCTAGGAGTGTTAATAACGGTATAAGTTCCTTTATGTGACTAATTAGTGTCATAATAATAGTTCATAATAATGATGAGTTTGTGAGACCATAACAGATGCTATCTCTAAAATATTATATGAAGAAGTATTATCGCATAAGCTGAGATACATATGCCATAGGTTTGAGATTAGGATGCTTCACAGCATCGAAGGTCTTGAATTTGAGCTCCCGTGAATGATCAATGTTTATATAGGCACCCTTGTTTCCTTGCGAGTCACAGTAGTTTGGTGCTGAGAACACAGTAATCAGCTGGCCATCGTGCTCCTCAGAATAACCTCCCATACGTACTTCGTGAGATCTTATAACAGCTTTAAGGTTGTTGCGTCGACAGAAGTCTTTGGTGATGTCGGGTCCGAACTGAAGGCCTATACCACGCTTACTTGGTCCTCTCCCTGGTTCTGGCTGAGGATCAGTCCAAAGCATTTCCATCATTAAGCCTCGCTCGAGGCCATCCTTGCGGAACCTATCTACGGCTCTAATGTCGTCAAGAGTGACATCATCGGAAGAAAAGAGTCCACCATGGACGACTAGGTACTGCTTTGAAATGCAAGTTGCAAGTGGTAAGAACGAGAAAGACTCTGAAAACAGCTTGAAGACATTTTCACTACCAAATTTCTCCTTGCATTCGGCTTCAAACCCATATACCTTATTCATGTTATCTGTTTCATGGTTACCCCGGTTCAAGAAGAACTTCTTAGGATACAAAATCTTGCAGCAGTAAAGAGTGAGTGCAATCTCGCACGACCAATTTCCTCGGTCCACGAAGTCACCATTGAACAAATACATGTGGCTCTCACTGGGGTTACCGTTTTCTTGAAACAACGCACACAGATCATAATATTGCCCATGAGTGTCGCCGCACACAGTCATTAGGGAGTCACTGTCTTCATCGTCCACGTCAACATCTACTAAGGTAGGTTCCTCCCTGAGAATCTTCATAGCATGCAAAATAATAGAATACACGTACTTCTTCGGCAGAAGCTTTGACGAACGGAATCCCTTCGTCATTTCTTCTATGAACCCCTTAGTCATTTTCACGCTTGGATAGTTCGGATTCTGAGGATCGTCGTACTCAATATCGAGCACAGGACCCTTATAGCTGTCTTCGATCTTCATGGATTTTGTATCCAAGGTCTCAGCCAACGTAGGCTCATCCTCGACCTCTATTGCCTTCTCAAAGGCTTGTCTTCGAACAATCCTTTGGCATTCAGCGTACTTGGTTTTCGCACTGGCATCTCCCGGAGCTTTTTCTACAACTGTCTTGAAATCGGCCAATGCGGCCTTATAGTTTATTATGGACGTGTTTGCCACTGCACGGCGATAATACGCCTTGATATATGAAGGATCAAGCCGGATAGCTTCGGTAGCATCCTGAATCGCAAGGCCGTATGCTTCGTTTTTAATGTGGGCTTGAGCTCTGTTGGAGAAAAACACCTCCTGTGAGGGATCCAACTCTATAGCTTTGCTATACAGCTCGACGGCCTCGTCGTAATGGCATTCCAAAAGAGCCTTATTACCATCGTTCTTAAGCTGTTGAGCCTTTTCCTTCGGATCCTGCGTCATGGGTAATAATTCTCAGCCTAAACGGCAAAAATCGCTACTTTGGCAGATGTTGGAATCGCTTCGGTTCTGGTAAGTAAAAGGCGGAGAACTTTTTCTTCTCCTTTCCTTTCCTTACAACTTGCGCTAGGAGGAAGTATTATTTACATCCACGAGGTGAACATAAACTCTCTACAGAGTTATAGTAGATATATCTCTTACTGATCCAACCGAGAGGTCTCAGTTTCAATTTGAATTCGTTTTGAATTCGCTGACTCTTGAGCGTGGATGGTTTCTTCCACCTAAACTTGCATAGATCAAATCTGGTGCATCATAGTACACTTTGACCGCCTTTCAATGGGCTATTTAACACGTCAGAGTGTCTCCAGCGACACATACAATATATCACATCATTATTATATATAGGATAAATATATTAGCACTACTTTTTATCAAGACTCTATTGGCGTCTGGTTTCCATTCTGCTGCTGGCGCTTGGCCCGCTGCTTTTGATGCTTGGAATTTTTCTTCTGCACTTTACTGGCGTTTGGCATATCAGCCTTTTGCGAGGAGGTGCCTTCGCTTTTCTGTTCAGCTGCGCTGGTCGTTCCGTTAATCTCTTCTTCATCTTGAACTTCTTCTTGGATGAATGAGATCTGCTGCACAAGAGGCCGTGCCTCTTGTTCAGTTTCATCATTGGCCTCATTCGGCGAGGGCCCGTTTTCGTAAAATTGTTCAAGGGGGGTCAATGCGATCTCCTTGATCTGTTCGTAACTAATCGTGTTCTCGTCAACCGGTTCCTTGGCGCCCTGGTATAGGCTGTCAAGTGCCTTTAGGGACGTTTCATCGGCGGCATACACGAGCTGCAAAAGCTTTTCAAGCCCGGCACTTTCCTCAGCAGGAACACTACTGCCAAGCTGGCGCTTGAATGATGCAGCTCTGAGGAACTTTACAGCCAAAGACAGCCTATCAAAGCCCTCCTCCAATCCTTCGCTCCTCGCGGCCTGGGCTGCTATTTTTGCTGCCTCATCGGCTTTGGCACGGGCCCTCTTCGATTCTTGCTCCTTCAGATGCAATTGGCCCTTATACATAGAAAGCACCTCGTTCAGCTCTTTCAAGGGCGCCTCGACGCTGTCTTTGTTTGCCAGTGCCGCGAGCTGATCTTCGTTCAAAGGTACTGCCTCTGGATCCGTCGATTCAGCGATCTCCTGATACTTGTCGAGTTTCTGCTTTCGCTTCTGCAGGTTACGGATTCTCTTCTGGATGTAATCCAACACAGCATCCGACTCCTGTCCCCCGACCTCTGATCCAGCGTTGGATGTGGTTTCGCTTGACGACTGGCCCTGCTGCTGTTGCTTCACCAGGCGCTTAAGCGCTCGTTTCGACACCTCTGTTGCAGAAGATGCAACTTGCGGCTGTGTCTTGCTTACCACGGCAGCATCAGTGGATGAAGGCGCCATTTCTGAACGAATTAATTGCAGGAAGATGCGTGATGTTTCAGCGTGCGTAAGCCTAGAGATGCAGGCAAGAAGAGATCGTGAAATGGGGGTTTGGAGAAACTTGTCCTATGACTAGGTGCGGGAAAGTGAAAAATTCATGTTGAGGGCAGCGAAAAGCATCGAACTCCACCGGGAGTTGATCATACGGACAACTGCGACTGACAAGCGAATCTGGCTGCTATATATAATCCCAACTGGTCTATCCTCAATTCTTAGCAATTTTTCACAGGGTAGCTGTACTTAATATTCCAAGTCTATTAAGAACTGTGAATATTGTTATAGCCGGTTACTTCAAATCGGTTATATAGGCACTGCAGCGTGCGGAACATTGGCAGCCGAAAGTTCGACTTGTACTTGTTCTTGTCTAATTGTATGATTAATCGCTTGAGTCTCTGGTAAGTCGGTGTTTTTATATCAGTTATATATATATTGAAGCTCATCCTGACTTAGACTCCAAAACCTGACAGCAAGTCGTCTATAGCTCGAATCCAAGTTTCCAGAGTCCCTGTGAGACAGCGTATCTTTGTTTCTACCATGACTACATCTCTCAGTTCTGCGGGTGCCAGAGCGGATCCTATCGCTCCTCAGAGCCTGGTTGAAAAGGCCAAGCAAGCTGCGGCCTATAAAGCCATTGATGACAACTTTCCTGAAAATGCTAAAGTCATCGGGGTTGGATCCGGCTCGACCGTGATATACGCAGTAGACCGGATTGCTCAGCTCGCGAGTCTGAAAGGAATTGACCTAAGCAATATCATATTTGTCCCTACTGGGTTCCAGAGCAAGCAGTTGATTTTAAATGCTGGTCTCAAGGTTGCCTCAATTGACCAATTCTCTGTTGGAGACCTTGACGTGGTCTTTGATGGTGCCGACGAAGTCGACACAGACCTAAACTGTATTAAGGGTGGTGGGGCATGCCTGTTTCAAGAAAAGCTCGTGGGTCAATGTGCAAGAAAGTTTGTTATCATTGCAGATTCCAGCAAGAAGTCTAGTCGACTGGGAACTAGATGGATCCAAGGCATTCCTATAGAGGTTGTCCCTATGGCATACCCGAAAGTTGAAAGCGACCTGATTAAACTAGGAGCTCTAGAGGTCACTTTGCGACAAGGTGGCAAAGCCAAGGCAGGGCCTGTTGTTACGGACAATGGAAACTTTATTCTCGACACTCATTTTGGGCCAATTGAGCCGAGCAAGGTTCGAGATCTTGATATTAAAATCAAGCTCCTGGTGGGCGTCGTGGAAACAGGTCTCTTTGAAACAGCAGAATTAGCTTATTTTGGTGAGACAGACGGAACAGCTTCGACTATGGCGCGGCCATAAGAGCCCTTTATATATAGTTAATAACTTAAAATGTGCAAATCTTGTTTTTCAGTGCTTTCCGTTTCATGTTCAGCATGGTAGACCCAGTGGACAGCTGGTCTTAAATTCCTGAGCTAGTATATAACAGGTTTGATTCTCATTTTTTTCCCCTTCGCGAAAGATGCAGAAGGAATCTAAACCTTAAATCTAATATAAAACGCTAGGTCTGCTGGCCTATAATCACGCCAATATCGACGCTGAAGATAAATCGGACTTAAGAGAATGCGTTTCATGAATATTATAGCTTTTGCTCTTGCAAGCACCGTCGTGTCAGCGATATGTCTTCGTAAAGCAACCGGGAAAGATAAGGGAATCTCCCAGGTTAAATTGATACACGAACGTGACGTGATTCCAGCGCGTGATTCACTAGACTCGATCGATTCCTCTCAGCCAATAGTTGAGAAAAGAAAAGAGGATCCCGTCGACAGCATCGACCTTCCATTGGCAGTTTAAGATCAGATTCAAAATTACTATTTCATTCCACAAGATCCTGGAGAAACTGGATAACCTTCCTTTGATCGTCACTCAGAATAGGAACACTACTCTCATTCGATTCCGTCAAGTAACTCTTACTAAATAAAGGAATTTTTAAGCTCTGTAACACGTCGTACTGTTCTCTCATCATCGATAGCGACGAATTATAAACCTTCATATCATAGTTCTCCAGTTCTCGTATCCTCTCTTCCTCGCTCCCCTTATCTCCAGAAGATGAAGAGCCAGCATTTTCAGATACATTTCCTCCAGTTACAAGTTTCAGAACACTAGCTAGTTCCTGCTGGCTCGCTGCTCGATCAGTCTGCTTTCGCTGCACTTCCGCTCTGCCCCTGGCCCACTCTTCTTGCAGACGCTTCTGGTCACTTATCAATATTCTCAACTCAGCCAAAATTGCTTCGTCATTGCTCAGATATTTAGCTATGTACTTGACAGCCCCCGAGTAATTGACAATTTCTTCGGGCTTCGGCCTCTCTGGAGCGCTCGCTGCAGCGCTCGCTGCAGCGGGCAGACTCGCCTCAGGAACCCGAGCAACATCATGCGTACGGTTCTGAGTTTTTGAGAACTGGCTTAGCAGATCAAACAGATAGGCCTGAGGATCCGACGTGTTGCTGGCCATACCTGGGCTTGTTGCTGGTCAGGTACAAGCTTTTGAGATCGGGGTTGGGGCAACATTTAAGGACAACAAACTACGGGACAAAACTCTAAGTGCCTGATTAAAATACCACTGCCGTCTCTCATACTCAGGAACGAAGGTTTCGGGACATCAAAACTGCCCTCTAGAGCATCCATTTCGAATAATCCAATTGGGGGCTTGACAGCCTGTAAGATTGGGTCAAAATGGCGTCGGCAGTTTTCTTCCTCGATCTCAAGGGGAAACCGCTGTTGTCGCGAAATTATAGAGGAGACATACCAATGAGTGCCGTAGAGAGGTTTCCTATTCTGCTGATGGAAGCTGAAGAAGAATCATCAGCGGTACCGCCTTGTTTCTCGCACGAAGGTGTTAATGTAAGTATACCTGGATGGGATTTGGTTGGAACACCGTCTCTAACGGTTGGCTAGTACCTGTACATTACTCATAATAATCTATATCTGCTGGCACTGAGCAAAAGCAATTCAAATGCCGCTCAGATACTACTATTTCTGCATAAAATTGTCGAAGTTCTGACGGAATACTTCAAAGAGCTGGAGGAGGAGTCTATACGCGATAATTTTGTTGTTATATATGAACTCCTCGATGAAATGATGGACTTCGGATATCCTCAGACCACGGACACTAAAATCCTTCAGGAGTATATCACACAGGAATCGCATGCGCTTAATGTCCAGGCTCGGCCTCCGGTAGCAGTGACGAACGCTGTCTCCTGGAGAAGTGAGGGAATCACCTATCGTAAAAATGAAGCATTTCTCGATGTTGTCGAGTCTGTCAACCTGCTGGTTTCCCCAAGTGGACAGGTATTACGCTCCGAGATCCTGGGATCTGTGCAGATGAAGTGTTATTTGTCTGGTATGCCTGAATTACGACTTGGTTTAAACGATAAGGTAATTTTCGATCATCAGTCGAACACGACGGGCTCGACAGTTAGAGGGGGAGGAAAAGCGATTGAAATGGAAGACGTTAAATTCCATCAGTGTGTTCGCTTGTCACGATTCGAGAATGACCGAACCATATCGTTTATCCCGCCGGACGGAGAATTTGAGCTTATGTCGTATCGTCTCAATACCCAGGTCAAGCCGCTGATATGGGTAGATTGCAAAGTTATAAACCATTCAAACTCGCGGATTGAGATTCTGGCAAAGGCAAGAGCACAGTTCAAGAAACGTTCTTCGGCCAATAATGTGGAGATAGTTATCCCTGTACCCGACGACGCAGATTCGCCAAAGTTCAGGACTTCATCGGGTAACGTAAAATGGCACCCTGAGAAATCATGTATCGTATGGAAGATCAAACAATTCGGTGGTACTAGGGAGTTTTCTATGCGTGCTGAACTTGGGCTGCCCAGTGTGCAGGATGTCGATTATGCAAACTATTATGCTAAGCAGAAGAAGCCAATCACCGTCAATTTCACAATTCCTTACTTCACAACTTCTGGAATACAGGTCCGTTATCTTAAGATTATTGAGCCCAAATTGCAATATCAATCGTATCCATGGGTCAGATACATCACAAAGAGCGGCAAGGACTATACAATTCGCGTGGCTTAGAGGGATAACAAAAATGTCTTGATACATTTAAAAATTCTTGCTCTCTTTCATTACATAATAAAAATAATTTGCCCCATACATACACATATATATTCTCTTTTTTTTCTCTGCCTTTTTTTAATATTCTCAGTTGCATTACCCCGTTAGTTGTAGAGTCGTCGATCAAGCTCTCGTAGCACATTCGCTACACTGCTGACCTCGACCTGCATGCCCTTCGTGTTGAGCTTACCCATCAGTGCACCAAAGTCTGCATGTCGGAAATCCTTATGCCTTGAGAGAGTCTGATATGCAGCTGCACAGGGAATGAAAGTGCCGGCAGGCTCAACCGCTGCTACAGTCTTTTGAGCCAGTACTCTTTCAGGCACTTCGTTCCGCGAAGCAATTGTTGTGCAGAACAATGTCGACATTGGATCAGAGCGGCACTGGTTGCAGTTTCCTGGATTGCCAGTGCACCCATCATCCTCAATGCTGCCTGTGGATGAAGAAACGGAACCTCGGTGGTCTGGATATAATGCGGGCAATTTTACCCCTCTAATGTCCCTCTTGGAGCCTGCTGAAAGCATAAGAGGAGGTAGAGTATTGTCCTCAGCAATTGAGTTAGGTGCAGACGATGAAGTGCCTGCGCACACGCACGGTGTTCCCTCTGTGCAGAAACCACAGCTGTCTGACGGCCGCCGGCACTCGCTATCGTTGGTCAAACTCGGTGCGGATTCGATCTTAACGCTCCGTGGTCTGGCGAAAGAGGCAGTGAAATCCGTCTCAAGTGATTCCGGCTGCTTGATTTTCTTAGTTCGAACAACCTTAGCAGCAGCAGCAACAGTAGATGACCGCGGAGAGATCGTGGCAGAGTGTGTTCTCTTTTTCTTGATACCAATTGACTCACAGATACAATCATCCTTCACGCAGACACCGCAGTCTCCATCTTCTCCCTGTACCGCGCTGATCGGCGAAATAGACGGCCGTTGTACAGGTAGCTTCTGTTCGAGAACCCGGTCTAGGAGATCCATTGGCGACTCCGACATTGCAGGCGAGGCCATTTGCTGGTCTGGGTATGACTTGGCGAGCTGGAGATGAAGGTCCCTGACCTGCTTCCGCAGCTCTTCATTCTCGCGTGTGATATTCTTCATGGTCATATGCAATTTGGCCTCCTTGGCCTCTTTTTCTTTGGCAACAATAGCGAGCTTTTCCTCCAGTTCGCCCACCATGGCCGCACGACGCTCACGGAAAGCTCTCTGGGCAGCTCGGTTCTGAGCCTTCCTCTTATTTGGAGGTGTGTCTGCAGAAGGCTTCCTGCCAGGCTTCGGCCTGGGTGGCAGCACCCACACCTTGGAAGTTGAGAGCTTCACAATGTCTTTCTCCGGAGCCGGTTTCGGCGTAACTGCCACGCTCTTTACGGCTAGAGGCTTAGCGGCGACTTAAATAAAAAATCGTACTGTTAGAATATAACCTGTAATTGCTTTCAATTAGAGTCAGTCTCGCTGGAACTTACTTCCTGCAGGTGCCATCGTGGAAACAAGCTATTTGAAACAAGAGCTGGTACAAGTTTACAGAAATTGTCGCAGCAGAGGGTACTTTGATGTGGAAACTGCGAGGGTTTTAATCTGATCAACGAAAATCTGATAAAAATTTAGTCATTCCCGCGTATATTGTAGCATGTCCAAATTATCTGATCGAGCTTACCCAAATAGTCAGTGATAATCCGTATCCTTCCTATACTGGGACTTTTCTCGGAGATCTTCTAGGCAGATCTAAGTCCAGGGCTCGTGTTTGTCGTTGCGCGAGTCTTGGATATTTGGGGCGAACCCGTCCCTGTTGCATCTTAACTGCTCGTTTTGCTCTCTTTTTGTCTGTGCGTTTTCGTAATTCTTGTTAGAGACTCTGGCGGTGAGCTCTCAAAATCCGAGGTAGCGCAGCAGCAGTATTAGGATATGAGAATGTTGTTGCAGATATATCGATTTCCATGAACAATAGGATCCTAAGTGTCTCTACCTCAACAATGTTCCATTAGGTGTCATACAACTGTAGCATATTGTGTGTGTTGCTCGCATTACGTGTGCGCTCTACTCGAGGCTGCCGTGTAGGGTTCGCTCGCTGACGGGGGGATGTGCCCCCAACCTCCCATCCATCCTGCATGGAAAATATAAATTTTTGACGGCTGATATTTACGCAGTCTAACGAGGAGATGCTTAGTACCGGATCGTGTGCTTTAACGACTAGGCAGGTACAGCATTCGGCCATAAGGTTCTTTACAGCATATTGTCCATGCCAGAAAAAGTCCAGTGAAAGTCGCGTATCACAGAAGCCCGGACCAAATGTCTCGCCAAAGAAGCCGCGAAGATCAAAATCTATCAGGGAAGCTCTGAATTTCGGTCCTCGAAATCCTAAAGCGCATGTAAATCTAAAGCAGGACAGCAGGGGAACACTCCCAGCCGGTAAGCTGCTGGCAGCACCAGCTAAAAAGTTGAAGCTGGCCGGACACTCTCCTGTGTTCAAGGTGCTTGTCGCCGATCCCGAAGACGACGGCAAGACTCTGATAGATATTTCGGCATCAGATATTTCATATCAGCCTGTGGATGTGCCTGGTCAACCGAAGGTACCTACCCTGGAGCACAACTTGGATAGAGTTCTCTTCAGTCCTGGAGTGCATTTCCTTAAGGATCCTAGGTCTCAGGTGTACAACTTCCCACCATCCCTCGAGAATATCATGTCAATAAGGGACTTCAACTTCGATATGGTTCCTAAGTACGTGCCGTCGGGCAAGGATAGTGTACTTGCAAGACTCGCACAAGCGACTTCTAAGAAATACACTGGATCAACGAGTAGTTTGACTTCGATCCTAACTCAGTTTCACAGACTCCTTTCTCATAACCGACTTCCTCATCTTATGCATATGTCAAAGTTTTTCCCGGATTCCAAAGTGGACTTCACGAAAACCCAGAAGAAGCCCGTTTCAGTGTTTTTGAGGTATAATGAGCTCACTGGTACTCACTCCATCGACAGTGATCAGTCAACAAACGAAGAAGTTATTGTTTCGCTTCTGGGACAGACATTGGAGGCCATGCTAACAACCTCTGAAAAAGAATTCAAGACTTTTGACAAGAGTAGGGCAGGAACAGCTGCCCCGAAAGCTACGACTTCTACATATAATTATACAGCTAGTGGTGACTTCTTGATGCGCTCACAGCTGGACTGTTATGATGAAAGGTTGCCTGGAACCGGGATGTTTGATCTAAAGACCAGAGCGGTCTGTGCTGTCAGACACGATATTGACTATGTGCAGATTAATGATGGATCTGATTATCATATTTGGAAGCTTGACGGAGAATTCGAGTCGTTTTCTCGAGAATGGTATGAGCTCATTAGGTCTGCTATGTTCAAGTATTCACTTCAAGCCCGTATTGGAAGAATGGACGGAATATTTATTGCATATCACAACGTTCGAAAGATGTTTGGCTTCCAGTACGTTCCTCTCCCAGAAATGGACAAAATCTTTCATACTTCTGATATGATTCCCTCTAGAGTGGTAAGTCATGTCAAGCGTGCCGATAATATATTGGATGAGAAAATGACCAATGCCGCTTCATTGATTGCTGAAAGCGAATTTAAACTCTCTGTACGGCTTCTCAGTCGACTTCTTGATCGAGTGATTGCGGATCACCCAAATCCCCGTCAGTCATTCAATTTGGTTTTCAGCTATGAGACTGTGGGAGAGATTTCTGTTATTGCAAAGCCGATGACTGAGGAAGATATTTCTACAGTTCAGGAAAGCATGTCTGCGGTTCCTACTGAGAAGAGCACTGCCTATGACAATTCCAAAGACCCGCATACTATTCTTCAGATCCCTGAAATGCCTGATAACAAGATCCCAGAGGGTGTGGTTGGCTACAAGCTGTTAGTTCGGAGCTTCGTCAATGGGAAAATTGTCCAGCCGACTTCTCACCCTTCATTACTCACGCCTAATGATAAATGGCGAGTACAATGTGAGATTGCTCGCATGTCTCCTAATCAGACTGAATCAGCCATCAGGGCAGCACGCTCTCAAATTTTCGAATTTGACCGTACTCTCACTAGTACCCCACGCACGGTGCGCTTGGACGAGGAGGCAGAACAAGTACTACGAGATGAGGCTCTTTCGAAATTGATGCCTCCAAACTTGGGACAAAAATTGTACCGAGAGTTAAGTGAGAAAGGTCTAAAGTATCAGAACGAATATTCTGGTAATAAAAAGGTTGTATGGTACCCCAAAATTAATGTGCATGAAAACTTGTAAATAGAATGGAATAATGAATTAGACGTGCATTTTTTTTCAGAATATGAGCCATTTCGTTGTGAACCTTCACGTATATATAGAAAGCGCCTTGAGATGGGTGCGCCGCTCTTTTATGCAAAGTCGTTACTGGGGTACATATGTATGCACGTACGACAGGTAGAGATCGACATTCGTCAACGATCATTCATCAATAATATTCCCATCATATTAATACAATAACCTAGCTACATAAAGACTAACTGCGCCTATAGAATAGAATTAAGACTCATCCAAATAACAAAAAAGAAAGAAAGCACTCGAGAGCCAGTAAAAACAAATCAAATTAAAATAAGGGGGGAGTTAAATAAATCATTTGGCAGACACCTTAGTAGCACGCTTCTTAGTAGCGGCGGGCTTTGCCACAGCAGTCTTCTTAGGGGCAGCCTTCTTAGCAACCTTAGCACCAGTGGTCGTGGCCTTCTTGGCGACAGGAGCCTTCTTGGTGGCACTCTTAACTGTTGCGGTCTTCTTAGGAGCAGCAGCGGCAGGCTTCGCGGCAGGTTTCTTGACAGTCTTAACTGCAGTCGCTTTTTTAGGAGAGGGCTTCTTAGCAGCGACCTTTGGCTTCTCACCAGCCTCCTTCTTCTTTAGCTTAACGGTTCCAGATGGTCCCTTTGGTTGAACAAAGTCCCCAGATACAACACCCTTCTTGAGAGCGGTATTAAATAGATTGTCGAAATTAGGAGCCTCAATCTTATAATTGCTTTGAATGTACTTCTTCAAGCCCTGACGACTTGATCCGTTTCGTTCTTTCAGCTGAAGAATTGCATCCTTGATCATATCTGTTCAACAGAAATTACCAGTTAGAGACCCGGCACTTCCAGCAAAATGCACCACATGACCACTTCTCTCCAGCACTTTGAAAACCAACGCCACCAGATAGAGCATCAAATGTCCATCAAAGAGCCTTAAACATTCAAGCGAGAGAGACAAGAGGTGATCCAAGGCAGCAACAACTAAACTAACTTACCCTTATAAGCAGGGTGCTGGCTGGTAGCCTTCTTAGCAGCAGCTTTCTTTGTAGCGGCGGCCATTGTAACAAACAAGCGGAAGAAAGCAGTATAAATAACAGTGAGCTGTGTTTAAAACAAGATCACGCAAGACGTAATTGACAGTCGCAAAGGCACACAAGATATTTGAAACAAATACAAAGATCCAACGAGCAAAAATGGACTGCGAAACGAGCAAGAAAAACAAGAAGGAAAGTTGTTATGTGGAGCTATCAAACATTAAATAGCCCTTTCTCCCTGATATTGGGATGTTTTGGGCTGCCTGTCCATCACATACCCTAACCACGGGGTCTATTGAGAGGTTGATGAACAGCGTTTGGGAAATCCTTTAAATAGAGTCGTGTCCCGCATATCGAATTCCTTTCCTCTTTGTATCACTTTGATAGGAACGGGAGAATCAGCGCCAATTGAGGTGTTTTTGTCACGGCCTTGCTTTGCTGATCTGCCTGATGCTTGTACTTGTCAGCCGTTGTCCTTTTAGTGTAATATAATAAAATTCTCGGTGATGTTTTGTTGACGATTGTAGTTTTGTTTCGTGGTTTCGCGGGCGCTTAGTTTGTTCTTGAGCAACGACTCGTAGACCTGACCCGTAGAGTGTCACCTTGACGTGATATCCGTGTTTGTTTAGAGATTGGAGCTGGGCGTCTCGAGATATCTGTTAACATGCCAGCACTCAGAGATTCCCCCAGCGCAAGGTTGTTGGTCCTATGCTTTCATATTGTTCGCAGGCTGCAGTTTTGCCTGTCTTCGCCTATGAATCGATGGCCCAGGGACAGGGAACAGTCACATATATCCCTGCAGACAGAGAATTGATCTTTCAGGCTTAGCATAGCAGTAATATGGGCCATTGACACTATCGTAGTGTTCAACAATCACGGAGTCTAGTTCCTTTCACAAGGCCCCTTTACAAGGCCCATCTACCTTTAAAGTCAGTATAATTACCCCATCTTAACCAGACCCAAATTTAAAATGCCATTCTCTTTCATATGCAATGAGAGGCCATTAGATGAGACTTTAATTGCCCACTTGAACATGACATGCTAGTTAATGTAGGGTCGATAACAGTCCGCAGCTCAAGCGCTGGGGGCAAGCGCTGGGGGCAAGCGCTGGGGGGGCCAGTCCGCAGTAAAACTCACAAAGTGGCTTGTAGCGACATTTTGCTACCGGACTTTCCCTAAGGCGGGGGTGAGAGAGAAACCAACATGGCTGAACAATTAAAAGTCAGTTTAGGAGACGAGCTTAAAGATGGTTATAAAATCACAGATGTATGGCTAAACAATGGAATTAAATGGTTAGACGATATTCAAGGCTTCTATAGAGAACGAGCACTTATTGAGAAGGAATATGCAACGAAGCTGATAGCCCTGAGTGGGAAGTATTTTGACAAAAAGGCTAAGATAAGTACCAATCTGAGTGTTGGTGATACGCCTCAGGTCACTCCGGGGTCCTTGGAAAATGCATCGCTAGTGACCTGGACGGAGATACTAAATCAAACTGAGCAGATTGGTAAAGAGAAGCAACGATTGTCAAGCGAGTTCAGCATCCAAATTGCAGACCAGGTGCATGGCATTGAGGTACGATTTGAGGAACTTAGGAAAAAGTACCAAAGCTATCATGAAAAGCTAATAGAGGATCGGGATTCGTTCTATTCGGAGCTGAAAAAATCAAAGACCAACTACGATGCGACATGCCAGACCATGGAAAACCAGCGATTAAAGGCCTCCAAGTCTTATGATAGATCCAAGGACAAAGCAAACAAAAAGATGGAAGATAAGGAGCATGACATGAACGATGCCAAGAATTTGTACCTCATCAAACTGAACGTAGCGAATCGAGTCAAGGACAAGTACTACCATGATGACATTCCAGAACTGCTAGATGGGCTGCAGGAAACAAATGAGGCAAAAGTTTCAATGTTGAATTCGTTTTGGAAACAGGCTGTGGAGTTGGAAAAATCGTGCAACACGAGGTGCATTTCAAGCCTTGACAAGATGACTGGGATTGTCGAGCAAAACAAGCCTGGATTAGACTCTGCCATGTTCGTGAAGCATAACATGAAGCAGTGGAGTGAACCTATTGACTTTGTTTACGAACCCAGTCCTATATGGCACGACGACGAAGGAATGGTTACGAACGATGCTGCATTGAGATTCCTACGGAAACGGCTTAGCGAGTCTAATAAGAAGCTTGCTGATGAGACCAGAGCGTCAGATATGAAGTTGGACGCTTTTAAGTCAATTCTCGAAGCAAAAAAAGATCCGGCTAACACTTCAAAGATGAATTCTCATATTCAGTTGCTGGGAAAGCATCTTGCTGCGTTGCAGGGATTGACAACAGTCGAAACACAGCGAATTATTTTGGCTGTGGAAGTAGAAACTATAGAGGTGGCAGCAAACGGCAAGGATCTTTCTGCATTGCCGGTGGAAGTTACAAAAAAGCGCGGTTTATTCGGGCGAAGGCGAAAGGCTACAGATTCTACAGACGCTGCCGGAAGCGATGGTACAATCCGCAGGACCTCAACCTCCACAACCCACAGCTCTGCTGATGGTGGAGGTGGTAGATCACTGTTCTCTTCGCTGGTAAGTCGTACGCGAAGCACGCGCCGGCCACAGCCGTCGTCGCAGCCTCAGGAGCAACATGCCAGAGTCTTGTATGCTTACGCGGCAGCAGGAGATGATGAAATTACTGTGGCCGAGGGACAGGATGTTGTAGTAATTGACCCGGACGATGGATCTGGCTGGATTAACGTAAGATCTGGATCTACCACGGGGCTTTTGCCGGCAACCTACGTCGAAAATGTAATTGTACCAACTCGCACTGAGTCAATCAGTTCTGTCAGCACGTCTGGCAAGAAGAAGGGTCCCGCCGTAGCACCTAAGCGCGGAGCAAAGAAGATCTCATACATGATTGCGTTGTATGATTATGACGCAACTGCTCCCGATGAGCTTACGATCCGAGCTGGAGATAAGATCCAAGTCATCTCGGAAGATAATGGAGATGGGTGGACTGAAGGAGAACTGAACGCCATGTCTGGAACGTTCCCAACATCTTACGCCAAAGCTGCATAAATAATATTTGCGTTGTTGTCTAAGCAAATAAACTTTAGCTTTTTCTGATGTAGTTAACCATGTCATTAGGCTGTAACATCAAGTTCCATCTGAGTGGGACCTAGCTAAGTCTGCGGATCTGTAGCTTTTAACGTTTACCCCTTGAAATTTCACGTTTGCAGATTTGACCCCTTAACCTCTACTTTTCGACTTTCTCGTTCGTGATAACTTCAATTCAAAGCTAACAACCTCGAATCGGTAGTAGTGTTTAACTTGGTGTGACAGGAGACAGACTTTATATTTCTTTCGCTCATTATTAGCATTTTGCCTTTAATATCTTTGTTGGTGTAAGTCAGTTGTGACGCGCGGTCATCTATATACTCTTCTCATCGGCGAACTACAGTATATTATAATTCAAGATGGGTATGAGAATGTCAAAGATCATGGTGAGTTTGTCTGTCCTGTACTCGATTGGGGTGGTGATAGGGAATCTAACATTGTTATACAGGCCAAGCTCCTCGGCAATCGAGAAATAAGGTACGCGCGATGAGTATACATATTTCTCCGGTGTGAACAAAACATGCTAATAGATAAGAATTCTCATGCTTGGACTGGATGCGGCAGGCAAAACTAGTAAGTTGTCTGGTCTTGTATTTGTGTGTTTGAATCGTTACTAAAGTCAAATCTCCAGCTATTCTCTACAAGCTGAAACTGAACCAGGGGTGAGTATCATATATATAGTAAGGGTGTGCTGATATTGTTTGATCTCTAACTGGAACCAGCATATCGACTGTTCCTACCGTTGGCTTCAATGTTGAAACTCTGACCTACAAGAATATCAAATTCAACGTCTGGGACGTTGGTGGACAGGAAAAGATCAGACCGTTGTGGAGACACTACTTTACAGGGACGCAGGGACTTATATTCGTCGTGGACAGTGCAGATCGGGATCGAATTGACGAAGCAAGGCAAGAGCTGCATCGTATTATCAATGATCGAGAAATGAAAGACGCGTTGTTGCTGGTGTTTGCAAACAAGCAGGATCTGCCTGACAAGATGCATCCCAAGGAAGTTACTCAGAAGCTGCAACTTGATAGCCTCAAGGGCCGCACCTGGTGTGTCGTGGCAAGTACAGCAAAGACTGGAGAGGGTCTAGTAGAGGGATTATCGTGGCTATCCACCAACATTCCCGAAGAAAAGAAATAGAGTACGTGGGGCTTTCGTGTCTAGTCTGAGAAAGTGGATCTTTAATACCAGTTTTAATGTATATGACTCATTACTAATAATAATACCAACTAAGAAAAACAAATGGGTACATATTTCGGATTATTTCTTATTTGCGGCTAGCCATGCATGAGCATAGATGTCTGCCTCTGCCAAAAGACCAGTTTTCAGAGGAGCCCAACCTAGTAGAGCCTTAGCACGATCCGAATTTATGTTACTGGAGGTCGCCAATGCAAATTCAAATGCACTCTCGGGAGACGGCTCCTTAAAGTTGATTTGACCTTTGAATCCGAGAGCTCTAGCAGAAACTTCCAGAGCCTGATTGTACGATTCCACAGACGCGCCCAAATTGAAAATTGGATAGACCCCTACCTGAGAAACAAGCTCCACTTTCTCGACAAGAAGCCTCAGTCCTGTAGCAAGGTCCTCGACGTGAATCACCGTGACTGTCGAGCTAGGGCGGACCGGAATTGTAACACTATCCTCGCTCAGTTTTGAAAGAATTGTACCGTAGTACAACCCCCAGATAGGTGAGTGCTGGCCATAAACAAGAGCAGGACGAGCAATAACCGCATTCAAAACATCGCGGGTAGAAATAATATCTTCTTCAAGCTTTGGTCTCCATTGAACGAGCGAAGGAATCGTAGCTGTATCTAAGGGAGTCAACTCAGTGATAACTTTGCTGCTTGCGCCATGAACCCATGCTCCACTCACATAAACAAAGCCAATCTTGGGCGCCAACGGATTAGCTCCAAGACGCTTCTTACCAATTTCAACTAGGCGTCGAATAATGAGAGGAGTGTCTGTTGGAGATCCAGCGAGATCCACGACTATATCCAAACGCTCCTTCTCTACCACATCCAAGTAGTCAACATTGTCTCCAGTGGCTGCAACAGGAATAACTTCAATCTTAGCGAGAGCATCGGCTTTCTCCGGGGACCTAGCCAAACCGTAAACGCTGTGGTTATATCTTCGAAGTGCCTGAGCAAGGCTATTGCCAATAAACCCAGTGGCTCCAATGAGAAGTACTCTGACCATTCTAACTGCAATAAATATTCGACTTTCTCTTTCTCAACTGTTTTTATTCAACAAGACAACGTACAAAGGCTCTGAATTTATATTGCGCCGGTGCTGCTTATTGTGACGCACCAGCTATACAGCCGCACTAATTCTGGGGAATGGTGGGAGACTGCGGTGATAACAAATCATCTCCTAGCCCCGATATCCGAGCCTAAGTCCTGACTGCTCCTCCGTTCTTCATCTCGAGCTAATCAACGGCGATGATTGCTCGATTTCAGTATTGTTGTATGGGATTTTCACAGTATAGCGAGATCCTGGTCGTTTTGTTAATGTCGCTCTTCTGATCCACTTGTCAGGGCTTTACATAGTTATTCGAAATAAACCATGAATTACTAAACATGTCACGTATGCCCGAGCTCGGAGGTGGATCTCCATTTACGGATCTGTGGAGTGGAAATTGCTCTGAAATCAGAGTTTGGAAGGGCATCATCGGTGAAGTTCTAATGCACGGTGTTGTGGTGACGGCTGAGAGGTATTACTAATGCAACATCGATTTCAAAGATATGTCCGTGTGCTTCATAGGCCCTTACCAAATAGGAAGTCGGCAAAAACCTCCAATACTGCAAGCCTATAGTATAAACAATGTTATCGCTTCAGTTGTCGTTAATATCATTCAGTAAAAAGATTTACATTCCTTAGTGAGATGCTGCTTGGCCTGCGTGCGGCGCCCCTTAACCTAGGCTAAGCTTGTGTGTGAGTTTATAGTGGGGATATTACTAGTCATTATATGTCACTTTCTATATTATTGCTTAATTTTTTTTATACTTTTGGTTTCTTTAAAAACTAGAATTTGGAGCACTTCATTGAGTTTTTCTTTGAACCAGGCCATCAGGTCGTTCGTCCAGCCGTAAGGCGATGTCACTGGGTTTGTAATCCATGAAAAAGTGCTTGAGAATAAGCTCAATAGCCCATGACACTCCCAAATCAAAGATCATTGATCCAGAAAGTCTCAGCTTGAAAGTGCCATCCATGGGCACAAGCTTCAACTGCTCATTCATCTCAGGCATAAACTCAGTGGCGCCGGCTAATGCAAGGGCACCAACACCGAGAAGCCCATAATACATACCCTTGTTCTCCGAGATGGATTCTCGGAAGGGTCTACCCTGGTAATTTACAGCGAATGTAGACACCTGCTGCGCCAGCTGCAGAAGGTAGATTGCAGTATTGAGTAGAGAAGGAGAAAACTCGGCCTCAAGGTCAATGTCAGAATCCCGCGGTTCCAGAAGATATACATGATGAGTAATGTACACCAGGGTTATAATATGCACCGCAAATTGGCCTAGAATAGAACCCATAATATACCAGTTGAAAATTCCAGGCTGGGGTCGCTCCTTTGAGAGCTTGTCGACAGCACGAGCACGGGAAATAGACAAGAAACACACGGACAATAAAACACCAGAGATTGTAGCCTGACCATCCCCAAATTTGATGCCGGCAAGATACAAGACACTCAAAGAATATGCTGAGATAAGACAGTTAAGTGCCAAAATCTTGTACATTTGAATTGTGGCAACCAAAGTACATCGACCCTGTCGGATGATGTTTGAAATCGCAGATACATTGCCTAACTTCGAAGTGAAAGGCGCCGCTACAGATGCGTCACCCAGCTTCAGTGTCGGTGCCTCGCCCTCTGCATTCTCCTCCTCCATCATAGCCGTCAATTTGTCAGCCAAAGCAGCGGCCTTGTTGGGGGCAGCGCGAGAAGTATCGACCTGCATACGACTAATTTCTTCTTTGGTCTTGTCATCAACTTTACCACCCCGGGCTTCAATCGCCTTGACGTAATGAGGGTTCTTAGGTCCAGGGGGGTACAGATGGGCAATCTGTTGAGGTACAGGGGGGATATTTCCATTCCATCTAGTCAACATGTCAACCTGCTTGTCATAAAGGCCCTTCATAGCCTTAAACTTGTTCTGTTCAGCAATTTTCTTCATGCCTTCTTCAGTACCGTTAAGCAGGGCAACACCAACATGAGCCTGCTTCAGGGCCCCAACATCGTTGGTACCATCACCACACATCAGCGTGGTGTAGCCAGCATGCTTCAGAGTATTCAAAATAAATTCTTTCTGCGATGGAGATACACGGGCGTAAACCCAAGTATGTCTGATCAAATCCACAATGTGCTCATGGTCAACCAATTTGGCCAATGCATATCCGCTGACACACAGATCGTACTCCTCATATAGAGAAATATTGACGGGATCAGATATCTTCACAGGAATGATTGTCTTCTCATCCACCGATCGCCAGACCAACTCATGATTTCCATGACCCTCTTCAGGAAGATCCAATATCAATACTTCTCGCTCAACAATTGCCACCTCACGAGCTACATGAACTGCGGTAAGAGGATTGTCACCAGTAATCATCACCACACGGTGGCTAGACTCATTAAGCATCTTTACAACCTCAACCGCATCATCCTTAAGTGGGCAGTGGAACACCAAGAACCCAGCAAAGATCAGGTTGCTCTCAACACTCTCTCGTGCAATGCTAGTAACCTTACTCTCGCTGATTCCGCTCTCAAGATACTTGTAAGCAAAGGCAAGCACCCGACTTCCTGTCCTGGTAAATGACTTGAAAGTCTCCTCGTAATCCTTAGGTACATCCGTAATCATCGTACGCAGGGTCTCAGGTGCCCCCTTGACAGCAACCAAAGTCTTTCCTTCAACATTTGCAATGCTGGCAGACCTCTTGAGCGCAGAAGAAAACTGGAATCGTCGAAGGATCTTAAGCTTGTGTGAGCTGTTGAGTTTGCTACGAACTCGCTCATTCTTTTCTACAGTCCATTTCAGCGCACTAAGAGTAGTCTTTTCCAGTGGATCACCAACAATTTCGCCATCTTCAAGCAATACAAGTGAGTGTGCAGCGGCCAAGACCAGAGTACTCTGATGGGAAATCTCTTCGATGTTCACGATGCCACGAATATCATCAGACACTCCAGCAACTCCTTCAACTATCAAATCTTCACCAGTCAAGGTACCAGTCTTATCAAAGCAGCACACATCAATTCGTCCGGCAAAGGGAATCCTGAAAGGCTCAGTACAATAAATGTAGAACTTGCTCAGTGCGGCCAATGAGGTATTAACAGCTAGTGTCAGCTCCATGGGCAGCTCGGGAGGAACGACTGAGGTAACAATCAAGATACAATCCAAGAGAAGCTTTGATCGCTTACGATCGACCTTGACTCCCTCAGTCCATACATACCAACTAGCCGCGATGGCGAAGATAAGCAAGAAAAGAATGAAGAAATAAGCCTCTTTGTTACCAGCACCAACACGTTCAGTAGAGAAAATCATAACCCGTACAAGACTACCTTGGCTTGTCTCAAATCCAGTCTTGGTAACGACTGCCAATGCCCCTCCATCAGGTGCTAGCGGAATATGAGGATTAACAACTTCAGAAGTTTGCATAACCTTAGTTCCACCATACAGAGCTGCATTCTTATCAACACCGTCCAGGTTAAGGATTTCGCCATCGGGTCGTAGTTGAATGGATTCTTTCAGTAATGGAGTCGACTCGCCGGAAAGCATGGCCTCGTTAACGATGGCAGATCCATTGATCAATATCAAATCGCATGGCAGTCCTGAATCCTCCTTAGTCCGAACAACAGACACAACATCGCCAGGGAGTAGCGCATCAGTCTGGATTTCCTCCCATTTGCGGTTTCTGTAGACATAGATGCCGTATGGCTGAATTCCCATGCCTCTAAATTCCATCATAGTACGCTGTCTCTGGAACACTACAGTAGACTCAAATCCAACCAGCATGATCAAAGTGAAAAGGGAATAGTACCACAATTCGTCCATAAACCATAGACCGACGCAGAACATCTGGAATACGAAGAAGGGGGCAACGGCATGCTCCTTGAATAATTCCGTAAATGTTGGCACAGGAATATCAAACTTATTAGTCCCGTATTTTCGAACGAGATCGCCAACATTATCACCCAGGCCCTCGCAGCTCTTGAAATCACCGATTTTGGGTTGTTGGTCGATCAAGAACTGTGGTGGGGAAAAAAAGTCCCCCTCAGGATAGTACAAAAATCGGCGCTTCTGGAAGACAAACGAGATCTCCTCGGCTCCGTGGCTATTCACCCTGTCAAGCTTGCAGATTTCTGGAGATCCATTGTTGGCAACCGGGATCAGTCGAATCAAGCTGGCTCCAGCCACAGATTGGGCCTTTTTGGTCGTGAAACTAGTGTTAATTTCCACATTCCAAAATGGCATGAGCCAAAGCAGGGCCTGAAACGAGATTATAGTTCCCAAAAATACAAATGTCCATTCAGAACCATTGATATATTCTTCGTACTTTGTGAAGTATACATATCCAAATAATGGATAGAGAAATGCAAAAGGCCACGTATAGGGTCTGACTATCAGCGGCAACGGATTATGAAGCGTAGCGTCCGCAATCGTGGGATTGGGCACCAGCCTTGAAGCCCTTTAAAATATACATTAGATCAAAATCAAAGTTCCATCAGCTCATGCTATCCTTATACGCACATGGTTGTTTGAAAGTACGGTCGTTGGAGTTGGCTGAAACCACTACCTAGACTACTATCTGGATGGCACAAACGTTCTTTTCGCTTCCTTCAATTATTGCGAAGGTGAAAAAAAGTCCATGCAGTTGCTTTGGCAACAACTCGTTTTTTTCCCCCCCCCGCCAGAGATACAGTTACGGCATTTGGGCCCACCATCGCACGCATGCCTGCACTGTGACACCCTAGTTAGTTTAGTTTATTGGGGGAAATGACGGAAATAAATCATGAAATGTGCAGCCGTCAGTTATCTCTGGCTCATTTGGTCCAGGAATCTTCCAGTGAGTTATATCAAATAGCGAGCATGTCCAGTAAATATTGGACGCGAAGTGATCGCACGGAATCTAAAAGTAGTAGACATAGCGAATGAGAAGGATGTGAAGCATTCTTTTTCCGTAGACGAAATGATCGTTATAATATAGATAAACACTGAGCATGCAGCATATCGGCGGTTGATATTGCTGTATCTGCAGCTGTCTCTGACGAATTGATGGAATCTATTTCGCATAAGGCCAGCACTGAATCTATATAGATTGTATTCTTGTTCTGTTATCATACTCCAATCACATAAATTAACATTAATACAATTACACTGCAAAAATTACAAAAAAAGAGAGAACAATCACGCTAATGTCGTCATATCTTGTATACAAAGTCGCCGTTTATCATTATGAAGTTGGACTTCTCCATCTCTTTCAATGCCGACATTGCTTCGATGTCAGTAAATACATCTTCGCTTTGCATTCTCTTGTTCACTTCCCCAATAAGGTGATCAATTGAAACAGGGTTTTCCGGAGAGTATTCCGGCATTGCCATGATCAGCCCCGAGATCCTGGCAAACTCAGATAATCGCGACCTGGAAACTTCACTCTGAGATGGCACACGCGATGTCGACTGAAGAGGATGCTCGTTATTCGCGACTTCGGTAGATTCTTGAGAGTGCTCCGTATCCATGCTGCTCGCCCACGATTCCTGACTAAATGAAGGTACAATGCCAGAACTTTCTGGGACTTGCGCTAAAGTCGCTGATGCAGCTGCACGAGCCTTCTGTCGCGCTGTCGTAATTCGAGGATCCAGGTTTTCCGGCTCGTCAGGGTTATCCATATCATCATCGTCATCTTCCAGCGCTACTTCCATATCGCCTTCCTCTTCCTCCTCATCTTCAGTCTCTGCTCCTGAACTTTCGCCCTCCTGAGGAGTTGTCCTTCGTCGCTTTGCAAGAGACTTCTTTCGGATCTCTTTGAACAGGGCAAATCTCAACAGCTCTTCCGCAGCCTTGGCATCTTTTTTCTCAATCACTTGAGATAGCCGAGCTTTCGCATGCGCAGTTGAGAGACGGATCAATGTCTCCAGAGTACGAGCGGTAATTGGAGAAGTCCGTCTTTGGTTACCTTCCAAGTCGTCATTCCTCAACGCAGCGTAAGTAGCAACAATATAGTCCTGGGCTCCCTTATTAAGAACTGGTCTAATTCTGCTCTTGGCGAACTGAATATACTTTCTAATGAACGGGATACTGAGCACTTGATGATTATCACTGTGCCCAGGTCTCCTTGCTTCCGCAGCAGCCGCTAGACCTGCATGCAGCACACTATCAAACTTCTCATACACAAGATCATTCTGAGTTTGGTCGCTAGCATCCTCTCCTACAGATAATGTCTGCCCGAGATTCTCTCGCACAGGCTCGCCTTCTGCCGCGCCCGGTGGTCTATATTGGTGCATGCGAAGGACATGCTCAGATATCAGTCTATCTCGTTCGTCATCGACTTCATCAGTTACAACAAAGAGCAGATCAAAACGTGAAAGGAGTGAGTCAGGGAGAGCAATATTTTTGTGCGGGTCCTTGTGAGTATCATATTGGCCAAATACCGGGTTAGCAGCAGCTATTACGCTGCATCTGGCATTTAAGGATGTGTGGATTCCTGCTTTCGCAATTGTCACAGTCTGTTGTTCCATGACTTCATGGATCGCTACTCTATCGATATCGCTCATTTTGTCAAACTCATCGATACACACTATTCCACGGTCAGCCAGGACCATCGCACCGGCCTCTAGCCTTCGTTCACCAGTCTCTTGATCAGTCGTAACCGCCGCAGTCAAACCAACACCTGAAGAGCCCCGACCTGTAGTGGCAATTGCGAGGGCTGCAGTATTAAGGACAAATCGGAGCATCTGCGACTTGGCCGTTGAAGGATCACCAACCATGAGGATATTAATATCTCCTCTGATATGAGTTCCATTCTCCAGGTTTTTTTCCATACCGCCCAGAAGCATCAGGAGAACAGCCTTCTTAATGTAATCATGCCCATAAATACTCGGGGCCAGCGATTGAGAAAGAAGGTCAAATACATTTCTCTTCTTGCCTACCCTGCTGATGTTTCGAATATCTCCTGGTGTAATCGGAGCTTGTGCGACCGAGCCATTTGCCTTAGAGGACAATAGCACTACGTTATTTGCGATTAATAGCGACCGGAAAGTCGAGCTGGCACCATTTCCACCTCCTCCTCCGTTACCAAGTGATCGGTACACTCCCACGAGCTGAACACGGTCACCTGGCTTCACACTGTCAGCCAGATCATCGTCCATGATCACGTCAATACTTCTAGGCAGCTGTCCAGCAGGAGCCCGTTCTGGCATTTCTTGTATCGAGATGGTCTGATGGTCTCGATAAGTACAGTATCCGTACTCGGTCACGAGTGGGTTTCCATTACTATCTTCAGTGGGATACACAGTAGTGGTCGGCATAGGGTTGAATGAAGTAGTCTGGTCACGATACTCCCGCGCATGGAATATCCCCGTCGCGTCGCAGTAATGCACGGACCTTATGATTTTGGGCCTCACGAGCGACACCCGCGTCACAATACCCTCGATGCTAACCATGCTGCCCAAATCGGACGCGTGAATAGTACGCGGATTCTTGGAGTGGTCGCCAAACGTTCCTTTGAACCCAACGTGAAAGTAGGCCGCCTCGTCGATATGGTGAGTGGCAGGGTCTCGGATTGCAAATGCCGTATCCCTCAATGCCTTGTCTGCTGATGGAAGATAATCAGACGGAAAAGACAGTACTCTATGCCTTATTAATAAAAACAGCACAAATATAAAATAAAAATTGAAATAATCTCCTGGATTGTTGCTTACCCTTCCCATACTTCTCGATCCCAGTCTCGAAGGTTGTCAAGGCTGACAATAAGACGGCGCTCACCTCTCTGAAGCATTCGCAGAATCTCTTCTTTGTAGTCGTCATCGCCGTTATCGAAGAATTCGGTAAATTTTCTAATTCTATCCGTCACGGCAGCATCTGCCGAGACGTCGTCATCTGCCGTAGTCGACATTGCTGGTTACTAGTCTAAAACAAAGTGAGGTGGGAAATGTCAAGTTTTCGGCCGTGCCCTTTAAAGGAGTCAGTCAGCCTTCTGCTAATTAAAAAGCGCGTCGTGGACGCGAAACTCTCCCAGCTCTTGACGATCACCCTACGAATGCGAATCAAGTGGGACCTTGAACTATTCTTGACTATCGTCCTAACGAATGCGAGCTATAGCTATATGTTTTATTTCGCTTCTATTACACTATCTGAGCTTGATATATCGAAGTACTTCGGTTCTCATGAGTGCTGTTTTCCTAACAGCCACTTCAAAACTTGAAACACAAGGCGTCAAGCAAGTCGCGCATGATGTGGCTCTACACACTCGTTGTACGTTTCAGGCAATAATTGAGTGGGATATGTATCGCCGTGGTGAGTGGGCATTTGTTTTGCTTGAATCTTATATCGCGAGGGATTGAAGAGGCTTGTCGCTGTTAAACTTCTGCTGTGGTTAAATATGACGTCCAGAGAGATGGCTGACGCCGCTGGCATCGTGCTGCTGGCATCGTGCTGCTGCTGTCTTTGGTGATGATGACTTCCAGAAATGCGACGAGTCTCAGTATCCAGTGTGGTTTCGAATCCCAGACAGGTTTAATGCAGCGTTACCGATGCAAAACGCGGAGTGGGAGTTCCTACTATCGGAAAGTCTTTCCGGAGATTCCATCATTCAGACAATTAAAACTCTATACGGGCTGGTGTTTAATGCCCAATTAATTTGGGCCAAATTCGTCGCGCAGTACTGGTGCCCGCGCGTTTCGCTCTGGGAGTTTTCGTTCGTCGTGGTGGACATCACCCATTAACTGACAATTGCCAGAAACGTCCAATTCATGCATAACAACAACTGGGGTGTTTTTAATATTTCGACGGTATGAGTGGCGAGAGTTCAATGAGTCGGCAGCGAATCAGGTCCTCAAGTAGTCGTCTCAGCCGTCCATTGAACATCTTAGATCTGCCTAATGAAGTGTTACATTACATAATTCTGCCCGATCGCTTCATCGATTACGAGTGCTTTCTGACAATCCGCTTGGTATGTCGCGGATTTAGAGATATCTGTGCTGCGAATGATCTGTGGATCTATCCCTTGGAAGAGGTCACTAAGAAGATGGGCTACATTTATGCCAAAGAGGAACGACCAAATGTTAAGGGCTTTTTCCAGGAAGTGATAAACTACGGGAAAATGCGAGAACGGATCCGAGAACTCATCAGCTGTCTTGCAGAGGAACCAGTCAATGAATCTCTGCCGAAGGTCTTCGAGCTTTGTCGACTGGGAATAAAAGCAGGCTTTGAATTAAGAGAACTTAGAATGTCGAGAGAAACAGCTATAGAGCAGTTCTATGCTCATAATATAGGTACCTGTATTTCTATTGTTTCTGCTGTGGAACAGCTCATAAATATGTTGGACGAAGAGGCTGGGGCCAATTTCGGCCTGGTTCCAGCTTATATGGAGCAGATAGCATGGAGATGCCGTAGGTCAAGATACTTTGGTAATTTTGGGATTTTTGGTCCTAGTCCGTGTAAGAGTCATGAACTGCTGAGAAACCGTGATATCAAACCAAAAGTGCGGCGGGTAATGAAAATGCATATGCCTCAGATACCGATTGCACTTCTACTGAAGGAACCGCTCAACCAGTTAGCGTCTATATGTCGCCGTGCCGCGGAATTTGACTTCAAGATATATCCTCTTATAGTAGACGTTGGTATTTACGGAAAGGTTATAGATGAATCCGATCCTGATGGATTTTTCTTGGTCGATGTGGAGCGTGGTGGCAAATTTCGAACTAAGCAGCATGTTTCTGATCTGAGTCGAAGCTTCAATAGAGGTACTGAAGTTGATTTTAACCCCGGTACTATAGGGCAGCTAATGAAAAGGGGCTTGAAACTGATGAATTACAGTTCTGAAGACTTTTGTGACGAGCTTTTGACGCTGATATTGGGGTCAGGTACAGCCGATGTAGCATCTCGGAATGTGGCTAGTTTTATTGAAAAGTGTGATACATCTGGAAGATTTGTCGACTCCGTCGTCAAGGTCATGCTGCGAAAGATGAATATAGAGCGACCCCATCGAGACCTGACATCTGTGGTATTTGATCATGAAGTTACGGCAGACTCGCTCTGGCAGAAACCGCCTCCACTCCCCAATAACCTCGAGCCACAGTTTCTTATAGGCCAGACTGTCAATTATATCGGCGACTTTTATACCATTTATGTCATCGCGGGGTACGAGGTTGATCCACGAACGCAGAAAATAACCAATAGGGCATATAGTCTCAAATCCGAGGGTCTGCACAGAATCCGCGAGTCACGGTTGCGCCTGTCGGAGCCAGTAGTTGAGAGATACCCAGGTTATGAAGAAGAGGGATTTCCTGTCTACTATCTTTTTACTAAGTATGATCAACAAAAATCTAGATTCATTGCTAGGCCGGGGTTGCTGGATGCTGTATATCCTAATCTTTGTCTCACATATGCTACCTGAGTTTGGGTCGACTGGTGCCTATACCCATGTTTTAAAGCTGTATTTGGGTATTGAGAGAGAAACAAACTATTTATTTTTCAAGAATATGCAAGGTCGAATATTAGAAAATGATATTAGACTGGAGATAATGGGTTGTTTCCGTCGATTACAGCTCTATACGGTAATTTTTATTGTTACCATTTGTGAATTATGCATTCATACCCGAGCTGGTTGGCTCGAACCTTATGTCACTCCCTATCGTAATACGAAACTGTTGACACCATGACTCACACCCTAATTCATCTGTGGAATCACCAAACGCAAGCTATTAAAAGTACATCTATCGATCCGTGTATAAATAATTGGATTGTTTTTTGTAACATTTCGACGGTATAAGTGGCGAGAGTTCAATGAGTCGGCAGCGAATCAGGTCCTCAAGTAGTCGTCTCAGCCGTCCATTGAACATCTTAGATCTGCCTAATGAAGTGTTACATTACATAATTCTGCCCGATCGCTTCATCGATTACGAGTGCTTTCTGACAATCCGCTTGGTATGTCGCGGATTTAGAGATATCTGTGCTGCGAATGATCTGTGGATCTATCCCTTGGAAGAGAGGTCACCAGGAGAAAGGGCTATATTTATGCCATGGAAGAACGACGAAATGTTGAAGATTTTTTCCAGGAAGTGATAAACTACGGGAAATTGCGAGAACAGATCCGAGAACTCATCAGCTGTCTTGCAGAGGAACCAGTCAATGAATCTCTGCCGAAGATCTTCGAGCTTTATCGACTGGGGATAAAAGCAGGACACGGATTGGACGAACTGCAGAGGTCGATAGAACGGTCGACGCTAGAACGACACTATGCTCTCAAAATTGGGACTTGTATTTCTATTGTTTCTGCTGTGGAACAGCTCATAAATATGTTGGACAAAGAGGCTGGGACAAATTTTGGCCTGATTTCAGCTTATATCGAGCAGATAATCTCTACATGGCGCCCATATAATGCTTATGTTGCTTTGGTCTCGCTCCCGTTTATTCCATACAACGCAGTTTCATCTCAGAAGTTTCTACTGACGTTGGTCTCAAAGATAAAGTGCGCTCCTTAATAGAAAGTCATTATAGACTTCATTACCGACCTGAACTGAAAATTGAATATATATTATGGAACTCGTTATACAAACCGGTAAGTATATTCGAGAGGGCAAATAGCAGAGGTTTGAAAGTATATCCTCTTATACTAGATGGTAGTATTTACCTGAAGGTCATGGATGAATCTGATCCTGACGGATTCTTCTTAATTGATTTTTATTCCGACAAAGTTCGAACTAAACAGTATATTCTTGGTCAAAGCGTTGATGGAGATAGTGAAGTTGATTTTGACCCTGGTACTATGGGGGAGCTGTTGAAAAGAAGGTGGAGAAATGTAAACTACTTAGATTCTAACCGCTTGGAGGTTTGTCTATTGATAATTATAATGAGGTCACGTACAGCTGAGAAGGCATCTCAGAGAACTGGTGATTTTACTAGAGAGTTCGATGCTTCGGGAGAATTCCTTGAGACTGTTGTCAAAGTCATGCTGCGGGAGATGGGTATAAAGTCAGCCCATCACGATCTGACTTCTGTGGTATTTGATCAGGAAGTTGTGGCACATTCGCTCTGGCAGAGACCACCCCCACTCCCCAGCAATCTCGAGCCTCGATTCCTTATAGGCGAAACTGTGACTTATTGCGACTACAATTCACCTTTATTATCTCTGGATATGAGGTTCATCTTCAAACGAAGATATTAACCAATTGGTTACTTGACTGCTGTTCCCATAAAGAGAAGATAATGACCGATGGCTTATTTAGTTACAGATCCGATAAAATGAGGAAAATCCCCGAATCACAGCTGGTTTCACAGTCAATAGTTTTTCGAGACCGTATGCGTGATCATGGTACATATCTTTTACCTTTAAGTTATCTCTTTACTGGATACGACCAACAAAACGCCAGGTTCATTGCTAGGCCTGGGTTGCGAGACACTATTTATCCTAATCTTTGCCTCACGCCTGCAGATGTGGCTACTTGAATTTGGCTGACTCGATTGGTACCGCTGTATCTGGGTATAAAAAGAAGAAGCAAACTAATTATATTTATTTTCTAGATGCATGCTTGTTTGGCCTGCCGAAAGTTTTAGGGAGATATTAGACAAGTAGAGCAGAAAGGAAGAAAGAAGTCACAACCATGCCCAATGGGAAAAGAACGACGGATGATGTCAGCTTAGGAGCGATGAGTCCAGGTGCAGCATTCTTCGAATGAGTAGAGGACGCCGTGGAAGATGACGAGGTCGAGGAAGACGGAGATCCAGACTCATTTGAAGACGAAGTTGAATTATTATCGGAGTCATCGCCATTCTGAGTAGAAGCACCAGAGGTACCCAAGGGCCTACCAGCACCATTCGTCATGTACTGTGAAGCTGCTGATGGCAAAGACGGTATAGTCCCATTTCCCTCCCAGATTCCCTTTTCAAAGGGAGGGCAGTTAGATGGCGCCTTACTGGTGGAAGCACCAGCTGCACCAGTTGGGTTGGGACTGTTTGCCAGCTGAGATTTGAGGTTGGCGAAATCGGGAAGTGTGGACACTGTGGCATTTTCAATCTTAACAAGACCATAATTATCTTGCTCCTGTGAATACTCGTATACACATCCACCCGAGTAAACAGGAGACATTTCATCCGAGAAAATCACTGGAACCTCGGTGAACTTTCGGGGAGACACTGTGTTGCAGCCGTACTCCGAAAAGAACATCGGAATCGAATAGTTGGCATATTGCTCCACATTTGCCTGGTAACCACTGATTTGGAATGAGGAAGCGCCACACCATGAGTAGTCATTCATGCCAAACATATCAATTCTCTCTGATTCGTCTCCACAATTGAAGTACTCCATCTGCTCCCATCTGTTGAGCGAGATATCAGCAGCGCTGTAAGCGACAGGAATCTGTCTTTCAGACTGCTTGGAGATATACTCCTTCATGTCTCGGACAACAGCCTTGATGTAGGGTGCAGTACCAGTTGTGCTATTGTCATTGATAACCTCATTAGCAGCAAAAAAGCCCAAAACATTGTCAAACCCCTTAAACGCATCGACAGTAGCAAACACAGACTGCAAATAGGCAGCATTGTACGACGGACCAGGGTCAGCTCTGTTTATAGAGTTCTTGGGCGTGTTCACGTCCAGCAACAAGTAGATACCCGCATCGGCTAGCATGCTCATGCAAGCGGTGTGATTCTGAGAGTTATCAACCGTGTAAACACGAACAGTATTAATGCCCAGCTCGGTGAACATCTTGACATCCCTGGTACATCCGTCTTCATCGGCCAACGGATCTTTAGCCTCGGATGAACCTCCTGGCTGGTAGTCGAGGCCCCTAATGTAGAAACGATCCGACTGCCCCTGAACATACAAGGCATTGCCCTTCACTTCCACTGGTTTCAGCGCTGCTGCCAGTACGGTTCCAGCCGCTGCAGCACCCAGACACAAAGCACTAGTAGCCTTCATAGCTTCTATCCAGTCGAAATCAGCAAATAAAATATCAAAGAAACGAATGTGAAGAAGTTAACGACTGTTTTGTATTTGATACGAGGTTGTATGCGTGGTGGTGGTGGTGTTGTGTTTTAGCGCTTGGGGAATTTGTTTAGTGGCCTAAAAAGAACTTTTTGTGGCTATAAATATTTTCACGCGGCAATCATTTGCCTAATCTGTAGCTTAGAGATCATCTACCTGCAGAAATCGGGGACTACGCGGCTTGTTCGAGTTTTGTGCACGTGACTTTTCTTTTTCCGAGTATAATCAGAATTAACGTAATATTAATATTAATATCATTCTTCTTCTGCTTTTTCTTCTTTTTCTTCTTCTTCTTCTTCTTCTTCAACTTGTTCAGGTTCAGGTCGTTGCTGTTCTTCTTTGTCGGATTCTTCTTCAGCTAGGTTCTGTTCTGCAGAATCTGCGGAATCGACTGGCAATTCATCCGCTGCTGTCTCAGCTTCTGGTTCTGCTGCAATTGCTGCTGCCGACGCTGCTGCTTTGCCGACGTCATTGGAAAGAGAGCTCGATGGATCTTCGAAGGTTTCCGAACTAGGAGATATTTCATCAACCTTGGTCTCTGCAGGGTGTTGAGTTATGTCCCGCATTCCTTCCTCCTGCACTGTAGCGCTGACCGCCGTTTCAGGGCCAGTCTCCTGCATAGGTCCCGCAATGGTGTCATCGACAGGAACAACATGATCTTCATTGTCTTCATCGTTTCCTTCTGCAGACTCTGCCTCCTCCCTGGTCTCAGTGGGCTCAGCAGGATCAGGCGCAGCAGTGTACTCCCATACATCATTGATCACGGTTGTCCAGGGAGAGACCGCACTAGCAGGAAGACGCCTTCCACGAGGACCCTTTGCCCTGACTTTTCTAGGATCTGTAGAAGAAGACACGGCTGCCGCGCTGGTACTCTCGGTCGCGTTGTCAGTGGTCTCAGGCTCTTTGGTCTTCTCTTCACTGCTGCTCTTGGCCTGAAAGGCTCCAGGTGGTGGGGGGCCTCTGGCAATCATGCTATTTAGATCCTGGAATAATGAAGCTCGCAATGCACCGATTTTCGAGTTGACCATAGGCTTGGCTTTGGGTCTTGGTGGTACATCTGCAGTCGGGACAAAATTATGTTGAAATTTTGCCGGTCTAGCAGGCACTGTTGGTCTACCCAGGGGATTTTTCGGAACCTGAGTCCCAAATTCAGAGCTACTGGTCCCTCTACTTATCGGACGGCGAGGAATCGTGGGCATCTTCTCAGTGCTAGATGATTCTTCTGAGGTTGGCTCCACCATTGCAACTGATTCCGACTGATTCTTAGTCTGTTCTCGTGTTTCAGTTACCGGCTGAACTTCTGCATCTTCCTTAGGCTCTAGTGAAGGAGCTGGGGTTTCTTTCGTAGTAGAGACCGGTGCGATTTCGGCCGATGATCGGTTTGGAATCTGCGGTAGTGCAGAATCACTATTTTCCATCTCCGAACCTGCTTCCAACGTATTGGCGGTTTCGGCTGAAACCACATCCTTTATCGGTTCAGGCCCTGCTTCATCTGTATGGACCTGGGCCTCCAACTCAGAGTCTGGTTCATTCTCAGTCGCAGGAGCAGGAGCAGAAGCGAGCGCAGGCTCTGGCTCTTGCTCCTTCTCCTCTGACCTCAATGGCCGGCTCTGAGGCCTGCTTGGTATTTGAGGGATTTCGGGCGAGTGCCTACTGATGATCTCGCCAGATATCTCTGGTGTTACACTCTTGGACACGGGCTCCTGTTCATTATCCTTCTCGTTCTCCTCTGACCTTACTGGGCGGCTTTGAGGCCTGCTTGGTATGTGAGGAATCTCGGACGAGTGTTCACTGAGGATGTCATCAGATACCTCTTGTATCCCACTTTCAGACATAGGCTGCTGCAGTTCATCCTTCTTTTTGCTCTCTGGCCTCACTCTCACTGGGCGGCTTAGCACCCTGCTTGGTATTCGAGGATTTTCGGATGATGCAGTGAAGGCCCCCTCAGATACCTCTTGCATAGTTTCAGATTCGTCTGAAGGTCCCGAAGGGGCTTGAGGCATTTCTGGTGTATCTTTCACAGATTCCGGGGTGCTTTCAGCGCTCCCAGGTCGACGAACTTCATCAGGTCTGCTCGGTACTTGAGGGACATCAATTGTCTCTTGATCCGTTTTATTCTGGACCAATGACTCCTGGGATTCCAAATTATGAGCACCTGAAGGTCTCTCTGGAATTTGCGGGATGTCAGAATCAGGCGAAGGAGTAGTAGTTCTAGCGGCAAAAGGTCTTCTGGGAATGTCAGGCAATTCCGCATGCTCTTGCACTTTCGCAGCTGTATCGACTCGTTCCTCAGAATCGATTTCATCCGTTGGCGCTTGCCGCCGCACAGGTCGACTGGGGATGGCTGGAGATTCTGTTTCTTCAACGCTTCTGGCAGTTCGACTTGCGGGTCGTCTCGGTATCACAGGGATGTCGGGAGATGAATCAGAGCCTGGTCGTTCCGGGATGCTAGGAATTGATGGTTCTAAATCACCAGTTACAGTTGGTGGGCTGCGCGGGGAGGCTTGCGCTATTTCTTCTAAAGCGTTGGATTGCACAGGTTCAACGACACTAGACAGCTCAGGCTCAGGAGTAGCAGTGCTACTTTTAGGCCGCTGGATCGGTCTTTTGGGAATTTCAGGCATAGGTGATTGGCGGTCACTAGCACCACCAGGTCTCTCTGGTATAGCAGGAACTGCACTCTCATTGCTGCTGCTGCTGCTGCTGCTGCTACTCCTCTCAGAGGCCTATTATCAACACAGGTAATTAGCACTCTCAATTCCACTTCCTGAGCCGCATATATTTATATATATAGTCAGTTGTGCTTACACTGCCCTGCGCCTTAGGACGAGGCGGTACGACCACTGGTATCTCTGACATGCTACTCCGTGGGTGGTGGTGGGCGGTGGTGGTGAGTGGTGTGTAGAACAAAACAAACCCTCCTGTGGGAGGCATATTGCGCGCCTTTTCTTCTACGGACGGGTCGAAGGAACACATGGCGCAGGCGCCCATTAACAGAAGAGCAATTAAGTAGCATAAACTAGGAAGTAGAGTAATTCAGTCTAAAGATGTCATTAAAGACGTAGTAAGAACCGGCATCGGGAATCAGGTGGAACACCTGAGAGTATCTCTGCGGGTTCTCCTCGTCGTCCACGACCAGAATGCCAGTAACCATGACAATTACGTCTCCACTGTTCGGAGAGGCCGGTTGCGCATCTAGAGTACTGATTTGGTGCGCGACCTTCTGGAAAGGAAGCGCAGTAAGCTTCTCAATGATGGCCTTTGCGCCCTGGACCTGAGTGGTCTCGAAAGTCAACATGGACAGATCCCGCTGTTTTGGCAGTGAGTTAGTATGTAGTGGCTCTGATCAAGACGGCGATGCTGCCACGTACGTAGAGATTTCCCAGCTGGCTTCGATCCTGATCGAATTGCTGGTAGTAGAAGTTGGTGAACTCCTCTGGATAAACGCATTAGCAACCTCCTCATGACATCAACCAGGCGGCCCCATCAAGGCTGAAGAAACTTACGCGCCAAAGACTGGAAGTTAACTAGAGAGATCAATTAGAACCAACAGGTCACGGGGCCTTTTCTTTCGGTCAGATATCACATGCTCACTTACCCGACATGTTTTATATAAATAAACGTATATATATATATCTGTGTGTGTATGTATATATATATATATATATTATATATATGTATTTGTTTTGCCTTTATAGGTGAAAACAGTGGCTTTTTTGTCTTTTGTTTTGGTTGGTGTTTCTGTTCTGTTTGTTTCGACCACTATTATTGTTAGGACCCAGAAATACGCCGTGCCGTGTGGAGCCAGTCTCCTGAGATACCTTAGCACGCATCACGTGACGCTAAGGATATGTGGTTCCGGTATACCACATAGCATAGGGAGATTGAGAACCCGGTTGTGCACAGAGCGAGGGGCGCCGCACTTCTGAGGCTGGAGCCCACCAGCGCCGGTGGCTCACTCGCTCACTCAGTTCAGCAGGGAATACTGTGGTTCGAATCTCTCATAGCTGTTTTACAGGGCACATTTATACATTTCAAACATGCTCTTCTGAATAACCTGGCGGTTTGGCACTGTCATTGATCATATAGCTGATAGTTGACCTTTCAGCCCCTACCAAGTGATACCAAGAGTCGCGAAACTACTCTGCCCTAACAACGACCCAATACCTTCATTTCAATGGAGGTATCCCTCCAGCTATCATCCTTCCATCCCATTCCAGAGATAATGCCCCGGATTGATCAAGCCCCACTACGAAGATTTAGATCTTGTTCAGCGCTTGCGATGCACATAGCCGCACGCAGCCGCATACTTCGAGGCTCGAAAAACAGTCACACGCACCCTCTGCCTGCGTACATTAAGGGCCGTGTCCACACCAAACAATTTTAGTTGGAAATTATCACAACCCACTCAAACTAAATAAAACTAGCGGTCTCCCCCATCTAACTACACACAACATCACCTTCGACAAGATGTCTGCTGCCAACAAAATCATCAGTACCGAGCCCTCAGAGCTCGAGCTCCAAATCGCTCAGGCTTTTATCGACCTTGAAAACTCTTCCGCCGACTTGAAGGCCGACCTGCGACCTCTGCAGTTCAAGGCTGCCCGTGAATTCGAGGTTTCTGGTGGAAAGCAAGCTATTGTTATCTTCGTGCCAGTTCCTTCTCTTCAAGCATTCCACAAGGTCCAACAGCGACTTACCCGTGAACTCGAGAAGAAGTTCTCTGACCGTCATGTCATCTTCCTTGCTGAGCGACGAATTCTTCCAAAGCCTGGCCGTCGATCGAGACAGACCCAAAAGAGACCCCGATCTAGAACTCTTACCGCTGTGCACGACGCTCTGTTGGAGGACCTCGTCTATCCTACTGAGATCGTTGGAAAGCGTGTTAGATATCAGGTTGGTGGTTCCAAGCTGCACAAGGTTATCCTCGACAGCAAGGACACTACCACTATGGACTACAAGCTTGAGTCTTTCCAGGCCGTTTACAACAAGCTTACTGGCAAGCAGGTTGTTTTCGAGATTCCTTCTGTCCAAGGTGAGGTCTACTAAACCATTTTTCATCAATGATTATTAGACTTTTGGAAAAAATTCATGTACACACCACCCTCAAAAGAATCGCTTCAACATGGCCAAAAAAGGACAAGTTGGATAAGAATAAAATATGAAAAAAAAAAAAATCTGCCTGCTCCTCCTCGTCAATCCTCTTTACGATTTTATTTTAAATCTCTTCATTTAATGTATTCATAGTTATTAAATTAACGTTGCAAAAAAAGATTATTATTAAAACATAGCTGTGTCACACCCTGCTATGACTTTGAGGCTCGCTTTAAGCGAAATGCATTTTGGCCTACAGGCCGTTCTAGATATGAAATATCCTCACCACTAATTACAGATGATGAAGAGTTGATGCTGGAAGAAAGAACCGGCCGAAGCGGGGATCGCTCAGGGTACGGTCTGTATGAGTATTCCGAGTCCTTAGCACTACTACTGCTGCTGCTGCTGCTGCTTTTGGTTTTTATCGGAGACGACGGTCTTTCTCTAGTTGGCGAAGACGGCGCGCGAGATCTTGGTTTGGACGGCGACGATTGTGCTGCAGCGGTGGTCGTCCTAGCTGTTGAGGATGCATCCGGAGAGGGTTGTGATTCAGGGGTAAGCATCTGTCTATAAACAAACCAGATCACTCCAACCACAAACCCCAGTATAAGTAGATAATGCAATAAAAGAGTCACATAGCCTGCCCAAAGGTTCAGAAAGTACTGAATGGAGGGTAGGAAGTATGCAATACAGAGTCCTATTGTTATGCCTGAGAAGTAGGCCTTTGGCGGCGATTGCAGGAACGATTTGACCTCATTCATCTGTGGCGGAGATCCACTTTTATCTTCAGCCAATATTGATGGAAAGGATCTGAGGGTGCGGGTAGTAGGAGACGACAGAGGAGACTGCTGCTGTGAGGAGTTCGGAGAAGGAGACCGGGACGTAGGAAGAGAATTGTATGATGCTGAAGTCAATGGCCCCATACTACCAGCAGTATACCTTTGGGAGATATTCAATTGCAGGTTGGTTGCACTGCGAGACGAGGCCGAGAACCGACGAGGAGGGGGCAATTGAGGGATATTTTCAAAATCAAACACAGAAGCCGACCTCGATCGAGTCTCGCATAGAAAGTCCTCGATATTATCCAGAGTCTGCTCTTCTTCCTCAGCTGTGAATACAAGTGGGCTTCTCTTCACGGCACCAACCACCGCCAGTTCGGCATCACCACCACCACCACCACCACCTGCTGCTGCTGCTGCAGAAGAGGGTTCGGTGACACTCATTTTTGCTTCGTTCTCCTTCCAAGCCACCAGTGTCCCGATTCTGAAGCCTGCAGCAAATGCGTGTTTCACCTTCTACCCTCAAAGACCTTGATAATTTTTTTGTGTTTTCTCTCTAGCTCGAACAGGAGTTATGCAGGTCTGGGTGGGTCCTCCCCGATCCTAATCAGATTATGGTAGATACTCTAGTAATCTTATACAAGATTAAGGGCCCTTTTTGAATGGAATTGAATCAGAGATCGAAGAAGACACCTAGAGTTACAAGCGCACAAAGGAGACCCAATATTGTGGTGAACGCGTGGTACGTGTGAAAAGAATACAAAGTAATGCGGTCCATTGTTTACTATTGCCGAAATGGGCTTGATGCGGAACACTTCCGTCGAAAACACTGTCAGCAACAGCATTGCATTCATGGTCGAGCTCAACCGTATTAGAAGGCTTGCGGAATGGTATTTACTATCAAAGATAGCTAGTGCTTTTTAAGTACTGTTATCTAAAGTAGGTTCATTTCAATGGACATATGGGAAGACATATACAGTGGATGCTTGTTTGCAATCGAACAAGGCCAGCCAGCCAGTCAGTCAGTATAAGTCTTATACTGATTGCAATCTACAACAACTCTACTAGTCTCTCTATACGAGCTTATATACACATCTAGCCAATTCTAAGATTACGTCTAGCCCTCATGGTAATATAGCACATCACGGGAGAGTAGCAGTTTCCCTAACCCCAGAAGGGGCGATGTGTGACTGTCTTTTTCCCAATTGGTACGTGCTGGTTTTTACGCTCAAGTCGTCAGTTTAGGGCCAAGGCTTGCAGCCCACTCAAACTTCACCAACTCTCGAAAGCCATTTGGACGATTTACCGCGCCTTTTCAAAAAAGTTTCAAGTCAAGTCCACGACACTTCAAACAACACAAACATCATAATAAAAGATGTCTGATAAGCTTTTTGACCTTACTCCAGAGGATGCTCAGCTTTTGCTGGCAGCTCAGACCCACCTTGGTTCTAAGAATGTCCAAGTTCACAACGAGCCCTATGTCTACAAGACTCGTCCCGACGGAATCAACATCATCAACATTGGCAAGACCTGGGAGAAGATTGTCCTTGCTGCTCGTATCATTGCTGCCGTGCCCAAGGCCTCTGACGTCGTTGCTGTTTCTGCCAGAACCTACGGTCAGCGTGCCGTTTTGAAGTTTGCCAACCACACCGGTGCTACTGCCATTGCCGGCCGATTCACCCCAGGAAACTTCACAAACTACATTACTCGATCATTCAAAGAGCCAAGATTGGTCATTGTCACTGATCCTCGAACCGACGCTCAGGCCATCCGAGAAGCTTCATATGTCAATATCCCAGTCATTGCTCTGTCCGACACCGACTCTCCTTCCGAATATGTCGATGTTGCCATTCCTTGCAACAACAAGTCTAAGCATTCTATCGGTCTGATCTGGTGGTTACTCGCCCGTGAAGTCCTCCGACTCAAGGGTGCTCTACCCGACAGACAGACTGCCTGGACTGTCATGCCTGATTTGTACTTTTACAGAGATCCTGAGGAGATTGAGGCTCCTGCCGCTGCTGAGGAAGAGGTTGTTGATGAGACTACTCAACAAGAGGTTGGTGTTACAGCTGGTGAGGAGTGGGAAGTTGCTCCTGATGCTGGTGCCGGCGCTGCTGACTGGTCTACCACCGACGACTGGACTGCTGAGGCCGCTGCTCCAACAGTTGCTTAAAAAGTATGAAATAAAAAGGAATAATCTTTTGTCATTTTCTTTTCTTTCTTACTTTCTTTGCCCAATGTCTCTTGCTCTATACACACGTTTCCCTCCTGCTCATATGATCCTTCTGTACAAAAAATTGATATTATTATAAAAAGTTTTACATGCTGGAGCATCGTTTCTCTAGAAGAGTGACAATTTTTTATTGAAAACAGAGAAAAAAAAAGACAGAAAATTATTAATAATAAAATAATAAAAAGTATACGGCCTATTAATGGAATGAATCAAGATATAACTTAGACGTCTGCGCTTGTGAGGTTTGTTTCTTTATTATTGTAGAACTAGAATGTTTCCTCCTGACTGGGGATCTCAAATCCTTCAATCGTCGAGTATAATATGGTTTGTATTTCCCGTACCAGCTGGCCATGTGTAGAGTCTGCAGAGAGTTGGAGTTGATCCAGTTTGGTCTCAACATCGGTCTCCTCCTCCTCGTCATGAGGAGGTGCATTATCAAGTTGTTCAGCTGCTGCTTGGATCAGAACCTCGATGTCGCGTAATTTCTGAAAGTAAAAGTCTCGCTCGGTCTCCACGATCTCAAATGCATTCAAAAGCTCTGAGTTCTCTGTCTCTAGCTTTTCTGTTCGTTCTTTTAGATTATTCAATGCTGTTGAAGAAGATACCGGTCGCTCCACTCCAGCTGATCTGGCAGTAGTGGGTTTTCTAGCCGCAGCACTAGAAGCAGTAGTATCAGCATAATGTACACCTCTGCCTGTTCTTGTCGAAGACGGCGGCGGTGCACGCGGTGTAGTTCGAGCCGAGCTAGAGGATCGGCTACTTGTATGAGAAGAAGAAGCCGGGGCCCTTGCCGGGGCCCTTGCTGCTGCTGCTGCTGCTGCTCGACCATTTCCGCCTGGTGCTGCCGCAGGAGCACCAGAACCTCGTCTCCGCTCTATAGCATCATACTCTGCGCCTGAATAGTTTGCGTCCCAATGGCGTCGCGTCCACTGAAGAAACTCCAAGTTATCCTGGAACCGGCACTTGACGAGCCGTTCAACGGGAATCACCCGGTCAATCTTGTGTCTTGTGAAAATACTCTGCAGAATCTTGAAATTGTTGAGATACTGATACTCGGAATTCACGTCGAATCGCACTTTACTCATAGGCACATCCAAGTAGATTGAATCGAAGATCTGGCAGTAGACTGCCCCTGTACCGCATTGCTCCACCTTCGAGATGTCCAGCAACAGAAGGTTATTAATCCACCCGACCAATTCCTGACGCGACTCGCCAGCCATCGTGATTGTTTTGGTTTGGGAGCTCTATATCCAAATAAATATATATGTCAAAGAGGGGCACTTTACAAAGTGTGTTGGTCTAACCGGGGCGACGTGTTGTATATGTGTATATAATAGTGTTTTTCTGCTGTGTTTATATTTATGAGGCGAAGGAAAAAAAAAAATAAGGGACGGATCGGTCACGTGGGGATCACGTGACCGTCACGTGGGAAAGCAGCAGCAGCAGCAGCACTCAAATTGAAGAGAAAAAAATAAAAAAAAAAAAGAGACTAATTTACACTGTTGAGAAACGTCTCTCTTCCTCTCCAAAAAGTTTGAAATTTTTTTTTTCCGGGACCCTGCAAAATACTTATTATATCGCCATTTTTTTTCTCAACTTCGGTCCTATAGAGAGGAGGTTTACCAGGCTGGGCTTCAAACACTGTCAAACCAAGTCGCATGTTTCCGTGAGATAAATCCTGTTTCTGTACTCTTCTTCTTTTTATTTGGATCCTGGGTTCTATTTGTTATTTTCAAAGTGTGGAGAAGAATATACTCTTCGAGTAGAAGCACACCGACCATCTCAGGCGTTTTCCTGATACTCAAAGCACTATGGAGGCAGAGATTAAGAATGAGCCGTCTATGCATACGGTAGTATCTTCAGATCACCATCACTATAACAGCAAACCGCGACTAATAAGCCCTTTTGGAGGAGGCACCAACAAATCGCTCACGGGAGGTACAGCAGGCGTGATTCCTCAGCTGTCAAGGCAGTTTGTAGCGAGGCGAATCAGCGAGGGCGAGACAGGCCGTTTGAAGGAGGAACTGAAATGCGAGGCCTGTGGGAAAGGCTATAAACACATTTCTTCGCTGGTCAAACATCTATGGGAACACACTCCTGAGTGGAACGTGACCTCAAAGCTTTTAATATCAAAGCACCAGCAGGTCCAGCTTCTGGAAGCTGCGTCCATTTTGGTGTCTATGAACGAGGAAGATGAACTTAACCAGAATGGTTCGAGTGGGTTAGTTTCAGGAGGTGCTACTAGTACCACCACCACCACTGCCACGACTGGATCTGACAGTACTAATAACGCCTATGTCTTGACACCAGACTCATCTTCACCTTCTCCCCCACCTCCTCTTTCTCAACCAATAACAGCCACTACTCAACCACAAAATATTAATAATGACATCAAACCAACTATCAACAACAACATTATAACGAATATCACGACCACAAATACCATATCTTCTTCGTCTCCGAGTGTGCCTTTGGCGTCTTCGACGCGGCCAATCTCAAAGCCGTCTCATTACAACAGAAGACCCTCTCTATCTCACCCTCCTTCTAGCGCAAGACGCTCCTCTACCCCTTCCATTGCATTACATTCATCTTCATTACTGTCGGCAGCAGCTCGCTCTCCAGTGACTGATTCCCTGCTCTCAGGAGAGCTGGGAACCACGCCGATTTTCTCGGCATCTGGATCCCTTAAGCTTGCCGACGACTATGAATCTCTAGCTTCTCCACGTCAAGCTAGCCGGCGAATGTCACACCTGCGCCAGTCTCAAAGTTACTCAATGTTCCATGACGATATGCCTAGCCATCATCACCATCACAGTAGCAATAGTCCTGCGGACGATGCAGACGATGAGCAGGACAAGTCCAACACAAATGCCGACAACGATTCCCCGAATCACAGTGTATTCGGTGAGATGGATGACTGATGCTCCCTTCCTTCCCATCAATATATAAATATATATATAAACATTATTTTTTGCGCACTTCCAGCAAACGAACAAAAAAATTGGAAATAATCATCATCAAGCAAATGGAACCTCCACATTGATCCCTGCGTACCTTCTCCGAGCATTCAGCTCAAGTACTTCATCCGCAGACTCTGGCAATTCAGCCTCAGTTAGTCCTGGTGCGCCAGAGACTAGAGAATGGCTCGCCACAACAGAGTTTGGTGGAAGCACCGTGCCGTCCCGAATCACCACACAGTCCTTGATAATACTAAACCGTCCAATCCTACATCCACTTCCTATATATACACATGACCCAATTGACGCGGCCTCGATGCTTGTATCGCTTCCAATCTGAACATAGGAGCCTATCTTTACAGGGTAGTAAGTTAAGCGGTCCTCGGCATCTTTCGACGGTCTTGATGGAGGAGTAATTGAGCACCGTGGCTGTAGAATGCAGTAACGGCCCATGGTTATAATCGCATCGCGAGTCCCTGGCCTATGTAAATCGCCCCTAAGCGTCGCCTCTTGTTCGACTATAGTCTTGCCGCCTAAAACTATGTGCTGAGATCCTTGTATGCCACTTTTCCTAGATATTCTATTACCGCTATCCTAAAAGTCCCTGGATTTAGCCGTCACTCTGCAACATATATGCACAGATCTCTTACGGTTTCAATGTATTCAGACTTTGGTTTGGCCCTTGTCTTTGGATCGATCTTGCTCATTGATGCTTTTAAGGTACAAGGGTTGGGAATCTTGGGCAACACAACGCGCGCATCATCGAAAAATAGACGCTGGACATCGCAACGTGTCTTTGATAGAGCAAATATCATTCATTAGAAGTATCATGATGGTTACAAAGGTCTTTAAACTCAAGTGCGGTATGTTGATGTGTGTTTTCATGTAATCGTTTTTCTAATTTTTAATTATTTTTTTTCTCAATTTAGGTGCGCAATCATATGACTGGGGTATGACCGTGATGATTCCTTTAAGGTTTTTATAATGGCAGGATCAACTAACTTTGTTATAATATAGGCAAGCTTGGAAAGTCTAGCGCAGTAGCTCAATTCAGTGCGAACACTGATCCAGATTTCAAAGTCGTTGAGGACAAGCCTTATGCTGAGCTATGGATGGGTACTCACCCCTCTGTGCCCTCAAAAGACTTTGAGACTGGAGAGACCCTTAGAGATATCATTGCCAAGAACGAAGATCTGCTAGGGAAGAAGGTTATAACCAGATTCGGAGCAGGCGAGCTTCCGTATCTGTTTAAGGTCCTCTCAATTCGAAAAGCCCTTAGCATTCAGGCCCATCCTGACAAGGCACTGGGCGCAGTTCTGCACAAGCAAGACCCCAAAAACTACCCCGATGCGAACCACAAACCCGAGATGGCAATTGCTATAACGGAGTTCGAGGGCTTCTGTGGGTTCAGACCTCTTGAGGAAATTGTGGAGTTTCTGTCAACTGTTCCAGAGCTTGTGGAGTTGGTTGGCAACGACGAGGCTGAAAAGTTTAAAAATGTCGTAGCTGCTGGAGGAACTGCAGAACTCGATACTGAAAAAGATAGACAAAATAGAAAGGCCCTACAGGCGCTGTTTGGAAGCCTCATGCGAGCTGACGATGACAAAGTTAAGGACGCATCTACAAGACTTGTACTGAGAGCAAAGGAAGAATCGCTGACCTTTGGCGGCGCATCTGGGGGGCCTGAGTTAGTGGAACTTATTCTTCGACTCAATGACCAGTTCCCAAATGACATTGGGCTCTTCTGTGGTGCTCTGCTGCTGAACTACGTTAAGCTGAGCCCAGGCGAGGCAATGTTCTTGAGAGCAAAGGATCCCCATGCTTATATCTCTGGAGATATTATCGAGTGCATGGCTGCAAGTGATAATGTTGTACGAGCGGGATTTACCCCCAAATTCAAGGACGTGGAGAATCTGGTGTCTATGCTTACATACTCTTATGCTCCTGTTCTAGAACAAAAAATGGAACCATTACCTTTTGATAGAGCGTCTGGATCTAATGCTGAGTTCACTCTTTACAATCCTCCTATCGACGAATTCGCTGTTTTGGAAAGCAGGATGCAGACCGGCTCCAAGGCCAGTGTCAAGGCCGTCGATGGTCCAAGTATCATTGTGTTCACCTCAGGCAAGGGTAAGCTTACTGCCCAGGGTGTTGATCTTACTCTGGACACTGGAAGTGTGGTGTTTGTGGGTGCTGGAGAGCCCATTGGACTGGAGGCTACTGAGGGGGAATTCATTTCTTATAGGGCATTTGTTGAGGCAAGCTGAATCATCTCATGATTTTACTCTGTTATATAATAGTAATAATAAAATTAATGTCGTAATCATAGCAGCTTATGAGCCTTCTTGTATTTAAACACTCTTCGCTTGATGTCGCCTACAGACTGCTGCCTTATGTTGAGGGTCTTGTCCCAGAACATTGCCTCGTAGTCATCGCCATGCTCGGATATCAACCTATGGATCCAGTCTTGCTCTCGGTCACTAGGCACATGCGGTTTCGTGACAACATTCTTGGAGAGCTCTTCCAACTCTTTGACTACCTCAGAGTCTTGAATCCCAGCCCACTCTTCTTCATCTTCAGAGTCGCTTTCCTCTGCATACTCGATCCGTACTGAGCCATCCTCGTTCCTGATAATGCGACCTTCGTTAGACTTCAACGACTTTGAGCCATGCTCTTCTTCTTCTTCATTTTCTTCTATGCTTTTCAATTTTATATCCTTCTCTATACCCCCAGCCGGTGTAGCAAGTTTGGCCCTCAGTCCCAGCTTCTTGTAGTTCTGACTGAATGTGAGGCTAGGATCCCAGTTTTTGGCTATGATAGGATTTGAGCTAATGCGAATCTTATTCTGCTTCGACTTTACTCGACGAGTGACTTTATTTGTCGAAGACCTATTGGCCTTTTTCCTTCGAACTCCACTAGGCATATTGGCGCTTAAGGTCAAAAAAAAAAAAAAAAACTTTGTGGGAGCAGAAGACCTGCGGATCATCAAATCCAACGTCAAAGTGAATAACATAACGCATAACAGTTAGTTAATATATATATATACAGATTTCTTTATACAGCTCATTCCTTGTTTTTATCTGCTGGATACGCTTATGCAGCAGGTTCCTCAGGTCGGTCAGGCTGGTATGGTATGTCATCTGAAAGATACTTGTCAAACGCATCATTGCGCTCTGGGAAAGGCCGAGGACCCAATAATCGGATCATGTCCTGACGACCAATGACCTCTTTCTGCAGGAGCTCTTCGGCTACAAGTTTAACCTGCTCCTTCTTCTCCGACAGAAGCTGAGAACATCGCTCGTGGGCTTCCAGGATGATTCGGCGAATCTCCTTATCGATAAGCTGGCCAGTGTGTTCACCGTATGGCTTCTGAAGGCTTCCTTCTTGTCGAGAAAGAGTAACCTGTCCAATTGAGGGAGACATTCCTAGTTGAGTGACCATTGCTGTTGCCATCTGAGTCACCTTGAGGAAGTCGTCACTCCCACCCAGTGTGACGCTTTCAAAGTTGATCTCCTCCGATACACGGCCACCTAGAGCCATTGCCATCCTGTCCATGAACTGCTCTTCACTAATGAGATACTGATCTGGGGGTAGGTACTGAGCATATCCCAGTGCAGCACTACCTCGAGGAATGATTGATACCTTAACAAGCGGATCAGCATACTTCAGGAACCAGCCACATATAGCATGGCCAGCTTCATGATATGCGACAATCTTTCTCTTGTCAGGCTTGAGCACTCTAGACTTTTTCTCCAATCCAGCAATAACTCGTTCAATTGCCTGCTCAAAGTGCTTCATTTCAACCTGGTCAGCTTCCGTTCGAGCTGCAATCAGAGCAGCTTCGTTGCAACAGTTGGCGATATCAGCACCAGCAAATCCAGGCGTCATGGCCGCAAGTTTACCTGAAAGCTGCTTGATGTCATGATTATATCGAATCTTGGATAAGTGCACCTCGAAAATTGCTTTTCGGCCTTCAATTGTGGGGATATCGATGTTGATGTGTCTATCAAATCGGCCCGGACGTAGCAGGGCCTTATCAAGTACATCAGGACGATTTGTGCCTGCTAGTACTACAACGTGCTCATTAGAATCGAACCCATCCATTTCCACAAGGAGCTGGTTTAGAGTAGCTTCTCGCTCGTCATTACCACCCCCACGAAGACCGGTGCCACCTCTGGACTTTCCAATAGCGTCAATTTCGTCAATAAAAATAATACTAGGCGCAGACTCCTTGGCTTTCTTGAACAAGTCGCGTACACGACTGGCACCAACACCAGTAAACATCTCGATAAACTCAGAACCGCTCACGGAGAAAAAGGGAACCTCTGCCTCGCCTGCAGTGGCCTTTGCAATCAACGTCTTACCAGTTCCCGGTGCACCAGAAAGAATTGCACCTCTAGGGATCTTAGCACCCAGCTTCTCGTACTTGGTGGGATCCTTTAAGAAATTGACAAACTCCATAATCTCAACCTTGGCCTCGTCCATACCCGCAACGTCATCAAAGCGGACCTTAATATCTGTCATTTTGTCGTACAGCTTGGCCTTGCTCTGACCCATGCCGAAGATGCCACCGGGACCTCCAGGCCCTCCACCGCCTCCTCGTGCAGCGCCCATCGCTTTACGGTTCATCCAAAACAGGAACCCAAGTATTAGCAATGTAGGGACAAATGAAATAGCCGATGCAAAGAATCGTCCCTCTTCAACGTAGGAAACTGGGATTCGGTTCTTGTGGGCCACACCCTGTTGGGCCTCCTCCAAGTGTCTTTCAAACGATTCTACAGAGCCAATTGTGAAGAACACAGTCTCGTAATTCCCACCTCCCATATTGTTGCCAGAGTTTGTCAGTACCCGCACTCGATTCTTATTGATGACCTCTAGTCTCTGAACTCCACCCCTGTCTAGGTATTGAGACTTAAAGTCCTGCCAGGTGATCTCGCGCTCGCCACCCTCGGATCTAAGCATGCTGAAAGTGAAGATCATGGCAAACAAACCAAAAAGAATCTGGTTCATTGTTAGGTTAACTTCGAATACTCGTGCCCCCGGTGGGAATCGAGAACCACCACTACTATTCTCCTTCCTGTCCTTTTCGGATCGGTCTTCGTCGTCTTTCTCCTCTTCCTCTTCTTTGGCATTCTTCCGATCCTTGGTGTCTTTTCGATATTTGCCCAGCTCTTCTTCTATCGCCTTTCTTTTCTCTGCTGGAGTCTTTTCCTTTTCGTTCTTGTTGTCTTTATTGCTATCCTTATTGTTCAGGAATCGCGAAGTCTGGATCCCTCGTGTTTGAACTGCAAACGATCCTCTTCCTGCCAATGCCAATCGAGGCCCACTGAAGAGCATTCGGGTTGACAACGGCACTCTTGATTGAATCACGGTCCGTGACAGTACCTTCAGTGGCACTGACACCCTAAGCCCGTTCATCAGCATCGTTCTGCCTTTCAAAAGGGTCGTGATGATTTGTGAGCAGAAAATTGCCCTAATGTTTCTTTGGTGGTGGAAGAACACCCAACTCCGGCGAAGCCTTAAACCGCGCAAGAGCATCTCCGTTCTTGCATAGACGCTTGACTTCAATTTGACAGTGTATTATTCATTTTGTTGATCTTTCGTTTCTATCGAGTCTCTTGTGATAGCATAACCTTCGTATCACTTCGAGAGTTCAATATCGTAAAGTAGCTCTCACCTGTAGAATTAACAAATGACCTACTAAACAATTAATTGACGGGCGGTAAACTGGACCGATTCGACATCTCACAGAATGATGCTACTACGCTCCAGTTCCTGCGTGCCGTTCGTGAGGCATGCACTAGGCATTCTTTCTTTGTTGATCAATGATCTATCTGAACGAATACTGGGGGGAAATCCGGGTTTAAAACTCTGACACTTGACAGTTTGCGTACAGATACTTGCGTAAGTCATATGGGTACCGGGAGGACCTCCAAACTTCATATGAAGCTGTGAACCACTAAACAGAATGAATTCTGGGTTCAATCACGGCTTCTCAAGTAATCACTGTTAATCAGCAGAATACGATATGAGAATCAGAACAAAAAGAATCTAAGATATCGGTGTGATCTATTAGCCAGGCTACATCGCAGTTCTATAAGACTATTCTCTAGTGATAGTTGCTCTCACAATAATCGGTATCATCTCACCAGTATCGAGAGACACTGGTTGATTGCCAATCACCCTCAGGAACGAGCTGACAGTACCGGAATGTGAAGTGACGCTCACATACCTGTCTGGCTCCTGACTATCCCAGTCACGAAGAAACAGGCTAGTCAGAAAGCGACGGGTCCGTTCGTCATGTAAATATGCAGGCTCCCGATAAGACGGGTTCCATACAAGGTCTTGTTCGACTAGATCTGCATCTAGTTGAAGTGAGGGATATTTTTCAGATAACTGGGTCCTCGTACTGCGTCTATCACATGTATGAGGACATATATTCTCTCTCAGATCATCTACAATCAGAGGAGGGCGAGACAAAGATGGCCACTCCTTATTGACATTGAATATATCCTGCCAGGTGTGGCACATAGTGTCAATTGCTCGTGTGAAGGGCGAGGAATACAACGCGGTGGGTAGAGGGATTCCATTCTGGATCGCACGTTTCCAAGTCTTGTTTTTCTGTTTAGCCTGTTGGACCCCAAGATCTGTGAGATCTGGATCAGGCCCCCAGACCCAGTTGCCGTCAGTGTTGAAGTTTGCCCAATAGCCGTCCCACTTCTCGGTGCCATAGAAGGATTCAGCCTGATTATGGACACCCTGGCCATGACGTGCGAGGTACAGAACCTTGTACCGGGTATTTTCGTCACTTGTGGACTGGAGGAGCTTGAAATCAGAATCAAATTTCTCCCATGATTCTTTCACCAGCCCAAAGTCTGATGAGATCCTAAAGGGCGACTCTATGCCAATGTCTGGATCTGACGTAGCAAAAAAGCTAAGGCCGTCTGGCCTAAAGCTAAGCTTTTGTCTAGGCACGTCGTTAAACCTCACCCCTTGAATCTCTGATACTGTCATGGGTGCGACGAAGACTCGATATTCCTGATCCCACACGAAGACACTATATCTGTTTACAGCTCGGCGATTGTCCGATGAAATCCAACGGAGGTCATAATCCGACAGGCTAGCGTTCTGAGAATTATATCTAAGTACCCACCATCGGGGAGTGGGGGCGAGTGCGTAGAGATGAATGCACTGTGCGCACGCGAGCTTTAGCTTAATCGGGAAACTGTTGCTGTGTACTGCTACTGGGATTGTCCTCCGAGTTGGCTTACTTTGATCAGCATTTATCGTTGCATTCATTATACATCCCCACATTCTCAAACTTAGTTGATCTATTAGAGAAGCCGCTTTGAGGAAATATTTCTTCTACTTGCCCTTATTTTCGAGTTGGTAAAGCATTATTAGCTATTCAACATGATGGTCGTGGCCCGACGGGAGTCGGCGGGCCCCCGCTCAGGTACATCGCGATACACACGGCTGGGACGTAATCAGCCCGGTCGCCTCAGTGGCCCCCCGCAGTACAGATGTGTGACTGGACCTTCCTAAGGCGACCCTAGCCGGCCATCGGAGGCAGTTCGCCGAAATGAGGGGAAGGTAGCAAATTTTCAAGGTTGGCAGATCGTTTCATTGCTATAAAATATAGACTGGATAACGCGGGGTTTCTCCACATATCGAAAACTACTCGTGCCTGAGAACTAAGAACAGATGACAACTTACGTGGAGGACACGGCCTACGAGAAGGATGTCACCCAAGTGGCCGAGAAAATCGACAAAGACTTCAAGGCTCAGGACTCACTCCAGGATGCCCGAGATGCAGTAGCAGATGAACAATCCATGACCTTCTGGGAGGGCGTGAAGCTTTACCCGAAAGCGGTTGGGTGGTCGCTTCTGCTTTCGACTGCTGTTATTATGGAAGGCTTTGACACGTCACAGATGGGGAACTTCTTCGCGTATCCAACGTTCCAGAAAAAGTTTGGTCATCCCGTTGGAAATGGCCAGTATCAACTGACAGCCGCTTGGCAGTCTGGGCTGCAGAACGGCGCTGCAGTAGGAGAGATCTTGGGTCTCTTCCTTAACGGTTGGGCCTCAGAGCGATTTGGATACCGAAAGACTCTGATGGCTGCGCTGGCTTCTACCATCGCGTTTATTTTCATGCCGGTTTTTGCACATAACATCGAAACACTGCTAGCGTACGAGATCCTGATGGGGATTCCATGGGGTGTTTTCCAGACTCTTACTACAACATATGCTTCTGAAGTGTGCCCCGTGGTGTTGCGATGCTACCTGACCACCTGGGTCAACATGTCATGGCATATTGGCTCTCTTCTTTCTGCTGGTGTGTTGCGTGGGCTATTGACCCGTGGAGATTCATGGGGATACAGAATTCCATTTGCACTTCAGTGGATCTGGCCTGTACCCCTTATCATTGGTACTTTCCTAGCTCCTGAATCTCCATGGTGGTTGGTTCGCAAGGGCAGAGTAGATGATGCCGTCAAGTCCATCAAAAGATTAACTTCTCGAAAGGAGAATATTGACTACGAGGCTGAGAAGACTGTTGCTATGATGGTGCACACACACAGACTTGAACTCGAGACTACCAGTGGTGCCAGTGTTTGGGACTGTTTCAAGGGTGTTGATCTTCGACGAACTGAAATTGCTTGTATAGTGTGGGCCATCCAAAACATTGCCCAAAGTCCTTTGAATGGAGCATATTTCTTCAACCAAGCAGGTTTGCCTACCACAGACTCATTTGACTTGACTATGGGGCAATACGCAGTTGAGATTGTCGGCACTATTTTCGCGTGGCCAAGTATGAACTATTTTGGTCGTCGAAGTCTTTATGTGTGGGGATTGGTGATTATCATTGTAGTGTCGTTTGTTATGGGATTCTTGGGATTGGCTAAGGACAATAGTGCTGCATTCTGGGCCGCTGGAAGCTTGGTGCTGGTTAATTATTTCGTCTATAGTGTTACCATTGGAAGTGTATGTTATTCTCTGGTACCTGAGATGTCCTCAAGTCGTCTTCGAACAAAGACTATTATTCTGGCACGGAATCTTTACAATGTGGTTGGAATTATCAATGGAATCTTGGTCCCGCATATGGTCAACAAGACTGCGTGGAACTGGGGTGCCAAGGCCGCGTTCTTTTATGGTGGTATCCAAGTTCTTGCTTTGATATGGACCTACTTTAGACTGCCTGAGCCAAAGGGCAGAACATTTGCAGAGCTCGATATGCTGTTCGTTAAGCACGTACCAGCCCGCAAGTTCAAGTCTACTATGGTAGATCCATTCGAGCATGAGCAGAAGGAAGTGGACTGCGGGCCCGTTCCTACAGAGCAGATCGTGCAGGAAGTAAATGTATAGTATCAAAGACCCGTTTATGTAATCTTTTGATTCTATTTTTATGATTGAAATAAATGATGTTTCTGAAGAATTGAGATTTCCATTCTATTTATAAATAAAACACAGTTAAATAATTAAAATGATCACTGTGCGAAGGCATTATTGAAATCTGAAAAGAGAGTATAATCAGATTCTGCATTATAGAAAAAAGATGATACCTGGAACAAACTCTGTGCCATGGCCGCTTCACCAACCGGAAACAAGCCCGACCCCTCAGGAGTGGTCAGGATATCGGAGACTTCCCCCGAGTTGGATGTCGTCTCAGAATTAGGCGTAACCTGGTCCAGTAAACGCTGAGGCAAAGCCTGTAATGCTGTGCCGTCAGCATACCCATACTGATCAAACTGGTACATCGCCTGCTGTTGAGCCACGTGCTGCTGTTGCTGTTGTATGGCGTCTTGACTGGATATCGATGAGGCGCTAGAGTTCTGTGGAGATGCCTCATTCTTGATGCGTCGATGACGGTGACTCGTATGATTGTGGCCATTTATAGAGGTAGGTGATTGAGCTGTTGAGGAAGAATATAGAGTATTAATGTTTCGAATCTTTTCTTCATTGGCTCTTTGCACATAGACAGAGCAGAATGAATGCAGGAGATCCCAGAATTGTAGAGCATGAGTTAAGCCAGGGTCAAAGAGGGGACCCATCAAGTCACTTTCAGCAATATCACTCATTTTAGGTTGTGCACTAACAGTAGACCTATAAGACAACATAGTCGTCGTTAATATGTCCAGGTCGACTCGAGTGGAAGGGTCAGTCGGTTTTGAAATGCATTTAATAAATAATGTGATGAATGAATTGGCAGCAAAGTAAAGTGAAGCCCACATAAAAGGCTTGCCCCATTGCTGAGCAAGCTTAACGAGACTCATAGAGCCTCGAGAAGCCTCGAGAATAATATCCCCTGATATACACAGTCGTGGATACATATCCTTTATTGCCTTTTCTTTCATCATAATAGAGGCCTCACGGTTGTGAGAGCTTAGTTCCGGATGGTATGCAACGACCCGATGAACACTGCTAAGAATCTGGTAATACCAGAAATGCATATAAATTAAAGGGAACTTCGCATACCAAGTTGGGTATTTGGCAGAGTCTTCGTACTGTTGCGAGATTGTTTCTTCATCCAATCTAATAAATTGTGGCAAAGACTCTTTCCATTCTTGAAGATCTCTGTCAATCTCGGCCACAGCCTTTAACAATTCAGCACAGGATGTTGTAGCAGCGCGGGCAGAGAATAGAAACTCATAAGATCGGCCTGATATCCGAAAGAGTTCTATTAGGGGCTTGAAGCTATGATTAAAATCACCGGGACTAGTCGCCACCAATTCGGGTATTTCTGTAGAGATATCAAAATCCAAAATCGACGGGCATCGACCAACCTTGAGGGAGATATCTCTGTCGATTGAGTACACTACCCAAAAAAGTGACTGGAGACGTTTATTTTCCTCTTCATTTGTAGAGAAGTAGCTTTCTCTCCGATGTAGTCCCATTTCAGTAACCATACGTATCGCAGCCTTACTAAACAGACCAATCATATAAGGTGAATTCGAGCACATAAAATTCAACAAAAGAAGCGCAATACCTCGCAGACCATTTATTGTCGGGCCTAGCAAAATCACCCTTGAGGCAAAGTAGGCAGCATTCAATGTGTGCCTTCTATGCGATTCAAGGACACTTTGTATGGAAAGGCCCAAATAATCACCTTCACCTGTAAATACAATCAACGATAACGCCAATGACAGGAACGAATTCATAATCAAAAGTTCTGCATACCCGTTGGCCGGGTTCTGTGAGTCTCCGGGTCCACTCCTACGGCACGCTTCAATCATAGGCTGAATCTCGTCGTTATTAATCAGTAAGCTCCACATGCTCGGGCTGTTCAAAAACATGCGACATTTTTCCAGCAAGTCCACATCAATCGGGTAGGGAGCACCTGGAAGCTCGATCAACGGCCGTAGTCTGTCTCTGTGAATTTTATGCAGTTCATTAAAAACCTGCGGAAGAAGTTCCCGCAGTCGGTCATCGCCAGTCCGTTTCTCTATCCAATCAAGACCACTTTTCGTAAATAGCATGAAAGCATTGCTATTGGAGCAAAACTGGTTGGCTTCCCTGGCGACGCTAATATCAAATAAGTCCGAGTCCTTTGTCACCTTATAATTTGGCTTGAATTTGACGTAGAATGACGACGTGTCGGTCGAGTAAATTATGCCCTCTCCTTCTTCCTGTTTGCCCTGGATTCCCTGAAAGTCACTCTCGACACCAGCGGGTTTCCCGCCGAACGTCGGGAATATCACCAGCTCCTCTTCGCTACCATGCACACAGGTCGCGCTTCCCTCCCTGGAACCCATACCGCTGCGATCTGTTTGAGACCCACCCCCATGCGCATCGTCGTCTTCACTTCCGCCCGAGATCCCTTCCTCCTCAGTGCTCTCTGGCTTATTCGCATCATCAGCGGCAACGCTCGAAGCACCAGCAGCTCTCTGAGACGGCGCCAAATTCGACAGCAGACCTTCGATACGGGCTAGTCTAGACTCCAATTCACCGAGATTCGTCGTCGTTCGCTTCCTTGACGCCCTTGGTTTGCGGTCTGCCACTGTAAACACGCAGTCGGTCTTATAGTTGACACAGTTCGTACAAGTGGGCTTCTTTCCATCGCACTTGATCTTCTTCTTTCTACAGCAATCGCAGGCCTGTGTGACTCGCTGCCTCTTTGCAGGAGGCGAACCACTCATTTAGCAGCAGTCTACACCTGTACACGCTTGAAAGGATGTACTTAGTTAGACCCAGAAGAAAGGTGCCACGAGGAAACCACAAACGCTCAGAAAAAAAGAGGTTACCTCCACGCCCGCCAACACCAAGCGCGGCCGGTCGAGTGCGGTTGAATGCGGGCGAGAACGATTTGGGCCCAAACATGGTGGGGCTTAATCATCGGGCTTAACGGAACCCCGGACCTCACTTAAGCACCCGGTTCCGACGGTTTTCGTTTAGTATATACAAACCGTGTAGGACACCACTCCTAACTACAATATTAATAACCGGTCGCTAATCATAATGGAGGAGGAGTTTTACTAAGTATTGGAAATATTCTAGCTGGTCCTACAAACCCATTGGTAAGCCTCTCGTCAGCAGCATCTACGGACTTTGCGCCTCGCGTCAAGAAGCTTTGCAGAGTCTCGGATTACCGTTACATGGGCGTAGAGGAGTCACCATTCAGGCCCAGTCACACCGTAAACACATGCAGCCCTCTGGCTTCTGTTCCCCGTTCTAGATGATAACCCGCGTCAGGCAAACGTAGTAGAGAGACTTGTAGAAGTACGAAAACAACGGCCCTTCCGAGGTCTCGAGCGGCCGGTCCGTTTCGGCACTACTGCCTTTGAACTCAATGTGAAAGTCGCAGATCGGGCCGTTCCAGGGCAGGTGTAAAACTTATGATAATAATAGCAGAGCGACTGTGAAACGCGGGCTGATAGTATGTCCGAGGGTTTAATGGGCTGAGGATTGGGGGGGCCCAGCAGCAGCGAAAACAAACCCGTACAGGACGGTACTGCTGGCTGCCGTGCATCGGTAGCCTACGGCGGTAGCGTGTAGCTGGGTTCGAGGTCGGTGAGCCGGGAATGGGATGAATTCTAGGTGCTGCTGCACCATCGTTTTGTGCAGAATGGACCCTTAATGTCCCGAGCAGCAGCATGTTTTGAGATTGCTACCTAATAATGCATCAATGGCTGTGCGCTGGAATTGTGGCCTGTTAATAGATCGTCTATATCCTATAGGGGGGTTGTAGATTAGGACTAGAAGGGCGTTGATTATTATCATGTCTGTTGCCGGGGCGGTTTGACGTTGAGGTCCACAATTCGTTGTCTTGAATTTTTGGTTGGAGATTTCTTTAGTAGCTTGGTATGTAGAGTAGTAGTATTATTTCTCTTGAACTGATTGGCGAAGATTTTATTTGCTATGCTGTATGACGCTCTATGACGCTATGGATTGACCTCCTCCGGAGATGTATAGTTGGCAGAATGTCACGAACCCTTTCCTTGGTGAAGGGGCTGTGAATAGTAGTCGAAGGGCAGATAACTGCACTAGTAATTTTGATTAATTTTCAAGTCTGGTTTTCTTTTTGGGTTGTTTGTTAATATTGGCACCTGTGATCCTTTTTGTTGTAGTATACCCCGTGTTGAATCATAAACATGCCGATTGAAATACACGATTGCCTCATTTGAATCTATATATATATACGTATATAGCTCTCTTTATTACTTAGCGCACCAGGGGCATTGTTTAGGTATGTGGAGCCTTAATATAAATTCCTATATCAATTGATGAGCGGAGAGATTTTAGCTGCAAAATAGCGAATATTTTAACTATACAAGGTATACCAACAGCTATGAATAATGAGAGCAAGGAAAGAAGAGCGTCACCAGTCTTTTATTGGCTGAGGCCGAACCAGTTGGCTATGCACTGACATCATTTGCGTGGATGGCTCAATTCATTTTCTAAACTACAGTTCCTTGATATTAACAACATCCTAAGAGTCCACATCAGTACTAGAGAAACGAAATGGAATTTATAAAAACAACCCTACTCTCTTACACAACTTTTTCTCATTATAGATTCTTCATGCTAGTAAAACGACCTTCCTCTCTGCAAGCGAACCACCACAATTTCTAGATCCACAGCCTGTATTGATCCAAGCCTCATGAGTGATCAAAACATTATCAGCCTGGATTGCCGGCCTATGACTTGAGAGAGGATAATATATGCTTGATTCTGATCTTATGCCGCGGACCAAGTCGGCGACGACCACAGTAGCGAGCAGGAGCATACTCTACAGGCTCAATTGCCTGCTCTATTTCAGTTGAATCACTCGATTCATTTGAAGTCCGTTCTTTCGCGACTTGCGTATTTTCGAGTGTTTCCCGTAGCAGTTGGTCTGCGTCATGGATGCGAATTCCATATCCCTTGCTTAGATTTAACTGCTCAAAGGGATTGCACTTTTCGGGAGGAGTCGGGTATCTTATCCTGGAGCGTGAATACTCATCTGCATATAGTCCTGATCTGGTATCGTCTCGCTTACGATCCAGCTCTGGATGCGAGAATAAAAACGATTTCACTGACATTCGTATTTCTTTGATCACCAGTAGGAATTTCACATAGTAAAGAGAAAAAAGAAGACATCAATTATTTTTTTGGCACCATAATGTGCAAATTGTTGGTTGTAGCTGGGACCCCCCCATATTAATGCCAGCCATAATTTTTGAGAGTTCAGGGCTTCCCGCACATCTTATGGAAGTCCACGCCGCGCGTGTCCGCGATGGTAAACATCAAGAATAATATGTTCAAGACGGCCCTCCAAGGCCTTCTTGCCCGCCAGCTTAAAGATATATCCTTAAACTGTGGTCTGCCAATAACAGGAACAAAAACCACTCTCGTCACCAACTTAGTCGAGAGTCTCAATTCCAGTATCATTAATGAATCTTGGAACCCGCGGCTGCTGTCAATCGATCTCGGGCTGCGGAATATTGCCCTATGTCAACTTACAGTCATTCCTAATAGTAAACCGGTGATTGAGCGATGGTCGCTAGTAGAACTCGAAGGATATGACCAGCCTAATTCTTTCGAACAGCCAAATTTCGCAAACATGGCACTGAACTTGGCCAAATCATTCGCACCTACGCCTGATCTGTCGCTTCCAGATTTCATAATCATTGAGGAACAGAGACTACGGACAAAGCAGATGAGAAACATACCCGAGCATATAGCGCGCATTAACCAGCTGGAAAGCATGCTGCACGCCATCCTGCAGACTTGGAGGAGTGACTTCAGCCTACAATGCTCCGTTTCGAGTCTGTCGCCAAAACGGGTTATGAACTACTGGTTCCGGGAAGAGACCTTGTCCAAGGACCTCTCAATACACCAGCGATACAAGTTAACAAAGAAAACAAAGACGAACCTGGTCTCTACATGGCTTGAGTCTCATAACAATGTTCCATTTGTGGTGAACTCGGCCATAAATCCACTGGCCAGCAAAGAGAATGGGACCAATAGAATTAAAAGAGACGATTTATCAGACGCTCTTCTCCAAGGTTTAGCCTGGATCAAATGGTCACAGCATCGCCAGCTACTACGAAGTGCCTTAGAGGACGAAACCGATCTTGCAGAGTGCCTGGAGTCCATGGAGCAGAGCTTTCTATCCGATTTCCCTATATCGGTTCTGGAATCCTCATCAGAAAACGCTTCGAAGGAGATAAATTATTCTGTAACAAAGTAGTAGTGTTTTGTTGTATTCATGTATATATTGGCCTACTATGCAGCTTCGTTGTCGTAGTCTGCAGCACGGCAGGTCCCGGATATTATTGACCACTCAAGTTGTCCATCTCGAAGTTTAATTTCAACCTCGCGACATCTGAATCCATGGGCTCCTCGGCGTCCAAACCAGACCAACCCAGGGTCTTCTTACCATCCACCCCTACAGAATTCTCAGCTGCATTAATAAATAAGCTCGATTCGTCACTAGAAGTATGTATTTTGTGCCGAGACGTTACAAAACTCCATTATTTTCGTCGCCCAGACTAACCGAGTATTTCGCTATGTCCAGTCTGACTACACTCGATCTCAATTCACCGAAAAGCACATACAGGACAAGATCTCTCAGTCTCTGCAGAAAATCCAAGAGGAGAGCTCACAGACATTAAAGGAAGCATACACAAAGGCATTGGACCTGAAGGAGAAGGCCGTCGAAGATGCAGCTGCAGCATATGACAGTAATAAACTTCGAGAACAGCTTGATATACTCAAGCAGAAGATAGAGACACGACCTAAGAAGTCTGAAGTGGACAGCGAGACTGCAAGCGCGCGTGATGCAGTACGCCAATGCCTGATAAAGAACAGAGATAAGCCTTTGAAATGCCAAGAGGAATACCAGCGGTTCAGCGAGAGGGTCAGGATCGTGGAAAGCTCTCTGTAAAAACATTCTATAGATATATCTTATTACAAGTTTATTTGTTCATGGCCATTAAGTAATTACTATCTATACAAAACTGTTTATTTTCCTCCAACACAGCAGCTATTAGAGAGAAATGGCACGATAGAGAAGAATCAGGGCAGAGTCGGACTCACCACCACCAGCAAGGGACTCAATCCTGGACTCATCTACAATGCTCACCTTATCATCGTTGAACCTCCACCATTTCCCTTCCTCCTGGTCATTTCTTGCAAAACACTGGTAGTGACCTGCATCAGCACTTGCGCCTTGATGTGTAACTACAGCAGCCAATTCATAAAGACCAGTCGGATTGCAAGTTTCATCACTTGCTAATTCTGGGTCAACTACTGTCTTGACTCGTGCAGAGAGCTCAGCTTTCTTTTCTGCACTGATGACACCATCCCTGCTAACATCCTTTGAAAGATCACCATCCAGCTCACTGAGTCGTGCCTTTTTGGCACTCCTTTGAAGCTCTTCCTTCTCCTTCTCAACTTCGCGCATCATTTCTCGAGCAGGAATAATTCTCTTCTTCAAAGCCTCTGAACATAATTCTGTCGCATCATAGTTGAAGGGAAAAGCAACCTTTCGAAGAATTTTGCTCTTCTTTTGCGTATCTCTCCTCCAGAAGAATCGCATGTAGTGAACTGTAAGGTATTTTGGAAGACGAGTCACTCTTTTTGTTAATGTGTATGCGGCATCGCGACCAAGGGTGTCATTATGCTTTTCTAGCTTTTCCTCTAATCCGGACAAGAGGCCATCACGAAGATAGTTGGTAGTAATGGAAATATGGCAGTCTAGCTTCAGAAATGGTTCTGTGCCAAGCTTGGGTTTCTCATCTGGCGTCTCAGTACAAACAAGCGAGGTTTCAAATTCACCACCCATATAAGAATCAACAAAGTTTTTGTCGTCCGGAGTCTTTAAACTTGCTTTCAGAGTTGAGAGAATCTGTGACCACGCTTCTTCAGCATCCTGCTGTTTATATCCGCCCTCAGGGCTACGCTCCTCAAACTGAGGGAAATTTTGTCGCAAGGCATTGATAAATGCTAGAGGATAGAATGCCTGAGTCGTATTTTTCATGCCCGAGTAGAGATCACGAAGTGACGACGCCAAGCTAGGCGAGAACCCGGTATTAAGTTGCGGGCCTTGTCTGTTCAAAGCCTCAGTCAACTCTGGAATCGTTTTTAATGCCTGAAGCGTTGAATTCGCGTAACAGGTATTGCCAATATTCACCAGCCCATTAGGAGAAATGGCCTTCTGCGCAATCTGCTTGTCTGTCATGTCTTCTAAGAACTCGTGCTTAGAGGCAGGAGCTTTTGGCAACTCACCGGCAGTTCCAATCATCATGAAATTATGATCCGGCTTCAGGTTCAAGGCTTTCAGATCTGAATCATCCTTTAACTGTCCACCCTTTACCAGGATCTTTTGACGTTCAGGCGCAACTCCAGTCAACGAGTATAACTGCATCTTGAAGGTCAACCCTGGCTCCTCGAGATCCAGCTCAAGATCATACTTCTTTCCCGAGTGCCTCACATGAACTATTTCACACGTTAGAATTCCATCCATTAAACTAAATGATTTATTCCTCTCATACCCGGAATGGTACTCATTTTTACAAACACGTTTTACAGCTGTGGCGAGTTAGTGAGTGTGTGTTTAATAATTCGTTATAATGTTCCACTTCCCAGCTGCTTTAGTTGTAGAAAGGTGGGTGCGCGCGCTTGAAATCGATGGCAGTTGTCAAGCCTTAAATTCCCCAGAGAAACTAAACGACAGTAAAACAATGCAACTGGGGTTCTCACCACGGCAAACCCTGGGTCAGGTTCTCAATGTTCTGCTGGTAGTGTCTACTGCGTTCGTGTTCTACAAGGGATTGTCAATTGTCAGCAATTCGGAGTCCCCAGTAGTTGTTGTGCTGTCAGGATCAATGGAACCTGCATTCCAGCGTGGTGATGTTCTCTTTCTTTGGAATAGGGATACCCGTGTGAAAGTCGGTGACGTGGTCGTTTATAATGTGAAGGACCGGGATATTCCTATTGTTCATCGAGTTTTACGCCAACACTCTTCGTAAGTCGAGACGGCAACGTTGCAACAACCAGCGGTGATATTTTTTTTCTAACTATCGATATAGGGATAAAAAGCAGTTGCTATTAACCAAGGGAGATAATAATCCAATGGATGACCTGGATCTGTATGCATATAAGCAGATGTATCTGGACCGAGACGCAGAAATCCTGGGTACAGTGAAGGGCTACTTGCCCAAGGTTGGTTATGCCACTATCATGCTTACAGAAAACCAAAGCCTGAAGTTTATTCTTCTTGGGTTGGTGGGCTTATCGTCATTTTTACAGCGAGAATAATATTTATATTGACGAACCAAAAAAAAAGTATTAACTTAATAGTAAAAGCCTTCTAATACTCAAGATATGGGCCCGAATACAATCCTCGTAGCTGAGATCGAACCTGTGGATCACTGCTGCTGTTATTAGCGACTCGTGCATGGTCCTGCTTACGACGTTCTCGATCACGTTCTCTTGCCTTTTCGTCTTGGAGCCGCTCTTTTAGTCGTCGGATATATTTCTCGAAAGCGTATCGCCTTGTATCGTCGCTCGGCAGAGCCTTAAATTCTGGAGAATCTTTGATTCTAGGCACAACGTCTTGTTCCCAGCTGTCATCAATAGCAACAGGCGGGTCAAGATGTTTAATATAATATCTGAGATCTTCCTGTGCCCTGCGTACTCGACGTTCCTCAGCATGCCTATCATTATCACGCCTTGAAACAGATGCTTGTCGAAGCTTTTCGTAAATCAACGCTAGATTATCAAGCGTAAACTCTGCACCCTTAGGGTCATTTCGAACTAGCTTTGCGAACTTTTCGAATGTTGTCGAACGATCATTAACATCAAACCTTTTAGCGGCACATATATCCAAGCAGATCTCCCTTTGAAGTTTAAGCTTGCGTTCTTCTTCCTCTGTAATATCCCAAAATAACTCGAGGGGAGTTGATCCGGGCTGCCCACATATGTTTATGTACCGCTCATCCTTTTCAAGTACAGGATATATACCCATCCACTTTGTCCCGGCTTTGATTTTTCCAGCCGCCCGAAGCTCTTCAAGTAAGCCCACAAACGCCTGACGGATCTTCCTTTCAGACCTATAACTGACCCTTTTCTGAACTTGGCGTTCTTCGTTCAGAGCACGTTCTTCATCCTTGATACGATTTTCAAAAGTAACTAAGATATCATAGTCATGCAGATGATCAATCTTGCCAGTATGCCTTGCTGGCTCTAGATTTGCAAAGACTTCGCTCCATTTAGAGTACACATTGACATCGAGATCTGCAAACAGGGCAATCAACTCCCTCTTTTCATCTTCCTTTTCTCGCTCGAGCTCTGCATCGTGCTCTTTTCTGAGGCTAGATACATATTCAGCAAAGGCATATCTCTTCTCACGTTCATCTTCGATACTCGAAAACACAGGGTCGTCCTTTAGGACTTCCTTTGCGGTTCTCCATTTTGTGAAATACTGAATCTGCTCATATTTTTTTAGCGTCTCCTCTAGCGAATTGAAGCGATTGTTCCTCTCCTCTCTCTCCTTCTCTAGCGCTGCTTCTCTTGACTTGGAGATATACTCCTCGAACACCTGCTTGCGGTCTGTCACATCTGTCAGAGCCCAGTAACCCGGATCTCTAATCAACTTAGGTACCGCATCTTTCCAAGACCAGGTGTCATCAACACCCTTTGCTTTGAGCATTTCCGTAAATATCTCCTCAGCCTTTTCTTTGAATTCGATCTCTCGGACATTCTGCGGTGCTATAGAACTAGGATGCTCATACCCGCCTTCAGGTCGTGGCACCTGGTTTTCTGGTGCTCGACTAGCGGCCATCTCATCTACTAATGTCTGCACATCAGAAGGAATTTCCCATACGCTTTCGTTGGTCTTGACATTGAACCAGTACTTTGCCCCGCCCTCTGCGGTGTATTCTCTCCAGTTTGATCTTGCTAGAGCACGCTCCAGGTCAGTGAACAACTCTTCTGGCTTTTCCCATGTCGACTCCTTAGTGATTGTATTGTAATAATAGACCTTTCCATCCTCAACGGTGTGTGCCTGCCACGCTGTCATGGTTTCATTCGCCGAATGAGTGTACGAAAGCTTTTTGTGATCGTCACCACTATACATACCCAGCTAAAAGGGTTGGTAACTTCTGGGAAGGAAGAACCAAGCCTCTCTCCTCTCCACATATACCACCACTTACATCCAATGGTAAGGCAATTGAAAACGAATCGCAGCCACAACGCAACATGCTAATATATCAATATAGTCTCAATCGCTTCGGCCGTATCTTTTTGCGGTACGGGCTTCGCTGAATGCTGCGCTATGCTTAGAGAATTTTGCTTCCCAGGTCGCCGAGCGACATAATACACCCGAAGTGGAGAACCAAAAGACACCTGAGGCGCTGCTGAATCCACTGATGATCTCGCGAAATGAAAACGAAAGGGTGCTGATTGAGCCAAGCATCAATTCTGTCCGAGTCAGTATCAAGATTAAGCAGGCCGATGAAATTGAGGCTATCTTGGTCCATCAGTTTACTCGGTTCTTGACTGGAAGAGCCGAGTCCTTCTTCATTCTGCGACGCAAGCCAATTCCTGTACGTGCTGCCTATGAACACACTAGTTTTTACCAGTCTTGCATTTCGATTCTAACTCGTTGATAGGGCTACGATATCTCATTCCTGATCACCAACTTCCACACCGAGCAGATGTTGAAGCATAAGCTCGTGGACTTCATCATCGAATTCATGGAAGAAGTCGACAAGGAGATCTCGGAGATGAAGCTTTTCTTGAATGCCAGAGCTCGATTTATAGCAGAGGCTTATCTTACACCGGTATGTTTAGAACGACACTTGCGCCAACGGACCTTTATATTCCCTTTACTAACATGCTCCGTATAGTTTGATTAAGTTTACATATGCGTTTTTTATGTACAGAATACACAATTTTATTATTTTATCATTAGATCGCTATCATCTGCAGCAGATCCAGGACATCTGGTTCCTCTGCTATTTCGGTTCCCTCGAATAGTTTTTGATAGCATCGCGAATTAGGATCTCCATAGTGCTTGTAAGGGTTATCCCAGTCCAAAACATCAGCACATAGAAAACAGAAATAGGTGTGGCATATACTACAGGTCATCTTATTACAGCCTAGACTCTTCTCAATAGGTGAGATACATTTAGGGCAGCGCCGGTTCTGGTTCGCTTCCATGTACTGCTTAAAGTCTCGTTCGGCCTCCCACTCCTTGACATACCTTATCATGTTCTGCTTTCCCCACTCTGTTTCTATATTTCTCCGTTCCTCGAAATCGGCCTCAATATATGTCTCTATGATTTCGTTTGGCGGCACCTCCACGCGGCAATATTCGTAGTAGCCGTGCCATGACCGCTTACAGAACGAGCAAAATGCAAAATTACACTCGGGGCAGATGGCAAGTAAATCAGCTTTGCTCTTCTTCATCAGCGCCTGGCATGCATCGCGCGGGCAGCAGATATAAGAATTGGGATCAGCCTCGAGGGCCAGCTTCCGCTGTAGCTCGATATACCTTTTCTTGAGATCCGAACCAACTAGACTCTCAACCGTTTCAGGGCCAACAGTTTTAATAGTACAGTCAGGCTGCGGACAGATAACCTGTGAAATGTAGCCCTGCTCTATGCATGCCTTGTAATACTCAGTCAGACATTCAGTACAGAATACATGGCCACAAGCTGGCAGTTTACAACAGACCGCACCCTTTTTATGGTACTGGCAGATTTCACAGAGAAAAGTTTGTAGAGAGAACTCTTCATTTATCGCCTGTACGTCATATGAGAGTATCTCATCTTTCAATCGCTGATTGGACTCTTCTACAGAGATTGTCGACATTCCAAATGCAGACTCTGAGCTTTGCATAAGGTGATCAATCATTGCGTACAAGACCTGGTCCCGCGAAGATTTCCATATTTCTATCAGTTCCAAAAAAACCCTGCTTATCTTCTGATGAGGTAGCCATCTGCACTTCAGGCGTATTCTAGGACTAGACTTGGTCGGATAGCCCCCTGGAAGCTTAAATTCGAACTTAAGTGGGGGTAGATGCGCCACGGAATAGGTCTGGTTCGAGCACACTAATGAGACTGGCTTCGACAGAGCTACGACCAGCTCTAGATACCCTGCATATTCACCGGTGATGACTAGCTCTGGAAAAATCGAGGCAAGAGCCTCTAGTTCCATGCTTCGTTCATCGTCATCGTCTGCTTCGCCCTCATTGTCCATGGCAAATGTTGCCCGCCTGCGGCTTTCGAACGTTGTGGTGCACACGTTGCATATCCCTCACGCACAACGATGCAGTTGTGTTATCTCGGATTGATCTCATTTGAGCGAAAACGCCTATCTTACCGGGCCAACAGTGACAAACGAGGGTCTCGTACTGCTTTGCATTTCTAAGATTGGATTATTAGAGGGACATGCGGGGTCGAGAATATGTTAAAATTCGACCTGGACGAACAGGAGCCGCCAAATTTGGCAATGGACAATTCAATCCATGGAAATATGCCTCCGATGTTTGATCTCCCGCTAGCAAGCGAGATATTCGGCAGTCACCTCCACGACATGAGCAGTGGAGCCAGTAATAGTAGCCCCCAGAATAACGTTCAGCTCGCACCAACGCCACAGCATCAGGGACAAGGAGGGGAAAACAATGCAGACCACAGTTTTGGGGAGATCTCGTTTGTTCCTCAGGTCAATAGTTATGGTACTAAGTCAAGGGCTTGCGATAGTTGCTCAAGGAGGAAGATTAAATGCATTATGTTGGAGGGCTCCATGAGCTGTGTGAACTGCCAGGTGAATGGCATATCATGTACGTTTCTGGAGGCTCCAATGCCTCGGAAAAGAGCGAATTTCTCGGGCCAAGGGCATGGCGTAGACAAGAAGAAGAGAATCTCCGATGATGGCTCGAATTACAAAGGAATGCGAGAAATTACCCCCGTACAGGATTATGCTTCCCTAAGAGGGCATTCGCTGTTGAAGCGCACCATGAGCTTACAGTATCCTAGATCTTCGTTCATCATTGGTGATACGTCCGTGTTGGACCCGGTAGTTTTCAATCAGTCACCGTTCGATAAGCTGGATCAGGCAGAACTCTCGGGCGAGATCGTATTGCGCAAGGTTGCTCCGGATGTGATTTTTGCATTGAAAAACGATAGCCCTGATGATAACGTCTACAAGGAGGCCATATCAGATGTCGATGCTGTGGAGCGAGTTGTCGCACCTCACGGCCAGTCTTTGATCGAGCTGTATTTCAGGGCAGTTCATCCCTCATTCCCCATTTTACACAAAGAGGTTTTCCTTGAGAAGTACTCTAGGACACATCGTGAATTTCTGGCGCCGTTATTAGCATCTGTTTATGCACTGGCACTACACTGGTGGTACTATGACTCAGTTCTGGCTTGCTACACAAAACCAGACCCTTCTAAACTACTTACGATAGCAGCATCTACATTCTCTAAAGTACTTGAGAAGCCTAAACTATCGGCTGTGCAGGCAGGACTATTGCTTATCCAATGCAGACCAAATGATAGCCGGAACTGGGCGATATGCTCACAGGTGGTCGCTTTGGCTGAAGAATTGGGATTGGGCTATAACTGTCAAACATGGAAGCTTCCTAAATGGGAACGTGGTTTACGGAAGCGGTTGGCATGGGCAGTATATCTCCAGGACAAATGGCTCTCGGTAACAGAGAGTAGGCCATCTCATATTGATACTAGGAAAAACTGGTTGGTGAAGCCGCTGGCGGTCAAGGATTTCCCCGAGACTGGGGAGGATGATAGTGGACAGGAAGGGTCGGCCGACATAGAGAATGGAAAAGCGCTGTTTATGGAAATGATCAATCTTGCGCAGATTGTGGACGAAGTCTTGGATTCATTATTCACGATATCATCAAAAGTTAGACTAAAAGATACGGACGAAATACTAGAAACTGCAAAACCAATCCAGATCAGGCTACGAAACTGGTACTTGGGTCTTCCTGAGGAACTTAAAATTCCACAGCCAACGAGCCCTGAGGCAGCCAGTGTGAAGAAAAGCAGGCGTTTGTCTTCAAACGGGTACCTTCATCTAGCGTATTTTGGAGCCGAAATCACTCTTCATCGCAGAATAATTCGATCACTTACCCCAGAATCTCCTCAAGAATTGATTGAGGTGTGTCGCGGCGCTGCTCAGGCGCGATTGGTGGCTGCATTAGATTTTGTTGAGGGACTGAGACCTGAACATATTCACGCATTTTGGCACTCGTCTTCTGCAACAAACTTTGCATTGATTGGCTCATTTGCTGCACTGCTTCTAGTGACTGCAGTTAATGAGGAGGAATCCGAGTATTACAGGAATCACCTGCAGAACTATATGTGGAAGCTGAGAATGCTTTCCAACGGATTTGAGCAAATGGCAAGCGCACTGCAAGTCCTAAGTGTGGCAATTTGCAGAATACCAGGATTTGACATTCAATTTCAAAAGTCACAGGAGCACATCAATAATGACCCCAACATTGTCAGCAGCTCCACTAACAATAACAGTAACAATAATAATAATCATAACAGCTCGAACAGTATGAGCGAGAGCCACATGCTAGAAGGATTAGGCGTGTTATCTTAAAAATCAATCGGTTGAAAGATAGAATAAAAGCAGATAATCATAGAAATTTCGCCGTTTTACTCTTGCTGCCCTGATCAGTGCTTGTGTAGGCTGCTGCTGGTACAGGTTCACTCTGAGCAACGGGACTAATCTGTTCTGTAGCTTTCTGTGGACTGAGAATGGCTTCGTCTCTTTTTGAATCCGTCCAATTACTGTCCATATCTTCAAGTTCCTTTAGGACGTCTTCAAATTCCTTTCCTAGAGTTTCTGGAGTGGAAATCATTTCCTTTTCAACATCGATCTCTTCTCCTTTCTTTGCTCGCTCAATTAGCGACTTGAGAAGAGCCACCTTGTGATCGCTCTTCCTGATCAAGCTGTCATGTTCCCCTTTGACCCGGATCAAATAGATCAGCTCGCTTGCTATCCAGCCTACCAAGAATATTGGAACCGTATAGGGGTTTCTCCAATAGCCCGACAGAGAACTTCGAGCTGCGCCGGAAGAAGCATATCTTAATCCTATGGCATGATATCCCACATTTGCAAATCGAAGCCCCCCACGAAACATATTTGCTACTCGTATTGTATGTATGGCTTTTAGTCGCAAGTTAGTTTATAGTTTATATTGAAATCTAACTCTCTTTTGAGGGAAGTTCGTTTCCTCAATAGTTTAAAGTTTCGTCCGAGTTTACTTATTTTTTGCCCAAACAAATAATTTAGCGCGCGTGGCAAGTAGGCATCTCTGAATTTTAACATCTTGAAACATAAATCTAAGTATATCAGGACTTGGAACGACCAAACCAAACCAAAACTAAACCGACGTATTCTGGATTCGTGTGAATTTGCTTGGGTTTGGTAGCGAGTATATATACATAGTCGGGTGTGAGTGCGTGTCTATATTTATATTTGCATACATCTGAGCCATGCCCAGGTTCTCGCTACCGCCAGTAACCAAATATTCACTTCTGTCATTGGTTGTACTTTCGTCTGGCGTTGCGATCCTACGGTACTATTCATATGTGTTAGTGTTGTCAGATATAGACAGGCATAATCTGGAGGCAGCTGCCGATTCGAGCACACCATACACAGCAGAAGACATCTCAGCAGGACGAAATTTCCCACCAGATGCTAAATTGGCACAAGTGATACCACGACCAGATGACTTTTTTGTTCCATTTCTGACACTGGTGCCTAATGAGACGTCAATAGTGTACCCATGGGTCTTGTTGACCTCGTCGTTTGTCGAGCATAGCATAATATCATTTCTTCTCACCGCGACTGCACTCCTCTATGGAGGGCGCTACTGTGAGCATATATGGGGCAGCATGGAGCTAGGACGATTCATACTGCTACTTTCAATAATACCCAACACTTTAGCATTCATGTTCTACTACTTTATGTTCTGGATAACCCGGAACGAAGAGGCTCCTACTAAAGTCACCATCTGCGGTGGTGCTGCAATAATATCTGGCTTTCTGGTGGCATTCAAGCAATTGGTGCCTGAGCACACAGTGGTACTGTTCAAGGGAAGAATAAAATTCCGTGTCAAGAGACTGCCGTTTCTGTTCTTGCTTGCGAATTCATTTCTTGGTATTTTGGGCTCAGACCTGTTTGCGGTACTTTCAGTCTTCGGTTTTTTCATCAGCTGGGTTTATTTGCGGTTTTATAGGACATCATATGCTGATCCGCTGTTGCCGTTCAGTTCATCCTCTTCTTCAATCGGAAGTGCAACTGGTGGTGTCTTTCACGAGCACATGAACCCCTCAGGATTGAAAATCAGGGGTGACGCGAGTGAATCCTTTGCTCTAGCCAACTTTTTCCCAGAACCCATTAACTTGATAGTTGAGCACATCTCAGAGCACTTCTACAATTTTATGGTTTTGACAAGGATATGCACGCCGTTCTCACCTGCCGAGATCGAGGCCAGTAACATCCGTGCCGCTGCTAGGTTATCGTCCATGAGTCCAATAACTGGAAATTTCCTAGCTGCGTCACAGATCAGCACTGGACCTCAGGGCACTAAATACCCTCGTGGGAGCACGCGAGCAGAAGCAGAACGACGGAGACAACTGGCTCTACGTGCCTTGGATTCTGAATACAACAAAGTCTCTCCACCCAGCCGAGCTGTTTTGCCTTTGCCAAAGCACTGATTATGAGGCCGACGATTTGCATAATTTTTTTTTTTACAGTTCTGTTTTCCAAGGAGAAAAACTCAATTTGAATAAGGACATGGTACAGCTATTTATTGATCCGGCAGTGTCCAACAACGATATCTTCGTAAAAGTGAAAATGAGCCTAGGATAGTCATAGTAGGGCAGTCCTCACATATAGAAAGAACCAAAAAGCATTGGCTTGAGCTTGAAAAATATCGCGTACTTTGAAGCCCCGATAGGGTTTGGCTCTAAATCGTATGGTAACCGATGACCTATTTAAAATTTGCTTTTTCAAGGCTAGACAACTCTGATTAGAGACTCTTTTATAGTGATCCGAACTTAGCAGAGGGTAAAGGACCAAAAGGTAATATCTTTAACTGTAATTTATGGCTGTTTTAGTGTCTTTGGGTCCTACTTCCATACTTACTTGATTTTGTGTTGTCGCCCTAGCTGAGGCGTTTACTGCTGTGCTTTGTGTTTTATTAGATTGGACCTTATTACACGAACCGCGCGCGCGACCCCATTGACAATGGCAGTAAGTATATCGAGATCAAACACTTTGATGGGGCTGATGTCTAACTCGCATGTTATAGACTTCGTTATCCACGCGGACTGCCCATGACACGACGTGGTTGGGTCGTTTAATTAAAGATGATGGGGAGCCGAACGGGGTGATAAGGCCTGGCACTCCAATGGATACGAACAGTAGTGTTCTGAACGGTAGAAATATTATCAAGGGTCCTGGAGATATAAAAGAGCTGAACAAGTACAATATATCTGGGCGAGTTATCAATTGTATAAATAATTTGCCGTACAAGATTCTGAAATCGAATGATGGCGAGTACACGCTGGCGGCTAGGCGCGGAAACTCAGCTCTTTATTCCTCAATTGAATATCTTCAGAAAGTTACAGGTTGGGAGACAATTCTAGTGGCATGGCCAGGTGAGATCCAGCCAAAGGATCAACAGCATGGAGCAGCAACTTTTGAAGAGCAGCAATACAACTTGGCTCATAGCTCGGACCTGACGGAGAAGGACTTTGAAATCTTGGAGGCAGAGTTCACAAAGGCTACGGGATGTGTAACAAAGCCGGTGTGGCTGCATGGCAAAGAAGGGAGATGGAGGCACTATGCCGAGCAGATTATATGGCCAATTTTGCATTACATTCAGCGCGAAGCCACGGATGGCCGACAAGAGAACCAGTGGTGGGACGACTATGTCAAACTCAATGAAGCATACATAGATCATGTCATGGAAGTATACCAGCCGGGAGATATAATCTGGGTCCATGACTATTATTTATTCTTGCTGCCGCAAATGTTGCGAGCTCGCATTCCAGACGCGCATATTGGAACTTTTATGCATGCTCCATTCCCGTCTTCGGAGTATTTCAGATGCATTGCAAGGCGACGAGAGTTATTAGAAGGGATTTTGGGCTCGAATCTCGTTGCTACGCAGTCATTTTCCTACAGTAGACACTTTATATCGGCGTGCACAAGATTGCTTGGGGTCGAGAGTGGTGTAGATCATATCAATGCTTATGGAGTCTATGTGTCAGTTGATACGATTCCAATAGGAATTGATACAATAAAAGTCGAGCAGGATGCATTTAGAAAGGAGGTTGATGAGAAAGTTGAGCAGATTCGCGCCCTCTATCCAAACAAGAAGATTATTGTCGGTAGAGATCGACTTGATTCTGTCCGAGGAGTTGTCCAGAAATTAGAAGCGTTTGAAATGTTCTTGGATATGTATCCTGAATGGGTCGAGAAAGTAGTACTTATTCAGGTTACATCGTCTGCCTACAGCCAGGCCACAAAGGTGGAGAAGAAGGTTAGTGAGCTTGTGTCACATATCAACGGCACTTACGGCATGTTACACTTTGCTCCCGTTCATCATTATCCTCGACATGTTGGACGAGATGATTACTTTGCATTACTGAGGGTTGCAGATCTTGGCCTTATCACTTCCCTTAGAGATGGCATGAACACCACATCACTAGAGTTTGTTGTTTGCCAAAAGGAGAAGAAATCACCAATTATCTTGTCTGAATTCACTGGTACTGCTAGTGGTCTGGTAGATGCCCTTCAAGTTAATCCTTGGGATTGTCGAGAAGTGGCAGAAACAATCCACAAATGTCTTCATTTCACAGAAAACGAAGAAGGAATGAAAGAGTATGAAGAAAGGCAAGAGAAGCTTTATGAATATGTCACAACACATACGGTGCAGGATTGGGTTGACCGATTTCTGACGCGGTTAATTGTTAATGTAACAAGCCACGAGGCATCGCATGTCACACCGGCTCTAGATAACCTGATGCTGAAGGTGACGTACGATGCGGCTAAACAGAGAATATTTCTCTTTGACTATGATGGCACTCTGACTCCGATTGTGAGAGAGCCGTCTGCTGCATTGCCTTCGCCTAAGCTGTACGAGATTCTTCGTCAATTGTGTGATGATCCGCGAAACGCGGTTTGGATCATTTCTGGGCGAGATGAGGCATTTTTGGATCGCTGGCTAGGATCGTGTAATGAGAAATTGGGGTTCAGCGCAGAGCATGGATGTTTCCTGAAGGAAGCAGGCTCCAATCAGAAGTGGCAGAATCTTATTGAGCAGCTAGATATGAGTTGGCAGAAGAGTGTCTACGAGATCTTTCAGTCTTATACAGAAAGAACCCAAGGATCATCTATAGAGAAGAAGCGGGCCGCGCTTACATGGCACTACCGGCGCTCTGACCCTGAATTTGGGTCGTATCAGGCGCGGAGTCTACGTGACCATCTTGAGCAAACTGTTGTTCCTCAGTATGACGTAGAAGTCATGGCAGGCAAGGCTAATGTTGAGGTGCGCCCCAGACAATTCAATAAGGGCGAGATTGTCAAGCGAATCATAGCAGAGTATGATGAGCGGCCTGAGTTTATAGTTTGTCTAGGTGATGACGCTACTGATGAGGATATGTTCAAGGCTCTGCAAGAACCACATGGACATGTCACAGACGACGAGGACAGTACTAGACCCAGTGGGACCTTTTCAGTCACAATAGGCTCGCCATCAAAGATGACTTGTGCTTCGTACCATTTATTGGATCCAAAAGCAGTACTTGATACTCTTGGCCATCTAATAGACTATCGTTGACATTGAATATTTATAGCTTCTTTAACGTCTTTTTGTGATTATTTTTTCTTTCATTTCTTGAGCAGGTTACACTCTTGGTCTGCTTTTTGCCAAAATTTTCTTGTCGCACATTGCCAACAGTCAAGCCGAAACGCTGTGGAACTAGTTCGAGAGTTCAGAGGAGAGCACAGTCACAGTGAGTCTATAGCAGCTTCTTTTTGATAACAATAAGTAGACTAGTTTATCGTCATTAATATTGACTTCAATAGATCTAAATTTTATCGATTTTATAACCCAGTAAGTCAAGTTTCTGTGGTACTAGCAGCATGACTAGCTGGTTGGGTAAGAAATGTTCAGCCTTATTGGAACAATGATTAGCTCGCCTCGGAGAAATGACCATGGCCTTTGGGACGATGATCAAAGATTTTGGGACGGATGACACAAGGATTTTGGGACTAGGTTAAGGCGAGAATCACAAGACCAGAAATTTGGGACCAAAGGCCCATACATATAGGTCGTTTGCCCACCCAGCCTTTGGGCCATAAAATTCGGCTGTAGAAAAAGAACCTAAAAATCCACCCTTAAAACAAGTATCCCTTCTTCAAACTGCTGGAACGGCCATTGATAATTATGACGGTTCGACCAAAACCCTCACGAGCGTCCGTATTAGCAATGCGGGATTCTCGGATATGGAATGATGAGACGGATGCTGCAATGCTCAATTACCTTGCTGATACAGGTATGGTCAATCATATGATTGGCAAAGGCTCGATTCAGAACCGACGGGAGATTGCCGCGTACCTGAACGAAAAGTTTAATATGCAATTTTCGATTAAGAGTGTAATAAGTCGGTATGAAACATTGTCCAGGAGGCATGACCGGGAGATTATCAAGTATCCAAGGCAAAAGCGAATTGAATGGCTTAATTTCGAGCTCTGGCGGAAAGTCCATGGCTATTCCGAGTACCCTGATGATGAAGTAATTGCGAGCGTTGCGACAAATGGGAAAGTCACTACGACAGCGGGTTCTCCTAATGGATTCAACGCTGTTAATCGTCCTAAGCGAAAGGCGTCTTTGAACAGAGCTGCAAAGAGGATTAGAACCTCTCCTGTTGTCCAAGAGAAGTCGTCTAAACAGGCTTCTAAGGCAGCCGCAGGAGCGGCAGTCCAAGGTGCAAACACTTCAGTTCAAGAAGAAGACCACTTTGTGAGTGCAGACGAAGATCTGAACCAGAGTGATAGTCTTCCAAATGGTTCACCGAAATTACGGCCGCTCACTACTGAGGTCCAACCTGAGGTGCAGCTCGAGCACGAGCTCGAGGCTGAATCTGATGCCCTGCGAAAGCACAGTGCAACACCTCCACAGAGCTCAGTGACTTTTTCTGTTCCGAACGTCTCAAAGTCTGAAGTACAGAGCAAGAAACTGGAACTTCTTCTGGAACAGCACGAGTTCTCAAAAGAGGTACAGAGAGAACAATTGAAGCTGCAGCGTGAGGAGCATGCACTCGCCAAAGAGCGCCTAGAGCTGGAGCGACACAAAATATTCAAGCTCGATGCGCTGGTCGAGAAGTTGACCAAGGGCGAGATCGCTGCGGAATCGTTTGACATGATTCGCCGTGTGTATCAATAAAGCTCCCTTCAACGACAAAAATAATAAGGGTCATGCTGCCTATAATTTGCTATAACTCGAGATATAAATATCTCATGTAATTATTAATGTTCCATAATTTATTAGTTTTCAGAAATTTACGTTGTTTCTTTGGGCGGTCCGAGTATTTTAGTTTGCCCCACGCATCACGGAAACCTACTCATACTAGAAAACGCACACATGTCAGATGTAACAGTAAGGGATCTGTTGCCCTTGGGGAAGCACATCTTGATGATTGCAGTGCCAATAGTGCTTCCAAGAGTGATACAAATGATTAGAAGTGCGAAGAGTGTTAAAGCACGCGAGCTGCCCTTGTCCGTAGCCATGATGATTGGGTTACTGGTGCTGGTATCGGCCCTTAATATAATGGCATTGACATGGAGAGGAACCGCGCCCCAGAACATTATGCTAGCCACTAATTCACGTATGCAGACAACTGCGAGTGTGATTGGTAATAGACTGAGCAAGCTGTTGGGGCGTCCTCTAGAAGCTGGCTCAAAGTATGAGCTGCTTCTTAAGCGACTTGAGACGCAAGGTGCGCGCTATGGGTATGCGGTTTACGGGCCCGCATATGCTGAGTGCGAATGGTGCGCTATAGAACAGCCGAGGAGCTTCTTGGTATACCTGATGCCGAATATTGTGGTTCCATATCTCCTCAACTGCGCAGCTGTGCTGGTGGCAACGACGTCACATATACCTTCTACGCGAAGATGGCGTCCTCAGGCGATAATATGGCTTGCAGTATTCTGTGCGTGTGATGTTTTGGGCTATGTCTACTACCCTGTGTCTCGTAATGCTCTTGCCCGCGGTGCGGGTGAGGTAGACTGGTTCTACTGGCGAAAGCTGCAGCAACGAGGACTGGCAATTGCTGGGTACAATACAATTCTGAGCTTATTGATATGGCTCTCAACCACGGGGCGCATGTTTGATGAAGGTTTGCCTGCAGATATACGAGTACGTGATATATCTGCACGCTTGGATCGAGCACTAGGCGAGATCAAAACCAGTATGCAGATGAAACTGGCGGTTGCATATGACAACAATCTAAGGAAACAATATGAGGAGAGCTGGGGCTCTCATACCCGACTACTCGAGCATCTCAAATCTAATGAAGCGATTGCAGCGGCTACGAAGAATGCCGAAGGCAGAAATATCAAGAGACATGCCATGGAAGACATTGAAATGTTTCTAAATACATATTTAAATTAAAATAAGTCCTCCCTATTTTACATAGTCTTTTGTTTTTTCGCAGGTGATTGAGCCGAAGAAGCTGTCGCTTCAGATTTAGTCTTCTGGCCAGGCAATGCAGAAGTGTCTCGTTTTTTAGATGTGTGAGATGGATTTATTATTGAAGATGCAGTTCTCCTGAACGACTCATTTGTTTTGGCAAATGTGTCTGCCGCGGTAATATCCCCTGCCTGACGTATGAGAGCCTCATAATTTAGGCCTGTGACATATGTCCATAGTGCATTGTTCATACGCCGAGCTTCCTGATATCCACTTTTGATGAACATGTCCTGCTGATCACGAGTCTGGACATAAGATGAAGCAATCGCTGATACGACAGTACGGATCAACGGCACATTGATCTTTGGCATCTCCTTAACTAGTCGGGCTACTGAGTTGTTCACTTCAAGCGCAGCTCGGTCCTTGGCATATGATGTTTTGATAATCTGCCAAAATGTCTCTGCAATCAGGTTGGGTGTACCAGTGCAATACTGGTTAATGATTTCATCCAGTTTTCTACTCGCATCAGTGTCTTCAGCAATGGCTCCTGTGAGTGCTCTGAGGTTGAGCGCGGCAAACACTTTGATTTCCCTACCATCAGGCTCCGAACGGAGCACATTCTCATAGTATTCTTTGGCCCGATCAAGACGACCTGTCCCTTGATAGTACAACCCGTAGAGATACTTGCGGTAAGACTCATAAATCAGGCCCTTAGACATATGAGCCATATGACGCTGTACCTTTTGTATATCAGAGGTAGCCAGCTCTGTTAAAGCCTGGTATATACTTAAGATAAATGCAATTTTTGGGTCCTTGCCACATTTCGTTGAATTCAACTCGGCAGTGGCATCAAAGAAGTACCGGGCCGATTTCAGTTTACCAAGCTGCAGAGAGCCCACACCAGATAGAAGTGTTGCAGTCATCTGCACTTCGTGTCTAGTACACCATCTCACTACCAAATCATCAGATGATGCTGACTGAGAGGTTTCAAGAGGTATGTTGAAAGAGCCGTCATGTTTCAGGCCACCCCAGATTCGATCGTTTTCCTCGGCATTACTTGTGGGATTGACAATAAAATGCAGATCCGATATTCTCTCTGCAATGTGATTTGTATCGAATTTGCATAATGTTGACATGAATGCAACTATTCTCTTCATGATGATCAGCGGAGGGCATTTCTCTAAGTGCTTGTCGTCAACAGATTCCAGGACAATCTCTGCCCGTTCAGGATTTATGTCATGTGTCACATGGTCGAATGCACGTAGAATCAGAGTGGTCATGTATACTATACTGGTTTTGTTTTCAGTGATCTTCAGAATCTCGTCCAGAACCTCAATGTCGCGATGACCAGGTAATAATGCTCTCCAGAATAAATAAGAATATAGAATCTGCCGATTATTCAATGCCCGAACATCAGGCATGATACTTTCGTAAAGTTTCAATGCTGCTTTCACGTTACTGGCAGCAGTCAACTGCATCGATACCAATTGGAATCTGAGTCGGTATTCGTGTAGTCTCATACGTGTGGCCAACACCAACCCGCTCGTGAGGACCTTTCCGGCGTCCGACAGATTCTGAGTATGTTTTATCAAGATTTCAGCCAGTCGGAACTGGGCATTTAATCTTTTGACAGGTGTCAGTAGACTGCCACTAATGCCATCTTGATCCTCATCGTCTAGCGCAGCCTTGAAACATGCGATCCCGGCTGCAAGCAGCTTGATTCTTTCGTCAAGGACGTCACATGACTCCCCAGCAACTGTGTACTCTTCAGCCAACGATATCAGAACTTCAGAAGTCTGATATGCCGTCATTATAGTCGCATTATATTTCTAGTGTGCCAAAATTATGCTTGTGGGGTTGGTACTGCGGTATATACTTTGGGACTTGAACATCATCAACAACAACTGAACGCGTTTAGCATCAGTACACATTTCGGTGGCGCTACTCGGGTCAAAAAATGGAGTTTATATTCTAGAACTACGCTTCAAAGTGAGATGAGGGGAATATGTAATCTACTTTGATAGGTTGGAATAGACTAGAATGTGATATGTCTATTTCCAACCACGCCACACGCGAACGCCCCGCATCTCTCGCACGCAGTAGGAAGCTTTGAACTATGGTTACTTTGTTTCTTTGAGTTTTGTATCTAGTCACTATCTCTAGCTAGATGCAGAAGGTTGCTTCACGAGCCTGTGAGTTTGATCTCATGTTTCAGGTACCCCCTTGATGACTTATTTGCATTGACATACATATATCCCGCATACTTACCCGGCGTTGTTATCAAGGGTGATCGTCAGTCTCTGTTATCTCTTACGCTGTCTTTGTTCCCAAACCGAAGAAAATTTTTCTGTTTGGTTACTTTTTCAGCACAGGAGAGTTGACCTAACCCTGGAGACTACCCAAGTATATATAGAGCGGGCCATTCCCCTTTCCCTCAAAAATTCCAAATTTGAAAATATAAAAAAACAAAAAATACTCTAAAGTCGGGGTTTTGTGCGGTCTGAGGTTTACACTACTATTTATATTCTTTATTATACTACTATAATATACTGCTGGGTCTAGAGTGGCATATTATACTTTGATAGTAGAGAAACGCCTAAAAACCAACACACACACACAGACAGATATACATATACCCGAGAGTATATATCTATATCGTCCTTATTTATTATTAGATTTTTTACACCAAGGGTGGCATTAACTTGCTCGACTCTTCACATCATCTTCGCATTATAAACACACACAACACATTATCATCACCATGGAGACACTAGGGATGCCCACCACTGCTGCGCAGGCTAAGGCATTTGTTTCACCATCGTCGCTTTCTTTCCCTATGTCTGCAGAGGTTTTCAGAGAGGAAAGCAACGGTGGCTCGACGGCCGGATCAGGGAATGCGGCTACTGCTGGTAATGAAGTCGACATCAAGCCTGATCCCTCAGTGAAAACTGAGAATGGCGGCGAGGATAGTGCTTCTGGAATAGTTCCTACATTACAGTAAGTGTTGTGGGCAGAACTTGTGGTTAAACCTCCCGTGAGAGATAATTCTGTTTTTGCTAACTGGTTCTTTTTTTGTTTAGAAATATCGTGGCTACTGTGAATCTCGATTGCCGACTTGATTTGAAGACTATTGCGTTGCATGCGAGAAATGCCGAATATAATCCTAAGCGATTTGCGGCGGTCATTATGAGAATCCGTGAACCTAAAACAACTGCATTGATTTTCGCTTCAGGAAAGATGGTTGTGACTGGTGCAAAGAGTGAAGATGATTCGAAGCTTGCGTCAAGAAAATATGCCCGTATCATTCAGAAGCTTGGATTCAATGCAAAGTTTACTGATTTCAAGATCCAGAATATTGTCGGAAGTTGTGATGTCAAATTTCCAATTAGATTAGAAGGATTGGCATTTTCACACGGGACTTTCTCGTCCTATGAGCCTGAATTGTTTCCGGGTTTGATTTACCGTATGGTAAAGCCTAAGATTGTTTTGCTGATTTTCGTTTCAGGAAAGATTGTCTTGACTGGTGCGAAGCAGCGAGAAGAGATTTATGCTGCTTTCGAGTCAATCTATCCCGTATTGAGTGAATTCAGGAAGGCATGAGCTCCTTGCCCGTCCCCCTTTAATGAGACCCCCCCTACCTCCCTGTTAGTGTCGAAAGACTGAGAAAGACTAAAATGAGAAAGAAAAAAAAGTTACTACCAAACACCCTCTCAAGCTCCAAGCTAAGCTCTTTTGGAGCATAAAATAAGATGAAACAAAAAAAATTATCAATAGATCCATGGTGACTGAAGGAAAGAGACGAAAAATTTCAAAAACATATGTATCGTCCTGTATAGTATTATTAATGAAAGACATAAATATCTAATGAAAAAAAAAGTTGTCATTGGTAAGATTTAATATATCTTCATGCAATGAACTGCACTGCTCATCGACCATACGTCGAAGTGATATTGTTTCAAGATATACGCCAGTACATGCTGGAAACCAAAAATACTAAACTTCTATATCCATTCTTCATTGTAGTATAATCAATATTTCCACACACAGTCGTTTACAATTGTTGAAACTGCATGAAGTAGCATAGATATTGGTATTTTGCTCTGTACAATATAAAAGCTGTCGGTCCGAGAAGCGTCGTGTTTTTCTAATATTAGTGGCCGCTGCTTCACTCAACGTAACAAAAACATCAACCTTCTCTTGTCTCACTAAACAAATATTTTGGAACCATCAACACACTCCTTTTGCTCGATATTCTTTCGCTTGAAAGCTAAAACAGTCAACTAGTGGACAGGCAGATGTCGTACAGAGGGTACGAGGAGCCCATTCCACTGGAGCATCAGCATTATAATCCTCAGTCAAGCCGTCAGAACGCTCCACTGCCTCAGCTACCATCAGAGCATTTGCAACAACAAAACTACAAGGCATATGATGATCAGTTCTATTTTGGAGATGACACAACGTTTCATAGTAGTAGCGGGGGTCAGAGAAGTGATTTAGGGCCCCCTCCACTGCCGCCAAAGGACTCTACTTTGACACACGAGGAGGAGGACGAATATGATGATGATGACGCCCGGCGGTATTACTCACGAACCAGCTCAAATGCATCGATCATAGATCACAACTACCAAAGACGGCATAGGCATGGCGGCGGCAACAACAACGGCAGTAGTGGTAGTCGCTATCGGGATCCTTATTCGTATGGGGATGATATATATTACAATAACGGTGCTGGCGGGGGCGGGGGTACCGGTAGCATAGAGTCGCCTGGTCGACGCATGGGTGGGCGCAAGCGGCTAAGACTGAACCTGGCGCGGAGAGACTGGTCGCAGGTCGACTGGAAGAAGAAGCCGTGGTTTGTTTGGATCGTGAGTTTGATCCAGCTGGGGGTATTTCTAGCAGAGTTCATTCGCATGGGTGTTCTAACTGGTAGTCCTATTCAGACTCAGCCTTCATTTAACCCCATGATTGGGCCCTCGAGCTACGTACTGATTAATATGGGCGCCAGGTTCACGCCCTGCATGCATATTATCCCCAACATCACAGATGACCCTACGCTTTTGTTTCCATGCCCAAATTCGACAGATGTGAGCACAGATGTGTGCTCACTGAGTGAGCTGTGCGGCATGGGTGGAATCCACAATGAGGACCCTGGCCAGTGGTGGAGATTCATTACTCCGATATTCCTGCATGCAGGCATCATCCATATCGGGTTTAATCTTCTGCTTCAGCTAAAGCTAGGAGCTGACTTAGAACGTGAGATTGGCATTGTGCGGTTTTTTGTGGTGTACTTTGCGTCTGGTATAGCCGGCTTTGTGCTGGGCGGCAACTTCACACCGAACGGCATAGCCAGTACGGGTGCCAGTGGCTCGCTATTTGGCGTTATCGCATTGGACCTGCTTGATCTGCTCTTCAACTGGCAGCTCTACGCGACGCCGTGGAGGAACCTTATCATCCATATCGTGGAGATTATTATCAGCTTTGTACTTGGGCTGCTGCCAGGACTAGATAACTTCTCTCATATTGGAGGATTTGCAATGGGTATATTAGTGGGGACGGCTATTCTGCGGAGTCCCCTCAAATTCAGAGTTCGCCGGCATCAGCAGAACACAAACGGCCAATACCTGGACCAGCAGAACCAGCAGAATCAACAGAAGCTACAGGTAACTGAATTTGACTGGCGCAACTCTCGCCAGCATTTCGAAAACCGAACCAGGTGGTGGTATGCCTGGATCGTGGTACGATTAGCCGCGGTGGTGCTGGCGGTTGTGTACTTTGTGGTGCTGATCCGGCAGTTTGAGAATGGCGGCGGTCACTGCACATGGTGCAAGTACCTAAGTTGTTTGCCAGTTAATGGCTGGTGCGATATAGGCGATATCACAACCTCCAACTCGAATTAGCCCCACGCAACCAACCAACCAGCCAAAAAAAAAATCGAGCCGAATATATAAACAGCTACTATTTATTCTCATTAAATGTTTTCTTCGTTTTCGCGATTTCTCTCCCCTAAGTCGCCCACTCCACTACAGGGGCGGGGACTGCGCTGCTAGTGAAAAAATGCGCGTATGAGCGGGCCATGGGGGTGTAGACGGTAATTTCACTGTGAACCCCCCACCTCCCCACTACCAGAAGCTTTGCGGGGGGGACACAACCGCCCATTAGCGATCCCGGCCTTTTTCTTGTATAAATATCACGCTTCGTCCTCTGTCACTTGCGTTCTCCTGCTTCTTTTCCTCTCTATATCCTTAATTCGGTTGCAAAAAGAACCAAATCTATACACATATACATATATATATATAAAAATGGTCGTGGTTGCTCCTCCAGGTGGTGTCTATACACCTTCCCCTACGTTCTTCAAGTCTACTGGTAAGGCCGGCAGACAGGAGCTTGATATCGAGGCTCAGGTCGAACATACCGCTATCCTGGCCCGAAATGGCGTCAAGGGCGTGGTCCTATTGGGATCTACCGGTGAGATGATCCATCTCACCCGAGCTGAGCGAGCCGAGCTCATCGCCGGAGTCAAGAAGGGTGTAGCCGCTAAGGGTTTCCCTGATTATCCTCTTCTAGCCGGTGTTGCCCAACACGGTGTTCAAGACACTCTGGACGATATCCGAGCCGTTAAGGAGGCCGGAGCTACCTATGCTATGGCTCTTGCACCCAACTACTTTGCTCCAAGCACCTCTCAAGAAGGTCTCATCAGCTGGTTCACTGCAGTCGCCGAAGAGAGTGTGTTGCCAATTGTTATCTACTACTACCCGGGCGTATCTAACGGCCTCAACATTAAGGTCTCCACTCTGGTTACTCTTTCACAGCACCCCAACATTGTTGGTGTCAAGATGTCTCACGGTAACGTCAGCGACTATGCTCAATTGGCTCTGGACCCCATTGTCCAGAAGCAGAACTTTGTCTGCTTGACTGGACTTGGTCAGGTCCTGCTCCCAGCGCTTACTGTTGGTGTTGCCGGTACTATTGACGCCATGTCGGGAGCATTCCCCAAGACCGTGGTCAAGCTCTACGAGCTTGCTGTAGCTGGTAAGGTCAAGGAGGCCCAGAAGCTGCAATACACCTTGTCCAAGGTCGAGGAGGTCGTTGTTGCGTACGGTCCTGTCGGAATGAAGTATGCCATCAAGACCTCTCTTGGAATTGGTAATGGGCTTGGTCGTGCCCCTATTGATCAGGGTTTGACCGCTGCTCAAGTCGCTCCTTTCCAGGACGCTTTTGCTGATATCATTGCGCTAGAGAAGTCCTTGTAAATTAGGAAAAAAATAAACAAGAAAAAATAATGCCACCTATACAGTGTTTATAAACGCATTTTTTTTGGTTGAGATGAGTTTTATAGTTTGTAGTAGATATATATTATGTGCATAATGTCCCACAGACACGATTTATGGTTTCGAATATTGCTTTTTTTTGCCAGTAGATATATAAAAATGTGGGGTTCTAACCCGGGGAAGGAGGCTCTTGTAAAAATAAATAATGGTTGAGTTTGACGAAGCGACATATGATGATCGATTGTTGTGTGATTTGCGAAGTTTTGTTTGGGATGAGTATGGGGTATTAATTCAAAACCTCAAGATTGCGTCTCAGGATAAAACAGGTGTACAATTCCATTTTGGGTTTTTAAACGATGTGAAATACTATGAAGATGTTGAAGACAAGTTTGAGGAGGAATTGATTCCGTATTGGAGTGACTATTTTGAAGATAATGATGAAGAACTGTCTAGTTTTGCGGAGACAAGTGACGGTACCTCGAGCTGGCTTCTGAGCGAGGAATGTTGCAGTACGCAGGTGCAATGCACTTCCAGTGTGGCCGAGACTGATCCTGACCAAGAAGAGAGCAATCACGATGAGCAGGTGCAGCAGGTGCAGCAGCAGCAGCAGCAGCAGGCGCAGGCGCAAGAATCTGCTGTGACGACTACAGTCAGTACGACGTCATTTGAGACTCGTCATGCGCCGAGTATTAAGGTCCAGCTGAATGAAAAGTCCAGTCTATCATTATGCAATGTGCTTGGCCCGGGATCAAGAACATCGCGCTTAATTCTTGAGCTTGAATTCGCGCCAAATGTACAGGATTCTTCAACTCGTGCTCTAATCTCATCTTCCACATCTCCAAAGCTGCCGTACTATAGGAAACTTCTTTTTCGCCATGGCTCTGCTGCTAGCGCCGGCCAGTCAATCAGAGTGGTACTGCCTCTAGACGGTACTTCTACTGATCAAACGAACCGGAAATTGCCATTTATAAAGTCTGCTGCAATGAAGCTATTTTCAATCAAATAGTAAAACTCACAATTTCTTTAGTAAACGACAACGTACTTTATAGATATATATAGATAAATCTCTTTTTTAAAGAAAAAAACACACACTTTTTTTATCGTTTGTTGCGCAGGCGAAGGCTTTACTTGGAGGTGTCAAGAACAAGTCTACCGGCAACTTGTCCCTTCTCAAGGGCAGTGAAGGCCTCTTCGAGCTGAGAAAGTCCAATCACCTTGAAAGGAGCACTGACAAGGCCTCTGTTGAAGAAATCCAACGCCTCTGCAGTATCTGCACGGTTTCCAACATACGAGCCCTTAATACTGATACTCTTGACCACGTGGGAGAACACCTCGGATTTGGCATAGGCGCCAGCAGGCAGCCCAACTAGCACAATAGTACCGGTGGGTCGAACGTAATCGGTAGATGCAGTGATGGCCTTCTCTGCAACTGCAACGTGGATGACTGCATGAGGTCCGCCGTTAGTAGCAGCAACAATCTCCTTCGCAATGTCCTTAGAAGTGGCAAAGTCCACAAAGGCCTCCGCACCTAACTTGGCAGTGAGCTGCTTCTTCTCCTCGCCAGTGTCAATACCAATGACTCTGAATCCCATAGCCTTAGCGTACTGGATGGCCAAGGTTCCCAGACCGCCGCCGGCACCGGTGATGGCGACCCATTCACCGGGGTGGACGTCAGCGACCTTCAATGCCTTGTAGACTGTAATTCCAGCACACAAGATAGGAGAGACGGCGGCCAAATCGGTTCCCGGGGGGATCTTGGCCGCATGGATGGCGTTGGCAGTGGCATACTGCTGGAACGAACCGTCATGGGTGTAGCCCGAGAGAACGGCAGCAGCGCAATTGGACTCGGCGCCCTTGAGGCAGAACTCGCACCCCAAGCACGAGCTGTTGAGCCACTTCACACCAGCGTAGTCGCCAATCTCGAAGTTGCTAACATTAGCGCCCTTGGCTACGACGACACCGGCACCCTCGTGGCCTCCGACCAAGGGAAGCTTGGTCGGCAAGGGCCAATCGCCGTGGTAGGCATGCAAATCAGTGTGACACACGCCAGAGTACTTGATGTTCACAAGAATCTGATCGCTTTCAGGCACCGGGACGGGGATGTCCTTATATTCAAGAGGGCCATTGCTCTTGCTGAAGACAATGGCCTTTTGAGTCTTTGGAATAGCAGACATGTTATAATAGAATCTTTGATTGAAGATGGTTTAGTAGAATCAAGACGATGAGGATGATGAGAAGCAATAGAAAAAAAAATATCTCCAGCAGATGGGGGGGCTAACGGGGGGTTTATATACAGGAGGCAAACTAGCTGAGAACTCTACTTAGGCGTTTTTTAGATTACTGGGGGGGGGCCTGTTAGAACAAAGAATTGGATGCTTTTTTTGGTGTGTAGTGTTTATTATTCCGAAGAGCTTAATTGTGTTGTTCATAGTAGTAGTGGGTGAATGGCCTGATTTTAGGCCCAACAGCACCACCACCGCAAGCACAAACTGCGTGCTGCCGTGGATTCACACTCATCGTGTGCTACCGGGAGCCAGAAGCGGGGAGGGCATGCTCGAATTGCCGGGGGATGGGGGGTACAGAGCAATGAGAGGCTCTGATTGGTGTGTGTACCCCCAGGGGCATGGAGCTCGGGACTACGGACAGGGAGACAGGGACTTGATGAGGGGTTGGATCGCAATCGACTCGACATTTTGGCGCTGTTAGGAGGGAAAGCTTCCTTTCTTCCATTGCTCCCCGCCAGTGCAGTGCTGCTGCTGCTGCACTCAGTGCACTCAGGGCACTGTGGCGGTGGGATGGGGGAGGTGTTGTCATGGAAACACACGGGCTTTTGTGCGTGAGTTACGTTCTGTAACGCTGGCCAGCAGCAGATCAAAACTCTTTCCTATATACACACACTCTGGATCTATTGGATGTTCCTGAGCCAATTATGAGCCACAATAATAGTAATAATAATAATAATCAATATAGAGAGTATGATGCGTTCTCGAACGTTCAAAGCCCTCAGCAATACCTGGATGCCCCTGCTACAATCTACTCGACACCAGCCACGCCGCCTGTGATTGTATCGGATATATCGAACCCGAGCTATTTCGAGCTTTCCCCGCTTCTAAATATCCATGATGCCGTCTCGCTGCATTTCCTGGTCCAGGCATCTATTGCCGACGCCAAGGGGTTTAAGGTGCTGTCCTACCAGGAACTCGATGATTGCAAGAAAGAAGCGGGGATGCTTAGCACCCGTCTGTCCGATCTGAACCATAAGCTTAGCATGGAAACCAAGCTGCGAGATGCTGCATCCTCCATCTCAAGGCTGCAATTCCGGAATTCCTCTTCTTCTGCCTCTAATTCTCCCACCCGATCGTTCTTCAAAAAGAGACTTTCTCGCCAGGATACTTCTTCGTCTACTGCTAGTCCCACTACCGCAAACAACAACAACAATAGTGATGATGTGGACTTTGCAAACCGCAAAATCCACCATATTGAACAGGAGATCCAGGCTCTTACGCAACGGCTGACTACTGTGGACTACAAGATTCTAAAGCACAACGTGGGTATTCTGGCCCTAACTCACCAGGGATCGGAATCCTCCTCGTCAAAGGTCTACAGTAGAAGCACAGGCAACAACAATTACTCGCCCCCAAATAATAGAATCAGTGGTGGGCCTGGATATGGTTCGTCGCCTGCAACGTCTCGTATGATTCAAATGTCTCATTCGCAAGCACAACAACAGCCGATCCTAATTGAGAAAATCGACAATCTGATTGAATTGTTGGACCACAATGTGAATAGTGGCACGGAAAATACTAGTCATTATTCGCCTTCTCAAGGTCAAGAAGATAAAGTGGCGAGATTGACTGACCTGTCAAACGATCTGATCACCAAAACCAGAGATTTGGACCGGGAGTTGCAGGAAAAGAAGACGGAATGCTCCGAGCTGAGGTCCTTGATCGATGAAACGGTTTCCCGGTTAGACCCTGCGGTTTCTGCTTCTGCAAGTACTGGTTCTGCCCGTCAGGGCATCATCACGCCAGTTTTAGGGTCATCGTCGGGACAGGCCGTAGCAACGGTAGCCGTTCTCCGAACCCAAACCCTAGCCGCCGTTGAGCAGCGATGCCTTGCGCCAGCAGCTGCAGCTGCCACAGGAGGAGCAGGCAATGCCAACGGCGACGGAAAAGTGAAATCTCTGCTTAAACAGCAGCTGGAATCTTTACAGTCTTCATATGAAACGAATCGACTGGAATTGGAACGGCTTGAAATTGAAAACGTCGAGCTCAAGTCCAGTCTGCGCGATTCCACATTCAAGTCCCAAGCAGAGGTGCAGCAGCTTCAACTGGAGTTGAAGTCCTGTAATGAAAGAATCCAGGAATGGAAAGAGCGTTGCGAGACTCTCCGAGCTGAACTGGAATCTGTGGTCAAGTCACTAGAAGATGTGACGCGCCAGGCTGTTGATTATGAGTCAGAGCGTGAGAAACTGGAGTCCACTGTCCAGGAACTCAATAATAAACTGTTTCAGGCATCTAATTCAAACATTGACAAGCGTGTCAGTATGATTGGGCCCATGTCTGGAGACACCTCCCCCGGATCTGCCACTACGGCCGCCACAGCCGCTGCTGCTACCGTCAAAGAACCTGTCAGTGTCGGACTCCTGCGACACGAATTCCGTAAAATCCTTATGGATCTTAACGCCCAGCATAACAAGGAGGTTCAATCTCAGAATCTGCAAATTAGAAAATTGTCGAGCTTATTGCGCTCTATAAAAACCTCCAGCTACGCAGTCAACATCCCCCCTGCCAAGTTGGAATCTCTTAATTTCATTGAGGCCCAGTAGGAGTCCTCTCCTCTTTTTGTTTATTTATTTAAATTATTATTTTTTATTTCAGAATTATAATATACTTGTGTTATAGTTAATAAATAGATTGCTCTTGTTGAAGATGAGGCAACTTGTATATATCGATATCAAAAATACTCAGATCCTGGTATAGAGAATCAAATGCCTGCAGGACTAGTCGGGGCTTGAAGTCCCTTTTATCAAACAATGGCCGAAAATGGAATGAAAAACCCGCATATGCCTGCGGGAAGTGCTGCTGGATTGTATATTGGAGGTTCTCAAGATGTGTCTCCAGGATTACATCGCGAGAGGTCTTTCGAGTAGAACCACTCTGTAAGAGTCGGGCAACCCTAAACGAGTCCTTGAGTAGTGACTTGACATTATCATAGTTTTTGTGTGTTGGAAGCGGCGAATAAATGTCCATTATCGCGCGCTTGAGATCTGCCTTCTGCTGTACTTTCCACGCAGTCTCGATATTAGCAACTGCTTCTGCTACACAGGTAGAAGAATGCAGAATCTTCTCATCAATCTCCGGTGATACGTTGCCATATATAACTGCGGCTCCATACACACAGCAATTGACGAGTCGATAATAGAGTTTAGTCTCGGCCTCCAATTCCTCCCACGTCGCTAAGCTACTAAACAGATGCCGAGTGGAATCTGTGATCCAATGGTAGTTCGTCTGTAAGAAGGATTGGATTCGGTCTACCTCCTCGTTTCCCTCTAGTTCTACTCCTGGGGGCTCTGGCTCCCGTTCCGCCCCTGAAACCAAATGCGCCTCAATATTACCATTGAAGAGCCTTTTGTGCACTTGGTATTTCTGTCGCATGTTCACAAAATGGTCTGGCGACTTATATAGTATCAATCGCTCACGTTGCTCGGGAACATAGCTGAAAACCGAGTCTGTGATGCTGATTTTCAGCAACTCCGTCTTCAACTGCACTATCCAGTCCTGGAATCGCACTGCATCTTGGGCCATCTCCGTGCTAAGAAACTCGATTCGAGTGTTATGGAAATCTGGCCGGATCGTCCACGAGCCATTCGATGTCTCACAAGACTGCGGCATATCGACATTGACCCGCACGACCGTTCTCTCAAACCCACTCGGCTGCTGCTTCTGTTTTACTTCTCCACTGGTTGTAGGAATAAGGGGAAAGGAATGATATTTGCCTTCTGTTATTATTTTTTCGTTTTGGGCCATATGCGAGGTCCCACTGTAAACTGGCGGAGCTTTGCATCGAGCCCTCTGCAGCTAACCGCACCAACGACGAACGCGAGCCTCAACTGAAAATTTTCGTGCATGTTTCGTTCCCAACCTTCTGCAGCAGGAAATGCTTAGGGCTCCTCTAGATAATGAACAAGTGCTCAGTCTGCTTCAAGTTGCAGTCACCACACTGCTGCTTGGCGCCTCAGGCTCAGTGATACTGGCACGTGCAGTACCGGCGCTGGAAGGGTTTCTGCACTATGGCAAAGTCCGACAGCATCAACAATGTGGAGATCGACAGCAGAAAAAAGCATCCTCGTCGGTTATCGATATCTTGACTGGACTAACAGTGCCCAAAAGTTGGTTCACTCATTTCTATGTCGTGTCACTGGGACTCTGTATAGTCAGTTGGGTCCTATCAGACTACTCGAGACAGAACTGGTTAATGCTATCTATGCTCACAGTCCATTCGGGGAGACGACTGGCGGAGTCGATCCTTTGCTCCTCTTCATCGGGAGTGATCCAAGTGCCCCACTATGTTGTGGGCATTGCTTTCTATGTATGCGAGGCACTGACGATCGGCTGGGTGCCTCATCCTGAAGCTAATGAATTGATCCGGATAGCGTCATTGTTTCTATTTATATCTGCGTCTATAGCGCAGAGTAGCATCCATGCGCAGCTTTCAAGGCTAAAGAAATATTCATTGCCTACTGGGGGTCTGTTTCAGTTTGTCGCGTGCCCGCACTATCTCGCAGAGATTGTCATCTATTTGTCATTCCTGCTACTGGATCGCGCATGTGTCCCACAATGGGCCAGTGCGTTTTGGGTTATAATTAATCTCAGCACCTCAGCTGAGCAGACTTGGTTGTATTACCACAAGCGATTTGGCCATGCGGGGCCTGCTCCACATGCAGTCATACCGTTTGTATTTTGAACGAAGTCTCTCGTATCTTGAAAGCTGTTTCATGATAATTATTTTTTTTTTTGGCATTTCTATCTTGGTCTGGTGGTCTGGGAAATATAAATGATATTTGAGGTTCTCTTTCTGGTTTTTTGATTTGACCATGGCTTATTCACCGACTATAACCTCGTTCTATACTGTTGCAGAGAAAAAACGTAGTGCTGCAACTAGTAGCAAACAGTCAAGTTCAAAGGACTTGGAAGGTTCCCAAGTGGATTGGAAGAGCCTTTACATTAATCGTGCTCATGAACCAACTCCTTATACCTGCCTTCCAGCCAATTTGACTCAATTGGTGTTAAACAAGTACACCTTGATATTCGTCGCCATCGCAGTGAATATCCAGCTGTTCTGCATTGTTTTGATTTACAGTCTAAGCCAGATGGAATCGTACTGGACGCTAACCTGCAATACTCTAGATAATGGCCAGGCCAGTCTGAATAGTGCTACGGTGTCTGCTATGAACTACCAGGCGTTGGTAAACATGAACGTAACTCTCCAGAACATGCAATCGGTGGCCGAGGAATGGGTTGTCTCATTAGCAGATGACTATACTGAGTTTGTCGGTTCGACTGTCGATGGCGCGTTGCAGGCGGCACAAAACTCCACGAATGAGATCCACAACTGGGTTGATTCTACATTAGGTGATGCCATTTCGTCAACTAACGAACAGATCAGTTCCGTCACCTCTGCACTCCGGTCGCTCGAGACTGCGATGTCAAATTCTGGAGTCTTGTTCTCAAGTGCCGCTCTCGGCTCAGCTCAGAACTTGACACTAGATGAAATTGCCTCAATTGAAGTGCCTCTTGGTGTCAATAATGCTCTAGTTCGGCTTTCAGGCCAGAATGACTATGGATTTACCTCATTGGCTACGAGTGCAGTCAACTCAAAGATCAATCCTGTGTTCAATTCTGTATACGCAAATCTTTCAAATATTCTTCCCTCATCGCTGCCATCTAATAGTACTGTCGGGAGATGTATTTCAGGTGAGCAGAGTCTAGAGGAGTACTTCAGCAATTTGTCTGTGTCTGTGAACCAGGTACGCCGTAATAGTCTTGCGACTCTGATTACTCTCGCGATAATAATGATGATTCCAGCTGCTGCATATCAGTACTTTGAATGGATCAATCTCCTCCACCAGATCAAAATTCTCGAAACTCCAGCCGGATTCCAGGATGCCTTAGAACATATTATGCTTGCGACGAGACCTGGGGTGTCTTGGCTGGCCATTAAACTTCACCTGCTACTGAGCTGCTCAGAAGATGATACTTGTCGTATAATGTGCCGGTGGTTGATATCCTATATACTGTCACCTGCGATACTGTTTATTCTTGGTTTTGCTTTTGTATGTCTTGTGTGCTACTTCACTGAGGCTTCTGCTCTGAGCTCAATACGTGAAGCCCCTCCTCTAAACCTCACTATCGTGAATGGATCTATCAGCTCAGGTCTTACTGCTGCAGAGTCTGCTACAAACACGGCACTGCGATCAGCACTCTTGGACACCGTCAACTCTGTACGGCAAGCCATGTCCGATGCCCAAAACTCAATGAGTTCACAGGCAAGCAAGACATTGTCTGGTGCCGATCTTAAACTCAACTCTACATTACTGTCAGCGTCGAAAGACTTACCGTTTGGTCAGCTTATAATCTCAAACGTGGTTTATCCAAACGTGCTATCGGCAGCAGGTAGTGGCATTGGGGCACCTGCCACATTAGAGGACCTTTACAAGACATTCCGTTATGTAGCTGATACACATTTACAGATATTTCTGTCAATTCTTGGTATATGGGTTCTATTATCAGTCGGCGCATGCGTCTACGTATACTTGAGACTTAGACATAAACTATAATTAATTATTAAAATAACCTAATAGACATCAAATGCTTCTTCCTGGATTGTACCATATAAATTCTGAATTTGGAGGGCAATTTTGGCTAGCTCCTCATTAATTGTGACAGTCACAAGTACATATGTGTAAAACAATACAAAGTCCTCATCATCTACTTCGCCCTCTTCCTCCCCATTATCATTCAGCTCAGTATTATTTCGGAACTCGCTTAATTTGGCAAGCATTCGGTCTATGGCATGTTCAGTCGAAGGTAATTTCTCCGGTACTGGGAATCCCATCTTCATCGCAGAAGAGGCCAGATAGAAATACAAAAAAATCCTGCTCCCCAGCTCTTGTCGTTCTGATGCAGTGAAATGTACAAGTTCAAGCTCCTTTGAGCTTGGCTTTGGATACTTTGCCACTAGAACCGACAGATTATGAAATGCATCAAGTATTTTCTGTGTCGAATCCAGTATCTCCTTATACTCCTTTGTCGGGAAGGGACCCTTGAGACGCAGCTCATTGGGTGCATGACGACATAGAGTTTCAAGCTCAATCATTGTCGTCTGTAGCTCATTGTCACCCTCAATACCACTATATTGGCTGCTACCCTTGCGTGGTTGAGTAGCCAATGCATCTGATTTCCATATGAGTCCCATTCTTAGCCATTGCAGACACAGCAAGTGTCGTAGTTGCTTACGGGCGCTGTTGGGCAAGATCACAGTAGCAATAAAAACTGCCCATAGCACACCAACAAACACAGACACAAAGCGATGGAATGCGATATCTCCCACAATGGGATTAATACCACCCTCATCTCCATCATTCTCATCTTCATCAGAAACAGACAGTGAGTAAGAGTACAGCGCGGTCAGGTTATACGTGAGTAATACAAACCGACCAAATGCCGACTTTTTTTTCCAGTTAAGTATAATTCCAAAACAAATCAACGAAATAAACCACCCAAATAGCGCCAGCAAATATGGATTCTGCGGGAATGCAAGCCATGCTAAGTAAGCCGTCAGAGCACCTAAGAATGTACCCATAAATCTCGTGGGGATAGTCATAGTAGTTCCACCTACTGATTTGTTCATGATAATACAGTACGTTATGAGACCCCATTCACCTCTCCAGCGACCAAATATTGGTCTCAACTCGTCCAGAAACGCCGGTACAGCAAAAATAACTGCACCCAAACCGACTTTAATACCAAATTGGACATCCGTACGTCGGAATAGTCGCAGCCCTTTCCATATCCGCATGTTAACTGATTCTCGTACTCGCTGCCTGTTGAATGGCATTACAAGACGTTGACTCAGCGTCTTGATCGGATTTCCTTCGGTGTCACGGCGTTTCCGCAGCATAGCAGGTGCCCTCTGCCAGATCTTTAGCCATCCAAATGATTTTATTGGTGGCAGTGCCTTCAGGTCCTGGTAATCTTGTAAAGTGTCTATAAATACTGCCAGCTCGCTGCCAAAATCCTCTAGCACGTAAGAGAAATTACCACAACTAGCTGCTATACCCTCCTCATCAGCAGCAACAGTAAAACTCCGTCTTTTGCCGGACTTGAAATTTGCTTGAGCATAAATCTCTGCCACTGCATCTTCTCTCGCCGCAGAGTATATCTCAGAAGCCGACTTTAAGCTATCTACCATCCCGTCGTCGAGTGAAATGATATAGTCAGGTCCATCTGTGAATGGCAGTCCATCGAGGATATCTCTAACTGTCTGCGAGTATGAGTTCATAGGTGGCTCAAGATTTCGGGCAAAGATCAGGAAGAGATCCTTGGCAGTGGTTGGGCTTGCAGGTGCATCATCATCGTCTCCATCAATCGACTGAGCATCAAAAGAGCGAATTGAAGATGCATATCGAATACTGGCTACCCCATCTTCATAAAGCAAGTGATACTGTATTTTGGCACTACTTGCCAATGCACCCAGGTGCAGTGCCAATGTATGGCTTGAAGCCACTAGTCTCTCCAATAGCTCATACTCCTTCTCAAAGCCACGTACTTTCAGTTCGTATCCTGCATCGTTTAGATATTGATCCAAAGCAGAAAAGCATGAGTTTATCTTGCTGTTAAGTTGATGATAGGCTGGAGTTTCTAGCTCGTCGCCGCGGATAAAACTCTCTCGAATCAGCTGTAACATCTCCGAGTACAAGTCCATCGACGTGTTTAAAGTTTTTTTGAGTTCTATCAAAGCACTCTGGGGCCAAATCAAGAAATCTATGGCGGCCGAAAGTACTACCCCGCTTATAACCAGCATCAAGAGCTGGAAAACTCTAGTCACTGAAAGCTGTCCCTGTGCCTGCCAGTTGACCTCCTTAGTCAGGATTGAAACAATAAATATAGATGCCAAAGAGCATGCATTATCAAATGTGGGCCGTCGCATCTTCTCTTTCATGAAGGACACAAACCCCAGACCACCACCACAGAACACAATCAGATCGATGATATACCCTAGATACTTAAGATCCATATTAATGAACCATGCCGTAAGAACCAAGCTCAGTAGCATTGCAATCAGACTATAGATCAGTCCGAAAGAAACAAATAGAATAGACTCTATCATGCTCCCCGCATTACGTGCCGGATGGAAGTATACAGTCACAGTGGCTATAAGATGCTTTGCATCACTTCGGCCGTAGATCTGCCTACCAACAGGAGTAAACACAGCCATTGAGCCAATGAAATAGGCCAACGAGCATTTAATTATATCTCTGCCTCCTCTGCCCTGTGCAAACTCTTTTATTCTCGTCAAAATGCTGGCTGTTTGTTCAGGGGCCCTGACGATCTCACTAGCAAAAGTTCGCACATTCCCCAGCAGAGATGCCTCTTGCGACCGTCTCGGCGGCCTATGATTCTCATTCCCCTCCTCGTCATCTTCTAGTGCGCTGCTGAGGTCAGTTTCCCTCTCAATTGTCCTGCTATATTATACATCTGTTAGACGCCTATGTGGCTATGCATGCGGATATCTCGCTTACTTCTTAGGAAACCCAGAATCTGCAATTATCATAGATGTCTGGCGCAGCAGACGGAATGGATGCCCCCCACTGCTACTTGACCCTCCGGCAGCATTGTCAGGCATTATTGTTTTAGCTATTTGAAAACAAAAAATACGTATAGCAGAGACAAAACCGGCCCCAGTGAGTCTGCGCAATCGGGTCTGCAAGTTGTGGTAATCTTTCTCCGCTTCTATCGCACCGACTAGAAGAAACCCATAAGGCCCACGCTTTCGATCTAGAACAATAGACAAACGAATCAATCAATGTCAGACGAGTTTGTTTCAGTCCCATGGAAGGAAGACGAGGATACAGCTCCAGCGACGACCACAGTCGCAGACGATGAAGAAAGTTCGTCGTCCCCGCCACTCCAACCGGGTGCCCGTGCGCTATCCAAACAGAGAGACCCAACAGGAGGAGATCCAGAGGATGAAGCAGAAGGTTCGCCACAATCACGACCACCTCTTATACCTAAGGATAATGTATACTTCCATTGCACTGTGAGTGATCCTCAGAAGGAGGGAGAGGGCTCGCAGAATGCTTACATCTCGTATCTTGTGTCCACTGATACGAACAGCCCTAGTTTCCAGCTGCCGACAGTGCGTGTGCGCCGACGATTCTCTGACTTCGTCTATCTCTATAATTGCCTGTGCAATGAATACCCTGCGAGCGCGATCCCTCCGTTGCCTGATAAATCTCGGTTGGAATACCTTAAGGGGGACAGATTCGGGCCCGAGTTCACGTTGAAGCGAGCCAGCTCCTTGTGCCGATTTCTGACAAGGATATCGAACCATCCGACCTTGAAGCGGTCTAGGGTTTACTATACATTCTTGGAGAGCGAGGACTGGAATACGTTCAAGAAGCATAATGGCGGCCAGCGGGCTTCTAATGGGAACTCGGGAACTGCTGTAGAGGGCAGTGGTGTTTTGGACGGCATTTCAGATACATTTTTGAATGCATTCTCGAAAGTGCATAGCCAGAGCAAGGAGCTCATGGAGGTCAAAGAGCGTGCAGACAAGCTAGAGAATAATATGGCGATTATTGAAAAGACCTTTAGTCGAATTGTGCGGAGACAGGGCGATGTAGTCAAGGATTTGGAGGAGTTTGCACAGCAGATCCTGAAATTATCAACATTGGAGCCTACACTTGTGGGTGAATTCCATGAATTTGCCAAAGCTATTCAGGACATTGCCAGGGGGTTCTATCTACTCAAGGAACACGTTGATAGTGACTATATTATTTCACTGCGGGATATGGAAAACTATTTAGTTGCTCTAAAGGGCCTAGTTAAGCAACGAGAGCAGAAACAGCTTGATTTTGAGGCATTGAATGATTATCTGTACAAGGCCAAGAGTGATCGAGACACACTCCAGGCTGGTGGAGGATCCAATTTTTTTAGAAACAAAGTCGAGGATTTGAGAGGCGTCGATCACGAGCAGTCACGTCGTGGAAGACTAAACAAGCTTGAAGCTAAGATCGATGAGCTGAACCGCGAAGTTTCAAGTGCACAGTCTACTTCGGAGCGGTTCGAAGAGGTAGCTATTGAAGAAGTGGGCATGTTTGAACATATCAAAGGTTTAGAGATGAAGGAGACCATGTCGAACTTGGCAGATTATCATATTGAATTTTACCAAACTCTGATCAAGGATTTACAGTCTGCCCAGGCTGTCATTGCACAGTCATCTCAGCCTGAAGTGACACAGGAATCTTGAATATTTATAATTAACCTTCAAACAGATAAACGTATATGCCTTCTCTTATATTTTTTCCCTCGTAGATTTACAGCTATGGCAAAATTTCGTGATGATAATAAAAAATAAATAAATAAATGCAGAGACCCCTTCTTCTCCATGCTTAAACAGTGACAGAGTATATCTCTGGCCTTAGATTACCACCCAACTCGATTGACATTTTACGCTTCTTGACATGAAGATATTCGGATGCCGAATCCGATGCACTCCCGGTCTCCAAGTCATCGACAACCTTGCTTGCTGCTGATATATGCAATAATGAATTATGGTACACAGGTAACTGGTCTGCCCCATATAGTTGAACAAACTCCTCTTCAGACTCGATATATTTGCTGTAGTCCAGTGGTAGAAACTCAGTCTTGAGCTCACGACTCTTTTTGGTCTTGGGTACAGGCGCTTTTTCGTTTTCTTGGATATAAAACCGTCGCAAAAACATTATCGCCTCTTCTCTATAGAATCCTGGATATGCTCGGTATGGTCGCTCAATAGCTGGATCAGAGTTCACGCTCAAGACACTCCCGCAACCGCCGAACCGGTCGTTCGCGCAACCGAAATACACTGCTCTGATCTTGAGCTGCCTCAGTGCTGAGGCACACATAACACACGGCTCCACAGTAACATACAAATCAGTAGTTTCGAATATGCTAGGTGCGTGAGTCTCCAGAATCTTTTCTATCCCCAAAAACTCTGCATGACGATGGCCCTGCAAACATCAAAGTTAGCACGTCTGTACCACTTATCGGACACAGATGCTCATTTCACTTACACATAAAGATCGGTTGGTATCGTTCATTCCAGTTGCCAAAACCTTGCCGTCATGAACGTAGACACAGCCAACAGGAACCTCGTCCGATTCAAATGCTAGTTCGGCCTTAATCTAAGTCAGTATTTGACCATTTCACCACATCAGCTTTAAAACTATCACTTACCATCTCCAGGGCTATTTTCATGAACCCATGGTGAGCTGTGGACATTATTATGCTCTTTGATCTGAAAATGTGTTCCTCCGCACCCGAAAGACCTGAGTTTGTGACAAATTTTTTGTGTTCTCCGCAATAGTCCACGATAACCCATAGGCATGGAGAATTTCATATAGGATACTTCATATCGAGTGCATCATGAGTATAAATGCCACCAGGGATAGTTAGATATCCAAATTATACAGAATATACGTACATTGTAACTAGCTCGAACTGGATTACAGCATGCTACCCCAGTTCCACGACTCTACACCACAGAATAGAATTCATTACTACATGCCACGATACATCTAATACCCTGTAATCGCCTAGAACATATATATTTGCCACTGGGTCGAATCCTGCTGTTGGGATCTTGAGTCCATGCCCGAGATCTGCGGGATCGTCGCCAAATCGACGATCGCGGAATTTGCCAGAGTGGCAGAAAGTGATGGAACAGCCCGTAAGTTAAAGCTACAACGTACACGTAACCAACTTATAAATTGGCCGCTGGGAAAGAAAAAAAGTGCCACCTTCTTCCAACGCTCAACTTCAACTTCGACCGCGAATTTGTGTACAAAATAGTCCAAAGGCGACATTTTTTTGTGAATTAGCAGGATCTTTTTGAATTTTTATAGTTTAGAAAGGATCTTCTGTTTGTTTTCAAGAAATTCTTTATATTTGTGGGTTTTTTCTTGAAAGAAGAGATTGTGAAAAGTGCGACGGAACGTGTCCATATTGATCTGGTAGGGGAACTTGGAGTGACGAAATCTTTGAAAATGGCACGATCTTTTCGATCCCTAGCATCTTTTAGTGTGCTTTTATATACATGTTTGATACTGGTACTGCCATTCCTGTCCAGTACGGTCCAGGCTGATAATGACGTGGAGAACTACGGAACTGGTAAGTTTGTTAACATTCTGTTTGATTTAGCTCGTTTGCGTGTCTTTTTCCATACATCGTCCCCCCCCCCCCCGGTAGAGTTATTCGGAAAACTGTATAGGCTCTTTCTTTTGTGGCAATTCTCACTCGCAAGAAAGGGGGGGCGATTCAGTTTGTGGGGTCTGGTGTATGTCAGATCCAGAAATGACACGCGAAAAAAGTTTAAAGCGCGACAACGCAACGGTTTACTAACACGAATTTAAAGTTATCGGTATTGATTTAGGTACTACATACTCTTGTGTAGGTGTCATGAAGGGAGGAAAAGTGGAAATCTTGGCAAATGACCAAGGTAACCGAATTACTCCTTCATACGTGGCATTTAACGACGAGGAACGACTTGTGGGTGATGCCGCTAAAAACCAGGCTGCTGCCAATACTGATAACACAGTGTTTGACATTAAGCGATTAATTGGTTTGAAATACAAGGACAAATCAGTCCAGAGTGATTTGAAGCATTTACCTTATAGTGTCATCAGTAAGGACGGCAAGCCCATCGTCAAAGTTAACTATACTGGAGAGGAGAAGACTTTTACCCCTGAGGAAATCTCCAGTATGGTTCTTGGCAAGATGAAGGAAATCGCTGAGGATTACCTCGGAAAGAAGGTTACTCATGCTGTTATCACTGTTCCTGCATACTTTAATGATGCTCAGAGACAGGCCACTAAGGATGCGGGTACTATTGCCGGTCTTACTGTGTTGCGTATTGTCAATGAGCCCACTGCCGCTGCTATTGCATATGGTTTGGACCGAACTGATGAGGAGAGACAGATCATTGTGTACGATCTTGGTGGTGGTACTTTTGATGTTTCTCTACTCTCAATTGAAGGCGGTGTGTTTGAGGTTTTGGCGACTGCTGGTGATACCCATTTGGGTGGTGAAGATTTCGACTACAGAGTCATCAAGCATTTCACCAAGCTGTTCAACAAGAAGCATGATGTCGATATTAGCGAGAATCCTAAGGCAATTGGAAAGTTGAAGCGTGAGGTTGAACGGGCCAAGCGAACTTTGTCTTCTCAAATGTCGACTAGAATTGAAATTGAATCTCTGCATGACGGAATTGACTTCTCAGAGACCTTGACGAGAGCCAAGTTTGAGGAACTTAACTTGGACTTGTTCAAGAAGACCTTGAGGCCAGTTGAACAGGTGTTGAAGGATGCTGACGTCAAGAAGAGCGAGATTGACGATATTGTTTTGGTTGGTGGATCCACTCGTATCCCCAAGGTGCAGAGCCTCTTGGAGGAGTTCTTTGGTGGCAAGAAGGCCTCCAAGGGTATTAATCCGGATGAGGCTGTCGCTTATGGTGCCGCTGTACAAGCTGGTGTTTTGTCTGGTGAGGATGGAGTAGATGATATTGTTCTTCTTGATGTGAACCCGTTGACTCTTGGAATTGAGACTTCTGGTGGTGTCATGACTAAACTCATCAATAGAAATACTGCCATTCCTACTAGAAAGTCTCAAATCTTCTCAACCGCCGTTGACAATCAGCCAACTGTGTTGATCCAGGTGTTTGAAGGTGAGCGAACGTTGTCCAAGGACAACAACCTGCTGGGTAAATTCGAGCTGACAGGAATTCCTCCTGCTCCACGAGGTGTGCCACAAATTGAGGTTACATTCGAACTAGATGCCAATGGAATCCTCAAGGTTGGTGCCACCGATAAGGGCACTGGTAACAGTAAGTCTATTGTTATCACCAATGACAAGGGTCGCTTGTCTAAGGAGGAGATTGACCGAATGGTTGAGGAAGCTGAGCAATATGCGGAGCAAGATCAGGCTCTACGTGAGAAGATTGAGGCCCGAAATGGTCTTGAAAACTATGCCCATTCACTGAAGAATCAAGTCACCGACACTAGCGAGAATGGATTCGGATCCAAGATTGATGAGGATGATAAGGAGACTTTGCTAGACGCTGTTAAGGAGACTGTTGAGTGGCTTGAGGAGAATGGATCTTCTGCCACCAAGGAGGAGATTGAAGAGCAAAAGGAGAAGTTGAGCTCTGTTGCGTATCCCATAACCAGCAAGCTTTATGGCGCTCCTGGCGGTGCTCCTGAAGGCGATTACAATGATGAGGACGATGATTACATTGATCACGATGATTTGTAAGGAAGAAAAGTCTCTAGGAAGGGAAAAGAACCTGTTGTTGCTTGCGACCATTATTGAAACTCCTCATAATCTATATACATACAAAGAGACAAGAGGGGATGCTGTCTAGGGTTTTAGCTTTTGTTTTATTTTTAATTAAAATTAGTTCAAGAAAGACGAGATAAACATACATATATAAATTAATTGCCGAGACTGTAGGCTACTAGAGTATCTATTTTGTGAGTGTCTGTACTGAAACTTCGCAGTTGAACTTGCTCAGCATTTGGTATATCTTTTGCGTCGCTATCTGCCCATTCGACAGGTACCTGGGCATCATTATCGGCATATACTAGAACGTTAAATGTACATTGACCTTCCAGGACCGGCAGGAAGGTCACAGATGCGGTGATCTGGCGAATAATTGCTTGGATTTCCCGTTGAATCTCCTCCTGGGTTTTGCCATGGGTGGTTTTCAGATCTGGTCCAGCTTCGCCAGCAGACAAGGCAGAAGATTGCGAAGAAGCACTAGTCGCAAGAACATTCACATCAAATTGCCACCGCTCTACCACTTCCCCTGTATCTTTGGATGTGATTGCTACTATAAGTTTCGATATTTTTCCACCAACTAGCCATTTATGCAATTGAGCCATGATCTTCTTGATGTAAGCCTTTACCTCACTATCTGAGGTCACGAGCATGTTCATATCATATTTCTTGACAGTTTGAAAGTCTTCTGCAGGATATATTCCTCGCTGGAAGAGAATGCTGTTGATGCTATATTCTAACCCCACCGCTCAAGTTAGAAGATACCACAAAAAGAACTTGATCTGAGAAAACATACCAAAAAACTCTGCAATAAGTTTAGCAGACCCCTTAAGAGGCAAGTTCGACCGTGTTGGTGGCCCTGTAGATCTAGGCGGCGCGACACTCATAGTGTTGGTGGTTGTATTTTGTAAACAGAAGTTTAAAGGGTGGTGGAAATCCCCGCGGTTTTGATCACGGAAACCAAGCAGTGGCACAACAATAGGGCAAATAAATGGTAAGACTGATAATGAGAATATTTCTTGAGTTACATTTGTATTCTAATCGATTCGCATATTCTATCAGCATAGTGGACGCAAGGTTAAGACCACTGAGGAGCAGAGGGCCAAGCGCAAGCTGATCGAGGCCGGGCAGATCCGTACTTATCGGGCCCTGTTGGACAAATACGTTCGATTTGTATGCCATTCTGACGAGATCTTGTTGTGGGAATCCATGCTAATGCTCTATGCCTGTATAGAAAAAGGATGAAAAGTACGATAAAGAGGCATTTGATCTGACCACACAGATTTTGGATCAGAATCCCGAAAACTACAGTGTATGGAACTATCGCAGAGAAATCTTCATTAATGGCTTGTTCAAAGACAAGCAGCCTGAGGACGTTCAAAAACTGCTCAATTATGACCTAAAGTTCCTGCAGGCGAAACTTCAGGAATTCCCGAAAGTGTACTGGATCTGGAACCACAGGCGGTGGTGTTTGGAGAATGGGCCATCCCCGGATTGGGCTCACGAGTTGGCATTAGTCTCATTGCTCTTGAAGGCAGATGCAAGGAATTTCCATGGCTGGCACTACCGACGGTACGTGGTCGCACATCTTGGAGATGACAAAAAGATGGTGTCGTCAGAATTCGAATATACCACTAAGAAGATAAACGAGAACTTCTCAAACTTTTCTGCATGGCACAACAGAGCCAAACTGATTCCACAGCTATTGAGCCAAGATCCAAGTCGCGATCCACGGCGATTCTTGAATCAGGAATTAGAATATATTAGACAAGCTATTTACACAGATCCGGACGACCAGTCGTCGTGGATTTATCACCAATGGCTCTTGACAACATCTGGCATAGTACCGGACCTCACTCGCGAAGAGCTCGAGACCATATTCAGTAAGGAGATAAAGTCGATACAGGAGTTGTACGATGTCGAACCAGATAGCAAATGGTGTTGTTACTACCTGGTTTATTACATCACGTATTTAGCCAAAAACATCCAAAAACTGCCCCTGTCTGCAGATACTCAAGCTCATGTAATGGCAGAGCTGGAGAAGATCAAAAGCATTGATCCATTTCGCAGAAACAGATATGAAAGTCTTCAGCAGCAACTTTTATGACACGACTTCGTCCTTTACATGACCCATTTCCCAATCAAGTACATAACGGACGGTGCCTTTGTCAGAAAGGCGAGGATCTCGGAGCAGAATTGGATGCGAATTAGCGGAAGCAGCAGCATTAGGGTTCGATGGTGCTACTTCGCTAGCGTTGCTTCGTTCCGCATTGGCCTTTCCATTCAGCTGCTCTTTCTGATTGATATCCATGCGTATAGCCATAAATTTGGATACTTGGCTAAAGCCGCCCTTTCCCAGACGAGAAAGATTTAAATAGTGAATGTAATAGTCCAGAATATCTAGCAGTGCCATGTTAACCGGCCTGCGCTCTGAGCAGAACTTTTTCGAATCCACTGGAAATATATTCACATCCTCAAGCTTTGCAGCGAGGATAATACTGGCAAGTGCCAAAGTATGGGCGGGGGTCTTGAGCGGTGCTTCAGTAACGTAAAAGTCTGTGGATATAGTCCACGCAGTCTTCGCGACCTGTTTCGGGATATTGCTCTCTTTGCAGAACCGAATCACATACTGGTGAGGGTGTCTGATGCGAAAGTCGAACGCAATAGTTTCCAATATCTGGCGCTCAAGAGCAACAACCTGTCCCTTGATCTCATCCAGCGCAGACTGGCTCGAATTGTTTATATTCCTAAAGCTCAACGCGCACGATACTAGATCTCTGCTTTTTTTAGGTGTATCTTCCACTTTGGATGCAACAAGGATGCATCCCAGAACGGTTTCCATGAGAGGGAACTTTGACCCATTGTTGAGCAGCTCTGTCCGTTGGAACAGCAGCATGGACGTTGTCACTGTCCTTATGGGGCTATGTCAGTGTTAGTTCTTGATAAGCAGAGGGTATTTCTTGGGCATAGAACTTACAACTTGAAATTCAGGCATATGTGCCAGATCATGTTGAATGCCTGGATATTAAGCTGGATAGGCGAAGGACCACTCCGTCCACCAGCCTCCCGATATCGTTCGATCTCAGCCTGTGCGACGAATGGTCGAGACAGTTTTATCATCGACGGGAACTGCTTGCCGTCATTTTTAGCTGGTGATACAGACATTAGTTCTTTCGAATGGAATAATGTCGATATATTTTTTTCGGCGATGGGTTTGAGTTCTACTCTCTCTCCATTCCCGCAGTAGCGTCAATCGCCATCATCATCGAACATCGAATGGTATATTACTTGATATTGAAGCGCGAAGCGCGAAAAGAGACTAACTCTGTCGAACGTTAGCAATCAAGTAGTTTATTCTGTACTCTTTGTCAAAAGGTGTTTTTTTTTTCCTGCCTTGTCTTTCGACTCGATGCCCCACCGCAATTCAATAATGATTGACTGACTATTAGAATAGGGCTATTCCCGGTCTCAGGACTATGAAACTCATCTGATAAGCTATGGGCATATGCATTCGCTGGTAAGAGTCCGGACCGTTATTAGTTAAGTGCGTTCCATCACCAACTAATTATATAAGAGGAGCAAAGAGCTGAAGAAACAATCAAGGCCAAACTTGCCCAAGGCTGACAAGAGCTCCAGCATTATCAAGGAAATAGAGACTGTAAAACAACCCTCATCGAGCTCAGGAGGGTTTAAGAAGGCATTTGGCAAGAAAGACCGTGTCGCAGTTGCATCAATTCCTACAACCACCTCCTCGGCAGCAGCAGCAGCAGCAGCAGCAGGAGATGACGACGAAGACAGTGACGGAGGGGATTATGATCGGTATGATCCATGGCATCCTACGGAACCGATATGAACTGGAAAAACAAGACTATTTATATAGGCCTACATGATACTTTAAATTATGAAGCTATGACTTATTCACCTTTTTTTTTGTTGGTTGCTATTTTTCATTATCATTTTGCCCGTCCAATAATAAAGCTTTGGACACAAAAGCAGCACTTTAAGCTTGAGCTTTGGCCGTAGCACCTGCACTCGCGTCAGGCCCGAGCGTAGGCGCAGCCAAGTTTCGCTTCGAACGGTAGTCCTTTATGGCAGATTTGATCGCGTCCTCGGCCAGCATGGAGCAATGCAGCTTGACAGGCGGCAGAGACAACTCCTTTGCAATGACTGTGTTTTTGATCTTTCCGGCATCGTCCAGAGACATCCCACGGACCAGCTCGGTGACATATGAAGACGAGGCAATTGCACTACCGCAGCCAAAAGTCTTGAACTTGACATCCTGGATGATTCCATTATCATCGACCTTGATTTGCAGCTTCATGACATCTCCGCAAGCAGGCGCACCCACCAGACCAGTGCCAACGTCCAGGTCGTTCTTATCCAGCGACCCGACGTTTCTGGGATTATTATAATGATCGAGAACCTTGGCGTGATACAATCTCCTGCTTGTTGCAATCGCCCCCGGTCTAGCAATACAAGTTGCTAAAGCTGGCCGAGTAGCAAGACCCGACCGAAGTGTCCGTGCTAGCATTGATAAATAATGCTCTTACACTTGTTTCTTTAGATAAATAGGAATGTGGATTCGGCAAAGACCAGTGTCGGCTTTCTTTGTCGTTATATTTTTAAGCGCCGTCGTATCTTTGATAGAAGAAAAAATAAAACGATTCCCCCCCGGTATATAAAGCAAAGTGATTGATTACAGAAAACTCTCTTAGGCCAGACCGATCCGCTGCCGGGCCTGGGTGGTGAGTCCGCTGACAGCAGGGTAAAGTATGGGGATCCATGCCTATTTCGGCCAATCTCCGCGATCTGATAAAGTGGGTTTGACTTAACGTTTGATCTAATAAAATTAAAAAGGGGCCGCCGTTTCAGTAAGAGAGAGAGAGAGAAAAGTACTTCAGGGATATTATTAACTCGAGAACGATTGACGGTCTATATAATTCTAGGGCGCGCTTAGTTAACTACGGTCACTTGCTTGGAGTCCTGGTCGCGTTGCTGCAGGAGGATGTGCTCGTCATGGTGGTCCACGTTGTGCTTGACTTCGTCCAACTTGTGCTTAGAAAGCCAATTCTCCTCGGGGATAAAGTACCAGCAGAGCAAAGCAAAAATCGTGATAATAGCTAGTACAACCGGTGAGTAGTTGAAGTTTTCCGAGGTGACCGGAAACTCTAATGGCGACATGAGAATGGCTGCAAGATACAGATTCCACACAAATGCGATCAGCTGGAACGGGCGCGAAAAGGCACCCAGGCTGAACTTGGGTTTGCGAAAGTTGCCTGCCGTGATAAAGAAGCGACAGAAGGGGATCACAGCATACGCACAGATAGTAGGAACTCCAGCACACGACACCAGACTCTGAAAAGCTACAGAACTCGGCAGGATCGTACACAGCAAGATTGCGGCGAAGCTTCCAATTACAGTCACCGCCGCCTGTGGCTGGCCCGTCGCCGGGTTGATGCGACCGATCCAACTTGAAAACGGCAGAACTCCATCCCGGGCAATTGCATACACCAGACGGGACGCAGCAACGACTGACACTGCAGTACTCGAGATGTTTCCCAGGACGCAGATGATAGTCATCACAATATGAGCATGTTTCCCAAGAGCCAAAGCGTAAAGCGGAATGAACGGCTGTGGGGCTGTGAAGGACTCAAGCACATCAAGATCAGGAGTGCACATAAGAAACAGGAATGTCAACGCAATTCCAACTAACACACTGGCAACCGCAGACCACCAAAGTCCCTTAGCAGCAATTGACGAAGCATTCTTCGTCTCTTCAGCCACATGGCCACTAGCGTCAAAGCCGATCAACACACCAACCGTAGCGTAAAAAGACAACATCCAGTTCCAAACATTCGGAGCTCCGGACTCGTTTCTAAACTCGCGCAGGAACTCCGACGACTGAAACCCATATGTCTGACTCACACCGACCGGCAACCAGATCATGTTCAGTAGGAAATCAAGTGCTTGAATAGCTACGGCGACACGGAAGACATGTTTGTACATGCGAGGAGGCAAGTAATTCACAAGTAAGGCCACACCTAGCATCCCTTCACTGACAATCCATTGCAAGGCCCGAAACTTGACATCACTCACATCAGTACTGATATGCTTTCCGAAAACATCGATCTCAGAAAGAAGATAGTTTGCAGCTGCTTGGCTATTCGAGGCCAAAAAACTAGTCCAGGCTGTAGTCGACCACCACGCCACAATGAAGCCCACAAATCTGCCATACTTCGGACCACCAGATTGCGCAGCCCAAAAGTAAATCGACCCTGCGGCTGGAAGCGACGAGCAAATCTCGGACAGCACTGAGCCGGTAATCAGCACAAAGACACTACCGACCAGGAAGGAAATCCAATACGCTTGGGGCCCACCAAAACCCATACCGAATCCAAACAGGCTGCGAAGCCCACTGATCACATACACCGCTGAAAAGCTTGCAGAGAAGTTCTCAACCAAGTTATAAACTCTCTTCAAGGACGGCTTATAACCCAATTCTTCCTAGAAGACCAAAAAAAAATTTACAAGTTAGCTAAAGAATAATTTTTATTACGTTGCCATTTTCTCCTCAATCTCGTAAACAAGAGAGGAAAAAATATATCAATTCGAGCAAACGATTTCACAAATCTCTTGGAGCAGCACTTGCTTACGCAGGAATGACCCTGTTCAAGTTCAGCGGTATAATCTCAGCCCATACATCGGAATATATAGGCACCCGCAGTGCAGCGCTGTCCCCTTTTAGGGACATACCAAGTATTTTTCATCTTCTCCAAATGACTCGCTCTGCGAGAGTTCAACGTCAATACTAGTTGCAGACATCACTACTATTGGTTGGGGTAACAAGAAAAAAATTGAAACTTCAAACAGAAAAGAGTGGGGCCTTTTATAGTTGGGCATTTCTCGGGTGGAACAGCCGCTACTAACGTCGTTGTCACCCGTCCGATATCGGCACTCAGTTAATTTTCATATTGGGAAAAGTGTCAGAAATTATGAACATATTAGAATTATTATTAACGGGTGGAGATTATTATGCTTATTTCATGATCAGGAATAAATAGGAGGCAGATGTTGTAGCGTCGAGGACGCCAAAAACCTAGTGCTGATTTGCACCAAATGCAAGAGGAATATATTCATCATCGTCCTTAGAGGTCGGAGTGATAGTTCCAGATGATTGAGTCCCATTGCTGGGGATCGTGGTAGTATTATTGTCCTTTCCAAACGAAAGAGATAAATAGTCACCTTGTGTAGATGATGTCGTGGGGGACACAATACTAGGCTTGAATGAGTATTTTGCTTGGTAGGCACCATTCTGAAACCAGTTCGAGGAGGGTGAAGTACCAGAAATCCCAATCGGGTCAAGTTGACTTTGAAGAGATGCCGTTGCAGCAGCAGCTGCTGCTGCTGCCGTGCCCATTTCAGAGACACTTGAAGATGACGTAGATGTAGAGGAGGATGACAGGATCGGTGGCATTCGGCTTGTGGTAGAATTATTACTGTCTTCGCTGGCATCATCATTTGAATTGTACACAATTTCCCATCGCTTTCTGTACTTGGAAGCTGGGAAAGATGCGCGCTGCAGCACGGCAAATGAAGCCAATCCCACTTTGATCAGTAGAGGCTGGTTAGACAAGAATCCGAGAAGCGAATTACAACCCGAGCCATGAGTTACAATGATGGCAATCTGCTCTTTCTGGGTCTCGTCACCATTATAGTAATCAATTAGCCTATCAGCTCCATCGCTGAAGCGCTGGTGCATCACTGGCCAGCTCTCGTCATACTCGCCACTTCTTCCAAATCGGTGCAGAGGCCACTTGCGGTCAATTTCGAACGAGTTTGCGAAATTCGTCGACTCAAGCCAGGATCTGGAGCTCTGTGCTAAAGACTCGTGGTTATCTGCTGGGGGAGGTAAAATCTCTGTGAAATAATCTGTCGTGAGCCATTCACCAAACACAGCGTCCAGTCTAAGCGTCACTTGGTTAGTCGATCCAAGGCCCTCAGCCAAAAAAGCAGCCGTCTGAACACATCTCAAAAACGGCGATGAGTGGATCACGACTTCCTGATGTGGACCAACCTCCTTCAGAAGCCGAGAGAGACGACCAGCAGCCTCCTTGGCTTCAGCGACTCCCTTATGACCGTCCAGGGGCGAATCATAAGGGGTCGCCGAGGTCAAAGGCCAATCTCTAGCCGTCTTATCCAGCCTGGAGCCATGTCTCACCACAACTATTCTCGACACGACCATTTCTTCAAACAGACTTTGGGTTAGTCCGGAAGTTTGCTAGCAAGAAAAGCAGCGATATAATCTTTGAAGTGGATCACTGTGTGCGCGCGCGATAAGTAATCAAGCCCTCTTTCAAACACAATTCTGCTATACGCGTTATCACTGGCTAAGAATAAACAAAAGATAAAAGGCTCTCGACTCGTTTGTGGCGAGTGTGTATAACTCTGTTTTAAGGTTTCTTAAAAACTCGTGAGCTTTTTTATGTTTTGGGGAGACTTTTTCCTGGATGTTTTAGACTACCTCGGATATCTCACTGTGATGAGTGGAGACGGTGATGATGCAACACCGAGCATCAACTGATTTTTTTTTAGAAGCCGCGTTTTTGTATTATGTCCCGCGAGACCCTGCTCATCACAGCACGCTGAGTGATCGCTGGTGAATAATCACACAAACACGTTTGAATCGGTTTCCGCAAATAGAACTGTGTAGCTTGTACAAGTGCATCAAAGGACTTATGAGTAATTGGCTGTTCGTAGTTGTAGCACTCGCTAGATCTGTGAGGCAATTGTAGAGTGCATCTAAATGTACCTGCAAACGCTTCTAATAGTGATGTGGGATCTAAAATGGTTCATGAATTTATCAATGACATCCATGTCGGACACTCGTTACGGTATGCCCTAAGGTTATAGTGAGTGTGAAACGTTATAGACCTTTTACTGTAGTGGACATCAGACTTTTCAGATAAAGCAAATTCTGTATAATCGTTAATAACGAAACAAAGCGGTACACTATAAATAATCGTCTATGCCTAGGTATCTTTGGGAATTATACTTCGAGCATGACTATATTAAAAAATAAATGGTGATGCTCAGCATAATGCCCCTCACCGACTGGTATCATAGCGATTCATTTGTTTGAACAGGAGAGTTCAATGCTCCATACTATGTTACTAATACAATTAGTATAATCATATCTTAAAGATATCAGCGTGGAAAAGTTCCTATATTAGGACACCATATTATTAAGTATTATACAGACTGTGCCTCATCTAATACGATATCGAAGGTCTATTTAAACTACCATGCCACCATTGACTCTCAGAAGCTGGCCATTGACCCAGGACGCGGCTGGACTTGCAATAAATGCCATCACCTCTGCGATTTCCTCTGGTATACCAAGCTTTTTTGAGGGTGTCAAGTTCTTCACCATCTGGATTGACTGGGGTGTATTGAACTGCTGAAACAGCTCTGTGTCGGTTGGTCCTGGCGCGATTACGTTGACAGTAATGCCTTGAGATCCAAGTTCCTTCGCAGTGCCGCGAGCAAGCTGCTCAATTGCGCCTTTAGTGGAGATGTAAAGGCTATATGGCGGCATTATCGATGAGTTTCCAGTCAGAGAAGTGGAGATAAATATGACACGGCCACCTTCAGACATATGTTTCACTGAATACTGTGTCAAGAATAATGCGCTCTTCACATTAGTATTGAAAAACTTGTCGAAATTCTCGGGAGTCACTGTAGTAATTGTAGCAGACTCGAGTATAGAGGTGTTATTTATCAATATGTCGATCTTGTGAAACCTTTCCACCACTTTGTCGACTAATCTTTGGAGCTCATTGATATCGGCCACATTTGCCTTGACGCTTATGACATCTCTGGGCCACCGAGCTATTCCAGGGCTTCATTGGCCGCTGGCTGGTCTGAATGAAAGTTTATTGCAACATCTGCACCTAACTCCCGCAATTTAACTGCGGTTGCAAGGCCTATGCCTTTAGTTCCACCGGTAATCAATGCTACTTTGCCGCTCAAACTCATTCCTCCTGCTTGTTTAATTCACATATTTTCATAATGTATTCAAATGTGGTTTTATATTCCATCTTGAACTAGCGACCTGGTAAGGTGGATAAACTTCTGGCTTATTGGTACGTCATTAACGCCACAAGTTATGTGGCTTCCAGCGCCTTATTTCCGAGACCCGACAACCCCTCCAGATATTCCACGATAGTACGGAGATGGTCTTGTTAGACCAACTCTTTGATTTCCCAGTAAGCTGATGACAAATCATAGCGCTGATGCTTATGTCCTTGCTCCGATAACGGGGTTCATTGTTAATTCCTTCACCTCATCCAGGGGCTTACTGGTGGGTTAAATGTTGCAAATAAGGCATCCCTAAGAATATCTATAAATATATATGGAACCGTATGCCAGTTTGTAATATAGTGATGAATTGTTTTCCTGTCGCCCTCGTTTGAACTACTTTGGCGATCTCTACTCTTTAATGGCTGTTGACTAGTCTTTGCTCTGCATTAGATAAAGGCATGATTCCACACATCCCCGTCTCGCTCAGCTTCTAAGTTGCATTTTTTTGCAGCTTGATTAAAATAGTTCCCTCTAGGATAGTCTCAAGATATCCTATCATTTTGGATATGTTACTCGGTAGTAGTGTCATGTCAGCATATGCAGGGACTAGTATGTGTACTGAGCCTCACGGTAACCTTTTAGCTTGCTTACCCGCTAGCTCGCCATCGCAGGGCTCTTAACTTAGTTTCATCCGGCAGTTTGCATTCTTTTTTTACTTTCGTAGTTCTCCTGATCTTTAGTAGCCAGCTCGATGATCTCCAGACTTATCAGACGGCTATATCTTGACTTTTATCAGCACCACTATGTGCCCCTAAGGATACCTTATAGCCAACCAGAGAGGTTGAGGGACGAGACATTCTTATCTGCTGGTATATGATAAACGTTGTTTCATGCTCCATCAGATAGATCTGTCGGCAGTATTACCTTTAAGATAATAACAAGCACAACTTTAAAAGTATTTAAAACAGGTCATATTATAATTTTACAATTTAGATTTATAGTGGGTTTTAACTTTCCTCCGTACCGTTTTCTTGTGCCTCGAGAGGTGCATCATCGAGGGCTGCTGGCTCTGTCTCTGTCTCTGCCGGCTCCGGAGCAGACCCTTTGGTGGTTGATATTTCCACGATCTCAGCAGGCTCCTCTACTGCTGGCTCGTTCTTTTCGGTCTCCTCGTCCTTGATAGAGATATCACCGTTTCCAGTAACGTCCTCGACGATGGGAGCGGTGTCATTCTCCGGTATTGGCTGCTCCTCTGGCTCTTCTGTCTTGGGTTCCTCAACCTTCGGGGGGACCTCGCTATACATCTGCTTATTCCATGAGTTCAGCAGCTTTGCCGAGCGCTCGTGGAAATTATATTCACCTTCGAGAGGGATGTCGTGTAGTTTTAAAATGGCCTTGAGAACCTTATTGACCTTGGTATTCCGTATAATTGGCATTTCCAGGTTGGGCATTTGCTCAAGCTGCGTTATATATCCTGCCAATACCGGTATCTCTTCTTCTGTGGGCTTCTTGTCCGATAAGAAGCCTTTTTGCAGTTTGTGACGAATGAGGAGAGCCGCCTTTGATCGTTCTTCGAAGCTCTTTGTCAGTTGTTTTGCAGAGGGTGTCACTGATGACTCCGGCTTGGATTCACTCTTCTTTGCGGCACTGGTCTTTGTCTTTGCTTGACCGGTACCAGTCGTAGTGCCAGTGGCGATAGCCGACGATGATCCATTCTCAGTCTTTGACTTTTTAGCGCTCTTTTCTTTGCCATTCCCTGCATCCGCAGCGACATCTGATTTCCGCTTCCTGTTTGCTGGGGTTGCCTTTGCTTTAATTTTCAGTTTGACCTTATCCAGGGCCGGCGGTTCCTCCTCTATTGCTGCTTCCTCGAATGGTGGAGGCTCGACGTATGTCGGAGCAAACGCGTCGAGTTCCGGGGGATTGATTGCCACTCTGTATGCTTCGACCAGGTCCTTTCTCGGCTTTTTCTTGCTGTTTTCAATAAACCGCTCTGCAGCCTCTGGCGTCAGCGCCTTCAAATCCGCGACTGTCCCCCACATACTGTTCCAATGAGTTAGCTTCTTCCCAGTGAAATTTTGCAGACAGGTGTCAATGTCACTTACTGGCTACTCTCGACGAAGAATTTGACAGGATACACCTTTGCTTTGGACTTTGGTTTGACTCCGAGCACAGCAGGCCCGACGGAGTCTTCGCCTACGACCTAAAAAAACTCGTTAGATTGGCTTGCTTTGGCACTCGGCGCAACTTGCATTCCACTTACCATGGCAGGCCACGCAGGAAAGCCCTTTACCTTGGCCAATACAACAGTTCCGGGTGTAAACTCTCCGGTCTCCTCTTGTGGTGGTTGCGGTCCCGGCGATGAAGCTGCACCGACGGCAGCAGGAGGTGGTGTCTTCTGCTGCTGTTCGTCAACTACAGGCTCGTCCGAGGCTATTGTAGGACTCGAGTCATTCATATTCTAGAAGGATGGATGGTAATATAACGAGGGTTAAAGAGAAGTCTAAACAAAAAATAATCTGGTCCTGCAGAGTTAAATTTCAGCCTTGTCAAGATGTTATGTTAGCTGGAGAAAATGTGTGAGAAGTGCTTGGGGACGTGTGTGTGGGTTGTTGTGTAGACCACCACCTCCCGCTGGGAGGACTGAAGTTTACTTAGCACTAGGCAGTCTGCTCCGGAGGATGCTGTGGTTCCCGGCTTAGCTAGTATGCTCTGGCTAGTAGTAGGTATAATCGATTTCCATTACCTTGTCTGCTCTGGTGGGTGTGGTTACTATATGTGGTACCGTATGTGGGGAAGATTAGACAGCCAGCTCAAATGAGCTAGGCACTAATGAAACACAAAAGGTTGCTGGTATTACATACTTATATATACTATAAATGAAATTCAATCGATAAATCAGTCAATCAATAAGGTACAGTCGATCAGGCACAGTCCCCTGTCTGAACCCAGTCGTTTTCTTACATAAGACCTCTGTTCCGGACCAAACGAAGGTTTGAAGGTAGGCCCAGTTCCCATGTGGACTCAACTTAGATCTCCCAAAGAACGCATAGGAACGTAAGATGGTATGCTCAAATGATGGGTAGCTCGGACAAGTATCAATACGCAAAGAACTAAGACGCGTAAACATAGAATCACGCACTCTTCAAGACGGAGCCAAGCACGCACGATCCAATGACACTCGACAATGTCAGCGAGGAAATCGGTATAGGGTTGACCAAGCCGCACAAGGTAAGGGGTGAAGCCTAAACGGGTGAAAACGGGCGAAGGTCGCACAGTGCGTAATCACTGGCTGTATGATATCATCACAGGCTTTAGCGGGTTAAATAAAAAGCCAACGTTAAATAAGCCTACAGTCAAACCAATATTCAAAGTTACAGGAACAAAACATGTGTCATAGTCTAGTTTAGACTTATTTCTCTCCTATGCTACGGTCCGAGTATCCGAGATCGCTACGGAGCACGGGACAGACGTGGGTGGGGAGGGATAAAATTTTTGACTACATTTGTAAACACACTATTAGAGTCATATTTCTATATAAGCAGCGAGTGTTCCGCGATAATTTTTTTATTGCATTCCACTCCTTTTTATCAAGTAAACACCCAGCTCGTCGCGCGTCCCCGTCTTTAACTATCTCCATTTATTTATTTGTATCCACCTGCTTGTAAAAGAAAGAACGAGTACAGAATAACATGGGTAGACCAGTTAAGAAATACACATTTAGGGATCAAATAAACGGGTTTCCATGGATCCAACTAGCGGTGATGGCCACTATTCGATTCGCGGAACCAATAGCATTCACTTCCTTATTCCCGTACGTTTACTTCATGATCAGATCGTTCAGGCCAGACAAAGAGGACCATGAGATTGCAAGGTACGCAGGGTACATTTCAGGGATGTTTGCACTAGCACAGTGCACCACCGGAATCTTCTGGGGCCGGTTTGCAGACAAGCACGGACGCAAACCAGTGATGATAATAGGACTGATGGGAAGTATTGTGTCTTTGCTATTATTTGGACTTAGTCGGAATGTTTACATGGCTATTAGCGCTAGATGTCTCAGCGGACTTTTGAACGGGAATGTAGGAGTGGTCAGGACCATGATCGGTGAGATCGCCCCTAAAAGACAGCATCAGGCACTTGCATTTTCTATTATGCCTTTGCTGTGGCAGGTGGGATCTATTGTAGGGCCTATGATCGGAGGGTTTCTGGCAGACCCGTTGACAAACCACCCCGAGTGGTTTGATGGCATGGACAAATCCGGGACTATATACCGGGCTGCAGTATACTTCCCATTCCTGCTGCCAAATATCGTGTGTGCCACGATCCTGTTGTGTGGACTAACAAATGCCATTTTATTTCTAGAAGAGACTCACGACGAGAAGAAGGATCGATATGATTTTGGTCGCGTCATTGGCAAAAAGATCACTCGGATAGTGCTGGGAGGCAAGTTTTCTGACGAGGGGGTTGAAAAGAGCGAGTTCTCGTCTTCTTATGATGACACAGAGAGTCTACTGATCCCCTCGCGCGAGACTAGCCCAACGCGAAGAATCAAGATTGGTAACGGTACCTTCAACACCCGCAGATTAGAGCCAGTCGATCAAAGCTGGGGCGCCGTCTTGATCCCTCGTGTCAAACATATTCTACTTACCACATGTGTGTATTGCCTACACAATGTGGTATATGATGAATTACTGCCAATTTTCCTGGAAAGCAGCATTACCTGGACCCCTGGCCATTCCCTAAGGGGAGGCCTTGGTCTACAGTCATCTAATATGGGATTCATTCTCTCCATTAATGGCTTTGTAGGCATGTTTATCTCAGTATTGGCATATCCTTGGATAGAACGGGAATTTGGAACATTGAAGCCATTACAATTCATGTTATGGTTCCTTCCCGTCATCTATCTCGCAGTACCATTCCTGCTGTATCTGCTGGAATTGCCTAAACAGCAGATGCTGATTGTTATTTATATTTTTACTAGCATACGAACCATTGTTGGTTCACTCTCATTCCCTGGAATTCTGCTTCTGGTCAATCGTGCTGCGGCGCACAGACGGCATCTGGCAGTGGTCAATTCATGCCAGCAAGTGGTATCAGCATTTGCGAGGGCTCTAGGCCCGGTAGCATGGGGATTCATAATGTCATTCAGTCAGAACGTGAGCCACGGTGAGATTACCTGGTGGACACTTGCTCTGGTGGGACTGGCAGGTGCCACTCATGCCAATACGTTTATTCGAGAAGAAGATTACGAAGAACAGGAGTCAGAGGAACAACCAGTCTCTCAAATCATCACCCAAGATGAGGATTAATAGCATAATTTAGTATTATTATTTTTATTTCTGTTCGAGCAAGCGAGCGTGCGCGTCATAAAACATCAAACTATAGGTTAATAATAATAGTCAAACAGATCAATACAACCACGATTAAATAATAATATAGAAGACAGATTTTAAATTATATATATATATATATATATTGTATATAAATCATATGCGTCTTGAAATGATCGGCGAGAGAGAGAGAGATAGAGAGATAGGGGTCAGGGAAATATTAATATTATTAAAAAATAAAATAAAAGGCGCCACGCACAGGAACAAGATAAAAAAATAACGCTCCATTTGATAAAATTCTCTCTATTGATGAGCCTGAGGATGAGTTTGAAGATGGGGGTTATGTTGAGGAGCCATATATCTTTGAGCCTGCTGTTGAGGCGGTAAACCCGCCATATATGGATTGAAATTAGGCACTTGATCTGGCATAAATACACCGCCAGGGATGCCACCAGCAGGTTGACCTCCTTGCATCGATCTAGGACCCATATGGCCAGTATGATCGTCAACCAGACCCTGCTGGGCAGCCATTTGAGAATGTGATAATCCTCCAAGACCATTATCAGCCATATGTTGTTGTTGCTGCTGCTGTTGTTGCTGCTGTTGAATCTGATTTGGTTGATTAGGTGCCTGAGGTGGTTGTTGTTGTTGAGGCTGAACTTGAGGAGCAGACTGTTGGCTAGGAGCATCCTGGCCATTTGATTGAGGAGGCTGATCCTCTGGAGCATTTAAACAAGCCTGAATTAAGGATTTACCTTCACTCCGAGTAACCAGAGGCTGCAACTTAGGAGTAGTAAAAGTATATACAAGACCTGTTTCCGACACAACCAGTAAAAGAACTTGAGTTCCGGTCAAGACAGATAATTCGTAGGCTTTCTTCATAATTCCAGCTTTACGCTTCGAAAATGTGATGTGACGACGAGACTTATCTTGAATGAACTTGATTTCGATTTTCCTTCGCTCTCTTCCGGGCTTTCGATCATCATCATCATCGTCATCGTCATCCATGCCCTGACTCGCGACGCCCACATTCGAGGGGTTTCTTTCGCGCTTAAGCCCTGGCGGCACGCCACCACCGGGAGTAGTTGAACCAGGAGCACCACCACCTTGCAGATCTTGAGCAGCCTGAACAGCCGGGTCGACTAGAGAACCATCTGACGACATGACAAAAAATCAAATAGACCACCAACTAATCCGAGTATTAAATAGGTTGACGATTGAACTGTTGAAATAATCAATTCAATACCAAAATAATAATAATAAAAATAATAAGAGAATATACAGAAGAAGAAGAGGAAAAGACAAGCGCTTCTTTTTCCTTTTCTCACTCTTTAATTCCTTATAGAAATAAATATAAGAATTCCTTGGAGGAAACACACAAAACGTTAACTCTCAGGTTTCGAACAAAACAAACACCAACGTTCGGTATACACGCGTTCCGTAAGATTGTACTACCAAAGAGAAGGAAGCCCAAGGAGTATTCTTCTTTCTCACACTCTTATTATTATTATTATTGTTGTTCCGAATCTGTTCACCAACAAACAAAAAAAAAGCTTAAAATCTTAGAAGGAAGAAGATGGTGTTAGCATTAGAAGTACAAAGCAGAAAGGCAACACATAACACCACGCACAACACCAAACGAGCCAACAGTAACAAGTCAACACTAGTTATTATTCCAAAGCTGGTCCTTAGCGATTCTTGTCAACGTGAACCGAGCAGTTCTTAAGAAAACACGAAGGCATTTGGTTGAAAATGCTCGGATGCACGATGGAATGCAAGGACACAAACAAAGTCTGTCGCCTTCCTTAGTCGTGTGTGTGTCTTGTGTATACAAAGAGAAAGACAGAAAAACACAAGAAAACTTACCTTGTTTTTGTTATTTATGAACGCCTAAGAAATTTCCAATCTGCAATGGTTTCTGAAGGTTCTTCCTTCTTGGAAATGGGAAAATAACTTTTGGTGAGACTTTAGGTGGTGATATACCTAAAAGGGGTAGAGGGCGGGAAGTTTGGAGATTGAATTAAGGAAGGAAGTTGTTCAAAAGAGGGAAAAGTGAAGGGGGCAGGTCTTTTGCTGTTTTTGGTGTAGAGAGAATTCTGACCAATCGTTAGAAGACGCTAGTGCGCATGCGGGTATATTTGGGGCTGGGACTTGGGTGCGGAAGACTAGAAACTCAAAATTGAACACACACACAAGGACTGACATTATTATTAGCTAATAATAGATGATATAAAATGGGGGTAATAAAATTCTCGGCAGGTGAACAGGGATTGCAATTCTTTATGTGAAAAAGAAGGCTTACTATTGCCTATATATATATACGACGAAGATGGTGACATTGACTAGTCTCTGTCTAACTAGCAAGACATGAGCCTGACCGCACCTATACAAAATAATAAAGTAATTTGGTGATGGATGTTCTCTGCTCCTGCCCCCCCGCAACATGCTGGGAGGATACGGTTAGGGTAAGGGATCGAGTATGGGGTCTCCTGCTGCTGCTGGGAGAAAGGATTAAAAGGAACCGCCCGTAATACACAGAGTTAGGCAACCCAAACTGGAGGGAAAACAGAAATGGCCACTTTTCGCCAACATTTGGACCATTTTGTGTTCTAAAACATTTATTAAGCGCACAACCAATTTAGAATTTTGTAGCACGGAAGCCACACCCATAACTCATAGTAAACAGCAAATTCCCACCCAGCAACTACTAGCCACTAATAATCGTTTATTCAAAACAACAAATAAAATCTTTTTATTGATGCGAAATCACACCCACAAATTTGTTATAAAGACACCTATTTCCCACTTATTTAAACCTGTTCTTTTAACTACTAACAATCGCCACTTGAAGGTTTTCTTGATAACGCGATATTGGAAAAACACGCCCCTGTTATTTATAGCAAGTTATCTTCCAATTATTATTTTAGGAGGTTCTTCTTTTTATAAATAGAAAACTCAAAAGAATACTCTTAAGGGATTCTTATCGACTAGAGTTTAAGGCCTGCTTATTGATTTTGTTGATACTGAATAATGTCTGGGTATGTTGTTATTATTTGGTGATGTTATGGGGCAGAGGATTTTTTTGTTTTTTTGATCATGTTTTCATTGCTCCCAACTCCGCACTCAAGGAAAGACTAAAAACTAACATGACATGTTTATAGACGTGGCAAAGGTGGTAAAGGACTAGGAAAGGGTGGTGCCAAGCGTCACCGAAAGATTCTAAGAGACAACATCCAAGGAATCACCAAGCCTGCAATCCGTCGTCTTGCACGAAGAGGTGGTGTCAAGCGTATTTCTGCTTTGATCTACGAAGAGACTCGTGGAGTCCTCAAGTCGTTCCTGGAGTCTGTTATTCGTGATGCTGTTACCTATACTGAGCATGCAAAGAGAAAGACTGTTACTTCTCTTGATGTTGTATATGCTTTGAAGAGACAAGGCCGAACCCTGTATGGTTTCGGTGGTTAAGTTCTCTCTTGCTTGAGACTTATATTTAACAGCTTCTTTACTTCTTTTTTTTTGTCTTTTACAAAGGGGGGGATTTTATATTTAATGTTTTCGGAATCCTATTATGGCTTAAATTATATAATAAATAACTTGGAGTTTAGTTTTGAATCAAATTCCACTTTAAGTGCAGACTGTTCAATCGGAGTAGGGTTGGCATTGGGGTCTTCATTTCTCGTGCACTGGATCAAGATCGTTTATGAGAGATAGACGTGGTCTGATATCTCGCGAACGACACTACATAACATCGTGCGACGCGGTTTCGGCTTCAAAAAACCGCTATTTCTCTCTGTAACTTTCACTCGCTCAATGGTGTATCTCATCAGCGTGATTAAGAAATCTAATATAAAGTAGGTATTCCTTTGAGATGGGATAATACGCCCAATGCATCCCATAGGTGTAATTAAGAGATTTAATATAAAGCAGGTATTCCCCTGGGGCGAATAATATTCCTCTTTTAACGGCAGACACATCGACTTCTGTAAGATCTCTGAATTTTGTGTATGATCGCACTTAGAGTAAATGGTCAAATTCTGTCGATATCAGAGTCGCTTACCATATTTTGTGGTAGGTAGGAATACCGGGCAGCTTGCAAGAACTGTGAACTCGATGTAACTTATCCTGAAAAACAGATATCCTACAAGACGGATATATCAAATTTTAATCCAGCCGAAATATTCCATATTCCCAAAGTGAAGGACAATGGCAATTGTGGTCTAAGTCTAAGTGGGATGGCAGATCACGCATATGAGCCTAATCAAGCACATAATTTACTTGGTATTGGGGGAAACTCTGATATATTAACTTGTAAAAGGCCAAATCAAGTTCGATTTATTTTGAAGATGCCGACAGACGCAACGAATAATTAGCTTGACAGAGCTCGCATAGTTATCAAACGCCAAAGCTTATCGCCGGGGCCCTTTATTTCATACACCAATTTAGTTGCGTTCCAATTTCTCCACTTCTTGATTGGCTGATCGAGGAGGTCTCACTTCTCTCCATATCAGATTGCTCACCACCGGGGTTTTACCCAGTAGCTTGATATGAGTATTCAAAATCGCCAGAACTTTCTTATAGAGAGCTTTGTCTCTTTTGAGCCTTGAAAAATCTTTGTCTTCGGTCGTCATATTATCTAGCTTTTGTTTCTCCTTCTCTTCCATTTTATAAAATTGGATAGTAGGCCAATAAAAGCATTAAGAACAGGTTCCAGACCTCTGTAGAACTGATTAATTGGCTCAAGTGATTTATAGAGTGATGAAATATATTTCATGGTGTCCAAACAGAGAGAATCTTTCGATTTCATCATTTCCATGTCACAGTACGGACCCTTTCCAGGACCATCACATGCATTGGCAACATATTGGAGAACCCAGTAGAACGATTCAACATCATCATAATAATAATGATGCTGATGTTCTTTATTCTTAAGAACTTCAAAGACATAAACATTCTTGAGCCTGTTTTCCTTCGTAGCGAAGCACCGTCTCTCCTTGTTAGATCAATAGCATGATCAAGATCACATATGAATCCATTCGAGTCATCTCTGTACGCCAACACATTTCCAAAGGAAACATTGACCATATAGAAGAGCATCGAAGCAAAGAGATCGCCTAGTGCTTGTCGAGATTGTTTGAGTTCTCCAGCAACCACCGGCTGCAAGAACAGCCCATCGTCACCAACCAAAACCACGTCCACAAGCCACCTCAGCTCTTCGCATTCGTCCCATGACGGAAACCGGGAAAGAAGCAATCTCGGCTGCTGGTTTAGACTCACACCGTCGGGGCCGAGCGAGTGATACTTCTTGATGCTATTATATTCCTCCCCCAGTATACTTTCAACCTCCTCAACAGTTCCAAGATTTTTAGATGCCTCAGCCAGCAACTTAATTACGATTTCTAGGAACTCCACAGCATCAGACCCGCTAATTCTGCCTGCATCTCAGCCTTTCCAAGCTTTGAGATTCCAGCGTTTTTTGGTGGTATTATGAAGTTCCTGGTACCTGGCACCACTAAGCACCTGTTGTACAACCAACTTCATCAAGGCGTGGCCTTCCGTCCACAACGGTTTGACGGTATCAAGACATCGTATATTGGGTCCTAATCGGACTGCTTGCCTGACACTGTATTGGTCACCCAAGAGATCCGGGCTTTTACAGCGTTTGGAGCTTTCGGGGTTTTGAGTCTGCATAAAGCGGAGATTTTCTGTTCGAGGACTTGCTACTGTCATTAAGTCAATTTAATTGCACTGCAGTTTTCCGCCGCCCATAAGTCTGCTGCTGATCTGAGCATTAGTGTGCGGCGGAACGTTGAAAAGATATCTTCTTCCACGTACCTCATATAGTTCTATAGGAAGCTAAAACTTATTCCGCGAGGTAATTCATAACGCACGACTAAAATGCGTCAAATGCGTCAAATGTATGTGTGTATGTATAGTCGTACAGTATGCCAGAAACGTTCGAAGCAGAAGGCGAAGCAGAACGCCGGCCCACAATTGTACAGATACCTACTTAGTACGCAGAAGGATCCCCTTCCAGATGAGACAGCATCTGAACGGAATCTTTCTATTTCCCAGCTACATTATAAAATATAAACCGGATGCGATCTCGGTGTTATGTTATCTACACATTGATAGGCAATAATCAGGAGTCTGAGCTACAACAACTGCCCGGAACCGGCAAAAAAGAACCCGTATCGATCTGTACCACCACGCACAGATCAAACAGCAAGCATCACCAACACAGTCCGCTCGCGCGCCCTGTATAGAAAAAGTAGCAACGTAACATCTCCAACTGCAAAGGCCCATGCGTGCTGCTCACGCGAACTTGTTGGGGTTTGGGGAGAGAAAACGCTCTAAAAAGTGTTGAGACATGGAAGCTGCTTGGGTGGAAAACGTCAAAACTCCCAACGGAAACCAAAGACAGCACGAAAAAAAAAATTCGACCGTGTCTCCGACGCATACACTAATATTACACGCCCGGTTGAACGGTTCCTTTCACCTATCCAATACAACTCTATCCCGGGAGTTTTTTGCCAACCAAAACCTTCAACTTTGTTCGTTCTCATTATCAGAATTCTTCCTGGTGTAGGATAGTTCGTTTTATAACATCGAGATCATTTTGATTTTCAGGAATCCTTTTTTACTCTAGCAGCAGGGTTCATTATATTTGCTAAGTTGGATCAAGCGTTTGAGGTTGCATATATATCATATTGTAAGTTTTCGATCTGGATCTTTTTTTTTGGACGTCAGACTAATGTGAACCCGAAAAACAAGACTATTCTCTTCATTTAAAAGACAGACTCTAAAAAGAGGATTGAGGTCAATTAGAATGGCGACCACTGAGTCAATTTATGATCACAGTCGGCTCCCGTCCCATTTCCTGGGGTTAAACTCAGTTGCGGTGGCAGAGAAATCCGAAGTCAAGGACTTTGTCGAGCGTCATAACGGACATACGGTGATCAATTCGGTCCTGATTGCAAATAATGGTATTGCAGCCGTTAAGGAGATCCGCTCTGTTCGAAAATGGGCGTACGAAACCTTTGGCGACGAGCGTGCCATTTCTTTCACGGTTATGGCCACTCCCGAGGATTTGCAGGCTAATGCCGACTATATCAGAATGGCCGATCAATATGTCGAAGTCCCCGGTGGCACAAACAATAACAACTATGCCAACGTGGAATTGATCGTCGATATCGCCGAACGGACTAATGTTCAGGCCGTTTGGGCCGGCTGGGGCCATGCCTCTGAGAATCCTCTCTTGCCGGAGTATCTTGCTGCTTCTCCAAAGAAGATTGTGTTTATCGGCCCTCCTGGATCGGCTATGAGATCTCTCGGCGACAAGATCTCTTCTACTATCGTCGCTCAGCATGCCAAAGTGCCATGTATTCCTTGGTCAGGTACTGGTGTCGATCAAGTCCACCTCGACGAAAAGACTGGCTTGGTCTCTGTCACTGATGAGGTTTACCAGCTAGGATGCTCTAACAGCCCTGAGGATGGGCTGGAAAAGGCCCGCAAGATTGGTTTCCCTGTCATGATCAAGGCCTCTGAAGGTGGTGGCGGTAAAGGTATCCGAAAAGTTGAGGATGAGTCAAATTTTAATGCTCTTTACCACCAGGTTGTCGGTGAAATCCCGGGATCTCCTGTGTTTATTATGAAGCTGGCGGGAAATGCTCGTCATTTGGAGGTCCAGTTGCTTGCTGATCAGTACGGTAACAATATCTCTTTGTTTGGTCGCGATTGTTCAGTCCAGAGACGTCATCAAAAGATTATCGAGGAGGCTCCTGTTACTATTGCAAAGTCAGATACATTCAGTGCTATGGAAAAGGCCGCGGTTAGACTCGGTCAATTGGTCGGCTATGTGTCTGCTGGTACTGTTGAGTATTTGTATTCTCATGAAGATGATAAGTTCTACTTCCTAGAACTGAATCCTCGTCTGCAGGTTGAACATCCAACAACTGAAATGGTCAGTGGTGTTAATTTACCCGCGGCCCAGTTGCAAATCGCCATGGGAATCCCTTTGCACCGTATTCGTGATATCCGTCTTCTATATGGTGTCGATCCTCATACTCAGACTGCTATTGATTTTGATTTCTCAAGTGAACTCAGTAAGACTTCTCAACGTCGACCTGCGCCAAAGGGTCACACTACTGCGTGCCGTATCACTTCTGAAGATCCTGGCGAGGGCTTCAAGCCTTCAAGTGGTATGATGCACGAGCTCAATTTCAGATCAAGCTCAAATGTCTGGGGTTACTTTTCTGTTGGTAACCAGGGTGGTATTCACTCTTTCTCTGATTCCCAGTTTGGTCATATTTTTGCATTCGGTGAAAACCGTCAAGCTTCTCGTCAACATATGGTTGTTGCGCTAAAAGAGCTATCGATTCGAGGTGATTTCAGAACTACTGTCGAGTACCTCATCAAACTTCTGGAAACCCCTGACTTCGAAGAAAATACAATCACCACTGGCTGGCTTGACGAGCTGATTTCCAAGAAACTGACTGCTGAGCGCCCTGATTCTTATCTTGCTGTCATTTGCGGGGCTGTCACGAAGGCACACCAGGAGTTTGATGACAGTATCAAACAGTACGAGGGGTCTCTTGAAAAGGGTCAGATTTTGTCCAAGAATGTTCTCAAATCTATTTCTGCAATTGATTTTATCTACGAGGGTCAGAGATATAAGTTTACTGTCACCCGTTCATCCTCTGAATCTTACACTCTGTTTATTAATGGATCCAAGGTCCAGGTTGGTGTACGATCTCAGACCGATGGCGGTCTTTTGGTTACTGTTGGTGGCAAGTCTCATAACGTCTACTGGAAAGAGGAAGTTGGCGCCACTAGACTTTCCGTCGATTCAAAGACTTGTTTGTTAGAGGTTGAGAATGATCCTACCCAGCTCAGAACTCCCTCTCCTGGTAAGCTGGTCAAATTCCTCGTTGAAAACGGAGAGCATGTCAAGGCTGGCCAGCCCTATGCTGAAGTTGAGGTTATGAAAATGTATATGCCTCTTCTTGCCCAGGAGGACGGTGTTGTCCAGCCAATTAAGCAGCCCGGATCTACCCTGGAAGCTGGCGATATCTTGGGTGTTTTGGCCCTTGATGATCCTTCCAAGGTTAAGCATGCCAAGCCTTTCGATGGTCAATTGCCCGACTATGGCTCTCCCCAGCTTGTCGGATCCAAGGCGTTTCAGAAGTTCCAGATCCTGCTGCGCACCCTGGAGAATATCTTGCTGGGCTATGATAACCAGGTGGTTATGAATGCCACTCTTAAGGAACTCATGGAAGTTTTGCGAAATCCTGATCTGCCATATGGAGAATGGAACCAGCAGGCTTCTGCATTGCATAGCAGGTTGCCTCAGCAACTGGATTCCAACCTCAGTGGCCTTGTGGAGAAAGCTAAGGCCAAGAAGTACGAATTCCCTGCAAAATCATTGCTTAGATCTATTGACAAGTTTGCACCCACAAATCCTACTGATGCTTCCATATTCCATCAGGTTGTGGAGCCTCTTGTCACAATTTGCAACAGGTACGCTGGCGGACTGGTTGCACACGAGTATGAATTGATGGCTAGACTTTTGAAAGACTTTTACGAGTGCGAGAAGTTGTTCTCGGGTCCAAATTCTCGCGAGGAAGATGTAATTTTGAAGCTTCGTGACGAGAACCGTGATGACTTGAGAAAGGTCGTTGGAATTGTTCTTTCGCATAGTAGAGTCGGTGCTAAGAACAACCTGATATTTGCTATTCTGTCTGAATACCAGCCATCCAAGGTTGATAGTGCCAATGTTGCCAAGTACCTGAGACCGACTTTAAAAAAGATTGTTGAGATTGAAAGCAGAGCCACAGCTAAGGTTGTTGTTAAGGCGAGAGAGATTTTGATTCAATGCGCATTGCCGTCTTTGAAGGAGCGATCTGATAAGCTTGAGCATATCTTGAAGACATCTGTAGAAGATAGTGCTTATGGTGAACTTAGTGAAAAGACCACCCCTAAGCTTGATGTACTTCGACCTGTTATCGATTCGAATCACACTGTATTCGATGTACTCGCTCAATTCTTCAAGCATCCCGATAACTATGTTGTACTGGCTGCATTGGAATTGTACGTCAGACGGGCTCAAAGAGCCTACGACTTGTCCCAGGTCACTTACCATTTCGAGGACGGCAACACTCCCGTTGTTAGCTACAAATTCAAGCTGCCTGCCATTTCCGCTGCTGCTTATAGTGCTGTATCGACATCTTCTTCTGAAGAAGGAGGCTCACCCAGTGGTCACACTGGAGTGTCTAGAGCTATTTCCGTTTCTGATTTGTCATTCATGGTTGATAAAAACGATCAGGAGCCTACCAGACTGGGAGTTATTGCCCCTGCCGTTGACGCTGATGATGTTGAAGATGCTCTTTCTCGTGCACTAGAGTTTTTCCCCAAGTCTGGTGGTGGTATTGAAATGAGGGCCCCAACGTTGCTTTCAAATGCCAACAGTGGAGACCTTGCCAAACAGAGAGTGCCCAGTGGATTGACTAATGGCTCTGCAGCTGAGAAACAGAAGAAATTGGTGTTGTCCAATATTTGCAGTGTAATGATCAGTCGATCAGATGTGGATGATACTGATGACCAGCTTGTGGAAAAGGTATCTGAAGTTGTTGAGGAGTATAAAGAAGAGCTTCTGAGCAGCTCTGTGCGACGATTGACCTTCTGTTTCGGTAATGATCTTGGTACTTACCCCAAGTATTTCACTTTCCGCGGTCCTGAGTACGCTGAGGACAAGACTATTCGTCATATCGAGCCTGCTTTGGCATTCCAGCTTGAACTTGGAAGGTTGTCAAACTTTGATATCAAGCCTGTGTTTACTGATAACCGAAATGTTCATGTTTATGAGGCAGTGGCGAAGAATTCCCCAAGTGACCGACGATACTTCACCCGAGGAATTGTGAGACCTGGAAAGATTAGAGATGATGTCTCTACTTCTTCATACCTGATTTCAGAGGCAAACAGACTGATGTCTGATATTTTGGATGCTTTGGAAGTTATCGACACGAAGAACTCTGACCTTAACCACATCTTTATTAACTTCACAGCTGCATTCCCACTAGATCCTGAAGAGGTTGAGGCAGCGTTCGGAGGCTTTTTGGAGCGATTTGGACGTCGCCTATGGAGACTTCGGGTCACTGGTGCCGAGATTCGAATCATGGTCACTGATGCCAAGAGCGGGGTCAATTACCCTTTGAGAGCGGTTATCAACAATGTTTCTGGTTATGTAGTTCAGAGCGAGCTCTACGCTGAAGTCAAGAATGCAAAGGGTGAGTGGATTTACCAGTCTCTTAGCAGCAGGCCTGGAAATATGCATCTGCTGCCTGTCAACACGCCTTACACTAATAAGGCATCTCTGCAGCCGAAGAGAAATGAGGCACACAGACAGGGAACCACGTACTGCTATGACTTCCCCGAATTGTTCAGGCATGCCGTTATTTCTCAATGGAAGAAGTATCAATCTCTAATTGGTAACAGGAAAGTTAATGTTCCGGAAGATTTTTTTCTGTATTCAGAACTTATTTTGAATGACAGCAATGAATTGTCGGAGGTGACGCGCGAGCCTGGTACAAATAATATCGGTATGGTTGCCTGGATGTGCACTGCAAAGACCCCTGAGTATCCCCGTGGTAGAAAGTTTATTGTGATCGCAAACGATATTAGTTTTGTTCAAGGTTCATTTGGCCCGGATGAGGACAATTTTTTCAATAAGGTTACCGAGCTTGCTCGACATGAGGGTATCCCTAGAGCTTACTTAGCTGCCAATGCTGGTGCAAGAATTGGAATTGCTAAAGAGCTTGTGCCATTATTCCAGGTGGCTTGGAATGAACCTGAAGACCCCACCAAGGGGTTCAGATATTTATACTTGAGCCCTGAGAACTACAAATCTTTGAACAAGGCTGCCAAGAAGGTTGTTCACGCTGAGCGCATCGTTGAGGATGGCGAGACCAGATATAAGATTGAGTACATTGTCGGTGCTGAGGATGGCCTTGGAGTAGAGTGTTTGAGAGGATCTGGTTTGATTGCTGGTGCCACTTCCAGAGCTTATAAGGACATTTTCACTATTACTCTCGTCACCTGTCGATCTGTGGGTATTGGTGCCTACCTGGTCCGTCTTGGCCAGAGAGCAATTCAAATAGAGGGACAGCCGATCATTCTTACTGGTGCGCAGGCAATCAACAAGTTGCTTGGACGAGATGTTTACAGCTCTAACCTACTTTTGGGAGGTACTCAGATCATGTACAAGAATGGTGTTTCTCACTTAACTGCAAATGACGACTTGGAGGGAGTTGAGAGGATTATGCAGTGGATGTCGTATATTCCCGCCCAGCGTGGCCTACCAGTTCCTATTCTTGAGTCTAATGACAGCTGGGATCGTGATGTGGAATATGCTCCTACTAAGCAGGAGCAGTATGATGTCAGGTGGATGATCGCTGGTCGTGAAATTGATGGTGGGTTTGAGGCTGGTCTGTTTGATAAAGAATCGTTTATGGAGACTTTGAGTGGATGGGCTAAGGGTGTTGTCGTTGGCCGAGCTCGTCTAGGAGGTGTTCCATTTGGTGTTATAGCTGTGGAGTCAAGGCTTGTCGAGAACGTTCAACCTGCAGATCCTGCAAACCCTGGATCAACTGAAATGGTTTTCCAGGAGGCCGGACAGGTCTGGTACCCCAATTCGGCATTTAAGACTGCACAGGCTATTAAGGATTTCAATCATGGAGAGGAACTGCCCCTGATGATTCTGGCTAACTGGAGAGGTTTCTCAGGAGGTCAGCGTGATATGTACAATGAGATTCTCAAGTTTGGATCATTTATCGTTGATGCTCTGGTCGACTACAAGCAACCAATCATTACTTATATTCCTCCTACTGGAGAACTTCGAGGTGGTTCTTGGGTAGTGGTTGATCCTACAATTAATAGCGATATGATGGAGATGTACGCGGATGTTGAAGCAAGAGGTGGTGTCTTAGAGCCTGAAGGAACTGTTGAAATCAAGTTCAAGTTCGAAAGACTAAAGCCAATCATGAGAAGACTGGATGCTACTTATGCAGAGCTTACAAGGCAGGCGGAGCGAAAGGATTTGAGTTCTGAGGAGAGTAGTGCTATCAACGCTAAGTTGTCGGCACGTGAGAAAATGCTGCTACCTATTTATCAGCAGATCACTGTACAGTTTGCTGACTTGCATGACCGTGCTGGAAGAATGGAAGCCAAGGGCACCATTCGAAAGGCACTAGAATGGCGTGATTCACGAAGATTCTTCTTCTGGCGAATCAGAAGACGTCTCGACGAAGAGTATCTTCTTAAGAACATTGCGAAGGCTCTGCCTCGTTCTAATCGACTTGAGCAGACTGCTCGACTCAAGTCTTGGTACACGTCCGAAGTTGATGTGGATGACGATCGTGCTGTTGCCGAATGGCTCGAACAGAATCATACCAAGATAACAGCCAAGATTGGCGATCTTCGAAGAGATGGCTCTGTCCAGTCAATTTTGTCTGCATTGAGAGGTAGTCATGCTCAGACTCTCGCAACTGTAACTGAATTCCTCAAGAACCTCTCCGCTTCGGATAAAGAAGCAGTTCTCAAGAACTTGTAACCAAAACCTTCTTTTTGTCATGGCTATAATTTTTTTACACTTTCATATATAATGTTTTTTGTTTTGTTTTATTAGACAGTTTTTTTCGAATAACTAATAGATTTTTACATCCAATTTTAGCTTGAGAGTGAGCTGGCGAGTCCAACTTGCAGCTGCAGCGGGTATGAAGTTAATCATCGCCAATGAAATTTCGAATATTTAAAGAAGCTTAGCGCTCCCAGGTATTCGACTACAAAGATAAATGAGTAGTTGATATAGTTCGTGAAATGAAATGGAAGCCAACTGCTGGCTCATTTTTCAATAGGAGGAGGTGGTACAGAGCTTTGCTTCGAGGTCCTCGAGAAGTTTGCTTCAATTCTGGAATAGAACAAGTTTATAGCAAAGGCAACTTTCCCGTTACCACTGAAACTGCCTCAGAGATTTCTCTTAGTCCGTACTGCGTTTCATTATGTGACAAGATTGTTATACAGGATTTTGAATTACACGAAAGGAATTGGTTATACCCTTATCCAGGCAATGGACATTCATCGCTGTGAAGTTGGCAATTATATATTTCCGGATTTCTTGCCATCGGCACTTGCTACAGGTACATTCGTACCATCCCCTTATGAATATGTTATAGGCCAGGCTCAGAACGCATTCAGGAAGCCTGCGACTAACCGAAAAAGGGGAGCCAGCTCAAAAGGTAGTCGTCCTATTATAACTTTCTCTATTTTTTTCCACTAAGTTAATTTGTGATTTATATTTATATTGTTATGGCCTTGCACTCGGAAAGTGGAAGCTGACCAAAGATATGTATGCCACCTTGCTCACTGCTTTCAATTGAAATCTTAGCATACTTTCGAAGATCACTTTCGTAGTCCTGTATGGCCTCGACAGTTGCTTTGCCCTCTGAAATAGATCGCAATAGGGCCGCAGCATCTTTGAGGGCAGTGTTAGCACCGATACCCGCAGTGGGTGCCATGGCATGAATGGAGTCACCCAGTAACGTAATCCGATCAGATGCCTCCCACAAGGGTAATTCCGGCTGTACAGAGACCACCGGTAATATTGCAGTCTGATCGACATCCTGCAACTCAAACAAACATTTGAGCTCGGGTCTCCAGTGCTTGCTCATCTTGAGACTTAAGTCAGCTGCCTCGCTACTGGACAATTTGACCAGCTCATTATCAGGTATAGGGAATATGCCTGAGCGAGCGACCAATACCCAGTAGATATAGTCCTTAGCTGAGGGAACCTTGCCATCAAGCTCGTCAAATAAAGTATGAGCAAAATGTATTTTCTCCACCAGTACAGCTGAGTTATTTGGATCTCTGATCATCGTCATGCCTCCCTCAAGGACCTCTTTTGAGAATCGTCGAGATAGCTCATCAGATATAAATGTCTTGCCATAGATGAGACGGCCGTCCGTATCGTAATGCTTGAGACTTGGAAGGAATTGCTTTCTGACCAAGGAGCGAACACCATCAGCGCCAATAAGAAGAGTTCCTTGCTCAACTGTGCCATCTTTGAACAGCGCACTCACTCCTTGCTCGTTAACAATATACCTTTCGAACTGCTTTCCGTACTCAACTTCGTCTTCAAGGCCCAGAAGCATGACTGAGCGAAACAAGTTCCGGTCCACTGTGTAAGCTTTAGGAATTCTATCTCTTGTACCAGGACCTCCAGGATTTGCCATTGGCTTTCCAGGACCACCAGGACCACCAGGACCACGAGGAAGCTTCATCGCTTCGATCGTACCTTCAATTGCATCAATTCGACGCATATTCATAACAGTATCAGCACAGCTTCGTTCAAAAATCTCAAACTTTTGGGGAGTAACGCAGTATCGCAGTGATTCAGCTCCTTCAGGGTTCATTCGAAACCGATACCCCTGCGATCTGGCAGTCGGTGAAGGGTCTCGTTCAAAGACCCTGAAAGGAATACTAAGTCGTTTGAGACCTTGGGCAAGAGTGAGACCTCCCACACCACCGCCAATTATCAAGATTCGGTGATTGGACATTTGATACACATCAAGAATATGGTGGCACCGCTAGAGCGCTGGTATATGTATGGGTCCAACCGTATCGATCGTCGCTCCGGGTGTCGAGTCACTTATCTACCCCAAAGCATATAATCGGATGTCCGATCGCCATCACTCAGTTTTCAAGGCTCAACACTCAAACATATCAAAATAAAAATAACATAAAATACATATAACGTTAGCTGGTAAAAAACAAATAAAGTAAATTGTAAATAAGTGGAGATAGTAGGATAAATCTCATCCGAAGGTCATAATTGTGGGATAAAACGGCGCACTATTCCGAAGTGGCATGTTAACCCAATATCGGAAGAAACTGTGGAAAAAAAAATAGAGTTAGCATAAATAATATGACATTTTCACAATCATTGAAAAGCCTTGCAACTTACATTCCCGATTATCATCATAGGTATATCGAATACATCGCGTTTAACAGTCCATGTACAAGCAGTGGGTAGCTTCTCACCGTTCGGCTTGAGAAGAGTGCACTCCGTCATTGTCACACCGCGTGAATCGCCCCAGGCAAGGCGACTAAACACGTCGAAGTAAGCTGTCACAGACTTGTCATCCATCAATTCTACTATAAATGTGTTTTGAAGCACAAGTCGGTCTGCGGGCCATTCCGTCAGAAGGCAGAACTCACGTCCCACAGCGGCGATCTGACCAGTGCGACGCCATATGATAGTAGGAGTCCCTGACGCAGCGATGATCTTTTGAAACTCCAATAGTGTGCGCTGAAAGCATTTTTCCATGAATACAAGGTCAGCTTCCTTCAGTCGTTTTGTGGTCGCGATAAAACTAGGCCGGTACGCAGCCATGGCTTGTGCCATATGCATCAGATGCTTGCGATCAAAGCGCTTCTTAAGATACGCAATCAGTCCATGGTAGCCCTGTGTGTACGGGAAGGGGCTTGTTACTAAATCATACACGTCTTCAGGATCAGTGCTCAGATCTTTTATGGGTCTCTCAAACCTGACGCCGGCATCGTTTAGCGCCTGTGATAAATTCTGCTCTCGATCCTGATCCGACTGCTTTGCCGCAGGCGCATTTGCCAAAAGATCCGATACTCGGACACTGGGAAAGGACGGCCCGTCCCGAGTAATAGGATTAAACACGTCAGAGTCAGGCGTCCCTGAGCTCAGTATACTGGCAGACGCTATAGAATCATCGATAGACTCGAGTCCTGACAGCTGGCTGCTCATAACTGGGCTTCCATCGGAGCCTATGTTTGTGCCGAGGATATTGCTGAGCACCGAGTACTCCAAATTGGCTGCCTTGGAGTCAAAGCCCATATCAACCAAAAATGCCTTTTCGTCAATGTCTATATCACTGCCATTAACGTTATCTGGTATCGACACCGAGCCTTCGTTTCCGGCCTGAATGTGAAGTCCCTGCATCCTGTCGGGTGGAGTCAGAGGCAGAGAAGATGAAGCAGCGGCCAACGACTTTGAGAAACTGCGAGGCCGAGTATCCTGGCTGCTGCTGTTGTTCGTGGTCCACGCGGAATTCTGAGCGTTCATGCCATTGCTGAACTCATACTCATCTCTCAGATACTTTGCCTTCTTTCGCATGCCATCCCGACACGAGTCCTCCATTCCACGCTTGATGCACCTCTTGCAAGGTCTACTTGTATCACACGTCACATGTGCTTTCTGGCAATGACCACACGCTCTGGAGACCTTGCTCCGTTTAGGCTTATTCTCAGACTAAGTACGAGCATTAGACTTTTGAACACCCACGAAAAAACCCAGAAACAAAAAAGAGACGTTGGCGGTTAAAAGACTTGAATGCGTCATAACCTCCAAAAGAACTACTAAAAACCAACCAAACAAACAAAAAACAACTCAAGAACTCACCACTATTGGACCCACCGGTTTGGCACTGGAAGCCAGTGAGCCAAACGTGATCTGCTGCATTACTACACTTCGGCTGGCGCGTATTCTTAATTTATATTTTGCTGTTGAATAAGCAGCAGCAGGGGTCGTCACATGTATATATGCCTAAGCAGAGTCGGGTTACACAAATAGGAAAACAAGTGTAATTATTCCGGACCTGACTACTAATGAAAAAACTGAAACTGCTGCGAGTCTGTTTCTGTTTGCTTGACACCTTGAGGCGGGCTCTATTCCTTCGAAGCAACGCTTGGATACTAGCAGCGTCAAAAGTAGGTAGTTGTATAGACGCCGGGACGGGACGTGGTGGTGGGGGGACATAAAGAGGGTAATATCAGAGGTTCTTTCCGATACCCCCAGCTATTTTAACGTCTTTTGTATGCCCAGCCAGTAAGAGAGACCATAGAGATTGAATTATGATTGTACGTGAAGTAAGGGTCTAATTGACCTTTTCGACACCTGGCAGACGCTTGGGCCTGCGTTCAAGGTACTACTAGCCATGCTGATGCTGATGCTCTCCACAGTACGCAACTGGTGGCTACTACACACCTGGGAACAAGGTTAATTATCCCCGTAGAGATTGTAATTAAGATTCTATGTGAAGTAGAGGTCTCATTGACGTTTTAGGCGCCTGGCTGACGCCTGGCTTGAGTGCGGTGTTTCAAGGAAATATTTCCTCTCTACACTACTCCATTGGTGGCTACTACAATACCTAGGATCAACGCTAACTGTTTCCGCACCGTACAAGAAGGCGTCTTCCACTCATCAAATTGTGCTGCGAGCTCTCTGGCCCTTCTTACTACACTCATGCTAGACGCTGTTGGACGCTGGGACTGAATGGCTGTGCGATACATTTTGCTCCCAACGCTTGTCTTCTCCTCCACCTTACAGTACACAGTGAGTACATATAAATTTTAAGTGTTTTTTTTTTTTTTTTTTTTAGTGTTCATTTGTGAATATATTCCTCCAACATGACTAGCGAAGAAAGTAAAAGCACAAAGTCCAGAGATGGAATGAATTATTCAGACCAGCACTATTTCTCGTCGTATGACCATTTTGGAATCCATGAGGAAATGCTCAAGGATGAAACAAGAACGCTTTCGTATAGAAATGCAATGTATCAGAACCGGCACATGTTCAAGGATAAGATTGTCCTTGACGTGGGCTGTGGCACAGGAATCCTGTCGATGTTTGCAGCTAGATCCGGTGCAAAACATGTTATAGGTGTAGACATGTCCAACATTATTGAAATGGCTCGAAAGATCGTGGATCTGAACGGGTTCTCAGACAAGATCACCCTGCTACATGGCAAGATGGAGGAAGTCGAGCTTCCGTACCCAAAAGTGGACATCATCATTTCCGAGTGGATGGGCTACTTTCTGCTGTACGAATCCATGCTGGATACCGTTCTGCTCGCTAGAGATAAGTATCTTGTAGAGGGCGGATGGATCTTCCCTGACAAGGCCACCATATATGCCGCCGGAATTGAAGATGGTGAATATAAGGAAGAGAAAATCGGATTCTGGAAGGATGTCTACGGGTTCAATTATTCTCCGTTCCAAGAGGTCGCCCTTTCAGAGCCTCTTGTGGATGTTGTCGAGCTGAGGGCGGTCGTGACCGATCCATACCCCGTATTTGAGATTGATTTGTACACCGTGACAGTCGAAGACCTGGCATTCAGCAAGCCTTTCCATATCAAGGCTACTCGTGATGACATAGTCCACGCAGTTATCTCGTGGTTCGATATCGAGTTTTCAAAGTGCCATAAGCCGATCAGATTCTCTACTGGTCCTCACGCTAAATATACCCACTGGAAGCAAACTGTTTTTTACTTACGCGAAGAACTTCTCGTAAAGAATGGCGAAGAAATCCACGGAACATTGACCAGCGTTCCAAACAAAACTAACCCTAGGGATTTGGACGTTACCATAACTCATAGACTAAAAACGAAGGACGCCTCGAGATACTCGGAGGGTGTGTCACGATACGTTATGCGTTAGCTTTTGAAAGCAACAGAAAAAATAATTTGTTTGTCTTAATGACCTGAAAAGGGGGTAGAACAAAGATAGAGACAACCCCTCAGAAATGAAGAGCCTAATGTTAACTTTGAAAGTCCTATATTATTTATATTCATAATGTATAAAGCATCTGTCATAAGTCATAAAGCTGTAGTTACAGTCATGGACTGAGAATGAAGTAAAATAACTGGTGGTAGATCCTGACACCAAAGCTCCAAGGATTCCACGTATTCCAGACTCTCAGCTTCGCTTTTATGTGTCCCTAAAGTCGGAGCTGGAAGAGTAGAAAATATGACTACTGAGTCCTTCGAAGTTTTATGCATCAAGTCGTTGAGAATAACATGCTGAGCCTTTGCCGGAAGATCATTGAATGACAGAAACGCACCTTCTTCATTAAGTGGAGAAATGGTGATCCCACTATCGGCGTTGGACTGAACTCGCGAAACTTCATGTGATAGAAGAAGTGGAGTATTTTCTGTTGCAGAGCTTTCTCGCTTACTGGAAGACACACTTCCACGCTCCTCTAACTGACTTTCATCAAACATAATAGTTCGTCGGCCAGCCTCGGCGTCCTCAACAACCCTAGTCTGGGGCATAGTGTGACCAGAAAAGTTGGGCTTCAGCTTCTTGGCGCGAGTCAGATCTGCTGTAGACGACGAAGCCGATAGCGTTTTCATAAGTGAAGGCCTCGATACTAAATCTGGCCGCTTTAGGACAGCAGGAACTTGCGGCATTGCCCGTGGAAACCGGTCAAAAGCAACCTCCTGAGTGCTTGAGGGATACGGACCAGTTGAACTCCTCTTTGGAGGGATTGGAGGCCGTTTAGATGCAGGGATGCTATTCCCAATGCTGCTATTTCTTCGCAAAAATAAACGCTTTGGATTCAGATCCTCTTCATTATCGGAGGACATAGTGTCAGACTCGCTGTCACTAGACATATCATGCGAAATGTCAGAGTCCAAAAGTCTGTTCGTCTGCATGCTATATGACACACCCAGTCGTTGTAAAGTTGATAAAGTATGTCGCCTCTTGCGAGCCCCAATCACTCTAGCAAGTTTTGGAGAGGCCATATTCGTACTATCGTTACCCACCACTATACTGTGCAAATTATCGTTAGGTATGGAAGGAAGAGCAGATACAACGACAGAAGCAGCAGCCGAAGATGAAGAGCCAAGTTCGCGCGGCCACTCAGACCGTGCGGCCTGAAACTCTTTCCACCAATCATCATTTCCAAGCATACCCTCGACTCTACCTGAACTGTCTTGTTTACCATGAATAATTGTGTTGTAAGCCTCAATATCACCAGAATTTAAACACAGAACCAATATTTCAGCCTTTATTCGTAGCTTCTCTAATAATACACTAATGCGCTGTCTCTCGTTCTCCATATCCTCTTCAAACTCCACAAAGACCACTACTCGAAGAGTATGATTTTTTTTCCACACAGGAACTGTGCGTAATATTGCACCCATCTGGAGGATCAGAGTATAAGTGTCAAAATTCGTAGACAAAGCACTGACTTCTCCATTTTCATCGACAATCTGAGCAGACATTTGAATGGGGTACAAGTCAATAAACCCTTTCGTCTGGCTGAGAGAAGAAACTGGCGAGTCTGTAGGGAACTCAAGTCTAGGAAATCCTCGAGCAATGGCAATATTTGCCTGCATTGTCAACAGATCCTCAATGATATTAACCCACTCAGTCACCTTGATACTGCTCTGTTTATGCCATGTTTCGGATAAGAGCTCTTCAATATCAATGGCCGCATCACCCTGAAAATGGGAGGCAGGAGGATTACGATACCGTCCTCCAGAAACATTTAACGGTGCCTGCTGTTTCCTGGAAGAAACCTGCTTACACCGATCTGGATAATGATTCTTCATTTCAAAAAATCCCAAAACTGTAATATTCGGCTTCATACCACCCAGCCCAGATCCAATATACACATTTCGAGCTCCCCACACAACATCTGGGCCCGAGGCAATTTGAACAAATCCCTTTATGTTAGCCACATCGCGCAGTCGAATCCATGCATTCTGCTGTCGCTTCATTTCAGGATATGATCGATGAAAATCCTCGGTTACAACAACATGACCTAAAATATACAGCCCACCTTTCTTTAAATGGTTACAAAAATGGATTAGGCTCCAGCTTGTGCGAGGATCATCAACCAAGAGGAGAATCTGCGGCCTCCAGAACTTGACATGATCTTGTCGCAATCGCAGCAGGTATTTTCTCACTTGATGATAAATCAAACTCTGAGATACATCTCCCCAGGGCTTCGGAGGCGACGCGTAATGTATCAACAAGAACAAAAGTATTAGTAAAAAAATCATTGCGGATGCAGAAACACCATCAGCAACAAACATCGCTACGACGCAAATAAAAGCACCCGAGCCGGCTGTGAATGTGTTGAAATATCGGAATGACGGCCGGAAATTAGGCGCACTAGCAATCCTCAAAAGAAAGCAAGCCAGATTTGTAACCACAAATGTCATCAAATATGCCATTGTAATGAAGACTGCAATCTGATTGATATCAAACAATAGTGTCATCTGAGTCAAGGCAAAACTGAAGATAATACCAGCTACTGGATCATCTGATACAGGTGATCCACTAGCAAAAATAGTGGTAAAGGGCAGTAACCCATCTCTGGCAATTGCTTGAAGCAATTTGGCAGCACCAACCAAACCCATCAGAACAGAAAATAGGGAGCTGCAGAGCTCTCCTAGAATGATAAGATATGCAGACATATTTACATTTTGAATCACATTAACGTCTCTATGGAGAAGTTCCCGAGACGTGCTGCATCCAATACCGACAATTACAAGAACATATGCCACAAATGTAGTAGCTAATCCCCACAAAGTACCCTTGGGTATACTTTTGGAAGGCTTCCTTAAATCTCCAGACATACTTGCGCCAGCGAATATACCACTGGTAGCAGGGAACAGAATGCCAAACATATCCTGGAAATTCTCCTTCCCAGGTATCTCACTTCCAGCAGCACCAGTAGTGAAATGGGGCAAGAAGTTCTCTTTGATTGTATGCCATGAGAATCCCGTATATCGGGCGTCAGCGAAATGCTCGTCAGAAAACGGATTAACGACTAGCACTGATAATGGAATAGATGCAAATGCAAGAATTAAAATGTAGAACAAAAATCTAGAGGATCGCGCAAAAAAAGAAGAGCCAACCATGCAGAGACCCGTGCAAACTATCAGCACAGTGGTAGAATAAATAAACCTCCACCAATATCCTTCTGGTATGAAGTTACCCATTGTGCCTGTTTCAGAGCCGAAGTTTGTCACCAGGGGCTCGCAGAAACCAACCACATTCATACCAGTATTAAGTACCTGCCCAATAAAAAAGACTACCCCAATACTACCTCCAAACTCTGGACCGAGAGAGCGACTTATCATATAATAAGCCCCTCCGCCGCGCACAGTGCCATTTGTGGAAATAGCCGAGATTGATAGCGTAGTCAGTAAATCAATTGCGTAACTGAGCAAAAGCAAAACAGAAATTCCCAGTATGCCAGCCTGGCCGATAATAAAACCAAATCGAAGAAATGTCAAGATGGATAAGACATTCAGAGTAGTCGGCACGAATACTCCATCGAAGGTACCTAGCTTGAAGTTCCCTGATCCCCTCGATTTGGATTTGCGTTCCTCTTCGACGACAGTTACACTCCTCTGAAGATGATTGGAGTTCGAAGCTGAACGGCCATAAAACTGGCGCACTGGGTTGTCTCTTGCATTGTCAGCGCTCTCAATGTCGTTTAGGATCCGGCTATCGTCGAATGAAACCTTGAAATCAATTCCAGATGCCGTGCTGTTACTTGGATCTTTCCCATTTTTGTAACTACCAGCCATCTGGCTCTTATATGGGATCCGGATACCGCGCTAGATGTTGCAGGCTTCGTCCAGGATAGTCTGAGTAAGTCCTGCGAGGTAATGTTGATTGGATCCTTATCGGTGATGTAGTTCGGAGCAAAGATTACAATGGGAATCTGCTGCCGGCCGCGGCCCTTTGAATTTATGCAGAACTCTGGATATAAATATTACAATTCTATAACTATGGAATTATAGCGTTTTTTTGAAAGCAAATGCGAGGTAGAATCCGCAGGCCTCTCTTTCGTCTCCTTCTATGCCATAGCTACCATCCTTCTTCACAACGCCCATTCTGTCGCAGAGCCTTTCAAGAGATGGGTCAGCCCGAAGTTCCTCGTCAAACATCTCCAGGAAGGGCTTCTTGTAGAGAAGTTCAAGCTTGTATTCCTGAGCCAATGCTCGAAAAGCCTCGAAGGGCACAACGAATTCGGGCACATTGGTCACAGCGTCCTCCAAGAAGAAGTTATAGGTATGCCCGTAAATGGGCCTGAACCCATCCCGAGGAGGGTCTTTTTCAAATTCAACCCTATAGACCGTATTTCCCCATCCCTTCTCACCTTCAGCCAAAGATGCTATCTTTTCACTTATAAAATCGCTGTTCGGAATCGTGCCAATAAACTTCCCGCCGGTATTGAGAGCACGCGACACATTCGATAGCATCATCCTCGCCCGTTCCTCTGATTTGAAGGCATAATGCATTGTGAATTGCATACTAACGACATCCACTGGGAATGCATCGGGATGAACAATGTCTTCGACCTTTTCAGCAAATGCATCGCCAATGCAGTAATCCGCCCAGAAGGACTTCCTTCGCAGCTCCGAGTATCTCTGCTTGGCCTGATCAATGCTGACATCTGCAATATCTATGCCAATGATGCCTCGCACGTTATTTTTGCCCCACTTCTGCAAGTCACCGCCCTTGCCGCACCCAATGTCAAGCACAACAGCCTTGGGTATCTTGTTGTTTGCAATCAATACCGACTTTATGAAATTATTGAAAGACCTCAGCCTGATAATTGGCGATTCCTGTCTTTTATGGATACTGGTATTTGGTCTTTCATTGTAATGCGACCTAACCGGATCGAAGTTCGATTCTTTGGTGGAGCTGGTGGTCTCCTGCTTCTCCAACCTGGCACGGGTTTCTTTCGCCTTAGCATCTCTCTGAGCTCGAGTTAGCTGACTTGACGGCTTCTTGAGTTTTCGAGGTGGCCCACTGTCATCGTCGTCGCTGGCTGGTTGTGCTGGTCCTTTCCCGTCACTGTGGTTGTTCTTTCTCTCGTCCAGGCGCCTATCCTTCAGTTTCTGGGGAAATAGGTCCTCATCACCACCATCATCATAAGCAGAAGGAGCGTTTTGCCTAACACCAGATTGTCTATCAGGTCTTAGCCCCTTTGAACTGGCGCTAGCCTTGTTCCTGTTCTCAGCCCTCTGTCTGTCTTTCAGCGCTTTACCGCCGCCGTTCGAATTGCCGTTTGCAGAGTCATTGTCCACTCTCTGGTCTTCTGACGTCTTGACCGAGTCCTCGCCACTATTCCTTTTGTTTTCAGCTTCATCTGAAGCCCATGAGTCCCTGGCAGGGTCGTACATTTTGCTAGTTAACACTTAACGCCAGAGCTGTCGAACAAACCAAGATTCTGGGTGATGTGCGCTGTTGTTGAAGTGGGAAATTATGCTGGCAGAGGGACTGCCATTCTCCACAATTAAATTTTTTTTTTATTTCAACGTTTCCTAATGGCTCTTCCTGACCAGGTCAACGGCTATATACCGCTTCGATTGAGAATAGCCAGCGAGGACAGCACTGATGTTAACCATGTTATTTATATTAGAAAACACCAGAGTTCTAGCAGAGATTCTGGGCCTAAAACTAGTGGAGATCGAGTGATATTTGCAGTCAACCTTCCTGTCGACGCTACGCTAGAGAGTATAAAGACCCTATCGCATGATTTAGCAGGGACTATAGTGGAAGAGTTCAATCATGAGCGAGGAAATAGGGGGCAGATAGTCCTGGTGGACAAGTCCTCCTGTAACAGGTTCTTGGCTCGAGCCAAAGCGATAACGAAGTCCTCTGAACCTATAATATGGCAAAGCAAAGCATTATGCGGCAGCGAGGGTAAGCGGTACAAGCGAAAGTCATGTAGAAAAAAAAAGTTTGGATCTGCTAACTTTAGTGTCTATTTAGCATACTTGGCTCGACACAGATCAAAGTATAGAAATCAGGACGATCTGCGGGATGAGGTGGATTCTTACATGGAAGAGTTTGCGCAGAAGGAAGAAGATAAGCTGAAAGAGGTCCAGGAACTGAGGTCTCAGGTAGATGATGATGGGTTCACTATGGTCGTGGGTACGAAGCGGAAGTCAACTGGTGGCATCGCTGCAGCACCTAAGGCCGGCAGCGCCAGTGACGAATCTTCTGAGCAGCTCGTTGCGAAAAAGAGGCGCAAGAAGGAGAAGACGGATTTCTACAGATTCCAAATAAGAGAGCAGAAGAAGAGCGAGATGAACAACCTGCTGAAACAGTTCCAGGACGACAAGACTAAGGTCCAGCAGCTGAAAGAAAAGCGTCGGTTCAGACCCTATTAGGGCAGACCGTGAAGACCAAGAAAAGTTTATTTAATAATTGTACTATACGAAAGATCTTTAGACATTTAATAGTCCCTGAGATCATCACATTCCCATTATAGCTTCCTCGTAGGCCAATACGACCGGACAACCCTCCTTTCGTTACCTAGTCTAATGAGCCAATGAAGAAAAGATTCTCAAGTTTTTGAACTGGAAGCTTTAATCTATATCTTCACCCCCATTGGTTCCAACAAGATGCTGCGGGTGAGTTCGTGATGAACCGGAGAAATGTCCGTGCCTTCGGATGTTGTCGGCTGAAGTGATTGGCTCGCTCGTCCAAACCTCAACCACGGATTTTTCGTCTCCACAAACTCTTACCCAAGTCAACCAGTCTGATCCTGTCCTGTACTTAAATGCAACGACTCAGCTCCTCGTCACTCGCATCCACTTTAAGTTCATCTCTTATAGCAAAAAGAGCCTTTTCCGTATCTGCAATGGCATTTGTAAGTTCTGTATGGTGGGGGTGGTCCGAGGACCGGATCTAAGAAGCTGACTATTTTTCGTAGGCAAAGCGAATTGAATCCGACGCCTTTGGCGAAATCGAGGTAGACAGCTCTCGATACTGGGGCGCTCAGACTCAAAGATCTCTTCAGAACTTTGAAATTGGCGGTGCGAGAGAAAAGCTGCCCGAGCCTCTGATCAAGTCGTTTGGTGTCTTAAAGCAGGCAGCTGCGCAGGTCAATTTGACTTATGGGCTTGATTCTAAGGTGGGCGAGGCTATTATTCAGGCAGCACAGGAAGTGGTCGACGGAAAGCTCACCGACCACTTTCCTTTGGTTGTGTTCCAGACCGGATCGGGAACTCAGAGTAATATGAATTCCAATGAAGTTATCTCGAACCGTGCCATTGAGATCCTTGGAGGACAACTGGGGTCCAAAAAGCCAGTGCACCCTAATGACCATGTGAACATGTCGCAATCTTCTAACGATACTTTCCCTACAGTCATGCACATTGCTGCCGTGCTGGAGATCACAAGGTCCCTGCTTCCCTCTTTAGAAGCCCTGCACAAGGCTGTGGACGACAAATCGAAGGAGTTTGAGCATATCATCAAGATTGGCCGTACTCATCTTCAGGACGCGACCCCCCTGACACTTGGTCAAGAATTCTCCGGATATGCTGCCCAGATCGAGAACGGCATTGCCAGAGTCAAGGACACACTCCCCCGATTGAGATACCTCGCCCAGGGTGGAACTGCAGTCGGAACTGGACTCAACACTAGAAGGGGGTTTGATAAGGCTATTGCAGAGCATGTGACCAAGATCACTGGCGAGCAGTTCTACACGGCTCCCAATAAGTTTGAGGCACTCGCGGCCCATGATGCTATCGTGGAAGCATCTGGAGCCCTGAACACCGTGGCTGTCTCCCTGTTCAAGATCGCCAATGACATTAGATACTTGGGATCTGGCCCTCGTTGTGGATATGGCGAGCTTCACCTGCCAGAGAATGAGCCCGGCTCTTCAATTATGCCCGGCAAAGTTAACCCCACTCAGAATGAGGCTCTAACTATGGTCTGTGCTCAAGTGTTTGGAAATCACTCTACAATTACGTATGCCGGTGCATCTGGCCAGTTTGAGCTTAACGTGTTCAAGCCAGTCATGGCTAGTAACTTGCTGAGCTCCATTCGTCTTTTGGCCGATGGTGCTCGATCTTTCCGAATTCACTGTGTCGAGGGTATTATTGCTAATGAGAAGCGAATTGAACAACTTATGAAGGAATCGCTAATGTTGGTCACAGCTTTGAACCCCAAGATTGGTTACGATTCTGCATCTAAGGTTGCCAAGAATGCTCATAAGAAGGGAATTACCTTAAAGGAGTCCGCACTCGAGCTCGGTGTTCTCACCTCTGAGGAATTTGACCAATGGGTACGACCTGAGAAGATGATCGGACCTTCCGATTAGCTCTAATATAATAGAGGAGATCAAAAAGCGGTTCTAGGACTCATGTATGAAAGGTTAACCTTAGCTGTTTTCAAAAATATACAAAAAAAGACAATAAGTTAATTGAAGTTAAAGTAAATGTTAGTGGAAGGTTATATAGCCATTTAAAGTGTTTCTTTAAGCACGAGAGCCACTGCTGTACGACTCGGAAGGTAGAGCTGAACAAAGTTCTTCCTATTATTCCATTCAAAGTTCGTGGTGACGCATTCTGTCTTGTCATGATCAATTCTGCCGAAACCGCCGAACTGTTGGTCGTCAGAGTCAAGGGCAATCTTATAAGTTCCGGCGGCGTCAACACCAATTCGATAATCAGAGTATGAATTAGTGGGGTGGAAATTGAATACAAATAGAACCCCCGCTCTCTCGAAAGCCACAACTTTGTCAGCTTCATTCTTGAGCGAGATGTATGCTTGTGGGGCTCTTAGCCATTTGTGCTTAGCCTCAGTATTCTGCATGGCAGAATCAAAATTGTTCAAGAACTTGTATTTCAGAAGATCATCGTCGACTAAATTCCACTGCCGTCGGCAGTAATGGAACGAGTTGTTGTTTCCTTCTCTAGGGAAGTCTAGCCATTCCGGGTGACCAAATTCGTTACCTTCGAAATTCAAATATCCCTCTCCACCGAGAGCATGAGTGATGAACCGAATTAATTTATGAAGCGCAATGCCTCGATCGATAATCAGGGAAGGCTCAGACATAGTTGACATGTGTGTGTACATTTCTTTATCCATCAGCCAGAACGCAAGGGTTTTGTCACCAACCAAAGCCTGGTCATGAGACTCGGCATAAGCAATTGTTTTCTCCTTATAACGACGATTGGTCAATGTGAAGCAGATGTTACTCAAATCCCAGTCGTCATCTCGCTTCTCCTTGAGAATCTTTATCCACATGTCTGGGACAGCCATGGCAAGCCGATAATCAAATCCAACACCTCCCATAGCAGCTGGTAGACAGAGTGTCGGCATGCCTGAAACATCCTCAGCAATGGTAATGATATTTGGATCCAGCTCGTTCAGCATTGAGTTAGCAAGGATCAAGTAATTAATGCCCTCCTCATCGACAGAATCTCCGAAATACTCATGGTATCCACCCGAAAAGCCGGTGCCAATCCCATGGTGCTTGTAGAGAATACTAGTCACACCATCAAATCTAAAACCATCAAATTGGTATTCATCAATGTAGAATCGAAGATTTGAGAGCAGGAACCTAAGAACCTCATGCTTCCCGTAGTTAAACAGCCTTGATCCCCACAGATCGTGGTCTCCTTTACCTCCAGAGTGGAAATATTGATACTCAGTGCCATCAAAATTATTTATTCCATCCTCGACGTTCTTGGAAGCATGCGAGTGCACAACGTCAAGCAGGACAGTGATTCCCAGCCCGTGAGCAGTGTCGATCAGCTCCATGAGCTCTTCAGGCGTACCAAATCGAGAAGACGCCGCAAAGAAAGATGTGACCTGATATCCAAACGACGCGTAGTACGCATGCTCCATGATAGCCATCAGCTGAATCGTATTGTACCCCAGCTTGTGGATACGGGGCAGGATATTATGTGTGAACTCCGTGTACGTGCCAATCTTTGAATCCGGCGACGAGATGCCGACGTGTGCCTCATAGACCTTGATGCCTTCAGGCTTCGGCGGCTTCTTATTCTTCCATTGGTACTTGTGCGGAGGATTCCAAAACACTGCGTCGTAGATTGGCGACACCTGGAGATCCTGCGTGACACGTGTGACCCAGGCGGGAATTCGGTAAAGACGCTCTCCTCCGGGGATCACCATGGAAAACTTGACCTTGCTGTTGTGTGGAATCGCAAACGACCCGTCTGCGTTGGCTGGCAGCTTGATCTCCCATACCCCGAATGCATTCACCGTCATAGCATGAGAGTCAACATTCCAGCCATTGAACTCGCCGACCAAGGATCCACTAGTAGCATTGGGCGCCCATTCTCGATACACAATCTCCTTGGTCTTGCCATCGACATTGAAGCCGTAATACTTGTATCCTTCGGAAAACTTCACGAGGCCTTGTTCGTCCTGCTGCAGCCTCTTAATCCACTCTTGAGCAATCGCGAACCTGCGTGCAATGTTTAACTTGTCCGGCTCTAACCATGGGTCGATCTCAATAACTTGTGCAGTGACCTTCTCAGCATCCGAAATGCTCGTCATTCTTTCAGGGTTGAATCGAATGTCGTTGCAATAAACTAGAGATGGGAAGAGAGCAAACGTGCGTGTTTGTGGTGTGGTTGTAGCTTTGGTTTTTATCTGTGTGGCTAGCTGCATAGGGAACACTAGAAACATGCCTCATTAAAGTCTGCGGGGATGGACCCAACACAACACCTGACTTTGTGGTAAGCTCAACATTGTGGACGCGGATAAATCAGAACTGCATTAGGTTTCAGGAACTCCCACGCAGTGTAAAAAGGTTTGGCGAACGGCGGTATAGCATGCGATTCTTGTTGTTTTCGCCGGCTGATAATGCCGGGCAGAATCCTGGTCAATTGAAGCAGCAAGAAGGGGGGCAGCGACTCTGCTTGAGCCAAGGAAGCGGACCCACATAGGATGAATAGATAAGAAACGACGGTGATCTCTATTAGGGGCGGGGGGTATGGCTCGTGTTTGCGACGAATCACACGCCCGTCATTCTTTAAACCTTCACAACTCTCTGTCTCAGATGTACGGCTAGGGATCTATTCACTTTATATAGAGGATATCGAAGAAGCCTCCGCCCGGAAAAATTCCAAAACCTCACATTTAGTGCTAATAGAACGCTTTTAATAATGTGTGAGTTCTCCGAAAGACTGCCCTCCTCAAGGAGCCTATGCCTGTCATATCGACAAGACCCTGATATCCACAAGATCTGCATTGCAGGGCCAGTCGATGCATCTGTGGTTAGGGTAGCAACACAACGGGGAAACAGCAGTCACAGGTGTTCTTTTCTTCTGCGCGGTAAATGACAGCACTGGATTTGGGAGCGTTGCGCTCCCCCCAACTGGGAGTTTTGTGCCTAGTGGGAAAAAAAAGCGACTCAAGAGTTTTTCAAGATACCATCAACCTTCGACACCTTTATACAAACCGATATCATCACAAATGTCTGTCGCCCGTCCTCAGGTTTCCGTGTTCCCCGTCAGTGGAGAGAAGAGCAGCAGTGTTGTTGCTCTTCCTTCTGTTTTCAAGACCCCCATTCGTCCTGATATCGTGCACTCTGTGTTCACTAAAGTCGCAAAGAACAAGCGACAGGCCTATGCTGTTGCCTCCAACGCCGGTGAGCAGACCTCTGCTGAGTCCTGGGGTACCGGTCGTGCTGTTGCCCGTATCCCCCGTGTAGGTGGATCTGGTACTCACCGATCTGGCCAGGCTGCTTTCGGTAACATGTGCCGTGGTGGACGAATGTTCGCTCCTACTAAGACCTGGAGAAAGTGGCACGTTAAGGTTAACCACAACCAGAAGAGATATGCCACCGCCTCTGCCATTGCCGCTACTTCTGTCGCCCCTCTGGTTCTCGCCCGTGGCCACCGTGTTGAGCAGATCCCCGAGGTTCCCTTGGTCATCTCCAACGATGTTGAGGCTTTGACCAAGACCAAGGATGCAGTTGCCGTTATCAAGGCCATTGGTGCCCACAGAGACGTTGTCAAAGTGGTCAAGTCCAAGAAGACCAGAGCCGGTAAGGGTAAGCTAAGAGGCCGACGACATACACAGCGAAGAGGTCCTCTTGTCATCTACGGCGAAGACAAGGGCCTTGTCAAGGCTTTCAGAAACATCCCCGGTGTCGAGACTTCTAACGTGCGAAACCTTAACCTGCTGCAGCTCGCCCCTGGCTCGCACTTGGGTCGATTCGTCATCTGGACCGAATCTGCATTCACTCTCCTTGACGAAATCTGGGGATCTGACGCTAATTCCTCCGCCAAGTCTGGCTTCTCTCTCCCCTCAAATATCATTGCCAACACCGACATCACCCGAATCATCAACTCTGCTGAAATCCAGGCTGTCGTCCGACCCGCTGGCGACAAGACTCAAAAGAGAGAGCATGTTCTCAAGAAGAACCCTCTCAAGAACAAGCAGGTTCTGCTCAGACTCAACCCTTACGCCAAGACCTTTGCTGAGAAGAAGCTCGGTTCCGTTAAGGCTGAGAAGACCAGCACCAAGTCGGCTAAGGACTTCGTCAAGGTTCTTCACCAGGAGTAATCTAGATAACAAAATGATTCCAAAAATAAGTGTACTTTTTCTAATGAATATTTAAAGAACAAAAAGTTGTCTTGAGCGAAACCCACATTCATAATATCTTCACAAATGTAAATCACCTCTATTTAGTATGTTCCTGAAGAGTCTTGTAGCGCGGGGTTTATTTTTGCGGGCGACATCTACGAGGCTAAATAGCAGCTGCGACGGAGTCCAAATTAGCCGATATTAAAAAAATACTAGGCTTAGTTCAACATGGCGGTCGAGTATATAGCCAGCTTAGACAGTTAGCCGCCACAGTACCACATTTAGCAACAGTGCCCGTCGATTGCTTCAGGCCTTTGTATATAAACGATCCACAATGTCTTGAGGTGATTTGCGCACCCGCCTAGCTAGTTTTATGGCGTCACCCTTTGCGTTCCGAATTTACAACCACAATGTTCGATATGATAATAATGGTGACCCTAACGACGGCGAACTCGAGTGGGGTATACGTAAAGAGGCTGTGATTGCAACTATTAATTTCCACATTCCCAATGGGGTTAGTGCAATTGTGTGTCTTCAGGAGGTTTATCACCATCAGCTCCGGGATATTGTGCAGGGCCTCGGAGAAGAGTGGAGCTATTATGGAGTTGGTAGAGAGGACGGCAAAAGTAAAGGAGAGTATGCTCCTGTTTTATTCAGAAAGAAGGATTGGAAACCTGTAACGTTATCTACTAGGTGGCTGAGGGAAGCTGACGTACATCTGCCTGGTCTGGGCTGGGATGCGGGTCAGAATCGAATACTCACAAATTGTATCCTCCGTCATTCCTCCGGAACGATCATAAGTGTTTTCAACACTCATCTAGATGACGCAGGTTCATTGGCACGTGCCGAGTCTGCGAAAATGATACTGCAGATTCTTACCAGCCATTCGAAATATCCTTCCATTCTTGCCGGCAATTTTAACTCTCAGGAACAAGATGAAGCCTATTCAGTACTCGCCCAGGGATTAACGGACTCTGCAAAAGTTACTGACAGGTTCCATAGGTTTGGACATGACTTTACCTTTACTGGATTCACTGATGCTGTGCCTAACACAAAAATTGACTATATCTGGGCCACTTTAGGTATAGTAGTCAGGAATTTTGGCGTGATTGAGAATAAGTCTAGAGGAATAACTTTTAGCGACCATCGACCGTTGGTTGCGGACTTCACCATATCAATATCAGCTTATAATGTCTTATAACTTACTGGTTAGTTCCACACACGAGCACTGTGTTTTCGGACAGTGGTACAGGACATTAGACATCAATCCAGAGTACCATTTATTGATTTATTTACTCTTTTAGTCTTTGAGCTCTTTGTTTTGTCAAGGAGGCTGGAGTCTGAAGCTCGTCGACAGTCATGAGTGAGAACCAGAACTTTCGAAAGCGACACCAAACTTCAGAAGCTTTTCAGAAAGCTAAGGATAGCAATTGATCTTGTAGTAATTAGTATACGGACCGAGGACGAAATATCTTTCCGGGGCCATGAATTGATTTCGAATGAATGAATAAATCAATTTAATGTCTATCCTACCTAATATTAGAGAAATGTCATATAAATGTAAAGAAAAAAGTTTAAATCAGGAAGACAGGCCTAAATTCGGCACATTTGTTTGGTATCGCATGGCTCAGTTTTGCTAGACGCGGCCAGATTCTTTCTGAAGATTCAGAGAATTCCTAAACTGGGAAGACTATTCATTTAGCCGGTTCATAGATTTCTCAATTATTGTATTTACAGTCATATATTGTACTTTTTTCTCGTTTCAAATGATCAATCCATTGATCACTTTGTAGCGGCGGTGCTTATTCTCGCGGGAGATGCCTGTACTGGCCAATTTTAAGCACACCAGTCTCCAGAATTGGAGAAGACTCAGACGAGATGCAATCAGGAGACATACCAGAACCATGGTCATTAGCAGTAGCCCTAAATGTATGAAATTCTTGTACAAAAAAACTAACAGTACTCATGTTAAAACAACTAGGGTTAGGGTGGAGTTTTGATGTTTTTCGCCTCACCTGTTGTATGCTGGTCAAATAAAATTTCTCAACAATTATCCGATATAGTGTAACGGCTAGCACGGTCCGCTTTCACCGGGCAGTTCCGGGTTCGATTCCCGGTATCGGAGTTTTTTTACTTTCAGCTTTATTTAAAACATCTACTTCAACAGGTTGTGTTATTATTTTTTTTTGCCGTGTTCCCCATCGACTCTCTTCTATACGGTCAATCAAATATTCTCTATCCTGTACATTAGTAGATAGCTGTTAGACTTCTGAATCACATGGGAAGGTCGCCGTCGCCTCAACGACGAACTCATTCGAGTAGTTATGACCATGATCGAGAAAGACGAAGGCGTCATTCAAAGGATGATAGAGATAGGGACAGAGACAGATACAGAAGTCGCGGTGACAGAGATCGCGACAGGGATCGTGCTGATGACCGGTATCGTGAACGACAGCGAGATAGAGACTACGATAGAGATCGAGATCGAGAGCGAGAAAAGCATCGACATAGATCACATCGACATCGTAGCAGAAGCAGAAGCCCAAAGAGCACTCATCCAAACAAACACAGAGATGACCGGGATTCGAAGAGGGACAGAAGTCGTGAGTCTCAACTAAGAGAACGAAATGAAAGAAAACCATCTGTTGAAAAAAATGTTGCTAATATACCTACAGCCACCGAAACGCCTGCTAAGTCTAATGGTTCTACGCGAGCAGATGAACAGCCTAACAAAGGCAATATATATGATACCCTGACTCATTCTAATGGGGAGATAAAGCCAAAGAGTGAGAAGGAGTTAATGGACGAGAAACGAAAAGCTCGAATGGCCAAACTCCAGCAGTGGAAGCAACAGCAGCAAAAGCTACAAGAAGAGGCCACAGAAGAGGGAAGTAAACATGAAACTGTTCCTGAGAAATCAACAGAATTAACCAAGCATAAACCGCCGACGACTTCTGTGAAGTCTGTAGCGCTGGGACTGGCTTCTTCCCGGGCACCTGAGAGCAGACTGAAGAAATTACCAGGGTCTGCACTGGGATCTATTATGGATGATGTGGTCACTAAAAAGTTGCCAAGTCTGCCATCGACTCAACATAATGGGGATTGTAGTGCTGCTTCAGAGTTTGATCATGGCGATGAGGAAGATGCTCCAATGCCTGACGTGCAGAATGAAGACGAAGAAGATCCCTTGGATGCGTTCATGTCAACTATGAAGGATGGAGCAGAAGAGGAGTTAGCAACTGCTCCTTTACCATCACTTGTCATGGAACAAGACGACAACCTTGATAGAGCAGAGAATGGCCAGGATGAAGAGGCAAACCCAGAGGCCCTCATGGCACTACTGGAAAAGAAAAAGAAGAAGGATATTCCAACTGTTGATCACTCCAAAATCAACTATGAGCCTTTCAGAAAGCAGTTTTATGTTGAACCGCAGGAGTTAGCCGAGCTGACTGATCAAGAGGTCGAAGAAATCCGACTGGAGTTGGATGGAATTAAGATTCGCGGTAAAAATTGCCCCAAGCCTGTTACTAGATGGGCACAATTTGGGCTTCCTGTATCTACAATGGGAGTTATTTGGAGGCTGGGTTATGATGCGCCGACCTCTATTCAGGCCCAGGCTATTCCTGCTATTATGGCTGGTACCGATGTTATTGGCGTTGCAAAGACAGGCAGTGGTAAAACAATGGCGTTCCTGCTGCCAATGTTCAGACACATCAAGGACCAGAGGCCCATTGCTAATATTGAAGGTCCGATAGCCTTAATCATGACGCCGACTCGAGAACTTGCAGTACAAATTTTTAAAGAATGCAAGCCGTTTCTCAAGGCGCTCGATCTTCGAGCAGTCTGTGCTTATGGCGGCTCCCCAATTAAAGATCAAATTGCTGACTTGAAGCGTGGTGCTGAGATCATTGTCTGCACACCGGGAAGAATGATTGATTTGTTGACCGCAAACTCAGGGAGGGTTACCAACTTGACAAGAGTAACGTATCTGGTTCTAGACGAAGCAGATAGAATGTTTGACATGGGATTTGAACCACAGGTGATGAAAATTGTTAACAATATCCGACCAGACAGGCAAACCATTCTGTTCTCAGCGACGTTCCCCAGGCAGATGGAAGCTCTGGCCAGAAAAATCCTTGAGAAGCCTGTTGAGATTGTGGTGGGGGGTAGAAGCGTTGTCGCTCCAGAAATTGAACAGATTGTAGAAGTCAGGGCCGAGGATTCGAAATTCGTTAGAGTCTTAGAGATTCTCGGGGATTTCTACAATAAGAACGAGGGCCAGGATGCTCGCGCTCTTATATTTGTCGAGCGTCAGGAATCAGCAGATAGTCTCTTTAAGGATTTATTAGCGCGGGGGTATCCTTGTCTGTCAATTCATGGTGGGAAGGAGCAAATTGACCGGGATTCTGCTATTAGTGATTTTAAGAATGGCAATGTACCACTTCTTATTGCCACTTCTGTGGCAGCTCGTGGCCTTGATGTCAAACAGCTTAAGTTAGTGATAAACTACGATTCTCCGAATCACATGGAGGACTATGTTCATCGGGTTGGTCGCACTGGACGAGCAGGTAACACCGGAACCGCAGTTACATTTATTACTCCTGACCAAGAAAGGAGCGCAATGGACATTGCGAAGGCTTTGAAGCTCAGTAAGTGTGAGGTTCCTCAACCTGTACAGGAGTTAGCAGACAAGTACCTCGAAAAGATAAAGTCGGGAAAGGAGAAGCGCTATGGCTCTGGGTTTGGTGGTAAAGGGCTCGAGAAACTTGATGAAGCACGCGTATCGGCTCGCAAGCAGGAACGAAGAGCATTTGGAGCGGATGAAGATGAATTGGGCGAGGAAGATAAAGTCGAGCAGGGAAATGATAGTGATGACTATGCTACGACATCTCGGACTTCACCCGGCGCTGAACAGCAGCCGACAGTATCTGATAAATACACCATTGGACCTGCGGTTGTCCGTGTAGGAGTGCATCAAAGCAGCCGTGAGAAGGTTCGCTCTGGCAAAGCGCCAGACAATCATGGACCAGACACCGGTGCGTTCCACACAGTTCTGGAAATCAATGATTTCCCTCAGCGTGCTAGATGGGCTGTCACCAACAATGCCAACATCACTAAGATTATCGATGCAAACTCAACTTCTATCACTACGAAGGGAATATTCTACCCCGCTGGGGCGACTGTACAGGATGGCCAGGAGCCCAAGTTGTATATTCTTATTGAAGGTCAAACAGAGACATCTGTTGCGAATGCCCATAAGGCTCTGGTAGCTCTTCTGATGAGCGGAATCGAGGCCACTGCGGTCTCTGACAGCAGGGCCCCTGTCACAAGATATAAAGTTGCATAGTTCTCCATATTTGTACATAAGAGAGTATCTCATAGCACGTCGTATTTAATTATTTATAATTTAATCGTATACCAAAGGTTCATTATTCTGCTCTCCAGACTTATCCGACAGGAGAGTGGCTCGGTTCTGCCGCCGCTCTTGCTGCAACTGGGCAGAGAGCTTGCCAGTCTTTTGCTGGGCCTGCTTCTGACGAGCCTAAAACTGTAGTGTTAGTTATACCTGACCACCTCTACACCTCACCATCACCCCTGCGCGGGATACTTACAGCAGCAGCCTCAGCAGCAGCCTGTTTCGGATCACTTGGGGATGGACCGGCCGCGTCATTCATCAACGGGCGGCCAGGATCATTAACGATGGATGGGCTCTGCGTTATAGAATTAACCTTTACCTTGACCGGTGCTACACGTTTGTGAGGGGTCTGCGAACCCAGAGATTGGCCCTTGGCCTCCGAGCTGAAGCAGCTTCCCATATATTTATAAGTTGGTTATAGGAGTGGAACTCTCGCATGCACAACATGGGAGTGGAACCCCCCAACTCAGTAACAGAACCGATAGCACTGGGGGGTTCCTTCCAATTCTCCATGCGCAACCCTGGAACCACCTTTAATGAAGCAGATCTAGATTATATATGATTGGTCCGAATAAGTCTCAAACAGTTTGATGACTCTGATAGACCGCTGATACCACTTGAACCGGATCAGGGAGTCCACTACCAGGCGAAGCGTTATAATCGGATGAATAGCTTGTCAAGACTTTATAGGAATTTACGTTAGAGTAGTTCTGTCCGGTAAGCCAAGTGACCTTGTTGCCGCAGTTATGCACAGAAACTGGTGACATGTCATAGCGCCACTCAGTGCAGTTCGTAGCTAACGGTGCTAACGGTGCTAACGGTGCTAGCGCGGTGTTGGGGCCGGTTGTATGCACAGTGCTCGGAGTTATAAGCGCTCTGTTCCTGGCTTTCAGCCCTATTGTTTCCAGTATACTTAACAGACATTTGTGTTGACAAACACATCACCGGTATTAAAATTATTGAGAACCAATGGGATTGAGTCTTAAAGGAAAAGTAGCAATTGTCACAGGAGGAGCGCGAGGCATTGGCGTTGGAATGGCTGAGGAGCTAGGCAGAAGAGGTGCCAAACTGGTGATAGTGTACACGTCGAGCTCGACGGCGGCTAAAGCAGACGAAGTGATAGAGAGGATAAAGGGGTTCAATACAGAGACAGATGCCATCAAGGTGCAAGCCGATCTGCGTGATCCTGCATCGCCGAAGAAGATTGTGGATGCAGCGATTGCTGCGTTTGGCAGCACAATTAACATTGTGGTCAATAATGCAGGCGCCTATATAAATCAAAGCATATTAGATGTCAAGGTTGAGGATTTTGACTACATATTCAGCGTCAATGTTCGTGGAGTTATATTGTTGATCCAGGCTGTGATTCCACACCTGCCAAAAGCTGGCGGTGGCCGTATTATTAACATTGGAAGCGTTGCTGGCCGTCGAGGTATGAATAACATCCTGCTTTACACTTCCAGTAAAGCTGCGCTTGAAGGTCTTACTAGACAGCTCGCGACAGATCTGGGCCCCAATGGACACACTGTTAACCAGGTAAACCCAGGCCCGGTGAGATCTGAAATGCTTGATAGCGTACCTGCCGATCTTGTAGAGCTGCAGAGACAGATGACTCCATTTGAGAACCGAAGCGGGACATTGGATGATATCGCACAGATTGTGGGATTCTTATCTGAAGAGGCAAGTAGATGGGTCTGTGGACAAGTAATTAGTGCGTCAGGAGGGCTGGAAATGTATTAGATGCCTTTATTTACACATATTGAAGTTAGATTCGTGATAAAATAATATATACAGGGGGTGTGACTTCATGTAGTAGTCATAAATTAAACGAAAACACATTAATCTAATTCGATTTGATTTCTGGAGTTTCCACCTCGGGCTCCTCGATAGGGTCCTGCTCCGGCTCGGTAACTGGAGGTTGGTCAACAGGGTCCTTAACCGGGACTTCTGGCATAGGAGGAGCAGTCTCCGCTGCGTGTCTTTGAACGGGAATCTTGCTGAATCGAGTCGACTTGTGAGCATTTTGATAGTCGTGTACAGCGTCACTGGTCATAATAGTGAATCCCAAATAATCAGCATAAATCTCACAATGATTAACAGGGTTAGACAAATAACCGATCACATCCGATTTTAAATGCTGAGGGACGTCGTTATGTGCCAAAAAATCGAGCCATGTATCTACAAAGAACTGTACCCGCTCCGGCCGTCGACAGGCTTTGGCCAGTGACCAAAAGTCGTATTTCTGTAACTTATTGGGAAGTGCCAAACGCATATTCCAATACTTTTCAATGCCTTCCACTTCCACTTCAAAATGCTCCGTGCAATTCAAGATAATGCGAAGAGTATCAAATTCCTTTTGGATACCATATGTATCGAAGCTGTCAATGAAGTTTTGTGCGACTTCTGGGTCCTCCCATTTAGTGACGAGACTTAGCGAGGTGTTTAGGAAGACTTTAGTCATTCGGCGCTGCTTTTGAACATAAGTGGAAACGATTTTCTTGAGCATTTCATATGCTTCTGGTGTTCTCTCAGGATTGGCATCAAAAAAATGAAGCAAAACACTATAATTAAGGATATTGAACTGCATTTCTCTATGGGGTTCGTAAAACCCAATGACCTTTTCCCAGATTGTGAAAATCTCATCGAAATCGCGATGTTCTCTCCAGCATCTTTCCATCAATCTATGTACTCCAGATGGATGAGGGTGCGCTGGGTAGGGAGCAACTCTGTTAACGGCATCATCCAGAAATTGCTTTGCCAGCTCAAGATGTTCAGAGTCGCCGATGAAAGTGTCGTGAATTCGATTCAGAGCAACTCCGTCAGACTCTCGTTGATCTTTGACAACACGCGTATATATTTCAAGAGCCTGATCGAACTTACCAAACACAATGTAAGCTCTGATCATATTGAGGTCAAGATTCAAGAAGCTGCTTCCTCCAGCAGACAGCGACCTTGCGTAAAACTCTTCAATGTCCTCTATGCTTCTACCGGCTGCGCCCATTAGCTGAACTACACTACCACGAACACGGCCAGTCAGCGCCTCCTGAACTGACTCCAATTGGCAGGCCTCAACTTTATCCCACCACATTAGACCAAGCTCAACCTGTTTCATTGTGAAAAATGCCGTGAAGAAATGAATAAGCCCATAGTCGTCTGCTGGAACGAGTCCATCGGTAATGTCGTCCATGATCATACCCAAATAACCTGTCACGATCTCATAATGTCTATTCTGATCAGATTTCCGCTCATCGGCTATTTTTGTTCTGAAAGTCTTAACAGTCAATCTCGCGGAGGTATGCAATGACTGGAGGAGCAGACGAATTTCGTTAGAACTGAGAACGTGCTTATCTCTAAGCTGCTCGTAGATCTGCATAGCAGGGATGATATCTGCTAATTGCTGGGATCCGTGCGAATCTCTTTGATTTGCCAGAGTGCAGAGCTCATTAAGCCTTGCAAGTTCAGGCTGGAACGGTGCACTAAGACCGGGCATTCGAAGGTTTCGGGGATAGCTACCAAAAAGCTCATTTCGCGCACCATATCGCTTCTGGTTTGCCGGCCGGCCTTCTCCTGTTCTACCTCTCCATTGTGTATCCCGTGAGCCAGAGCTGTCAGTCTTATAAGTGGCAATATTACTGCCTGGTTGCCTCTTAATGGCAGACACAACACTCGAGTTGGTCTTTATCAATGAGATCTGAGGAACAGATAACCTCTTGAGAGCCATGCTGAACAAATGCAGATAATAGCGTGTATGATACCGTTGATTTTGGTCGGAGAAGCACTTCTGGTAGTCGATTTTCGTAGGAAAGGTTCGGCCAAAATATTCCTGCACCACCAAAATTTTCATGCTGATATGTACGCTGGCTGGACTTGGGCCTGGAAGCTAGCGCGCGGTGATGGTTGTTTGACTTGACCCGACGGGGAGACACTGTCAAGTATCAATAACTGTAACAACATGTCGTCAAATGCCATCAAGTATTCACATACTTTGTGGTCTCCTTCAGATACGGTGAAGGATGTGGCAGAGGTGCTTGGGATATCCAATTTACCCGACGAGGTGGCTAAAACGCTTGCTATGGATATCGAATATCGAATACACGAGATTATCGAACAGGGTCTGAAATTTATGAGACATAGCAAGCGAACCACTCTATCGACACAGGATGTCAGCTCTGCACTGAAGGTTTTGAATGTAGAGCCACTCTATGGCTATGAGTCAACACGTCCGTTGACATATCGCGAGGCAATGGTTGGACCAGGCCAGACTCTATATTATGTCGACGAGGACGAACCAGTGGATTTTGAGAAAATCATCAACGAGCCACTGCCGAAGGTACCCAGAGCTGTTTCTTTCACGGCCCATTGGCTCGCGATAGAGGGAGTGCAGCCGTCTATCCCGCAGAATCCACATTCTTCAGAAATTAAAGCCATGCCGCCTCAAATGCGGGGATCGCAGGTCAGCAATTCTGCGTCTGCTTTGTCTACGGATGTTGAAGTGAAGCCGTTGATAAAGCATGTCATATCTAGAGAGCTGCAGCTGTATTTTGATCGAGTCGTGGCCGCACTTGTATCGACTGCCGCTGAGGATGATATGAGAACTTCTGCGCTGAATAGCATTCGGAACGACCCAGGCTTGCATCAGCTTGTACCATATTTTGTTCAATTCTGCCAGGAAAAGCTAGCAGAAAATTTAAAATCTAACCTCACAATTTTAACTACTATGTTGGAAGTCGTGGATGCTCTATTATCGAACCCAACCATATTTATTGAACCTTATATTCATCACCTAATGCCATCAATCTTAACACCGCTGCTGGCGAAAAGAATTGGACCTAAACCTGTGACTGATGATAGCTATGCAGTTAGGGACATGGCCGCTTCGCTGCTTAAGCGGACATGTGATATCTTTGGCGATTCGTACCATACACTAAAGCCGCGTGTCACTAGAACGCTATTAAAGGGTTTCATGGATGTTTCGAGACCTGTGGGTGCATTATACGGTTCTATTGTCGGACTGAAGGCGCTCGGACCTGAAATTGTAAGAGTAGTAATTGTTGGCAATATCAAGGTTTGGATACAAGGTGTATTGCCGAAATACCCTAAAGATGATGATAAGGAAATCCTGCTAAGGGTCGTGGTGGAGGCACTCCGTACTCTCAAGTCTCAGTCACCGCCTATGTCTGAAATGACTGTAATCAATGAAGAGAAATTAGAGGCAACGGTCGGCAGGGAGCTGATGGAAAAGATTGCTCGGGAGCACGACGGGAAGGAAATAGCTTATGCTATAATACATGGAGATTTGTAGAATATAACGATCACGATTATATACATAAAATTCAAAGCCTCATAATAATAAGTTAGTTCGTCGTTAATCTGTCCGAAGACATAGGAGTGCCCATGATGACCACAGGTTCATCGTGATTATATTTCTTCACTTGGCCTGGGGTTTTGAGAGGGGATGACCCGATGACGATATCCGTTCCCGAGTGACTGCTATCAACTTTTTGTTTTTTGGGTGTGGCCAATACTATTCCCTCTTGCTCAAACTCTGGCAAGTGAACAGTGCGCTTTCGTGACGGAGTTGCGGCTAGACGAGAAGATGCAACTTGGACTGTAGGTTGCACCTTGCGCTTGGAGTTCTTGGGTGCAGGTTGCCACCGAGGGGCATTCTCTTTATTTGCGCCTATCCTATTAGGCTTCGAGATATTCTTTATAGCGTTGGCTAACTCTTCTTCAATGGCCTCTTTTCGAGCGGAGATGGATCGCGTCATTTCGACCTGCCGGCGCTGCTGACCCTCATGGGTTATTAATAGGCCACCCCTTCCTGATATAGTTTTCGTTGCAGATACAGGTACCGGTTTCATACTGGACTCGGGGGCCGAGCTTGGTATTTGTACACTCTCAACTTCGGAGGCTCTCTTCACAGATGGTCTGCTGGGTCTGGTGCTTAATCCCCTGGCCTTTTTCAGCATTTCTTTTGTAAGCTTTGGCAACCTGGAACCAAAGTATGGTAGGACAACTTCCAGGCAGAATTCCTGAAGTTTATCAGTTTGGCCATCATTTGAATCATCAATTTTATTTGAATCACCACTGATAGCCTGCCAAATGCATAATCTGTCAAACCAGAACTCAACCATTTTATGATTTGGCAGCTTGATTTCGGTTACCTGCTCTTTAGCATTCGTTTGTGGCTCTTCTTGTGGTATTTTCTTCTTTCCTCGTTTCCTGATCATTGATTTCGTCTCTAGCTTTCGTTTAGGCTTGCTTTCATTATCTTTTGTTGAAGATGATTTGCCATCTTCATGGCCCTCCACTGCGAGAATCTCCAGTAATAGAATAACCTGGAGCTGGATTTCACGTATCTTTAGGATTTCCAGCGACTCACGTAGAGTGTCACCATCATAGAATTCCACAAGAGAAATCCACCAACTCAGGTGCTTCCATTCCTCTTGCAGAACGCAATTGTTAGTTTTGGTTCTTACTAGATCTCGAACTTTGTCAAAGTCATATTTGAGATCCAATGCGTCAACTGACAAAAGGCAAGATTGGAACGACTTCACCAGCGCTGAGAGATACTTTCTTTTAGACTTGCTATGCTTTTCTTTACTCAAAGAGCGTATTTTTGAAAGCGTGGACTTTGCAAAGTATGACAAGGGCGTCATAGTTGTGTACAGGGTTTCGAAATACTTTGACTGTAGAAGCACCAGGGGGTCCTTGGTAACTTCACTCGATACCTCTTTGATGTTAATTTCCGACAATGACCTTGGTCTAACCTGCTGCGTGCTACTCGGCGGATTCATATCAACCATAACTAGACTGCTATCGTATGTCCAACTCGGCGACAAGGTACAGGCTTTGGCAAAGTCGCCCACAAGGTCCTCGCCCACATTCAGGCTTCCGCCATACCCAGAAAGCGCTTTCAGATCTCTCATCCGCACTGATTTGTCCAGCTTCCCGAGTGTCCAAACACGACCATCGCCAGCTAGACTCTGGACCACACCAAGATGGGAAGAGTTTTTCTCGCCTTCAAATACTTTGACAAACACAGTATTACCAGAGCCCTGCAACAGTAGAGGCAGTTCGAAATTCGGTACTTCTGGACAAGAGAAAGTTCGCCATGGCTGCTGCGCGAAGCCAGAATCTGGCGGTAAGAATGATAGTGGTGTGCAACCGCGGGGAACAGCCTTGAACGGCATGATTTTCACGTCATTTGGAGACGACGAGTCACGTCCGACCTTTCGTTTCCAGTCAGTTTCATCTATCTGCTGAAATAGAGCTTTTACTTTACATACCAGGATTGTCAGCGTTTCCATGACGCGTCGATGGAAGTCTATCTGCAGGGCGCGTTCGTGTGGTGAATGTGCGGACGAAATCAAAGAGCCTCGTCCCACCATAACCACCGGGTTACCACCCCGCGGGTCCCCGCGTATGACAAGCGCTCTTCTTGCTACAGAGCGGCATTTTGTAAGAGATATTCCATTAGACAGCTGTTCTTCTTTGCGGCTATGCTGCAGATCGTGTTTGCGTGTGTCAGGAGATCTTGTACGCCATTTAGCTCAGAGTGATAGTACATGACTAGCAGTGCACTAAATCAGAACACAAACTTTGTAGCTGTAAGTGAGCAATTCAAGATTTAGGGATATGAATCTATGAGTGGAATAATCCAAATGTGGGGGGCTTGTACTGTGGACTTGGTCTCGGAACAATTATCGGGGTTGATATTTTATTTTACTATTTTTGTCCTAGAAGATACAAAACGAATCTCAAACCGGGCTGGAGCCGACCCAGTTGACGTAGACAGTCTTGGAACCGTATGTTTCGCCCTTCTTCAGATTGACCCATTGCCTCCAGTGAGGGAAATTCGCAGCATTAGTGGGTCTGGCAGGCTCGACGGCAAAGCCAGATCGAGGAACAAACCCATGTGGCTCGCCGGAGAGCTTAGGAATGTCCATAAAATCTCCTGAGTAGACTTGGAAAACAGGCTCCGTAGATAGCACTTGTAGATTTATCTTGGTCTTGGGGTGGTAAGCGTGAACCAGGGGAGAAGGCTCTTTGTATCGGGTGTCTAGCTTCTTGAACTTCTCGTCAGCATCAACGAAAAAGGCATCGTCTAAGAATGGCCCCTCCTTCGTTAGGGTGAAGAATGATTGATCGGCTGGAACAGTAGCCAGATCATGCAACTGCCCCGTAGGGACCTTGGTGGCTGCATCGTGTTCAATAGCCTTGTTACTAAACACTTTGAACACAGTTCCGTCATAGGACGCCACATCGCCCGAAATATTGAAAAAGTTGTGGTTTGTGAGAGACACTACAGTCTCATCCACGGGGGAATCGTCAGCAAGCGCCGCCTCGTATTCAATTTCCAGATACGCCTTCTCGCCATCAACATAAGGAGTATATATAACTTTGGCATTGACCTTTCCCGGGAACCCCTGGTCCAGGTGATCCGACGTCAATGTATACACCGTGGACTTCTTCCCATCAGCTCTAGTCTCGGACGACGGGCCAGCCCAATCCAGCTTGTCCCAGCCCTTGCTGCCACCGTGTAGCGTCACACCGTTCTCATTGACCAAGTCCCACTTCTTGCCAGCAGCCTCAATTGACCCCCCGTAGATTCGGTTCGCAACTCGACCGATCGAGGCTCCGAGAAAGCGGTTGTTGGGGTCCTTGTAGTTGTCAACGTTCTTGAACCCAATAGCAATCTCCTGTCCATCCACAGTCTTGAACGAGGTGATGGCCGCACTGCGGTTAGTGAATTGAGATGTCATTATTTATGTTTCTGTTTCCTAAGTCTTTGCTGTACACAGGAAATAAAGATAAACAAAATATAGTTCTAGGGGTGGGGTCGTAGGCCTTTTTATATACAAACGCAGGCTTGAACAGGGTTTTAGGGCACGTCCGCGTGGGGGATTGCGGGCGGGGCCCGTCCAATGGGGTGATGGTGATGGTGAAGTCTTCCGAAAGGACGATGTGAACCGTGAGATCTGGAATACCACTCTAGCTACTTGAGAATGTCTCCATATTCTGACTGCTCTGACTTGGCTGCTTGCATCAGTTCATAAAGCTTAGACAACGAACGTTAGTCAATCAATGCAGACGGGTCTTAGGTTATTACGACTGTTCAGAGTCTTATTCTTACCTGTATGATCTGCTCATCATTCATATTGGCGATCTTGGAAACATCCAGCTTTTCCGCTTTCCATCGGTCGCCTTCCAAACACTCTAGATAGTGCTGCCAGCTCGACAGGAACCCGATAATCTGTGCAGGGCTGTCTATGGTCTTGTGAAGCTTAAACTCTGATTTGACATATTCATCCCCGAGGACTCTTGACTGCGGATCCAGTGTCCTGTGCGAACGCAGGATCTTGCGGTACAGAGCTAGCGGCGGCAGAATAGCCACCGGAGCACGTGCCGGCTTGATTACTCTACGAGTCGCCAGCAGAGCTACCGTCGACTTCATATAGAATTGGTTGTAATTCAGTAGAACAGCTCTGGCTAGGGAGGAATTAGAATTAGACGCTGGGGATTTAGACGCTAGCGCATAGTTTGTGTGGTGGTGGCCCCAAGTCCCAGTCCCATTTCTGCCACTGACGGTTGTATGACCAGGCACCACTACACTCAAGATTCTTTTAGGTGCAATTTTTTTTCCTCTCTTTCCTTCCACTTCCATCTTGCAAAACCAACCAGTAATAACCCCCCCTGTTTTAACTACTTGACTTGACCAACGGTGTGAATCTCGGGCGCTTCTAAATTGGAACATTTAGAACTGGAAAACTGCCACTGTATTGTCAGCTAATAGGATTTTTTCGCAGACCGGACGCCTGCGATTGTGATTTTTAGGCCATCATTGTCGTCGTGTTTGGGTTCGATCGAGCTTTTTCATTGCAGCGGCGCGCGTGGGGATACTTGCTAAAAGACTCATTTGGAACGATCTGGGTTCGGCTAGTGAATTGGGATTCCTCGAGTCGCGCATAGCTCCGTTTAGGATCAGTCGGGAACCAACTCGCATTTGACACGGGCGAGACGATTGTAGATCACTGGTGTGTTGTTTTTTCATAACAAATTTCAGAGGAAGTTTGGTGAACTAAATTCGCGACAAGACTGGAAAATAGGGTTCACTCAAGTGGGCTATACTCTCTATTTCTTGCCGGGTAGTGGGAAGAGTGTTTTAATCTCATTATTGGGTCATTCATTGCTTGTGTTTGTTACTGCTGTTCGGTAAATTTTATTTAGCGCCTCAGAGATAATTTCTTCGATGTCGGGACCGGTTTCTTATGCCACAGCTGCTGGCTCATCTTCTTCATCATCGCCATCTGGTGAACAGCAACCGGCTGCTACTTCCAAGAACTCTTCGCAAAACAGCGTTGCTTCAGGATCGCCTGAGACTCCGACTGCTGTTGTTACGGCAGACCCCTCAAACCCCTCAGCGGTGGTAGCCGCTGAGCCGAAGAAGGCCTCCAAGAAGCCTGAGACTGAGGGATCAGCGTCCGCCAGCGATGCTTCTAGCATTGCTTCTGCGACTGAAGCTACCCGAAAGGCCAGTTTGATGCCAGCGCCTGTTCCAGTCGTGAACGTTTGGAAAGTCCGACAAGAGCAGACTGCCGAGTCCTCACCGGCGGCAGTTGTCGTGTCAACCGAGAGCTCCCCCAAGTCTTCGGCGGCTGCTACTAAGTCCACTGATGCTTCTTCTACTGGTAATACTGCTTCCCCTGCGACTACTGGCTTGTCTCATAAGCCTGCCTCTGCTGGCGCGGATGCCGCTGGTTCTAAAAAGTCACTAGACCCGTCGAGTTGGCCCAAGCCTGACGATGTTGAAAAGAAAGATGCAACTGGTGCTGTGACTCCTCAATCAGGAGCAGGAGCTGCTGTTGCTGTTGCCGCTGCCTCCACAAAAAGTCGAAATGGAAAGGAAAAGTGGGTTCCGTATACCCCTCCCCCGGGACCGGTTTCAAATTCGCCACAGAATGCAAATGGCTCGATACCAGGTGGGAAATCTCGACCAGGCAAAACTAGAACTGGCAAACCAGGAAGCAGTGCTCCAAATACGAATGGATCAGTTTCGACCAATGAAAATAGCAGTAACAACAATAACAAGCGAGGATCAGCCCCCAGGGGACACTTCAAGCAAAATTCGCATTCCCAGCCTCGAAAGGACTCGATTAAGAGTACTGCTGCAGTCGCTACCGGTGGTAATGCTAACGGTAAATCACAGCAGAGTCAGGCTCAGACTGTGTCGCTACCGACTCAACCACTGCCAGCCCCTGCCGAGCCACCGCAACAGCCTCAACCTGTTTTTCAGTCTTCTGCTGAATTATTCCCCGCCCAGCAGGCTACTAATCAGGACTCTCAGAAAGAGACAGCTGCTGGTGCGCCAAACTTCAGTGCTGCTGGCAGTTATAAAGAAAAGTCTCGATACAACAACCGGGGGGCCGAGGGACAGCCTGAACAAACCAATGGATATCATAATGGAGGGTATCAGCATCATAATAGTAATAGTCACCGCAATAATTCGCATGGAGGTGGGTATCAGGCAGGGTATTATCCAAATGGAAGACGCTCGTCGCATTTCAACAAGAATTATTATATTCAGCCGGATTATATGTACGGTCACCAGATGGTTCCAGCGCAAGGTGGATTTGCAGGCACCGGTGCTCTTCCTGCAGCAGCTGCACCCAGTCCATATGATGTGACTTTTGGTCTAGTCATTGCTCAAGTTGAGTATTATCTCAGTGTTGAGAACCTGTGCAAGGATATTTATTTACGAAAGCAGATGAACACTCAGGGGTTAATTCCAATAAGTATATTGGCGTCATTCAATCGTGTCAAGGCTCTCACGAATGGAGATATAAACCTGTTTTCGGAGGCTTGCAGATGGGCTCCGTCTGCTGAAGTTATTGGTAATAGAATCCGTCCTCGTATAGGATGGGAAACTTGGGTTCTTCCTATTTCTGAACGGTTACCTGCTGGAAAGGATGAGGGTAATGGTGAAAGTTCTTCTTCCCTGGATCAGAACAAACTTGTTTTCAATGCTGCGGATGCAGTTCCATTTGTTCCAAAATCTGAAGCTCAAAGCTCAACTTAATTTGATAAGGAATGTTTTTAAACTTCATTATTTGTCTACTTTTTCTTCTATTCTTTTTCCCTTCTGAGATCTTTTGATAATATGACCGAAGGGAAGATTTACCGCCTCCTCCTATGTTTTTAACGACGATGAGAGACCATATATTCTCTCGACGAAAAAGTTTGTTTTTTATATCCTTCCTCTTTCCCCTATTTTTTTTTTTTTTTTTTTTTTGCGATACGCTCGCGATAACTATCAAGCAGTATCTCCATTGGCACTGCTTCGATACATATATATTCCAGCCCCTCCATAACCCTCTTTGGTTTTGATATCATTGCTTATTGCGCTTTGCTGTCGAGATTTCAAATTGTTTGTATATATATACCTATATTTTTATAAAGAATTTTATATTTTTTTTTATTCTTCAAAGTGTCATGAAATATCTATGCAGTACCCTTCTCACAATACACTGGGTCTAAAAGAAATCATCTATTCCAGTCCATGACTCTGAGTCCACATACAGGAACTTCATTGAATGCAGCATTGACCTTTGTAGGGCGTCAGGATCAGTCCTGAAGAGGTACATGACTATACCCCACGAAGCACTTGCCAGGACTGCCCATGAAGCATTCGTGATCTCCTTCTTGTGAGGCGACGTTGATATCTGATCCAACGTGTATTTGCAGGTACCCAGGACCACTCGTGAGAAGACGTAAAGCACCATTTGTTGAGCTATAGTGCTTCCGGCTGCCGAGGGTGAGTTTCGGCCAAATACCAGGTATCCACCGATGAGCCCCGCCCAGAAAGCATCCATAGGCCGTGATCTGGACTTGATATCCTGGATCGTTGGTGTCGATGACTGTCTCAGGAGCTTGATAATGTACAGTATCGACTTGTAGATGAATACAAACGATCCTAGAGTCTTTGCATGGGTCTTGGTCGAGTTGATGATTCCGATCCACCGGCTCTTTGCACTAGCATTCCATGCGTTAGCGAACCCCAGTAGTCCAAAACAGCAGCGATATTGCCAATACTTACGATCCTGATCTGAAAAGGAACGACATAACGAGAGCATGGCAGAACCGAAGTCTGGCTCCGTACACCACGCCTATCGGAATATTAGATCAAACTAGTTGACTTAACAACATAAATATAATGGATAAGCTTCCATACCGTTTCGAGTGCCCTTTAGAATAGCTAGAATATCATGATACTTCGGATCAGCCAAGATCCTGTCAACGAACTCATATAAAGAAGACATTGTTAGGAGATGTCAAGTTTCTTGGTATAGCGGGGTGATCAAAGATTACGCCCTTCTTCGGACCCGGACGAACTTATTAGTGCTTTGCCTCGGCAGTCCTCAACAGCATGCGGCTGATCCCGCAGATCATCAGGAGTAAATGTTGAGTCTGCGAGATTCACGATGTTCAAAATACTTGTAAAGGACATGGAAAGGACACGGAAAGTATCAGATCAGCTATGGATCAGGCTACAGATTGTTAGGAAACGGGTGAGCCAAGTACGAATCGGAAGACATGATAGCGTAGCCTTAATATGGAGGAGCATTCACTACAGCTTACACTACAACTTACAACTTATAATCAAATATCAGAGAAACCGATTCAATAAAGATATCAGGATCGCGTAGGACCTCGATTCTTGAAGTGTGGGGTTTCTACGTTTCACGAAGAACGAGGTTTCAGCAACCGGTTTCACCTCTGCGTCGGAATAGACGCCTTGGAAACGAATTTTAAACGCACGACAGAAGGCATACAGAAGGCATCTAGTACTATATCTTCTTCTCACACCCTTAATAATGCAAACAGAGGGCGAGTCTTCACTATGTGATCCCACCTCAGTCTATCATGCTGAAGTTTCACTTCTGTTCATTTAAATTCTCGGCTGTCACTCGTTGTTCTTACACAGCCTAATAGGCACCATACTCTGAGTCCACATAATTAAATGACCGTTACCCAAATAGTCAGGAATCAAGGCTTGCGCGGGCACAAATGGAGTCTCGGACAGATTCCGAGAATTGATAGCAGAGCAGCACTGGAAATACTCATCTCATCGAACACTCGTAGTAACAGAGCATTTTCTTAAGTTCACAGTTGATATCAAAGTACAAGCCCCCACATACTGACAGAATTGAACAAAAATACTGCTGGTTATCATGTTGTTCTCAAGGCTTGTTCATGCGCGGAGCTTGGGGTGAAGAAGTGTGCAGAAAACGTGTGTGGGGTTGATGGATCGGACTAACTGTTTGCACACTGACGGAAGCCAGAATAAGAATAGGATGAAGAAAGCAGCAGCAACCACCAAGATGGAGCTGCTAGGGTGGTATTCCTACTCCTGGGCATGTGAGCCTTTCATTGTTTCAGCAGTAGGAACATATGTTCCTATTCTTCTGGAGCAGTTTGCACGAGAAAACGCGGTCTGGGTAGGAGACTATGATACCCCGTGCCTAGAGGTTGGCAGGACAAGGCCACCGGCTCCAGGTACGCCACCAGGCGATGGAGGCGATCTGCCTCTACCTGGTGATGGATCTTCACCGGCTAAGTGTGTTGTTCCATTTTTCGGAGTCTATATTGATACTTCGAGTTTGGCGCTGTACACGTTTTCGATTAGCGTGCTTCTGCAGACTCTGGTGGTCATCTCTATGAGCGGAGCAGCCGACAGAGGCAAGTTTCGCAAGAACCTACTGCTGACATTTGCGGTGTTTGGTGCTCTTGTGACATGCATGTTTATATTTGTGACTCCTAGTCATTATTACCTTGCATCACTATTTGCCGTGCTTTCAAACGCAGCTTTCGGCGCTGTATCGGTCTGCGGCAACTCATATCTACCGGTTTTGGTGAACAACTATAAGGATGAGGACGATGATGATGTTGTTGCCGATACTGTGGAAGATGCTTCCATTGAAGATAGTCCATTACTGGAAGATGGAGGTAGTAATTCTGGGCCACCAAAGCTGAGCACTTCTGAGCGCGCCAAGATCTCCAGCAGAATCAGTGGGACCGGAGTGGCTGTAGGATACTTTGCAGCCTTCATTGTACAGATAGGAACCATTCTACTTGTTATAGCTACTGCTACCACTACATCCACATTTGGGTTGAGGTTGGCTATATTCGCGGTGGGCCTATGGTGGCTCATATTCCAGATCCCGGTTGCGGTGTTCTTAAGGTCACGGCCAGGGCCTCCATTACCACATCACATGGCGCATGCGAGCACTATGAGGATGGTCTTTAATTATATAATGTATGGATGGAAGACATTGTTTGCTACCTTCAAAGAAGCTCGACAGATGGAAGATGTAGCCATTTTCCTTCTCGGTTGGTTTGTAGTATCAGATGCAGCGACGACAATCAATTCGGCAGCAGTGCTATTTGCACGAGCAGAGCTCTCAATGTCAGCGCCATCACTGGCGGTCATTGGAGTGCTGGTGGTATTCATGGGTATGTTTGGAGCCACTGTGACTCCACGATATATCCAGCCGTGCCTGGGTAAGAATCCAGTGAATGGCATTATATTTGTTGTCCTAGTGGCATCTGTTATTCCTTTATACGGTATCCTGGGGTTCTTCACTCACCACAAGTTCGGGCTGTGGCACCCCTGGGAAATGTACGTGCTGGCTGCATGGTATGGCTTTGCTCTAGGCGGTCTAAATGCAGGCTGCCGAAGTGTGTTTTCAATGCTGATACCTGCTGGAAAGGAATCGACATTTTTCTCGCTGTACTCTGTTACTGATAAGGGCTCTTCAATAATCGGCCCGCTGGTTACAGGACTGATAACTGACCGGACACATAACATACGGTACACGTTCTACTTCTTATTTGTCATGATGGTCCTTCCAGCCATCATATTTGCTTTTGTTGATGTCGAACGAGGGCATTCAGAAGCTCTGTATTTAGAACGGGTTGGAGAAGATGATAGCGAGATAGCAAGCGAAGAAGACGCCGTACCTTCAAGCTGAGACATGGTAAAGTTTAGATAAACAGTGCGGGACTCATCACACTATTACACAAAAATCCCAAGCAACCATCACTGGACCGAATTCACTTTAAACTGTAAAACCCTAAATAAATCCATAATGTTATGTATCTAATAATATTAATCTCCAGAATTAATTATATCTACTCTCACAGAGGTAACAGAAGAAGTCTACAGCGGTCCTGCGAGCGAGAGCGGGCATGATTCCTACCAAAAAAGCTTTTGAGTCCCGTTGACCCCTTATTGGGTACTTGAGCATCACTATCGTCGTCATTAGCTAGATTGGCTTCATGAACAGCGCGTATGTTTTCTGGAGTTTGAAGTTCGACAAAAACACGACGAGCCACGAAGAAATGCTGATTCCAGACCTGCACGGCTCTTTGAACTTTCGGCCGTAAAGCCTTGCCTGCTTTCCTCTTCAAATACCTGTGCAGGACATAATTACCCACACTCACGCCAGAGCCAAAAGCTGTGTAGGACAACATCCCTCTAATCCCCAGCTTGCGGGCTATAATTGTGACATCTTCCAGGAAGGTTTTCCAGTCGTTATGTGAGATATCGTGGTCACTCAAGAATCTTGGATATACCCCTGGGAGCCCATGACGCAGTTCGTCGGTTTTGGCGTAGATAACACAGGGCCGAAAGGATTCTGGCGTGAATGGCAACGACGCCAGGCGGCTGAACTGACTCGGAGGTGGATTAAGTGGGTTCTTACGATGTGCTTTGTCAATTTGGTGATTGAATAAATGTATTTCCTCTGCCAGGGACCCAGGCCCTGCTAGGACAATCAGCTGAGACTCGTAGTAGTGTGGCCTTTCACACGCATCTTGGTTCACATAGAACTTATCATAAAGAGTGTCATCATCTCCCCCATCGTAAGAGTCGCCGTCTTCAAAGTCAGAGACATCAGCAGACTGAGCAGAGTCGTCCTCTGCACTATCGCGAGCACTATCACGAGCACTATCACGAGCACTATCACGAGCACTATCACGAGCACTAGGTCCACTAGAGCTTGTTTCAAGATCTGTAGTCGAAGCAAGAGTCTCAAGCTCAGTAGTCGAAGAAGCAAATGTCGCCATATATCGCAGGCAACAGCATGCAAAAGCAAGCCTAAACAATTCCAAAACTGCTTCAGGGGACGGGGACAAAAAAGTCTTTAAATACCTGTACAAGGTCTGTGACCAAACGAGCAACCCTGGGGCGCAGGGCTGAACCGTCCGGCTGATACCAACTGTGTGTCATGCAGACCTAAAACTAGTCCAATGCTTAGCTACCGGCACTCGGCAATGATCAGCATTTGGCCAACCAGCTGCCCACAGGCCCAAACCCTGCGTACATGTAGGTAAGCCACGCTGAGGCTGGCAGCCCAGAGATTAATTGACCCAATCACTTGCATTCCTGTCATTAAATTAATTGGTTGGCCCATCGGTTTGACGATCGGTACCACCCTGTGAGAGGATGCGCGTGTACGGACATGTAGCTCGTAACGGCATGGCACGATCTGTTCAGGGAAGAACATGACCAGGGTAGCAAAATATGTGTCTGGACCAAACATCACAATTCCATGCTTATATGCCCCTGGCGTCTCCTGGCCCCACCAAATATGTATGGATATATATATCTATATGCGTATATCATGTATATAAGTTCAATGTCGTCCCTGCATAGAAGCAAGTTCTCTCACACTGTGTGCTGCTGCAACAGAACTTGGCGGCCGGTATTCAATTTACTGCGGGAGTCTGCCCTACAGCCAGTTCTTCGCTCACAAGGAAAAACACCACCACACAACTAAGACCGTCTAAGGGGGAAAAACTCACGGGAAGAGGTGTGAAGTTGACTTAGCAATGGGTGCTGGAACGTCACAACTTGCGGACTCCATAGTGGAGGGAACAAACTGTATGTATACGCGCAATATATTCTTGGAGCGAGCAGGATTCTGATAGAGTGGGGATTCTAGTTGATAGAGCAGAGGTGGATCGGCTGCTAAAGCGATTTATGAAACTGGACAAAGACAACTCGGGAACAATTGATCGAGCCGAGTTTCTCAGTATTCCGGCAATCAATAACAATCCACTGGCGTCGCGGCTGATTGACATCTTTGACCGCGATGGAGACGGATCTGTGGACTTTGAAGAGTTCATTTTGGGATTAAGCGCCTTCTCGAGCAAGGGTCAAAAGGAGGAGAAGCTTCAAATGGCTTTCCGAGTGTATGATATTGACCGAGATGGATATCTTAGCAACGGCGAACTGTTTCTAGTTCTAAAGATGATGGTGGGATCCAATCTTCGAGAGGGCCAGCTGCAACAGATTGTTGACAAGACTATGATAGAGGCCGACGAAGATGGCGACGGCAAGCTTTCTTTTGCAGAGTTCAAGAAAATGGTCGAGGCCACTGATATATCTCAGTCAATGACCTTGGATCTCTTCTAGGGGCCATGAGGACCCTTGGAGCCCTGATAACAATGAGCTTTATCAAGAAAATACGAGAGCAAATGAGAACATTTCCGGTTGTTTTCATGCAAAAGCAGAAGCAGCGACAGCAGCAGCAGCAGCAGCAGCAACACCAACAAACAGAGGTTCGCTTTCTGTTTCTTTTTTTATTTTACCCATCAAAAAAAATAAATAAAAATCGTGAAGGCTTGAGCAAGCAAGAAGATATTTCGCATATAAGAGGTGGGGGAGCAGAGGCATGAGCAGGGCGCTATGTCCGATATTTCCCAGATGCCGCAATTCGGGAAATTCCTCCGTTCGATATCTCTTTCTATAGGCTGAAATTTCATTGATATTTGCAGGTCCAATAGAGTAGACTCTCTACCAATATATCCCTGGACCCCAGCCGCACAATATAGTCTAGTGGTAATGGATAGTAAACATTAGGCAGTCACGCGGAGATTAAACCCATCATCTATTGCCATATGCCACCCTCGAGATTTAGAATTATATGTAACACTTCATCCTGGGAACGGATGGCGAATATCGAACGAGATAGTAGAAAATTATAGAGGGGCGTGGTTTAATGAAAGTGGGTCCATCCTGCATGGGAGATTTCTTGCTTTTATCCTTCAGTGGCGGGGGGTTGGTTGGTTACTACACCGCCAACACGCAGGAGCCCAGGATGGGTTGCATGCATCTTCAAAAGCATAGTTCACATAAGAGATAATTGGACAGGGGTTCATGTCGGGCATGTCGGCCCATGTTTCGGAAACCCTCTTAGAGCGGTGAAGAACTGTATCATTCTGTTGGATATGTCCCAAAAGAGGTATAGACGGGTTCCCTGATAATGCGTTTTCTACCCCTGACTATTTGACGGGAGTCAAACTTCAATATTGTTTGGACGCTTTCTTTTGCATTTATTCACTTTGATAGTTTGACGTTTAGACGGTCGTCGACTCTGAGAGGGTCCTGGAAAGAGATATGACCAAGAAGCGCACAATTCCTGATTCTCCGCGACCCATGGCCAGCTGTCGAGAGAAGGGTTTGCTTTAGTGCAGGACCTGGCCTGCATATGAAGAGCTTGTCTTTTATTTTATTTTCTTACCAAGGGAGTATGGTCTCTGTCTTTTTTGTCCATGGCGAAGAGGAAAAAGCGTGCCTTGCACTGTCTGCATATGCTAGTCTCTAGTTGCACGTATGCGCATGCGCATGGCATATCATATCATATCTTACATATATATATATATATATATATATATAAGAGATTGTGATAAATGAGGCATCAGATATATAAAAATACGCTTGTCGTTTCAAGTATTCACAACCCCAGCCTACTCTTGTGAGTCCATTCTCTTCTTTCCTTACAAGGCCATCATGAGCAATCACGAGCATAAAAAACGGCCAGAACCGATTGTAGTGGCTAAAAACAGTAGTACTGGATACACTGTGGTTGATGAGCGGCAATTGTCAATGACAGTTGTTAAGCTCCAACCGCCTTTTGTAAGTAGTGGATTGACTCCAGCTACTGCTACTACTCCATCTGTGGCCATTTTTGGAAGAGATCACTACAAGCTGCTGGTACGCACTCCGTCAGCAGCATTTTTCCAGACTCCTAGATCTCCATGCTTCTCTTTGCATGGCGGAGAGCTGATACCTTTCGAGAAGATCCCTGTTATTAAACGGGAGATGTCGGATTTCGTTCCGATCGATACTAGCACTAATGGTGGCTCGACATTATCGTCGACGACTAGGAAAAGTATTGTATCACTAGAGAATCTTTTGAGAAGTACTCAACCAAGCCCAGGAATTAGCGCAATTCGGCTTGAAGACGATGAGCAAGAGAAGCTCAGACAGTCTCCACCGATAGTGACACTAAGCTTGAATCCTGCAGCGCTTAACATGAATGAGTTTGGCACCGGCATCATTAATGCCGACATAAATCTCGACGGCGGCAGATATGCAGTTGTCATTGATCCCTCTCAGAAATCGCCCTTTGCAATCAATAAGCAGACAAACTCGTCATTTGCGGCCCTTTCGCAGCATTTATTTATCCGTCCTGATGAATTGGAATACATTGCATGCGATGATTACGATTCTCTCAAAGGACTGGAGCCAATAGATGAGCGGTCGGCATACTCCCTATCGTCTTCTCCAGTCGTTTTAATGGACAGGTTGGGCTCCAGAAGCCCTACAAATACTATTGTTTCTGACTCAGTCTCATCGCCAATCGCTTGCCATGAGCATCTTCAGAATATAAAGCCACGTGTTGTCACACAGGAACAGCAGCAGCCTCAAAAATATCATCACCACCAAGTTGGTAGTGACTCTCCAGTATCGGTCAAAGCCGAATCGTCACCAGAATCACCTAATTTCCCCTCTGCAGCACGTCCGTTCAGAGGCAGCAGACCCCCCAAACCTCTGGTGGATGGAAGTATCGTCTCAAGCCTGAAAAGTGTCAAGGAGCTATGGGAACAATGTACGAAATCTAAAAAGGGAGTTTATACCTGCTCTCATTGCGATTTGAAATACCAGACCTTGGCCGAGTTTGCCTATCACCTCGATGAGTACGAAATCCAGCGCACTTTTATGTGCGAATATGACGAGTGTCCCTGGAGCTACATTGGGTTTTTCAAGCGAAGTGAATGGAGTCGGCATGCTAAGCACCAGCATGAGAAATTCAAGGGCTTTGAATGCCAGCACCTGGCATGCAACAAAACCTTTTCAAGGTGCGACAGCATGAAGCGACATTACCTCCTTGTGCATGAGAACAGCTCTTCGCGCACTAACCGAAAACTGAAGAAGATGGCTGAGAAGAACTTGGCAAAGGCATGCTTGCACGTCATGCTACCCATGAAGGGCAGCAGAAGAAATCCTCGGAGAATCCCACCCTCCTAAGAATTCTGTTGTTTGGTGGACGAAAAATAAAATAGGTCGTTTTTTGTGTGTCGTCGCCGTCCGTTTTTGGTCTTGCTATCTTTTTCAATTTTGTCGTTATATATCTTTTTACTTGCCGAATACCAATAAATAATCAGTATGGCACTTTTTAATAGCCTAATGAATATATTCGATTTCATACTCGGAAGCTTTTTGTAGAAGCTTTTTGATTCATCGAACTCCAACAAATCTTATCAGCCATACATTCACGCCCCCTAGTTGGCCCAATAGGGTTTAGACTGTGTGCACATCATCAACGCTAGTTTGATGCAGAATGCATCTGTTACATGCGTCGAAAAAACATGACAAAAAGTAGACGGACAGTGAGCCAATGATAGAGTATCTGATTCACGTTTCCTTAGGTTTCTGGGATATTTGTACCAGCCATCTTCTAATACCTCTGACGATAACGGTATCTTGACTCATCAGTGGAACTTTTGGAAAACGAAAGTGTTTTATTCCAGAGCTCATATCCGATGGGATTTTGTTCCTACATTAGAGCGAATCCTCCGCAAAAACGAAACCATCGACTAAACGTGCGCCTCCCCTTAAAAGAAGATCTTTTGATAAGACTTGTGAGTGTGGTCGCTCCGAACGCTGCTTCCGTTATCAGCATTCCTCCTATAAACCCAGTTACCCCAGTGACAACCGCCAAAAGCAAAACAGTGTGGAAAAGTATCAATTGTGGTTCGTATTTCTCCACATCCAGACTCTCCAAGAACGGTGAATGATAATATAATTTTCTCATGCAGGTTGTGTGATATCTCAAGGTCCCAGTTCCAGGGGTCAGCCTCGGCTGAGGGTTTAGTTTTACGGATCTGGCGCTCAATGCCTGGTGGGGTGCCCGGTGGGGTGCCCCCCAGTTTTGATGAGAAAGTTTGTTGATTACATTGCCATTTGAATATACTCAGAGACGGAATGCTCAGTAAACTTTCTGAGATGGGTCTTTATGGCATATACTCTTCTGGATAGGCGCCTTTAAGTCTGAAACCTGGATAATCAAACTGCCGCCTGCGCCCTGGATGAAGGCCATGTTTTACAAAGCTATTCAACTACTAAATCTCGATACCCGAACGTAAAATAATCAGAAAAAGCCAAGCAAATGATTTCAATTCGCATGAGGTCTCCCTAGGCTGCGATTATTTTTCTTTTCTCGCAGCTTTGCCGTGTTTACTCATATCCAGTTGCAACAGTGCCGCGAACGGGTCCGTTAAAAAAACTCGCCAATTGCAAGTCGTCGAATACAAATTCTTTTGCCGCGTACGTTTGAGGGAATATACAGCTGGACGTTCTTTTCACGCACACCAGCCCCAGTGAATTCGCGCGGGAAATTGATGATTGCAAAAACACTTTCAACAATGTCGGTTGTGGACCCTGCATAAAACCTTTGGCATTGGCCAGCGCCGCACGGCAGCTGCCTTCTGTTGCTCTCGTTTAGCTGAGATTTTCCCCGTGCTCATCATTATCTGAATATCTGGTAATATTTCTGACATACTTCATAAGCGTATTCTCATCTCCAACGTCTCCCATATGCTTGTTTGCAGAGAATGCATCGGCTCTCGTTTACAATGTGCTGTGCGCGCTGGGCTTTTCTTTAAGCGCTGCGGGATCGTACTCTAATATACGCTAGTGGGCCTGCGCCTGTCGTTTATGGTGGGTGATGCACCCAAAACATAACACTCTATACCACTACTACTCGGTAACTTGTATGGGCATAGTGTGCATGATATGAGTAGTGATCAGCACTCAACGTTTCCAAAGGCGAGCTTACAGCTTATAGACGAGAACAAGTCGTTCAATGAGGTCAAGGACTACTTAGACGATGTCAAGATCATTAATAATGGTTTAGACTACCACATTGTATCAGTGTTCGGGTCTCAGTCTACTGGCAAATCGACGCTCCTGAATGCTTTATTTGGGACTGATTTCACGGTCATGAATGAAAGCGAGCGCAGTCAGACGACTAAAGGTATCTGGATGGCGAAGGCGTCGTTGAGCATGGATGTACATACTGTGAGTGACTCTGAGAAGGGGGATGACAGTGATGATGGCGTCAAGTCTGCATCTTCCTCATCTTCATCGGGATTTGTGGATATCTATTCTGGATCGAACATTATGGTACTGGATGTGGAGGGTACTGATGGACGCGAAAGGGGTGAAGACCAGGACTTTGAGCGCAAATCTGCTCTGTTCGCGTTGGCCACATCTGAAGTATTGATTGTCAACATGTGGGAAAACCAGGTCGGTCTCTACCAGGGTGCAAATATGGGCCTATTAAAGACCGTTTTCGAAGTTAATCTATCATTGTTTCATTCCTCTGGGCAGACTCCTCGATCTCTAATTCTGTTTGTTATTCGGGATCACATTGGCACAACGCCTCTCGAAAACCTCTCTGCCACTCTTCTTAGTGACCTGAACAAGCATTGGGACTCTATATCCAAGCCAGAATCTCTTAAGGATTCGACAATTAATGATTTTTTTGACATACAGTTCCATACTCTGCCGCATAAGATCCTATTAGCAGATAAGTTCGCAATGGACGTGAATAAGCTTTCAAATCGATTCATCAACCCTCGGAGCGAATCTTATGTGTTCAGACCGGAGTACCATAGGAATGTGCCGATTGATGGCTGGGGACTCTACGCACAGCAGATCTGGGAGCAGATTGAGCTCAACAAGGACCTTGATCTGCCCACACAACAGATCTTAGTTGCGCGGTTCAGGTGTGAAGAAATCGCTGTGCAGGCATCGGAACTCTTTGAAGAAGAAACTTTGAAGTATCAGGCGGAGCATTCTAACGTTCTCGGGAATAGTGGTCAGCTTGTAAGCGATTTTGGTCCCTCAGTGGCCAAGCTCCGTGCGACCGCTGTTGGTCTATACGATTCGTTGGCATCCAGATACTCTGAGAGGGTTTATGGACCCAAGAGAATCGACCTCCTGTCAAAGATTGATGCAAAGATCTCGATATGGGTCAAGGCTCAGATTTCGGCTTTGCACAAGTCTGAGATTGCCACGTTTTCGAAACTTGTGAAGAAAGGATCAAATGATACTAGTGTTTCATTCGCAGCGTTAGTAAAAGAAGCAAAGTTGCAAGTCTTGCAGGTATTCACTGCCGGTTCTAAAGAAGCGTCCCTCGATGAGTTATTTCCAATTTCCGAGGAACTGGCACTGTTCCAAAACGACCTCAATGCATGCGAAAGCGATCTCAAGACAGCGGAAATCTCAAAACGAACTGCAAAGAGTATCAAAAGAATACAGCAGGTATTGGAGGAGGAATTGGACTCGTACTTTGCTCATGTCAGCAAGTCGACTTGGGAGGATGTGAAATTATTCTTCAACTCTACTTTTGATGCTGCATTAGCCCCCTTCTCTGGTGGAAAAGACTTTGGAGTAGGTGCATCTGATGCTGAGAATGAAGCGGGCTATAAAAAGGTCCGTGGCGCTGCATGGACTGCCGTGGATTCACGATTGAAGGAAATCACCCGTGACGATAATGTCTTACTTCGCTTGCGCGAGCGCTTTGAGGATCAGTTCCGCTATGATAAGGATAAAGTTCCAATTATTTGGAAACCCACCGATGATCTTGAGACCCCGTACATCAAGGCTCGTGATGACGCACTAGAGCTGCTGACGATTCTCTCCAAGGCAATCTTGCCTACCGGCGAAGAGCTGGTTCCCGACATTGATCTTTCTGCCGAAGAAGATGAAGAAAATTCTGCTGTATCGCAGTCATTCGCGGACCGTATCTCGACTGCCAGGCAGCAGAGCATCGCGGAACGCTTCAAGCGACAGGCAGATGCTATCTACGTCGAGGCAAAGCGCTCCACAACACAGACCTCTACTCAGATTCCATTCTACGTGTTTATAATAATATGTGTACTTGGCTGGAATGAGTTCCTCGCAGTTCTGTGTAACCCATTCCTCTTCATGTTTGTGCTTTTTGCGCTTGCCGGTGGGTATATTGCATTTTCCCTTAATCTCTGGGGCCCTATCCTTAGTGTCAGCAATGTCATGTTGAATCGCACGTTGGAAATTGGCAAAGAAAGACTTCGCCAGGCCCTCGAAGTCCCTGCGTCGTCCGAGAGAATTGGTGAGCACTACAGCGTGCCAGGTGCCGCGAAAGATGACATTCCTCTGGAAAATCTCGACAGCAAAGACGATGACAAAAAGCCCAGTTTCTGAGTTATATAGTACATACAGAGTTTTATTATTATTATTATTATTATTTTCTCTTGTTTAGTTGCAACTGTTTCTTTGAGAGCGGGTTGTGCTTGACTAGTGTTCCGTAGATCTCGGATGGTTTCCATTGCATCATAGGGTTGATTGCCGCTTATCGCAAGCTGCTGCTGCAGCAGGCGCGTTTTTTGTAACCCCTCACAGAGGCTTTTTTTTTGTAAACTACGCCTGCTTCTGGCAGGAACACATCTCATACAGTCTGTTCACGCCTTTGGAGCCAGCGAAGGCGTTTAGAAACTAAGGATCTTGAATACTAGCACTCTATTATTATCTGGAAAACGAATCTGTTCAGGTGTGGAGGAGGAGGTGGAGGCGGTTCTTGTGGCATGGAACATGTCGGGGGCCTAAAGATTGCTTACCTGACAACGTTCGCGTTCCATGGAGCCTGCACTCTATTGACGGTTGCATCAGTCTGGTATCCATACTGGTTCAAGTCGCACATCATGGTAGGCTCATTAGTGGTCGATACCAACTACGGGTTGGCAGAGAGGTGCTCCTCGTAAGTGTGTTGTTGTAGCGCGCGCGATATATGTCTACAACGCGAATTCCAGCTGACGTTTCTTTCCTAGAATAGATGGCTGCGTCCCTTTCCCTCTAGAAAAGGACTGCATGCAGAGTGGAGACATGTTTTGCGCAGTGTGGAGAAGCTCATCGTTCCTAATGTGGCTGTCAATAGTCTTTGACGCAGCCGCGATGTTTGCATTTGCAGGCACTCTGCTGGGGAATAATTTCACATTCGAGTCGGGCTGGAAAGTAATCAGCACATTGCTGGGTAGTTCAGGTGAGTGGTTGGCGCTGAGGCAAAAGGGAAAGCTGTATTGTTGATCTAACTAGAGCGTGTGTAGTGCTGGTGCAGGCCTCGGCCAGCATAGCGATGGATGTATTACTAGAGACCTCCAGCAGGTTCAACACAGGCCATTTGCGTGTGGGTGCTAGCTGGGCGTTTGCCACGGCCTCTTGGGTACTTGGCCTCATACTGGCCATTGTACTTGTAGTTGTGGGGCTTATGACACCGAATGAATACGAGGAGTTCTACGATACAGACTTGGACTCAAACACTACTGCAGATGATGGCGACGAGGAGCATGACGACTTTTACTACTATAATAGACAAACCCGACGTAATTATAACGCTATATAGCAAGATGAAATCTTTTACGATAGCCCGTTATACCTTCTGGAACTCTTCGGCAATGTTGATTGTGCCGTTGATGAGCTGGAGGGTTTTACCAATTGTGGCCGTTTGTCTGAGCGATTCGATGACGGTTTCAGCAACATCGGCTCGGTCAATCGTCTTGGGCTCAGGGCCTGAAATGGCAGTCGTCACGTCAGCGATTTTGCTGGTACCCTCGCCATTAGTCAGAGATCCGGGCTGTAGAATCGTATAGTCCAAGCCAGTAGTTCTCAACACTCGATCTGCATAGTGCTTTGCGATATAATAGTTTCTAATAGGGCCCCCCTGCCAGTAATCACGTTCTTCCGCACGGTATGCGCTGACAATCACATATCTCTTCACGTTGGCAGCTTCAGTGGCCTCCATGGTCTTGACTGCACCGTCGAGGTCGACCCTCATCGTAGCGCTGTCTCCACCCTTTCCACCAGATCCCGCAGTAAAGACCACAGCATCGGCGCCTTTGATCACTTCTGCCAGGTTCGGCACACTGTCTTCGATGCTCAGGACATGACTCTTGACACCAATTGCGTCAAACGTATCGGCTTGCTCTGGCTTGCGAATGATTGCTACCGGCTTGAACTCGCTGCCGAGCTTAGACATCTTCTGTAGCAGGATTTTGCCAATTTGGCCATTAGCACCAAATACAATTACTTTCTTTACCATCTTTATTGGTTATTTTCAATTAATTTCAGTGCTCGGATTAGAATTCTGCGCGGCAAGAAAGGGTGAGTTTATTTGTAAGTCTCGCTATATATATAAAGAAGGCAAGGGCTTGATTACGTGGGATATGTGTCACATCTCCGATGTAATGCTCATCATGTCATCTTGCATAACCTCAGCACAACATACACTCGAAGATTATAGCTAAGCATTTCGGAACTCTGTAGAAATATCTGCATTGCCATTCACTAGCTGGAAGGTCTTTCCAATAGTGGCAGGCGAGCGAAGAGCCTCAATACAGGCGGAGGCAACATCCTCACGTGTGATGAGGTTCTCATCGAATCCAGTAAATTTGGAGTCGAGGGGTCTGATCTTGCCAGTTCCAGCCATGTTAGTCAGCAGAGCCGGCTGGAGAATCGTATAATCCAGACTACTAGCGCGAAGTGCCCGATCAGCATAATGCTTTGCGATATAATAGTTTCTCAGGTGGGTCTCTTCCCAAGCGCTGCGCTCCTGGGCCCGATAAGTACTGACCATCACGTATCGCCTGATGCTAGCAGCTTCGGCAGCCTCCATGGTATTGACCGCACCGTCAAGGTCGGCTCTCATTGTCGCGCCATCACCACCACCCGCACCAAGCGTGAAAACAATCGCATCAGCACCCCTGATCGCCTCGCTCAAATTCGCGACAGTATCTTCCACATTAATGACACGTGTACTAACCCCAATTGACCTGAATACGGCTGCTTGTTCCTGCTTACGAATCACTGCAACCGGCTTATACTCGTCTGGGAGCTGGGCAAGTTTGTGAATCAAGTGTCTGCCAACACGGCCATTAGCACCAAAAACAACAATCTTCTGAGCACCCATTATCAGTAACTATCAATTCACTTTGAAATAAAGGAGTTCTACGGAGCAGAACACGGTCCTTATATATCTGGCACGTAAATCTTTTTCCACCCGAGAAGGTCGCCTAAGTCCGGCTGACATAGCGCATACCTATGCATTACGTAACAGATTTCGTTTTTCAATCTTCTTCATCCGGATCAAACAGATCCAGATCTAAGACTGCCTTACCTACGGGCGCCGAGGGATCAATGACCTGTCGCTCACCGTATGAGACCACAGAGCTTCGTCTTCTTCCTCGAGGGCGAGCCTGCTGGTTCTGCGACGACGTAGCAGCAATAGAGCCACGGCTATTGGCAGAACCAGGCTCCCCTGAAGAGGCCGAAGAAGAGATCAATTTCGCATCAGGTTCCGCAGGCGTGGTTTGTAATGCTGACGCAGCAAGCATACCGCGCCTAAGCTCATCTTCCGTGGGCCAGGGGAAACTGGCGTGCTCAGGCATCTCCGGGTTATATCCAGGCGGCGCATGCGTAAACTTTGTAATCTTTGTCGCGTAAGCAAGCAATTCCTCGGCCGATATTTGATTTGATTTGCGATCAAGAGGCGGTGTCTCAGTCCTCACCGACTGCAGGGACCTCCTACACTCAGACAATCCAACCAAAACCGAATTGAGCTGATTATCAAGATCATCGGATAGCGCTTTTAGTTCTTTGATTACTGTATCCTCCTTCTGGTGTTCTATCAATTCGTCAATCGCTTCAGACAGCTGTTTATCGGCCTCTATCATGTTGTCTGCAAGGTCCATACTAGGGTAGAACTTAGACACCGAATCCACCAGTTTTGCAAGCATCTCTTCAAAGTTCTGTAATGCAGGCTCGATTCTCAGCATCTTGGGCTGGTGCTGGAGTCGGTTTCGGGATTCTGCATTGTTCTGAAGCAGCTGCGTCAGCAATTGCCTGCCACCTTCTGTCTTGATAGTCCTCGAATTCGGAGATCCTGGCGTCGACTGGAATTGAGAATCATAAACAGCCACAGGTGTCGATGCCTTAGAGTAAGGCACGGACGAGAACATGTGTATATGGGGTATTAGTGGGTAGGAAAAGTGTCGAGCGTTATGAATTTCCCTGCCCCTAACCTTTTAAGTTTGAAGTGGCAATCCACAAGATTAGAAGTATCCAACTACACTGCAAAGTCCCCCCGCTGTATTTAACGCTGAATAGGAGAGACAGAGAGGGTATACTCTAGATACAGAACTGCTGGCCAAACGATTACGAGTACGTAGGTGGTATGCCTCTTTAGTACGTCCAGTAGGCGCAGTTGTTTCCTCCCTGATCCGAATGCCGGACCAATATTCAATACCATTGCACAACATGTCGCCAGAAGGGTATTTCTCAAGACAGGAGGGAGAGGATGATGACGAAGAGGATCTGGTTGTATCCTCAAGTATATCTGACTCCGTGCCATTGATGGACACGTCGGGCTCGTCGTCATCATCATCAGCACAGGCAAGGAGCGCAGCAGGATCGGGCAGGGGAATCGGTTCCAGATTCACCAAAAAAAATAAAAACTTCAGCTCGAACCGCGAACGACAGGTATCTACTGCCACTGCAGCACCTTCTAATTCGAAGCAGTATCGTTTTGCGTCGAATGCCATTTCGAATGCGAAATACTCGCCAGTGTCGTTCTTGCCTTTGATTCTGTTTGAGCAGTTCAAGTTCTTCTTCAATTTGTATTTCCTAGTCGTGGCCCTGTCACAAATTATCCCGGCACTACAGATTGGATACTTGTCATCTTACATTGTGCCGTTGGCATTTGTACTTATTGTGACTATGAGTAAGGAGGCATGGGACGACATTCAACGCCGGCGCCGGGATACCGAGTCGAACAATGAGCTCTACGACGTCATTGACAATGCGAAGCTCTCGTGCAGCAAGGACCTCAAAGTGGGGAACCTAGTTCGGGTGCATAAAGACCAACGGGTACCCGCTGATATGATTTTGCTCAAGTCGTTCGAGAGCACGGGCGAATCCTTTGTTCGAACCGACCAGCTTGATGGTGAGACGGATTGGAAACTAAGAATTGCATGCTCCATGACACGGGCTTTGGATATTGATGACCTGGCAAACGTGGTCATTGTAGCAAGCCCGCCCGAAAAGTCGATCCATTCATTTTTGGGGACATTAAAATATAATAACAACTCTGTCGGACTCAATGTGGATAATACCCTCTGGGCAAATACAGTGATAGCATCAGGATCAGTTATCGGTATGGTTATATATACTGGTAAAGATACACGACAGGCGATGAATACGTCTAAATCAGGCACAAAGGTGGGACTGTTGGAGCTTGAAATTAACAATTTGTCAAAGATTCTCTGCACGTGTGTATTTGTGCTGAGTTTCGGGCTGGTTGCATTTCATGGGTTCGGTCCCCGATGGTACGTAGATGTGATGCGATTTCTGATTCTGTTTTCTACGATTATCCCTGTGAGTCTTCGTGTCAACTTGGATATGGGTAAGTCTGTGTATGCGTATCAGATTGAACACGACAAGAATATTCCTGGAACTATTGTGCGTACTAGTACAATCCCCGAGGACCTGGGTCGTGTTGAGTACCTACTCACTGACAAAACAGGTACGTTGACACAGAATGATATGGAAATGAAAAAGATCCATGTTGGCACTGTTTCGTACACTGTGGACGCTATGGAGGAAGTGGCACGTTATGTGGCCGATATAGGAGGTACCGGCAGTGGACTCCGAAGCAAGCGAGAAATAGGCAGCCGACTGCGTGATATGGTTTATTGTCTCGCAGTGTGTCACAGTGTTACTCCAACGTTTGATAATGGTGAGGTGTCGTACCAGGCGGCATCCCCTGATGAGATTGCCATTGTCAAGTGGACAGCCGAAATGGGGTTGTCACTTGTTCGACGAGATAGGACATCTATGACTTTGAACCATGACGCAACGCAGACGCACCTTGAGTACGAGATTCTCCATGTGTTTCCGTTCAACTCTGACAACAAGCGCATGGGTATATTGGTGCGAGATGTTGCTAAGCAGGAAATATGGTTCTTTCAGAAGGGTGCAGATGTGGTAATGGCCAAGATTGTGCAGCATAACGATTGGCTGGATGAGGAGGTGGGTAATATGGCGCGCGAGGGACTTCGGACGCTCGTTGTAGGTCGTAAAAGGCTCACTGCGCAGCTTTACGACACCTTTGTGAACAAGTATGAGAAAGCGGCGCTCTCAATGGCGGATCGGGATGCAGCGATGGCTAGAGTGGTGGGTGAATACTTGGAGCACGACCTGGAGCTACTGGGTGTTACGGGTGTCGAAGATCGGTTGCAGAAGGATATGAAACCGTCTCTGGAATTGCTTCGTAATGCAGGAATCAAGATTTGGATGCTGACAGGTGACAAGGTGGAAACTGCACGCTGTGTAGCAATTAGTGCGAAGCTCGTGGCACGCGGCCAGTATATTCACTCAGTAACGAAACAGAGCAGTCGTAGCTCTGCATATGAGCATATTGAATATCTACAGCAGAAACCAGATTCGTGTTTATTAATTGACGGCGAGTCACTGACGCTGTATCTGACACAATTCAAGCAGGAGTTTGTGGAGATTGCGGTGCGTCTACCGGCGGTTATTGCATGTCGATGTACACCCCAGCAGAAAGCAGATGTGGCAATTCTCATTAAAGAGACGACGCGTAAGAGGGTGTGCTGCATTGGAGACGGTGGTAATGACGTGAGTATGATCCAAGCCGCTGATGTAGGAGTAGGTATCGTTGGAAAAGAGGGAAAGCAGGCCTCGCTGGCTGCAGATTTCTCGATTACACAGTTCTGCCACCTTACTCGGCTTTTAGTGTGGCATGGCCGGAATTCATACAAGCGATCCGCCAAGCTAGCACAATTTGTGATTCACCGTGGATTGATCATTAGTGTATGCCAAACTGTCTATTCTGTTGCATCGTCATTTGAACCGTTAGCTCTCTTCGAGGGCTGGCTTATGGTCGGGTATGCAACTGTATACACCATGGCCCCTGTTTTTTCACTGGTTCTAGACAAGGATGTGGATGAAGACCTGGCATTGCAATACCCTGAGCTATACAAGGAACTGACAGCTGGTCGCTCATTATCGTACCGTACTTTTTTTGTGTGGACGTTGGTATCGCTGTATCAAGGTTGTGTGATTCAAGGGTTGGCCCAACTTCTAATAGGTATTGATGAGGGACTATTCAAGCGCCTAGTGGCTGTAAGTTTTACAGCATTACTGTTAAACGAGCTTATTATGGTCGCCTTAGAAATTATTACTTGGAATAAGATAATGGCTCTATCTGAGATACTCACATTAATCGTTTATATTGTGTCATTCCCTTTTCTTTCGGACTATTTCGACTTGGACTATATAAAATCGCCAGGGTTCTACTGGAAGACTACTGTCATCACTGCTACAGCGTTGATTCCACCATGGATCGGTAAAGCTCTAAGACGGAAGCTGAAACCCCCCAACTATGCAAAGGTCCAACAAGTATAAGTTTTTTTTATTATTAGATAGAATTTCCTTTATTTTCCATCGTTTAATTCACCAGTGTCACTTCCCTCATATTCCTCTTTAATCGTGATACGATTTATTCGTGACCATTGGTCTTTTCGATCATAAGGCTTTGAATTCATAAGTTCAGACAGGGGAATTGAGCTGGAGATACCATCCTTACACCAGTATCATCTGAAAGGGTATTTATAACTATGGGAATAAGCAATAAAAGTGAACCGTCTCTCAATGAAGTATAATTAAAATTGTTATCTTGAAATTTTATGTTTGAAGCCTCACACGAACTGATACGTTCTACTTAAGGTGCCACTGCGAAATGTAATATTAAGGAACAAGCGATGGCTTGCGGCATGGCGATTCTCTGCAGGGAAAGAGTGGTGCGGCGGGGGTACATGTGTGTGCTCTAATGAAACTATGAAATTAATGCTTCATTTCGGTATTTTTGATCTATTTCTCTGCATAATCAAGAAGAAACAGACATAATATATAGTTAGCAACCATTCGACTGAGTATACATTGTGGTCGTTCACTTCAACTTTCACTACAATGAGACCAGCTAAAGGTTGCCTTCTGTTGCTTCTGTTGCCTTCAGGTTGCAGCTATCGCCTCGCATTAAATTAACTAACTTCAATAATTTTGGCGCCCAAGATATCTAATGTTCTGCTACTGCCACTTAATTTCTGCAGCCAAAATTCATTGTAGAGACTCCTACTCAGCATCACTTTAGTATGACTGACTATCAAGAAAAATGATACTGCCAGCCCCGAGATTGGCTACAAATCGGAAGAAACAGTACTCATTGAACCTCTAATCCAAGAAAGCAATACAGAGGGAAAGAATCATAATTTTGCAGAAGAGTCTGATGACGAAGAAGAAAAAACAGGATCAAATACTGTTCGTTGGGATTTCAACAAGCTCTTTCGAAGAACACAATTCTGTGAAGCGTTCAAGGAGGCCTGCAATTCTTTTACTACTGATTACAATAGAGAGCTTATAATCTACAATTGTCCATCTATGGGCCATGCGGATAGATTACGAAGTTATCTAGACACAGACCTCGATTTACGTGGAAGAATAGACTATATGGTATGGTCTCTACGCAAATATTCAGACTCATTATGTAATATTGCAAGCAGATTAGCGTATAGTTAGTGCTTTAATTTATGCGGCACAACTTTTGAAAAACAACGTAGAAAAGATAGTCACACATGGACCAATTCTATCGAATGCTAGCATGCCCATAATTCAAGATACTTATACGGTCTCATGGAGCCTTATGCTGTTTAGTTCCCTTATTACATGAGTACTAGTTTCAACTACTTTTTACCTAATAAGGTCATAAGAAATCAAAGATGTTTTCTCCCTGGTAATCACTTAAAATCCATTACTCAAGAGAACCAGAATGAGTCACAAAAGAATAATACTGAAGAGATGATCTAATAATATAAGCCACATTACCATAGTTAGGTCTTCACACCAAGACCGGCTGCACTGTTGCCATAGCATAACTAGTAAAGGTACTACTATGCATATCGGCGGCAACTGCTGTATTCTGAATACCATGTTCCATGTCATGGCCATATAAAATCAATATGGTTGGCTACGATAGCATTCACTAATAGCTTTTGCAACCAGTAGCATATCTGATAAACCGCACATATTGAACAGATTGATAACAGATAGAACGTCATGATAGAGAGAATCTCTACAAGCTAATTGAGTTGATAGCCCAGATTTTTGCCATGATCCGTTCTGTAGTTTTTATATCGAAGAGACTTTCATTTCATACCAGACTATTAAATCCGAACCGCTTTTCCATGTGGAGCGAGATCTATGCTGCGAACTTAAGAAGAGGCTTCACAAACTCAACAGCAAAGTATGCCCAAGGACTATGATCTGGCATCACAGACCAGGCGAGAGAAAGACTTGTAATGTCTCTGAATTTCTAGTAGTGGGTCTCAGCTCCCACATTTCAGACATATCCTTTCAAAATGGCCGCATTACCTATCGTGATTCATCGAGATGTATTCATTTCTTTTACTTCTGGCCTTATTCGTGAATCCTCTTCCGGATGATAGGACTCTAGCGGCTCCAGGCAGCATTCCACTATCTGAAATAATAGATCGATTGGAAGTTAATCTGAAATATGGATGCATAATACCAAATAGAAATCAGGCCAACACACGAACAAGGTAGAATAGAAGTTATTCAAATTTCTCAACTTTCCTAGCTTAATGTAGCTCTTCAGTCGGTCCTGGGCACAATTCTTGAAGATCCTCGGTAGAGTCGTACTGTGCTCCACACCAGAAACAGTACAGATATTGGGCTCGTAAGTAATCTGTGAGTTGCGTAAGCTGATCCTCCAGCGATTTGGCCACGAATTCTTCTAGTTCGTCATCCTGATCATTCTGGTCGAACTCGGGCTGTCGCACAACCTCACCCATAGCATTGCGTGTACTACGCTGATACTTTTCGAGACGATCTCGTAAGATTATAGACCGGTACAAGACGGGAACCTCAAGTATTTTGCGTTTTTCGTATATATCCTCAGGGTCGATCGACTGCGCACAAGAGTCCAGATCAATGCAAATACGCTGTGCAGCTGCAATTAGCTTGTGGAGCCTCTTTTCACCCATCTCTGCAGCTTTGGTGGCGCGGTAGTCGACCTTGGTGCGCTTCGCCTGCTGACGGTGCTCATCAAACGTAACTTCCTGACTGCTGCTCCCTAATCCGCGGCGATTACTCCTGAATTCGAGTGTAATGGGTTTCTGTGCTAGGGTTGACTGAAATTGGCTAGGGTTATATCCCGCACTTTTCAATAACTTAAGGCCCTTGGAGGTTTTATTTGGATCCAGCAGTGATGTGTTGAGAGCCTTGTGCAGCTTACGTTCTCGGGATGTCGCGTAGGCCGAATCTGCCACTTCATCAAGTTCTGCGTCCTCTCCAGAGACCATCCCCGGCAAGGTCATAGTCATATAATCTTCTTCCTCTTCTTCATTGTCCTCATCGTTACTTGAATGCTTACGTGTAGGACTTGTGGAACCCAATGTGGGCATGATTATGGGGAATCGTGAGTGGATGTTATGGGGAAGGGTGAGGGGGACAGATGTAGATGGTATGAAACTGACCGATGAGTCCACAACAATACATACATGCAAAACAAGAAAAATGATTGGATTCTGGTGTGTGGTATATGCGATATTTCTCATTGGTGTATATGGGAAAGTGCCGTCCTTTGCTACTAATGTCGGCCGACCTGTCACCACTCGTGGCCCAGTCGTCAAGCAAGTAAGTATCTTCCAACCCACTTCGTCTGCATTTGCTACACCTGTAGCTAGCAGTTCGTATCCGTTGGAGACAATCTACACTGAACCTGTTCTCGAGGAGGAGGAGGAGGAGGAGGAAGAAGAAGAAGAAGAAGAAGTAATTGAGGTCATGGCGACCACAACACGGAGACGGAGGCTAAATCTGCCAACAATCCCCAGCGTGTCGAGATGGATACCAAGCAGAAATTTACGGGGAACTAATTCTCGGACGCAACAGCCGCTACCACGGAGGACAACCACGGTAATACGACGCCCGACTCAAGGCAAAGCATTTACTAGTAGTCTACTATCATCATTGTGGTCGGGGATTACAGTCAAGTCTGCCAAGGTAACGACGGTGGTGGAGCCCACACCGGTAGCGAAATCCGAGCTGATACAGCCGCCCTATATGCCAATACTCGAAAAGAGCGAATACAGTCTGCCCCACGATTTTATCTGGGGGTGGGGTGCGACCGCGGGCCAGATCGAGGGTGCTGTCAGGGCAGATGGACGTGGACCATCAATATGGGATGTAGTGGGACATAAAGTAACAGGATTCATGAAGGATCCTCTAGATGTGGCAAACAACCATTATTATCTGTACAAGCAAGATGCACGGCGACTTAAAGAGTTTGGGATCCCTCATTACTCGTTGTCAATCTCATGGTCTAGAGTGTTCCCATTTGGTAATGGTACTGTTAATCAGCGTGGATTGCAGCATTATGTGGATGAGGTGAATTACTTGATATCTCAAGGTATAACTCCAATTGTGACTCTCTATCACTGGGATCTGCCTCAGACGCTGCAGGAATGGTATGGTGGGTGGTTAGATCGACGCGTGGTGGAGGATTTTGGCAACTATTGTCGAGTAATATTTAATGCCCTTGGGGCCAAGGTCAAAATCTGGATCACATTGAATGAGCCCCAAGTGATTTGTACTGATTACCGAGTATGGCCAGATGAAGTACCTGATAGTGTATTCCCAGTATTTGGTATGACAGATGAAGATCAGCGGCAATACACTTGTGGCCACAATGTTCTTCTTGGCCATGCCCGTGCTGTCGAGATATATAGAACAGAGATTGAGCCTAAATTCGGCAAGGGACGAATTTCATTTGCAAATTCGTGGGATTATAGTCCACCTTATAATGCCAACTCAAGTGAGGACCGTGCTGCATCTGCTCGTGTAATGGATTTCAGTGCTGGCTGGTTTGGTAACCCCGTCTATATTGATGGCGACTATCCTCAATCGATGCGCAAGTCTCTAGGTCCATTACTACCGCAATTCACTGCTGCGGAAAAGAAACGGTTATTGGGGTCCACTGATTTTTATGCCTGGGATGGGTACACAGGCCACCCTATAGTGGCTCCGAAGGGGGGAGTCAAGAAATGTATATCAAACCCTTCACATAAGTTGTATCCTGTATGTGGTGATGAAGTGTTTCTACTCCCGGGAGGTTGGCCACTAGGTAATCGAGCAGATCCTGGTGTTTCAGATTGGCTCTACGACACACCACAGCTATTCCGAGGTGGTATTGTATGGTCATGGAATCGATTTAAACCGTCCGAATATTTTATCCCTGAATTTGGGTTTAGTGTGTGGAAAGAATCTCAGATGGCCACATCACAAGCGCGCTATGACGATACACGCGTCAACTATTACCGACATTACCTCGACATGATCCTCAAAGTCGTCAATGAAGACCATGTCAATCTTACTGGGGCAATTGCTTGGAGTATGCTTGATAATGTTGAATGGCGTGAGGGGACTGGTACAAGATTTGGTCTACAACATGTTAATTACAGGACAATGGAGCGGAAGTTTAAGAAATCTGCATTTTATTTTAGGGATTTTTTCCTTAGATATGCTAGGGGAGATTATTCTTAATGACCGAATAGACGGCGAATATAGGCTCGTAATCCTACTTTTGTTTGATTGTGGCGCAATGAGTGCAACTTGAATTCACGCCCATGTTGATGCGTTTCCTCTTCGCCTTCCTGCTCTGGTTCAGGTTCCTGGTCAGGACTCACCAGTACATCATCCATAAAACTTGATGTGTGTGTATCACCACAGAATGGACTGGCATGATAATCTTGATCCCATTCAGGTACTTTAGTCAAATCAAGTGACGGATATCTATACCCAAGATCGACAGGTACCTCAGTGATCTCATCATGCTGCTGCTGTTCCTCATGGATCTGAGCAGAAACAGTCTCACTGACACTGCGTTTAGTTTCCCGTTTAAATTTATACAATCGTCTCTTATTCGGTACGAGAGACGAATTGATGTCAGAATTAAAGTTTAATGCGTGCATCTTTCGTTCCAGGGCGTGTAATTTTGCGGGGGAGAGTGTATAACTCCATTAAGCGCACATATTTACAGTACAACACAACCAAACAACGCAAAAAAAAATAAGACGTTTTGATCTATTATAAATCTATAAAAATTCCAACGAAAAAATAGAGAGAGAAAATAAAAGTGACAGATCGTATATAATATCGTGAAATGCAAGAACTAAAAAAAAATATAAATCTCATGCCGTGGTCTCAGCAGGTGGAGCCGATGGACCTTGATCCTCATATAATGATAACCTGATAGCCTCCACTAGCATCAGGTCTTCCAAATCCTTTACTCTAGATGATGCTCTTCTCCGAGAAGACGACGACGACGAATTGGCTGCAGTGGCCGCAGCAACAGCAGCCTCGTTTAGAATTGATGAAACAGGAGTAGAGCTTGCAGAACTACTAGCAGGGGAGCCAGAGCTAAGAGCCCGTAGCCTACTTAAAGTCCGATCTCTCTTGCGGCGCTCCTTTTTGCGGGACGACGACGGGTTGGCAGGGGTGCCATCACTATTCAACATGAATGCAGTAGCATGCAAGGCACTGGCAGCAGCTGAACGACGTGCCAGACTATGTCGGGCAGCGTTGAGCTTGATTGACCAGTCGGGTCGGATCATATCGGTAGTAACAACTTCCGGTGCATTTGGGGGCAGGCTTCCCTTTCTGCGCGCAATCTGGGGGGCCCCAATAGTCGCCATAGCGGAGCCCGCGGGGGGGATTGGTGGTGACAGCTGAGTGGACGACGACGACCGTGACGGGATCGGAGTACTGGAACCACTATGACTAAACAGCGACAGTGGGGAAGTGAAGTGAGATCGTGAGCTTGCGGGACTTGAAATAGGGATTCCCGACCGGAACGGGCAAGGAATGTAGCACACCCCGAAATCTGGCATCGCACAATACGGACAACACGCAGCTTCCGAAACCAAGGCCTCTTTTGCGCTAGCCTGTGCTGTAGCAAGTGATGCTGACGAGTTTGAAGAAGACGAGGTCGCAGCAGCAGCAGGTGCTGGCTGTGCTTGTGCAGACGCAGGTGACGAAGAAGTGGAGTCATTATTCCCTCCATACGGGGGATGAGGCTCGGCCCGTTTGATTTGTACAAAGCATTCACTGCAGATAGGCTGAACACAGCACCGAGTCGTGTTCATGTACTTTGGATAAAACAAGAAGCAAATCGGACATTCCATAGACCCGCGATATAGCAGCACCTCACTTGGAGGTTGCTGCACACGCGATGACGACTGCTGGTACCTTGATGTAGTGCTTGACCGGTTTCTCGTAAACGGCGGAGGTTCAAGCAGCCTTACATCTTCCAAGTGACTTGCCTCTTGTTTCATGCTGTCGAGGATTTGGTCATTGGCAGAAGTGGTGCTAGTAGCAGCAGTGCTGCTGGAAGTAGCCACGCTGGTCTGAGACTGCGGTGGCTCATCGCTATCATTCGTCGAGTTTGTTTCACTGATCTCGTCGCCGGTCCGGCCTGGATTCAAGCTTGAGGCGTACCTCGGAAGACTCATGCTAAGGGGGGACTTTGGCGGCGAGGTGGATGACGCCGAGTCCGGCACCGTCAGCGAAACAGACGCCTGTTCCTCGTCCCCATCCAAGTCCTGTGCTTCATCTGCAGGAAGCGCCGGCACAGGAGGAGGAGGTGTTTCAGGAACCGGAAGCCCTCTTATAGCTGCCAGCAGCTGACGGTCGGACCATTCATCTTCATAGTCTGCGATGCCTTTAAAGAACGGCGCTAGTCTGCGTTCAATCTAAACAAATCAGGCGTTAGCTTCTCATCCCGTACTTCTCCAAGTTCATAACCAAAAACAAGAAGAAAAAAAAACATACAATAAGTTGTCTGACGACCTTGATTTTGAAGTCCTGTGGTCCAGAATAGACGCCTTGGGGCACAAGATACCCGCCGTCCACGGTCTCGTTCGGGTCCAGCACCAACGACGAAGACTGCTTATGAGCCTTGGGATCCTTGCCCTTTGATGCCTTATCTTTGGTCGACCTTCTTCCGAACCTCGCTAGCGAGTGAGTCGACGACGATATCGACGGCGGCGAGCCATTAACGTCGCTTCGAATACTGGCTGCTCCGCTGCTGCCGCCGCCATCTTCGTCGTCTCCACGAAGCTGTCGCAACGCACTGGCGCTGGCTCTTTCCTTAGCGGGGACGTTGCCCATGATGAGACCCTATTTTAAATAAGCTTCTTCTTTTTCTTCTTATAGATCAAGCACTCCCTTATAAGATCATATAAAAATCCTCCAGACCGCGGTTCTTTACAAACAACACCACTCCACCATATATATAGAATGATGATGTCTAACTACGCCTTATAAAAGAGGAGAGTGTTGTGAGAGAGAGAGGGGACAGGAGAGTCTAATGTTACAGTGGAAGAAAAGGGAACAACCACAACTCTCCTCCCAGTTGGGGGGGGGGAACTGCGGCGAATACGTCGCTATTTCGGGGACTTGAATTCGCCGGACTCGTCGGGGTAAGGGGATTTCATTAGATAATAAATATACATGTGGTTACATAATCGAAGCAACGACGCTTCTTGGGCACTTAGTAGCGAACAAGAGCCAACGTGAGACCGACAGCGAGGCAAGCAATGATGATCACCAGGGCAACGACGCCCAGAGCCAGGGCTACTTGCTTTTCGGCACGGGGAATCACCCCTAGGGGCTCATCGAAGAAACCAGTTCCTATCAGAAGCCATAGAGGCGGGAATATAGTACATAGACCAATTGTAAGCCGGGCGTGCGAGGCACTGCAAGATTTGGGATCATCGTACCAATACTGAGTATCGGATAGATCGTCTTGAATAAGTAGCTGCTGCTGTCGCACAAGATGCTTTTGGTTGTGGCTGGGGATGGACGAGAAGGGCAGCTTGGGCAGTGATAGTGGGCGCTTGTAGTCGAGCTGAAATGCATGGATTGGTGGTGGGTCCAATATGGTAAAGGATGAGACAGGTCGCTTCCGGCGGTGGGATCGAGTGTGGAAAAGATAGCGGTCTTGTTTCAGTTGCGCGGGCACCAGAGGCCGTATTGTAGGCACTGGCAACTGGGTTGTCGCTGCCGTCGCAGTCTCTTGATCCGCACCCTGGTTCGCGTCCTCCACTTGACGGCCCTGGTCCGGCTCCTGCTTCTGCGGCAGCTCGCTAGGGTCCGAGATCGCAGTGGCATTGACAGGGACGTTGACGTTCGTGGAGCTGGTCGACGTTCGCACCGTGTCCGGCGGGCTGCGCGACGACATGATACTACTCGGAGTCAACGAGTTTTTGTAAGGAAACGACGAGAATGAGTCGAGATTAGGACTGAAGTACACCGGCACTAGGCCTACCGGTTTAGTCCATTGCTGTTGTGGTAATGACGAGCCATTGATACCGTCTAATTGGAGGTAGAGCTCAATTAAATTTAACTCTGTTTGGCCCAAGTCTCGCCGCCTTAGGGTATAGGCCATGTTTGAGTTTATTGGATGCGATATTAGCTCATCATTATAATAATGCCCATATGGCTGTTCCAGGGGTTCCAGCATTCATAAAAAAGAATGCGCCGTCTCCAACAGCTTCTTCTTCTTCTTGTACCTTTGAACTGTATAGAATGTGTTTACTTTAAACTATCTATCGCATTCCAGTGTGCTGCTTATTATGAGCTTGCATGAAAACAATGTGGGCGGGGCCTGCTCGGTTGTCGGGGGCAACGCATCACGTGAAGGCATTTTTATGAAGATATATATATTATTATTTAAATATAGCTTTATACAAATATCCATGTCATGTATATATAGTAATATATAATATATATATTTAGCATGCAAATCAGTATGAAACTGAAAAGCTAATTTGGGGCATTATGCTTTTCGTCGTATATGGGAGGAACTTTAATCGCAGGCCTGGGTCTAATGTAGTTCATAGTATATCTCATCACTCTTCGATTAGCTGCTTGTTGCCCCCCCTTAGCAAGGGGGAGGGCGGCGCAGACCCACTGCCTATATATATAGTTATCAGGTTCTCCTTTAAATTTCTTTCCATCGAACCATAACTTTTGAAAAACTCTCGATCTCTCTCTTCCATTTTACCCACAATACATGTCATATAACGATCTGAAAATGAAACTTGAAGATGAAGAGGATGAGGAGCTTATGAGTAGCTCATGCCCTTCACCTGAAAGTAACAGTGGTGGTGGTGGTGGTGATGATGACGCTGGTGGCGCTTGCCATAATGGTAAGAGGAAAGAACCGATGACTCTGCCCTTGCCGCCAGGCGCATTGCCACCTAGGAAACGGGCCAAGACTAGTGTTGAAAAGGAACAGAGAAGGGTCGAGAGGATCATGAGGAATCGACAGGCTGCACATGCGTCAAGGGAGAAGAAGCGCAAGCACGTGGAGGACCTGGAGAAAAAGTGCGTGGTGCTGAGTAGTGAGAATGAAGAGCTGCAAAAGCAAGTGAAGACCGCAAAGAAGCGCCATGTTCACATGTTGGAACAACAATATCTGCTGATGGCAAAGATTGAAAAAATTCAGGAGTGCGTCTCAATAGCCAGACTAAGTGGTGATTTGAGTCGATTAGACGACATAGCGTCAATAGCTCCGCAACCACCACTATTATTGGCGACTCAGCAACAACAACAAGAAGAGGCATCTGGTAATGCCGAAGAGACGTTCAATAATAATAGTAGTGGTGGAAGCAATGGTGAAGAGGAATGTGCGACGCCAGAGTCACTCATATTGAGTACTTTCACGGCGCCAAGTCTATCTTCATCAGTTGCTAACTCACCGTCAGTCAAGAGCGAGATGAACGACTTCTACCTTGTTGAATCCCCGGTACTGGGATCGTCGCGTACGCATCATTCAGCAGCAGTGATGTGGGCTAAAGACCAGCAGCGTCTGCGACCACCCAGGAAGGAGAGTTTGATGAGGAGGATTCCAAAGTTCGGATCGTCGATGATGATAACAGTGTGTTGACAGCGCTCATGATGGGGGGAGAGATTGAGGAGTTTAGTTTATTTAGTGGGAAGGGTTATGAGGAAAAGATTATTGATGACTACGGCCATGGACATGAGCCTTTGGTGTCGAACTTGTATGCCGGGATTGCTTTGTAGGCAATGTGGCGCGCCTTCTCTTTTGTTTGGCTGCGACTGTGCCTCAGCATATTTCCATGAAACAAGGTGCGCACTGAAGAAGGGCTTGAAAGGCCTTTTATAATGTCCCATATATAATTATATAAAAAAAAAATTATAAAAACGGATTGTGATAAAAGAAATGATTTTGGCGTAAATTTTGTTAGTTGCGAGCATGAGCTCTGTTGAGGGCAGAAAGAACTGCGAGAATAGAGGCTTGAGATACATCTTCATGGATACCTACACCCCATTCAATAAATTGACCATTAAAAGCAAGTTCAATGTATGAAACAGCCTTAACTTTAGATCCTTTACCAATAGAATGTTCATTATAATTTTGAACTTCACAAGAGATATTCAAATGCTTTTGAATTGCATCAGTAAATGAAGAAATTGGTCCATTCCCGCTACCAGAAAGTTCAGTTTTAGCACCATTAACATTAATAGTACCAGTGAATTGACGATCAGTTTTTGATGTTAGATTAGAGATATTGAAATCATCCAATTCATAATAAAGATTTTTAGGTTGAAGATAATATTCACGTTCAAATAAATCTGTTAATTCGGTTGATTTTAATTCGCGGCCTTTAAACTCTGCTTCAGTTTGAACAATTTTTGAAAATGCCACTTGAAGACCTCTTGGTAGATCAAGTTCAAGATTTTTGAGAATAATCCATGCTGCACCGCCCTTTCCAGATTGTGAATTAACCCGAATTACTGCTTCATAAGTACGGCCGATATCCTCTGGATCCAAAGGAAGGTAAGGGATTTGCCAACAAGAGTGCTGACTACTTGCATTACCATTAGCGGCAAGAAGTTGCTCATCACGACGAGAAAAGCCCTTTTTAATTGCGTCTTGGTGGGACCCTGAGAATGCACATACAACAAGAGATCCACCGTAAGGAGCACGAGGATGGACGGGGATTTTATTGCATCGTTCAACCACATCAACCACAGATGTGATGTCTGAAAAGTCAATTTCTGGCGAAATACCTTGAGTGTAGAGATTCATTGCAAGAGTGACTAAGTCAACATTTCCAGTTCGTTCACCATTACCAAATAGACAACCCTCAACTCTATCTGCACCTGCAAGCTGACCGAGCTCAGCAGCGGCCACTGCACAACCACGATCATTATGGGGGTGAAGAGAGATGCAAATTTTCTCCCGCTCAGAGATATGAGTTGCAAAATATTCAATCTGATCCGCATAGACATTTGGAGTAGACATTTCAACAGTAGCAGGCAGATTAAAGATAATTGGCACTTCAACTGAAGGTTCCCAAGCTTTCTTTACTGCCTCGCATAGTTCAAGTGAAAATCTCAGTGGGGTATCACTAAAAGTCTCTGGAGAAAACTCATAGCTCCACTGAGTCACACCCTTTGAAGTGGGGTCATCCTTAGTGAGTTCACGGACTAGCTTAGTTGATCTTACAGCAAGATTTTTTGCCTCTTGCTCAGTCATGCCAAAAACCACATCTCTAAACAGAGGAGATGAGGCTAAGTAGACATGGACTATAGCACGTTTAGCACCTTTGAGAGATTCAACAGTGCGGCGAATCAGCTCTTCACGGCATGGAGTAAGGACCTGGATCCACACATCCTCAGGAGCATTCTCCACGGCATACCGAGTAAAGTCAAAGTCGACCTGACTGGCGCTAGGAAAACTAACCTCAATCTCCTTATACCCCAGATCGACGAGTTTATGGAAATATTCTTTCTTTTCTTCAACAGACATTGGGTCTGGTAGAGATTGATTTCCGTCCCGGAGATCGGTTGACAGCCAACGGGGGGGTTTATTAAGAGTCCTACCGGGCCATTTCCGTTGAGGAAGGTCGACTGTCGGGAACTGTTTATATTTTACTGACGGATCCTTCAGAAACATGTTTAGATGAAAAACTTGAGTAGAAAGATGCTGATGCTTGTTCGATGTGTTAGTTGGTACTATATAATAATGGTATTGGTTGGGATGACTCTATATTTTTTGCAAGTGGGTTAGGGGCAGACGCTTCTCCAGCTTTTTGGGGGTGTCGCAAGAGGGAAAGAGAGGTTATAGGCGGCGGAATGGCTCTTCAGCCGCCTATAACCATGGCCATGAACACGAAAGCTTATGAGAAGTATGGAATTGATCCCATAGATCAGTGCTTTCTCAGATACCAGATGGCTATCTTCGCCGGCTCTTCAGCCGCTATAACTGTGGGCCACTCAATGGGTGGGGAATTCAAAGATTATCTATATAATCGTCCAAGGTTGCAGTAAGCTTCCTCGTATATTAGAGTCATCGTATGGCTTAGAATAATAGAGTCATCAAAGGGCGGAGGGTCCGGGCTATGTATCGTTTTGGTACTTTACTCTATAGACGCATTAACTCCTCCAGGCTATGTATGTCTCGGATCTATACTGTATATACACTTTATACGCTTTAGCACTCTATTTTATTGTATATACGCTTTAACTCCACTATAGGGTCTAGGCTCGTTTTGCAATCGGGGGAGCGCTGGGCTGGGGGGGAGGCGAAGTGCGCTTTGCACTGAAGCGCTTACGTGATAATTCACCAACATAAGCGCGATTCGAACTGTGTCACCCACCACTTTTTTTCAACTTAGCATCTGCTGGCTACTATACTGGCTACTAACTGAACGCTGAGAGAATAGACGAAACCAAATATCAGTTCAGTCATATATTCCAAGTATGGCAGTAACTCCGTTTCCAACCCACTCCTCCTCGTCATCCTCCTTCTTCTCCGTCGTTTCACGGGCGTCTGAAGCCAGCCCTGCCGGCCGACAAGCAGGAGATGGTGACTAAAGCCGTGCTTAAAAACCGTTTTCTTTCTACCTCTCCTTCTTCTCCCAAAGCAACAGGAACCACCCTTCTCATCGCCACCCTAACCCCAATTACCTATTTCTAAATATCCGTGTACACCTCTCGTCGTCCCTCTGACTAATGTCCGCCGTCACCACCGTTAATAAACTCCGCGGATTATTAACCCGCTCTTCTCTATTACGCGGACGGACTCATCATATATTTGAAATCCATTCTCTATCTCCTTCGAGTTACTAACAAACTCCACCACCACCATCACTAGCAGCATCTTCTTTCGTCTCCAGACCGTCGTTTTAATGCCTTCCCCTCTCTATAGCCGTAGACCCAATAGGAACTCATGTAAACATCATCCGCCCTCCTGTTAATTCACCTGCTTGTGCCGACTCCGATCCAGTCGTAAAAGCAACACGGGCATAAAACAAATAAAAAACAAAATAAAATAAATATAAAAACAAATTGGGCCGGCCCGACGGTTCTGGGGCTGGTCCGGCCTGCGAGGGCCAACAGACTGCTGCGGCGCGGCGCGGCCGAATACATGCGCGGCGGAATAGACCTCACTGACCAAGGGCTCGGAACACCGGTGGGCCTCAAGCACCTCGACGGTGATCGCAAATCCACCCAGTGACTAAGACCCCGGCCGGTGACAAACGGATGGGCCTAGAGAGGTTCTTAATATATAACCACCTCCTTTCCTTGTGGACGCCGGGCTCTTCTTGTATAGCATTCAATAACATCGTTTTCATCTTTGTTTTATCCAAAGACTACGTCTCTTAAAGTCACACTGGGTTATTATTACTATTTATTTACATTCAAACCGCAAAGCAATGGCCTCGATGTCCCTAGCCGATACTTATTTTCTTGCCGCCCGGGCACGATCAAAGCTCACAAAGGAAGCGTCGCGCCATGACCATGACCTGAGAGTGCTTGTTTCACACGCCAATCTGCTTGATAATCTAATGGACTCTCTTGCAAAGTCGTCAACGCAGCAAAAGGTTCATTTCACAGTTGCCGTTCCTCAACAGCAACAGCAAAGTGCACAGACACAGCCCTCTGAGGAGGAGGAGGAGGATTCCGAGTCCGATTCCGATAGTGACTACGACGAAGATGAGGAAGAAGAAGATGAAGAAGAACGAAATACATACTTCGGAACTGTCAGCTATAGATCAATGCCAACCATTGAAGAGGTTCCTTCTCTTTCGTATTCTTCTGAGGAAGATGACAGTGAGGAAAGCGATGAATCCTCCGACGATGGGTATCCCTCCGATGAAGACAACAACAACAATAACATGAAAGCATTCTCATTATCAGTGTATCCAGCTTCAATCAATGTGGCTGCTTAATAGCAGCCTTATAATGGAGATGCATATGTTTAATGAGTTTTATGTTGATGTCAGTGATGAATTCTTTCTATTTATATATATATATATTTGTACATATTGTTGCAATTGAAGATTTTTTTTAAACGATTATTCTGTTATATGAGCTAGTCTAAAGGCTAGCTAGGTCCGTGTTTGGTCTTTCCAGGGTCGAACGGAAGCTAGATCCATATTTGGTCTTTCCAGGGTCAAAATTTCCAAGATCAAACGGAAGATGCGTATATACTTAATCGTACTCTAGCAGTTCCCTATTTGGTAAATTATTCTTTTATATCGTGTATTCTGAACCCTAGCAGACCCATATTTGGTAAATTATTCTTTTATTATCAAGTATTCTAAACTCTAGCTAGATCCATATTTGGCTTTCCAGCATCAAACTGAAGATGCGTATACTTAATCATACTTCGCCTTCCGAAGACACCTATCTAGATCCATATTTGGTCTTTCCTAGATCAAAGGGAAGATACCGATACTTAATCATATGCTGGATCTGTCGTCTCATTGTAAGCGCAAACAGCACAATAAAGTAAATCAACAAAATCGGCCAAAACACTGGAATATCAAACACTGAGAAGAAACTACAAACCAATGCAATACTGGTCGCCCGTGAAGCATTATGCCAGAACTTGAATTCCGGCAACCGCCGAATAAATGGCCTAAACTCAGCACTGGCCGACGCTGCTTCAGCTTCCTGGTTTGATCGGGGAAGTTGTTCTCCTTCTTCGACGTTTTGGTCTCGTAAATCTTGTTCCAACGAAGGATCAAATTTAGGTTGTAGAAATGCCAGAAACAGATTCAGCAGATAAATCCCTAATGTGTAACATACAATATACCACCCTTCACTGAATATAATTCGTAACATAAACACTATCAATAACCCTCCAAATCCCAGCCATCGATACAACACATGAGGAACGCTTTTATCCAAATATGTTTGATATAATACACTGTAGCGATTAAAGTTGGCTCGTGCCTCCGCTATTGGATTACTCTGTCCTACGTCCTCCATTTGCTGTTTGATTTTACTTCTCTTTAGACGCCAACAAAAAAAAAGTGGACTTTCAAACTGAAGCAGCAGTAGTAGTAGTGGTTGGCGTTGTAGTTGTAGTTGCAGTTGTTGTTGCGGTGGCCACTTCTGTAGTGGAGGAAAGTCCCAACTTCTGCTTCTCTAAGTCAACGATCTCTGCCTTGACGCTCTGGACTTGTTTATAAACTTGGTCAAGTCCCATGCTTAATCGATCCAATTCCTCATTCTCGGCCTGCTGTGTATATTTCTTATCTTCTGTAGTCTTTGCCGGTAACAGAGCGCCCGGTTTGGAGGTCAATGCTTCAAACATTGCTTCACTGGGCTCATTGAAGACAAATTCGTCATATTGTAGACTCTCCACCACTGTATCCTCTTGTTGATTATCGTTTTTGTCATGTTTCTCGTGCTTCTCTTGCTTCTCTTGTTGCTGTTCCTCCTGTTTGACTTCAGCTCCCTCTGCCCGCGCATTCTCCTCGATGGGCTTCTTGTACGGATGAAGCTTGAGATGATGATAGAGCATTACGTTCTTCTCTCCTGCACTACTGACAAAAAAGATTCGAATGGTAATCTCAAACTCACCCCAGCCTGTTTCAGTCACCTCGAAGGGCGGCTCTTCAATCGAGCGCGACGGCTGCGGATATGTATCGTGGAGCTTGAAAATGACCTTTTTGATAAAGTAGCTTAAGTCCTCTTGGGGATTGTTTGGATCGCGGACGAATATCGTCCACTTGTGCGTGTGATCCACTGGTGTCTGTGCTGTCCGTTCATGATCCGCCAAGGGCACTGCAGTATTGCCGTATACGATCGGCCGGCTAATACTGAGGTTCTTGACTCGTTTCGTCGGAGGCATTATAAGATTGTTTACAAACTAGATTGTGTGTTTCCACTGTGGTTCTCACTGTGTTTTTCAGAATGAGCTTCAGCAGTTGATGTTGGGAAGTTTGTTCCTGTGTGTTTGTTTTACTGTGTGTATGTTTTACTGTGTGTATGTTTTACTGTGTGTTGGTTTTACTGTGTGTGTTTTCACTCTGTGTGTGTTTTCACTCTGTGTGTGTTTTCACTCTGTGTGTGTTTTCACTCTGTGTGTGTTTTCACTCTGTGTGTGTTTTCACTGTGTGTGCGGGTGTTTGGGTGTTTGTGTGTGTTTTGTGTGTATTTTACTGTGTGGGTGTTTTACTATGCAAAACGAACGGCTTCTCGAGGTTCCGGAGACTCAACGCACTATTAAACATTTACTTACATTTTGCAGTACATATCCTCGGAAGTTACAACAAACAGTCCGGGGAAAAGAGAGAGAGAAAAAAAAACAAAAAAGAGTCATCATGCCATACTAGGGTTACTGGGTCGGGGCCGAATAGGTACAAACTTGGACAAATAGAATGCATTCTTCTGCAGCATCGTCTGATCAAACGCTTCTTCTTTCTGATGACCTTGCTGTTGCTGCTCCGAGTCGCTCTTGTCCGGCTGTAAAGCAGTAACGGTTCCGTAAGGGTCCCATGAATCAATATCTTCTTCGTCCTCGTCCAGGTATATGCCAAATGCATCCACCTGTAGCTCCGGGCCCGGTTCCGCGGGCATTTCCGTGTCACTGCTGCTCTCCTGCTCATCTGATTCTTCATCGCACGAGAAGAAACTTCTACCTGCTGATTTGAGTCGCGTCTTCTTGTTTTTCGCGGTCCGACGCTTCTTTTCTGCGCGAGTTTTGGCCTGAAGTTGCTTCATTTTCGATTTAAGTTCACGCTGCTCGCGCCGTAGCTCGTACTGTCTTTGAATCGCGGCTTCTTTGCGTCGCTTCGCTGCAACTTTGCCTTTCTGGGCTGCGTCTTTGGCTACACGCTTATATAATGTCCGTGCCACACGCATAGCTTCAGCTTCGGCGTGCTCTCGTTTCCGTAGCAGTGCCATTTCCCTTCTATGCTGCTTCGCTTGCCGATGCAGCTGGACGTCTCGACGTCTCTGCTCTCGCTGCTGGGCCTGTCTTTCTCGCTCAGCATTCCGCTCTGCACGCTCAAGCTGCCGCTGCTGGGCAATCTCCTGTGGTTTTGGCTTGTCATTAAACCCCCTGATCATGACCGCACTTGTATACCATCGCGTGCTCCATTGCCGTCCCGACAACTTCACGTCCAAAAACGCCTGGCTCAGAGCCCTCACTCTAAGCGCAGCCTCACGCCCATCTCGAGAACTCCTATATTCTCGTGCCTGTTCTTGTAGTTCCTCGTCCCATTCACATATCTGAGAAGTATCCACCACTGGCATATAGTGTTGTGTTGTCAAGCACTCTGTCTGAGTGTAGAAGCGGAGTTCACTTATATACACCACCTTTCAACAACATTACATGGACGACAAACTTCCAATATGGAAAACAGTTGGGTACAGTCTGGCCGTGACGGCTTGTTATGTCGGCTGTTTGTATATACGTAAACAGACTCGCCCATCTAGAGAATTGTCACGGGACTCGCCAACTGTGATTTACCAGCGGCTCATCACTGTGTCGGTTGTCAGTTTGGGGCTGATTGTACTTGTACCGTTTATCCTGGTATGGGAGTCTGTGTATAGTAGCTGGTATTATGGCTGGTTGTCACTGCGCATGGGAGTACATCCTGTTGATTGCATATTGGCTGTAGTTCAAACTGCAATATTGTTCCTGGGGCCAGTTGTGAAGTTGATCTGGCTTGAATATGGCGGGGATATTCGCCAGCTAGTACGAGACATTAGATACCAATTGATATCCCAAGGAGATATCTATGACCTGCGTAATTACGTTGTGGGACCGGTCACTGAGGAATTGGTATTCAGGGCATGTATTATTGCACTTCATCTCGTCACACATGGCATTTCATTTGCATACATTATCTCTGTGACTCCACTCTACTTTGGTCTTGCGCATATCCATCATGGCTACGACATGTACCTTAACAGTCAACACCCTGCAAGAGTTATAGTCTTCACCTGTGCATTCCAATTCATCTTCACTACAGTCTTTGGCTGGTATGCGTCGTACTTGTTTCTATCTACGCGCAGTGTATGGGCATGTGTATGTGTACATATATTTTGTAACACTATGGGTGTTCCTGAATGGACTGTTTCCGATGCAAGTAAGCAGAAACTAATTATATATAGATGCTGTCTAGTTTTGGGTCTTGTGGTGTTTGGGCTCACGCTGAGAGCCGGCACAATCTAGCCAGGACCCCACATAGTTGCAAATAAGTTGCCACGCCGTCTAATACTCGCATGTGCGTGAATCCAATCTCTTTAATATACTCGAGTTTTTTGGCTTCATCTGCACCCTCGAGATTTTTGCAAACTCGGAACATCGTCGAGATAATATCAACTGCGCTGTAGCCCTTGGACCATAACGTGGAAAGCTCGCCTAACGCAGCCTCGATCTGCATCGATTGACATGCCTTGAGCATTTTTTGCACTGTCAGCGGGTGTGGGCTATCCACGACCCGGAATACATTATCACCATTAACAAAATTGAATCCTGATACTGTACTCTGTAAATTATTAATTGCCTGTCGCATATCACCCTCTGCAGCGAAAATTAACGCACTAAGTCCATCATCTGAATACTGGACGTTCTCTGCCTCGCAGATTTCCAGAAGCCGTTTCAGTACTTGTTCGTCACTAAGACGCGTATACCTTAGAATCGCACATCGCGATTGCAAGGGCTCAATAATCTTATTGGATTGGTTGCACGCAAAAGCGAATCGAGTCGTGTTCGAGAAAATCTCCATTGTCCGTCTTAATGCCTGTTGAGCACCCGGGGTCATACTGTCAGCCTCATCCAGTATAACAATCTTGTGGCGTCCTGCCGGCAGCGACACCTTTGTCTGAGCAAACGACTTGATTCGACCACGAACCACATCAATGCCTCGTTCATCTGAAGCATTCAGCTCCAGAACTGCGTCTTTATACGCGTCACCCAATAAACTACGGGCAAGGCAATGTACACTAGTAGTTTTACCAATACCTGGCATACCGCTGATAATCAGGTGGGGCATATTACCATCTCGTCCAATCACCTTCAATCGCTCAACTGTTTCTTCATTACCGACAACATCATCTAAATATATCGGTCGATACTTTTCTACCCATGGTAGTGTGTCGCTTGTTGTTGTCGTTGTCGTTGTTCTTTTGCTGGACTCTGCCATGCCTATCGATGTGCAAATATGAAATTTACGTGTTTTTTCGCGGAGGATTGATCTTACACTCAACTTCTCCAAAAGACGCAGAAAAATGGTTGCTTTGGCAAGTGCTGCGGTACTGAAGATCAAGAAAGCTACACGTTTCGTAAAAAGTTTTAAAAAAATCTTGCAGGTAGATTTAAATTTTTGGTCATTATAGACCACAATTGCTCTCCTGATTCCAGTCCCTGTAAGGAAGAAGTTCTGGGGGAAATATCTTTGTTCATTGTTCTGAAATCAAGGGTTAAACCGGGACACCTATTGAGTTGAAGATAATCATCTTTTTATGTTATTCTAGTAAGGCTAAATAAAGTGGGGAGTTATGGAAGGATAATTAGCATTCTGATCCAATTGAGAATCGCTTTGCCCTTTCCATTTCAGGATAGTCGTAGTTATGGGTAATATTTCATTTCCAGACATACACAGCCTAGACAAAAGAGAAGGGAATAAGCACGTAGTGATGACCTGAAAATGACGTGTAAACCTGTAAAACAAATACATATAACAATGCATTTCTAATCGCTGTCTCCCATCTCGAATTTTGATAGGTGGAAGTTCCAGAACGTTCAAGAGTCGAAGCAAATAACTTTTTCGCAGCTATCACTACCTGGTTTGTATTCATTCTAATATAAATATTTGTTAGACTGATTCTATTGCTATAAGTGTTACTCGTTATTATCAAGTTCTATCTGTTTCCCAGCGTCCCAAGAACTCCCAAAACTTGCAAACCCACCCAACCCAGCAAGCACTTTCCAGCAACTCCGAGCCGGGACCTGGTCCGAGAAATATGCTTTTACCAGGACCATGGTCTGACTCAAATGTGCACGCTAGGCCCCCGGCGAGCTGTATGCGCCGCAGGTATCCTAGGCCACGGCCAGAAGCTCATCCCGCCAAGGCCCGTTGGATCTACAATGCACAATGTCGGCTGCACAGTGTCGGCTGCCTCTTAGCTCTGTCGGAGACTGCACATCAAACGTCGTGCCAGTGAGGCTCTCTCCCTTACAGCCGTTCAATATGCCGGTAGTTTCGGCCGTGGGCCCCCCCGTCGCCTCTAATCCTAGGGCCAAAGGACGTGTGAAGAAGGTCTTTACTACACACGGCTTCGCGATATCCCTGTTCGTAAGGCTTGATCCCCCCTCATCACTCCACTATAGACGTCATCAGCAATGACGTCGGGCTCGAAGCCGTGCGATTTGGTTTCCTTTTTCGTGGCAAACTCCTCCGACAGCCCCAAACTAGGTGCCCGAAACTGGGTGCTTCCGCCACTCCAATATATCCAACCTGTTGGGAATATTGGGAGGTTTGGCTACAAGGCCCCGGCGAACTCTAAGTAGCGCATCATCTTCCACTGGAACCACACTAAGAATGACGACGACGCTCTCAAGGAGGTCGATGTCGAAGGCACCCTCGGGTATGCCGACGGTTGATGCATTTATCCTGCTGGATGGGATTCTGGGGACCAAAAACGTGGATTTGAGCCCCGAGGTGCCCGAAACCCCCGTCAGGATCAACCTCACGGCAAAGGACGCTGAAGTGTTTGTACCCAATGCAGATTCAAACGACTATATTGGCAAATTAGATGAATTCCAGCAATTGCACAATGAAATTGGCAAAGCTGATGAAATGTTCGGTGGGCTTGAGAAGCTGCTGCAATCATTCCAGAGCAATTTAGGTGTGCTGTCGAGTGATATGGAACAGTTGCAGAGCCGGTATCAGCAGCTGAATCATCGATTAGAGGTCCGCAGTGCAGCTGAAACTAAGCTCGCGCCACTGGTTGAAGCACTCATCATTCCACCTGCCATCATCAAGCAGATCGCAGATGGCGAGGTCGGTGCGCATTGGCGTGCAGCTCTAAAGTACGTGGTACGGCGACGTCGTGAGCTGGACAGCTACCGAGATAATGGGGAAGGCCAACAGGAATTCGCGGCCATAGACGGAGCCAAGCAGCAACTGCAGTTGCTAGTCTACAAGGCCGTGGAGCGGATACGAGACTATATCGTGCTGAGAATCCGAAGCATACGTGTGGCTGGCGTCAACGTGCAGAAGATCCAGCGTGATTTGCTGGCAAATAAGGAACTATTCGAGTTCTTGTATAAAGAGAATGATGAATTGGGGCGTGATCTCCGACACGCGTATGTAAATACTATGCGGTGGTATTACTCAAGCTATTTCGCACGCTACATCAAATCGCTGGAGAAACTGCCGCTCAAGACTGTGGACCGCACCAGCGGGCTGTTGGGGTCTACGGCTGCTTCCGATAGTCATTACTGGCTCAACATGGGTACGCGGGCCAGTGTTGTGACGTCAGCAGCCAGTGGTGAGGATTCATCCTCCGTGATGCTGTCATATATTGCCGAGACTACCACTACGCCGCATTGGATGGAGACTGGATTTCGAAGTCTAAGTGTGGCATTGGTCGATAACTCATGCGTAGAGTACCAGTTCCTAACCGAGTTTTTCCTCTACAAGCCAGGTACTGAGGCCGACACGAGTTTTGCACAGGTATTTGAATCGGCGTACCAACAGGCTCATGCATACACGCGTCAGACGTTACTGGGCTCTTCTGATACATTTGATGCATATGGGGTTCTGATCTGTATTAGACTCTGTCGTCGATTAGAATTCGAGCTCCAGCATCGCAAAATCCCCATTATGGATCATTACTTTAATTTGGAGTTGATAAACTTGTGGCCCCGATTCCAGGTCATAATGGATGCTCATTGCGAGTCATTGCGACGCGCATCGACTCGGTCGTCACTCTTTTCACAGACAACTACTGATTCAGCTGCACCCCATCAGGTCTCACAACAATTTGCCAATTTCATGTCGGGGATTTTGACTCTATGTGATAATGAAGATAGCAAAACTGAGCCTGTGGCAAATAGTCTATCACGACTTCGTAATGACTTTGAGAGTTTTCTTACAAAGATGAGTGCTGTGATTAATGATTCTGCTAAGCGTGAACGTTTCCTTTATAATAATTATTTTCTTGTTAGCACAATTCTCAGTGATCTCAAAGGTGATCTCGCCGCCCAGGAGCAGGAACATTTCAAATTACTTACACAAGCATATTCTCATTAATATAATACTTCTTAGCACAAAAAGCATTTTAGGCTACTTGTCTATTACTATGTTACCGTTAACCCACACTTTACGGGTGTGTCTATCATCGCCATTGAATAGCCACTTGTATATGCATGTCTCGAGTCTCTTTGATTTGTCGGGTATGGCCCAATCGTAGATGTCTAGTTCGTCCAAATCAACAAGCTGGGCATCCCACTTCTTACCAGTAACAAAATTACCGATTTTGTTGTCTAGACCCAGCACTCGGGCACCCCCCAGAGTTGCCAAGTAGAGCACCTCTTGTGGTGATAGTTTTGCAAGGTCATTTTGATCAATGTATGCAACTGAATGAGACACCATCATAGCCTGACGAGCAGTTTCAAGAATACTAGGCGAATACCCCCCTGAGACATCAGTCCCCAGTCCTACTTTGATGTTCTTGTCTAGTAGGGACCTCACAGGACAATTCCCACTCGTTAGACATGAATTACTAATAGGACAATGCGAGATTCCAGTTTTTCGAGCACTGATAAGATCCTTCTCGGCTTCAGTCAAATGTACTGCATGTGCGAGAGTAGTTCTTTCTCCTAATAGTCCCGCGTCGTCGTATACATGTGTATATGATTCATGATTGGGATACAGCTCACTGACCCAATCGACCTCGTTCTTATTCTCCGAGATATGGGTCTGGATCGGTAGACCCTGTTCTTTAGCGAGTCGACCCTGCCATGTCATTATCTCATGCGTACATGAAGGCGCGAATCTAGGGGTGAGAATAGGCGAGATTAACTCAAACTCAGGGTCAATTTCTCTAATATGCTTAATCACCGCCAGATCAGCCTGTTTTGAAGCCTCCTCGCTCTCGTCTTTGTAATAGTCTGGCGAGTTTCGTACCATGCACACCCGTCCCACAAACGCCCTCTGCTGGTACTGCAGGGCCAGATCGGCCAAAAGATTAGTGGCATCGGCATGCACCGTCGCATAGTACGAAGCTGTGGTTGTTCCATGGGCCAGAGTTCGGCGAATCACGGCCCCATACATCTCCCGAGCTTTGGTCAAATCACTCATTGACGCCTCCAATGGGAATGTATAGGTATTCAGCCAATCCAACAGAGTCGAAGACCCAAATATCCCAGTATTTGGATACTGTGGTGCATGGATATGTGTATCAATGAATCCAGGAAAGAAAAACGAGTCCTTTCCGCTCCTCACGATCTTATCTATTTTGAATCCATTTCTTCGTGCAACCTGCTCACCATCTTCTCCACTCCGATCTACAAATAAAATTGTTCCTTCATGATCCACTGCTATTGTCGCAGATTCCAGTAACTCGAGCTTATTTGTCTCTACAGCGTGAACAAATTGGCCGACATAAAGCACTACTCCGTCGAGCTGCATTATACTTGAGAGAGATCCAAAAGACTTTTACTCGAGGGAATAATTAAAGGAATATAAGAAGTAAAAATTTCACGCTACAAGTCTTTATATATATACAAATATATTTATATAGGGGCCTGGATGCGACTACGGTGACAAAAGCTGCGTCCCGGCGGCATACCGGTGGGACCCAACAAAACGGCCAACTCCGACCACACAACGTGGCCAACCACGCACTTCTCCTTCACTCTTTGAAGGGATTTACCTTGCTATAAGCACTGCTAAGCACTCTGCTAAGTAGATCCATTGAAACAATGAAAGAAAAACCTTAAAAAAAGCGGTTTAATGCCCTTTTTAAAGAGTAATATCAAAAATTATAAAACCCAATCTACCCGTTAAGATAGACGGCAAGGAGCCTAAATGGATCGCGCTGTGCAATGCGTTCCAGCTCCCTAGTCACCAGGACTTCTTGATCTCCGGTAACGTTTTCAGGTAAGTATGAAGAAGAAAAAAATCCTTTACAGGGTGCGAGTCTACCAGTATTTATAGTTGGGTGGGCAGGCAAACGTGGTGCGGGCTGGAGGGTAAATATTATGTAAGCCTGGGGTGAGTGGTTAGGTAATATGCCTAATCAATGCACAACCACTCAGTATATAATGTTTGTTAGATCTGGTTTGATTTGGTCAATTCTTGCTGTAATTGATCCTGCTTAGTTTCTTGGTTACTCATTCATACATGATCTGCCATTCAGCCTGTGGGATACGATTTCCTCGAGTTAGCAACCGTTTCTTAGTCCGTCAGCCATAATACAAGTAGGTCGATACCCAACTGTGCAGAGAATCATCAAAGAGAGTGGATCTTAGCAAGCGCAGGTCATTTCAGTGTTACTGCTACTCTAGATTGGCGTTTGTCGCGGCGCTATAAGACCAAGGCATGCTGCAACTAGATGCTCGAGAAACAACACATTAAGTCACACGAAGTATCATCCATTATATCTATTCTTCAACTTTTTGTGGCATGATAGTTGAGCTCGAGAGTTGTTCATTGCACCCTGCGTGTTGTAGTTCCGTAAGTTGGTCAGGATAGTATATGGCGCAGGCACTAGTTCTATCTATACCCTGTAAAGCGTCGATGCTAGTCCTGAGAACTCACTAAGCCAGGCAGTGACAGATGACTATAAACACATGCGTACTGGAAGCCGATCGTAGTAATTACCACTCCCCAGCCGCTATACGAAAGAGCAGAGTCTCCTATCTCATTTGCAGTAAACACCTCTACGAACACGCGCTAATGCAAAAAACGGCTCACCCCAGCTACGATAATCGGTCTGAGCTTCCCTTACACGCTAATAACACCCTTATCTGCTGTTCTCCCTATTTAAACGATAAGAGCACGAGACATCTCTTATATGGTAATATGTGACTGGTCACCACTCCAGTAACCATGCTCTGATAATGTTAGTTCGCCGTTACGACCTAAATGAGAATCACATCCGTCTACTATTACTACCAGCAGTGATAGCAGCATCGTACACGCAGCGGCACATGCACGGAGTAACCGTTAATGTGGGATATTCTTTGCCGCTGACATACTGCTGTTAATAGATGGGCAGCTTCGCGCTGAGTGTTACCCCAGGGAAACAGATCTTTTTTTTTGTTGATGTACACGGTCTTCATCACGGGCGCTGCACGGTCTTCACCGAGTAAAGAGATAGGCAATCAAAGCCAGAAAAACATAGCTAAACCAAAAAACAAATCATTGGATGCCGTTTTTAAGACGGTATCTACGGTTGTGGGTGCTCTCACTATATATACCATCAGAGGGCGTCCGCTCGTCTACACTTGTGTTTGTTGCTTTCGTCTTCACTAGTGTCAGATTAGCCCTACTGTTTATTCCACTACAACACCCCCCGCGCGAGTCTTTCAAATGGTGACGACTACACCCCACCCATTGCCATATCTCGAGAATAGCCCTCTGGTGCCCTCGCTATATCTGTCCCAACTCATTGGTGCTAGAGTGTTGCTGAAGTTAGAAACTGTCCAGCCGTCAGGATCATTCAAATCAAGAGGACTTGGGAACCTGGTTTATCAGACTCTGCTTAATGCCCCACCAGAGGCCAAGTTTCATTTCTTCTCTTCCTCCGGAGGTAATGCTGGCTGCGCCACTGCCTATGCATCACTTCAATACGGCCAGAAGTGTACAGTGTGTGTACCGCAATGCACAAACCCTGCAATGGCAGAACGCATCCGCAAGACTGGCGCGAATGTCATTGTCCATGGAAAATATATTGCAGATGCTGACCGTTACCTTCGTGAAACTGTGATTCCTGCTGCTTCAAATGACGGAGAAACTGCAGTCTATTGCCATCCGTATGATAACGAGCTGGTGTGGGCTGGGAATTCGACTCTGGCTACAGAACTGGTGCAGCAACTCCATAATATCAAGCCTGATGCTGTTGTCTGCTCTGTGGGAGGCGGCGGCATGTACAATGGGCTTGTACAAGGATTCGGGGCACGCTGCTGGCAGGATGTTCCTATTCTTGCTGTCGAGACTGAAGGCTGTGCCGCTCTCAACTTATCAATCTCTAATAACGGTAAACAGGTTTGTATCGCTAAACCCAACACTATTGCAACCTCTCTTTCCACAGTCTCTGTCACACCCGAGACTATTGAATATGCTATGCACGTACAGCCAACCATATCTACGGTCGTGAGTGATGCGGAGGCTGCAGAAGCATGTATCAGGTTCGCAAATGACCACAAGATTCTTATTGAAGCTGCTTGTGGGACTGCACTCGCACCACTCTATACTAAGAAAATCAACAAGCTGCTCCCTGGTCTGACCTCTGACTCGGTGGTGGTGGTAATTGTATGTGGTGGCACCTCAATCAACTGGGATATCCTTCAGCAGTATTCGGCAGAGTTTGGAATTCCTTTACTCTAAGGTAGTTCCAATACCCCCGGCGGGTCGGTAAATATTTATCCAGCAGATCCAGTATCCTGTTTGCAGCCTCTGCTCTGTTTGTTTCCTTGTCCTTTTTATAGATCAGTACTAGTAGCTCTAATGCATGTGTTGACGTCGTACAGCCGTCATCACTGGCGATAACAAATTGATTGCAAAATGTTTCTAATTCAGCCAAGTCCCGGCCGCCCAGCTCGTAAATTCCAATCAAATAGTTCCATGGCGATTCATTTTGAGGAGCACGCAGAATCTCGGACTTGACATAGTCGACCTCTTCGTGGAACCTAGAATAATCGCCATCATCGCTATCCAGGCCAGTCAGTCTGCGAATGTCGTTCTCGTAGACAAAATACCGGAAGCTCCAGGCTGAGTTATTGCGCACGTCCTCCATAATCATGTCGGAGCTGTAAGTGAGTGCGTCGCTAGTGTTAGAATCACAAGAAAGCTGGAAAACCCACTTCAAATGCGACCACGCATGGAAGTTCTTGCTGTCCTCTGAAATCACACTACCAGCTATACGACGCTCTGCATCATAGTATCTTACCGAATCTGGCACCTCCAGCTTCTGACGATAGTTCCATACTTGGTAGTTTTTGGGGTTATCCACCGTCACCTGGTCAAGCCAGTTCCTATCCTCTACCACGGGGGGGAAGATCCCCTCGTCGGCAGTGGTGGTGATCCAATTCGCCTCTGGAATCACACTAGCCCCGATCTTTTCCAGGATCCTGAATCGATACTCCCACGCCGTGTAATGTGCAGCGTTCAGCTCAATCACTGCCGCCGTCACTGCCAGAGCTCGCGCAGAGATCTCCTGTCTGACCATTACTGCACGCAAATACCCCGTCGCCTGTTTATATTCGTCATCATACGCAATTGGTGCCAACGGATGGGGCCCGTCGTCCTGTTCAATAGGTGATGCGTCGCTCCAGTCGTACGTCGTGTACGCTTCCATTAGTGTGTGTTTGTTGTTGGAGTTTGTCACTGGGCTCTCAACTGCTCCATTTTAGAAGGAGGTGCCCTTGACAGAGGTTTATTGTGGGGTCCTAATTAGGCAAGTGGAAAATCACGTGCCCGCAGGTCTCTCATTTTGGGGCTCGGGCTGATGCGGCGAAGGGCTGTCCTTTATCAGTGGGAAACTTTTTTTTCGTTCGTCTGGTCCCCGACATCAAATAAAAAAATATTATGTCCTCTGCCAAAGAAGCGGTTGTTGAAGTTGGAAATGTCTTTGACACCATCTTGGTGCTCGATTTCGGGTCCCAGTATAGTCACTTGATCACTCGAAGACTTCGTGAGTTCAATGTCTACGCCGAGATGCTGCCCTGCACGCAGAAAATCGCTGATCTGACATGGAAGCCAAAGGGCGTCATCTTGTCAGGTGGGCCGTACTCTGTATACGATGCTGGCGCGCCTCATGTTGACCATGATGTGTTTAAGCTCGGCGTTCCCATCTTGGGAATCTGCTACGGTATGCAGGAGCTGGCGTGGATCAGTGGTAAAGGCGTTCAACGGGGTGACCGCCGTGAATATGGCCATGCTACTATCCATGTGCAGGACTCGAGTAACCCGCTCTTCCATGGCATCGACAATTTCCAGGTTTGGATGTCTCACGGCGATAAGCTGACTGCGTTGCCAAGCGGGTATAAAACCATCGCTACGACTGATAACTCGCCGTACGCTGCAGTAGCCCATGAAAGTGAACAGATCTGGGGGATCCAGTTCCATCCTGAAGTGAGTCACACTTCCAAGGGCAAGCAGCTGCTTGAGAACTTTGCCGTCACTATCTGCGGTGCGGAACAGAAGTGGAATATGAAGAACTTTATTGGTACTGAGATCGAACGCATCAGGTCTCTTGTTGGAGAGCGCGGCGAGGTCATTGGTGCGGTCTCGGGCGGTGTTGACTCGACTGTGGCGGCGAAGCTCATGAAAGAGGCCATTGGCGACCGATTCCATGCTATTCTAGTCGATAATGGCGTCATGAGACTGAACGAATGTGCCACTGTCAAGAGCACTTTGGATGACGGGCTTGGAATCAACTTGACCGTTGTGGACGCTGCCGACGAGTTTCTCACAAAGCTCAAGGGCATCAGTGACCCGGAACAGAAGAGAAAGATTATCGGAAACACATTCATCCATGTCTTTGAGCGTGAAGCCGCCAAAATTACCCCCAAGAACGGCTCAAACGAAATCGAATTCTTGCTACAGGGTACTCTTTACCCAGATGTGATTGAGAGCATTTCTTTCAAAGGCCCTTCCCAGACTATTAAGACACATCACAACGTTGGTGGCTTACTTGAAAACATGAAACTGAAGCTGATTGAGCCGTTGAGAGAGCTCTTCAAGGACGAGGTCCGTGAATTGGGTGCCTTGATGGGGATTCCTCATGATCTTGTGTGGAGACACCCATTCCCAGGCCCGGGTATTGCAATCCGAATCTTGGGCGAAGTGACTCCTAGCCAGGTTGCAATTGCACGACATGCAGATGCAATCTATATTGAGGAAATCCGCAAACACGGTCTCTACGACAAGATCTCTCAGGCATTTGCATGTCTGCTACCCGTCAAGAGTGTCGGAGTTATGGGCGACCAGCGTACTTATGAGCAGGTCATTGCTCTGCGTGCAATTGAGACTTCAGACTTCATGACTGCTGATTGGTACATTTTCGAAGCTAGTTTTTTGAAGGTGGTATCACGAAGGATTGTCAACGAAGTCTCTGGTGTGGCTCGTGTGGTCTACGATATCACGTCCAAGCCCCCCGCAACTGTCGAATGGGAGTAGTAGTAGTATGTATTATTATATTACGAATTTTATTATTATTATTAATAGAAATGAATTTTTTCTTGCAACGAGTCCTGCTCGACATGCATCACTACAGCTGAGGTCAGATCGCCATCATGAGAGACTGATACATGAAACTGTTCGTGCGGATGGCGTTCCCGATACGAATCACAAGTGAGTACCCTGTGTCCCCCATGCTTCAACTTCGCACGGTACCATTGACTAAATATGCAAAGTTTCTGTTCCTCAGCCGTCAAGCTTTTATAAAGTGCTTCTTTTGACGCCCATGTCGATGCCAGTAACCGTGTGGCTTTCGTCAAATTGCCTACATCTAGCAACGGCAATTCATGGTCTTTATTCAATACTCTGCGCGCAAATCGATCCAGTCGACCAGGGCTTTTGCTAATTATCAGTGATATCCGGGACGTTATCAGGATATCATTACCGATGCCAATTAATTTCATGTTGTTCGTATAGGTGCCATATTCCGCCCGAGATAGACCCAATGTATGACTTAATCTTTTTTTTTTGAAAAATATAACATTTTATTCTCATAGCATCAGGGCTGATAGTCAACACACACTCATTGAATGGCGTCTTCTGTACCGGGGATAAGGCCCTTGCCTCAGTCTGCATATGATCTCGAAACTTATTGGGGTCGCGTTAAGCACTGTGCTGAGGTCTCTGATCCTCGCATGCTGCTAAACTCAAAAGCCGACGTAGAGAACGCTCGACAGCTCATAGCGAACTATCGCAATGGGAATGGACCCATAACTCCAGAGTTGTGGCGTGCAAAGCGTGTGCTGGACTCGACGTTGCATCCCGATACTGGTATCCCTGTGCTGCTGCCTTTCCGAATGTCCTCATACGTGCTATCGAATCTGGTTGTTACGGTGGGCATGCTCACTCCAGGACTGGGCACAGCTGGTACACTCTTTTGGCAGATTGCTAATCAGAGTCTGAATGTTGCTGTGAACACTGCAAATGCAAATAAGTCTCACCCATTGAGTACAGCCCAGCTCGTCACAAGCTACCTGCTAGCCGTAACTGGCTCATGTGGAGTAGCTCTTGGTCTGAACGCAGTTGTGCCTCGGCTGAGAAACGTCACTCCTTCGACTAAAGCTGTTCTTGGTCGGCTGGTACCGTTTGCTGCAGTAGTTTCAGCAGGACTTGTCAACGTGTCACTGATGCGCGCTGAAGAGATACGAAAGGGCATATCAGTGTTCGACACTCGAACTAATACTGATCTGGGTAATTCCAAGGTCGCAGCAAAGTATGCGGTGGGAGAGACAGCCCTGTCAAGGGTCATAAATGCCACCCCCATTATGGTCCTGCCGGCTCTGGCACTTGTCAAGCTGCAACGAGGCCCGCTCAAGGGCAAATCAAATGTAGCAGTCGCAGCAGTCAACCTGGGCCTGATTACTGTGACTTCTTTCGCAGTACTGCCGTTCGCATTAGCAATTTTCCCTGCTAGACGGGTCATGGACGTTACAAAACTAGAGCCCCAGTTCCAGGGCATTAAAGACTCGGAGGGAAATGAAATCACCGAAGTGTGGTTCAACAGAGGGATGTAACCTTTTGCGATACTATTTAATATACATTTTAATTTTAATCATGTATTTTGATGGTCAATTCCAATATGACCATGTTCCAACACTTTCGTACTCTTTGGGTCCCCCAAGTTTAGCAAATATTGCTGGAAGCTGTTTACTCTCAGGTTCAGTATATCCTACTCCTTTACCACCCAAAAGGGTCTCAAATACTGAGAATCGTTCAGGTAGCGACTCGCGCAATGACTCTATTTTTTCCCTGAAATTACCGGCGCCGGATATTAATGTTATAGCACATCCTCCACCCCCTGCTCCTGTCAATTTTGTGTACCCTAAATTAAGCCCATCTGCTGCTGTCTTCACTTGTTCTAGTGATGGGTGGCTCACGCCTAGTGCGCCAAGCAACTCGTGGTTGATGTGGATCAGCTTGCCGAACCCGTCGACAAAGCCATGCGCGCCATGGTTGGCAATCAGCTCTCGTGCCTCCTTGGAGATTTCTTCAATTGCATCTAGTATCGGGTTGACCACACTAGGCAGGCGCTCCCGCAGTATAGCCACACTGGCCACAAGCTCGGAAGTGCGCCGAGGGGTGCCAGTATCTGTTAGTACAAGATTCAGCGGAGGGAAGTTGTCAATGGGCTCCAGGGTGTGTGGCTTCTGGAAAAAGACGGCCCCGCCCCTGGTGGCCACTGCATTATCAATACCAGACGGATTCCCGTGGATACACTGCTCACCCAAGAACGACCACGAGTTGATCAGCTCGACACTTTCGTGGCTAGGCTCAGACAACTGGGTTGGGTTGGGCACGTGCCCGCCCAGTCTCAGCAGCGCCGAGGCAAGGCAGACTGAGAACGATGCTGAAGAGCCCAGCCCAGCCCCGACTGGAAGCGTTGACACGCTCACAAAGGTCTTGCCCGGCGTGTCAGGGGCGCACAGATGCAAGTAAAGGTATAGAAAGGCCATGGCGGCTGCATGCTGGAAGGTATCATGGATCCCCTCCAGACTTGGCCGCATCAGCTTGAGAAACTCATGGTCCAACCCCTGTAGTGCTTTGACAGACGAGGTTCTCTTTGCAAATGGTAGTTCTGATATTCGCCAACTATGGTGGAACTTAATCTCGGGGAAATCCAGAACCAGCACGTCCGGGTCCTCATTATCTACAACAAGCAGATACGCTCGCAACGAAACTGCTGCCGCAATCGCCGGTTTCCCATACACCACTGCGTGCTCGCCAAAAAGTATGACCTTTCCAGGCGCTGACACTACAAAGTCCCTCATGAGAGTTTGGCTGCGGTTCTTGGTGTTTGTGTGCGTGTGAGCTTTGGGATGTTAGAGTCCAAAGTGATCTTTAAAAAAAAAAAAAAAAAATTAATATCGGAACCGCCAAAGCTGTTTAATACAAAATGCCTGCAGAAGAACGGCAAGTGCTGGTCAAGTTTGTGACCAGAGACGAAGAGCTCAAGGCTTCAGATGCACCTATATATGTTCCCGTCAGTCTGAAGCGATATGGGCTGTCGGAGGTTGTGAACCAGCTGCTGGACACGGAGCGCCCAGTACCGTTTGATTTTCTGATTGATGGTGAACTGCTGCGAGTTTCACTCGAATCATATCTCACAGGCAAGGGACTGTCTTCAGAAGCTACGGTTACGCTGGAATATGCGCGTTCTATTCTGCCGCCCTCGTTTCTGGCCTCATTCGCCCATCCTGACTGGGTTTCGTCGGTGGACATATCGAGGTCTAGCAATAACAACTCTATAGCTACCGGGTCGTATGACGGGGTTGTACGGATATGGAATCTTTCTGGGTCAGTTACGCATCAACTGGTGGGCCATAACGCGCCTGTCAAGTCGGTCAAGTGGACAGATAAGCATCGAGTGGTGTCTGGAGGTGGGGACAGGAACCTGCTACTTTGGAAAGTAGGCTCCTCCAAAGCCGGCGTTAATGAGGAGAATGAAGACCAAGAAGAAGGCAAAAGCTCAGTTCTTGCAGTTCTCCAGGGTCATACTGCGTCAGTGGACGATATCAGCTACAATAAGGCAACAAGACAGATCTTATCAGCATCAGCCGACTCAACAATCAAGGTTTGGTCTACGAATACCAAGGAGCTGCCAGAAGCCAGTGCAGAGCCTGAGAGCTCTTCCACTGCATCGCAGAAACGGCGTCGCACAGCAGCTTCTGCTCTTTCGTCTGCTCGTTCAAAGGGACCACTGTCAACACTATCAGGACATTCGGCTGCAGTGACTGGAGTGACGTTCCATCATACTGACAACCTAGTGGCATACTCGGTCTCACAAGACCATTCAATCAAAACATGGGATCTTGCAACTGCGACTTTGGTGGATACTAAAGTTACCTCTTTCCCTCTACTGTCAATTGCTTGTCTAGGGCCCCAGACTGGTCTCATTGCATGCGGGTCTTCAGCCCGACATATAACTCTACACGATCCTCGTGCAACTACAACAACCACCCAGGCGCAATTAATAGGACACAAAAACTTTGTTGTATCGCTAGTCCCCGCGCCAGATAATCAGTACCTGTTTGCTTCGGGGTCTCATGACGGTACGACCCGAATATGGGATATCCGTGCCCAAAAGAGCATATACGTGATCAATCGTGACTCTGGTGAAGAGCCCACTGCAGTATATGGAGTCGACTGGCATACCTCTGTAGGCATTGCATCAGCTGGAAAAGACAAGAAATTGCAACTTAACTCTGCAGGATTTACTAAACAGTAATGGAAAAAACGATAATAAACTGTTTATATAGATTATATATAGATATATGCACATAACATAGAAAAAATAATTTATAACAAAAAGAATTAAGAAGAAAAAAAAGGAAGTTCCCCTAGTCTTTCCTTCGTATTGACCGGCATTTGCGAAAAAGACATGCGGGGGTCTCATTATCAAAATGTTTACTCGACGGTAACACTCTTTGCGAGGTTACGGGGAAAGTCCACATCAATGCCTTTCTTGACTGCGAGCCAGTAGCTCATCAGTTGCAAAGGAATGACATTTAATAGTCCCTGCAAGCAATCAACCGTGGCTGGAACTTCCAATGTTTTGTACTTGGGGTCGAACTTGTCACCGCGGTTGCAGATAATAATAGGACTGCCAGATCGTGCACCAACCTGCTCAACAGCACTCATGACCTTGGGGAAAAGTGAGTCCCGCGTGGCCATGACAATTATGGGCAGGTTCTCATCGACAAGAGCAAGCACACCGTGCTTTAGCTCTCCGGCAAGAACACCCTCACTGTGCATATACGAGATCTCCTTGATCTTGAGTGCACCTTCGAGCGCAGTGGCATGCTGGTAGCCTCTTCCCAGGAGCAAAAGTGACTTCTGTCCGTGTAGAGACGTGTTGCACATGTTCTTGATCTTGTCATTAAGTTCAAGGACTGTAGCAATCTGCTCAGAGATCTTTCGCAAGCCCTGAATGATTTCAGTTCTGCGCTCCAGCTTGGAGATGCGATCATCGGAAAGTGACAATGCCATCATCACAAGAGCAATGAACTGTGAAGTGTAGGCCTTGGTGGAGGCAACACCAATTTCCGGTCCAGCATTGATATGCACACCACAGTGAGTCTGACGAGAGATGGAGGAACCGACACTGTTGACAATACCAACAGTAAGAGCACCACGCTCTAGGCAGTACTGTAGCGCCAGAATACTGTCAGCAGTTTCACCAGATTGAGACACAAATACACAAGTGTCATCTCGGAACACAGGCGATTTGCGGTCCAAAAAGTCAGACGCAAGTTCCACTGAGACAGGAATCTCAGTCAGCTCTTCAAAAATTGAGCGAGTGGCCAGACACGAATGATATGAAGTTCCGCAAGCAATCATAATAATTCGTCTGCAGCGTCTGATTGTAGTCAGCCACTGTCGCAGACCACCGAGCTGAATTGAATTGTTCTCAAAATCAACTCTGCCACGCATAGTGTTGATTACAGACTCGGGCTGCTCGAAAATCTCCTTTTGCATAAAGTGATCGTGCTTGCCCTTCATAATCTCTGCCAACTCCATCTCCAAAGTGTGGATATTTCGAATGTTGGAGTCGCTGGGGTGGTTTCGGTGAATGTGAAGCTCTCCGTCGTAGATATGGGCGATATCGTCGTCTTCGAGATAGAGGACCTTTCGCGTATGCTCAACCACAGCAGCAGGGTCAGAAGCCATGAAGAACTCCGTGGGCATGGGAGTACCTTCGTCAGACAAAAACGCTCGCGACTGCGAGTGCCTCAAATCGGCCACGCCGGGTGCAGCGCCATCCTCGATTGTCTCGGGGAACTCAATATCGACAAAGTCAACCTTGAGCTTACGTTCAGTCTTGACACCAACCAACAGCGGAGATCCCTTCTTTGTGGCAAGAAGCTCGTTGGGGAAATGGGTAGACTTGATTAGCATTCCATATGCACCCTCAAGCTCGCTCATTACAAGCTTTGCGAGCTGAGTAAAGTCCAAGTCATGCTGCTTATTGTTATCATAAATATACTTGAAGAACTTTGCGATTCCCTCGGTGTCAGTTTCAGACTCGAATCGGAAGCCCTTGGACACGAGCAGCTCGCGAATCTCTCGGAAGTTCGTGATAATACCGTTGTGCACCACTGTGAACTCATTGTTCACGTCTGAACGCTGAGGATGGCAGTTCTCGCGCTTCACTTGGCCATGGGTGGCCCATCTTGTGTGTGCGATTCCGGAGTGGCAGTCAATCACAGCAGATCGATCCGGCTTGGAGTCGGCAATGAACTGTCTCAGGTTTCGGACTTTGCCAACCTCTCTATAGATGTCTACAGATCCCGGGGCGTCGCCGTCTATGGCCAAACCAGCTGAATCGTAGCCTCGGTACTCCTGGCGCTGGAGACCCTCAATCAACGTATCAAGGATTTCTCCCCGGGTCTTGGGCACCAGGTAGTTGATGTAGCCAAAGATTCCACTACACGACTTCGTGTCAGATTCCAAACAAAAAAAAACATCCTCAAGCAATTATCTTCTCCTGGAGAACAACTCACCACATGATCCAATTATATGTTATATATATGTAAACACCTCGAGCCTGTAATTTCTCTCTCTAAACTCAACTGTAAACAAGAATCTAGCTGTTTTCTTGTATGGCTTCGTGTCTAGTTGAGATCCTAAAAGTTAACGGCAGGAAAGGCCCAGGTCGCGCGTCTAAGTTTTTCTGATCGGTTAATTTACCTGCAGCAGCACCCACCCTCAACAAACAAACAGGCACACACATACATAGTAAAAAGAGCTCACAATGAGGCGTACAGAAAGCGAATGGTTTCAAAGAAAACTAAAAAGAACCAAGAACGCTCAAAGGGATTTCGATCCTATGGTCCTTATATTGATATCTTCAAACAAAGAGGTGGTGGTGGGGTTTATGGAAGAGGGATTCTTTATGGAGAGAGTGTTAATGTTTATATATTTTTAGGTGTTTTTTGATACTTAAGCGCGCCCGTTCAGGGCATATGTAAACAACAGCACCACCGCGCAACCCCCCTAAAAATAGGGCTCGGCTCTCACTCACAACTAAGCGAGGAGGAGTGGTGGGAAAGGGCAGTAGAATGGACACTTTATTAGATAGGATAATAAATAAATAGAGAGAGATGGTGTGTATATTATTGCTAGCTGATGCGCGCTAGGAACTTTTGGCCTCGGCCGGCCCAGATGTCTGTAGCTTGATCTGTGTCCAACACGTTGAAATCAAAAAAGTACTGCTGGCCGTTGCTGAGATCGGGCTTTGAGTCGTAGGAAAGGCACTTGCGGTCGCGGTTTGAAGAAAGCGTCTGGCGCGGCTGGTGATGTCGAGCTGCCCTCTTCGGCAGCAGGGTGCTGAGGCTCGTCTCGCTGCTGCGGCGGCTGGCGCTGTTGACGACCTGGAGCTTGGATTTCGTGTCATAGCCCGGCAGCATGAAGCTTGCCGGCGAGGCCAGTGGCGGTGGCGCCTTGCGCTCCACGGCCAATCGAGGCACAGACTTGGGGCGTTCCCTGGCTTTGTGAGATACCGACGCCACGCGTGCAAGGACGGTGTTCTTGCGTTGCACATACGAGCATTTTCGTGTGTACCGGTCTGCACTAGCCGCTTCTGTCATGGCGTTACTACCTTGATGGGTATGCTGATGCTGATCGTGCTGGTGCTTCTTGATGCCTGTGGACGTTCTGGATCGGGGGTCAAACATGTACAGAGCCTTGGATTCCTCACTGCTTGTCGAACCACCATGCTGATGCGGCGGCACTCGAGGTGGAATGCCTGCATCGACGTACTGATTTGATTCTGATTCCCTCCTTAATAATGGCAAATCACTGCTGGGGGTCTTGCTCTTGTTGACACTAGTGTTTTGACGATAGACGTAGGCCTTTTCGGCGCTCTTTTGTGCCAGTGAATGGTATGTATGCGAATTGTCATGAATCGTTGTCCGGTGAGGCACTGGTGGGATGTGTAGCTGTTCTACCCGGCTTCCCACTGATTTGCTTCGTTGCCGTAATCTTATTGGAATGCTTTGAGCTGATTCAGCTGCTTTTCTATGTGAAGGTTGTGATGTTGACTTGACTGGGTCACGGACTAGGAAATCAAAGTCCTTCGAGCCCCGGCCCGGCTTGTCGATAATTCCCATATAAGGAAATTTATCCCCCATAGATAGTGACCGCTGTCGCATAAGAGCCTTTTCCCGCTTCTTCTCAATGCTGAGAGGCACTCGAGCCGGTGCCTTGTCTGAAACCCCCAGAACATGCTTATTGAAGCCAACATCATACCAATCCCATCCAGCTGAATCTGAATCCCAGAATGATGATACTGACGTGGGAGGGGAATATGAATGAATTGCGTCGAACTGAGACTTGGTAGACGACGTGGATGAAGATGGTGGTGAGTTTGGTGGCGTAATCACAGTCCTCAGAGGCATTAGGGTCGGTGCTTGTCGCTTATTAATATTTATATCTAGATTATGAACCATTGCAGTCTCCTCCGTGCTGTCATCATGTTCCTGGATCAAAGGTTCCTCCATTGTAAGAGTATATGTACTGCTTGATTGTGTCCCGCTTGTATCATTCCGTTCTTGCTCCAAGTGCTCCTCGTTAACAAGAGTGAAAATATCCTCTGCTGAGTGAGACATTCTGACCGACCTTCGATTTGGCTGCTCTCGCACTTTATACTGTTCTTCTTTGCTGCAGTCGCGGTACAGCATATAAGTCTCAGCAAAGCATAGATTCTTGGGCACCCGCCTGTTTGATGTGTAAGTCGTAAATATATCGCGATGTATGTATTTCCTCAGCAGCAATCTACCTGCTTCATTGCTACTGGAACATAGCTGTCGGTTGAGATCAATAAGATGAACTCCTCGGTTCTCAACTACCTGGGCAGCCCTGACAATCTTTTCGATATCTCTCAGTCCTCCTTCAAACTGACCATGGGAAATTACTTCATGTGATCCAGAAGAATGGGCGTTCCCCATGATATGTGCCTGTGTTTCTCTAGTTTTCAACCGATGACAATATGACGCACTTTTATGAAATCGATCGAATATGTATCTCAAGACAATAAATATAAATGAGAATGTGAAATATAGAAAAAGGGGGGGAGTGAAGGAATTTTTAAAAGGCTAATGCAGTCATTTCACCCAAGGGTTATATAAATGAAATGGCGAACCATAAACCTTAATCTAACCTGGCTTGCACACCACCCACCATCGCTAGAAGCCATCGCGGTCAGAGTGTGCGTGGGTGGCCCAAAACGGGACTTGACAGGCCCCCACCCCCTCTCCATCCCGCCATCTTGTTAATTCTATACACCCAAAGTACGAGATAATGACCATCTATGCATTTGAATAATTTACTATATGATTCCGCGCTCATATTGGTCTATGTATGATGCTAATGGCCTGAGATTGAAAATGGCTAAATCAAAGTTTTTCTTATGTTTTTTTATTTAATTCCGAGCTCGCATTTGAGTGCGCGTCTCATTATATGTGGCTGGTTACTTCATTATCTGTGCGGCGCAGCCCTGTGCTTATCATAACTATGTCAATCTCAACACTATTTTCTCCTGCCACTTCCTTTATTCAGTCTTGCGCGAAACGCGCGTGCTATCATGTCACTATCCGGCTATTATCCCCAAGCCTAATTGACATTTTACCGCACGCGTCTAACTTTCCTTTATGTTCTTCATTCTGCAGAGCAAGATAAAACCATAATACTCGACTGACGACAACTCCTACCCGGTATCAGAGTTCTGCTTCTCTTCGATAAGAGGCCTTTGTGTGTGCTCTATATTTTATTCACGCACATGAAATGAAATTAGTTGCATTCTGATAGGAAAGATGTATTGTTCTCCAAATATGGTATGTCAGATACTACTTCATCTCCCGTAAATGAGCACTCCTTTTCCTAACTCCAATAGGTTATCAAGGGATAAAAATCCTAAAAGATCTTTTTTACCTTTATAGTAGCTTGATACCGGGCTTGAAAAAAAATTGACACGGACAGGAATTGAACCTGCAACCCTTCGATTTCAACCACATCGCTGGAGTCGAAAGCTCTACCATTGAGCCACCGCATCAAACCCATAAAAATTTAAAATTTCAATGTTTACGGATTTTAGTGCTGAAGTCACGTGATCTAGACCTTGTAATTCGTTTAAATCGACTGCATTTGATGACCAAAGGGGAATGCCACCCCGTCCTAAACATTGAATTGCAGCATGTCGGAACAGCACCCGCGTAGGGTTAATATGCTGAATCATGATGTCTATCTTGCATGTACATTATAAGTTTTGTTTTTAAATATTATTATATAAGATACATAGGACAATAAAGTGATTTACTACTACTAATTGAGAGCAGCACATTAATTCGCTATGAGAACTTTTGCTGTTAACGAGTTAATACAGTAACAGCGATTGATTCTATGCGAGAATATTCCAAGAAGGCCACTGCTGAGTACTGCGTTGGTCTAACTCTACCGGCGAATGTTAAACTAATCTTAAATGTTCTGGTATATCCAAATACTTCTGCTGGCTTCATATATTTATAATTAGGTGCTTGTGGCCCATATTGTGCATCAGGATTAACTGTAGGACGTTAGGGTGCTCTAAACTAAATCCAGCAGGTCCGCACGTCTGGCTCATTGTGAGTATCATCCGGGCTTTCTTGAAGAAAGTTGGCAACTAGAAGATCTATCCCTCTCTCGGTCAGCTTTGAAGCTCTGAAACCACCCGTACTGCTGCTTCCTGGAACAGTCGTTTCGCAGAAACAGGACACAAGTTCTATGCAGGTAGAATTCAACGATTCTGACATCCTGATAATATAGTTGTGATAGGAACGTCAGATTAATGGATGTTCCATACTATAATTTTGGTATAAGTCTACAGATAATTAGCACTACATTGAACCTTAGTGAGCTGTGAGCCTATTGAAATTCAAGAACTCGTGTTGCGTGTGGCTCGATAGTGCATCCAGTAGATGTGGAAGGTAGTTAAGCTATTCAGACGTCAATCAACTTTGCTAGAGGTAGGCCAGTAGATCAGCTTTACTTTTATTGAATTAGAGATGATTTGTATTTTAAGAATGCCTGTAAACCATAATAATATTAATGAGGCCTTTTTGTTGATTCATTATCTGACCGCAAATAGATCTTGCATATATTTTGTTTTGATTTTATAATGTTCTATGTTATTCTATATTATTATATCTCTATAACAGGGTGATGCTTTATCATCACTTTAAGGATAAAAATGATGATATAATATCACCCTGACCTGGAAAGACTCAGGTTAGAGCGAAAGCCCAAAAAAAACCGGAAAAAAAAGGCTGGTAAAATGGTGTGAACAACTACACCCGGTTTTCAATCACATGGAACTGTATCTACGCCTAGCTAATCCTACATACATGGCGAAATGAATCATGAGGATAGCGCGCACCGTGGACCTGGTCCATCCATCACGGACCAACAGAGGG